>CM057340.1:243685516-244285516 GCA_030015575.1 Agapanthus africanus
CACTTGAGAATTGCTTTGTAGACATTAAGAGAGCACCAGATGTATGCTAAATTCTCAAAGTGCGTATTTTGGCTTGATAGAGTTGACTTCCTGGGTCATGTGGTGATGGGAGACGGTATTCTTATGGACCCGAGGAAGATCGAGGCTGTACAGCTTTGGCCCAGACCTATATCCGTGACGGAGGTCCGCAGCTTTTTGGGCTTAGCTGGTTATTACTGCTGTTTCGTGCAGGATTTTTCAAGTATTGATGCACCGCTGACCGGACTGACCCGGAAGGGGGTTTCCTTTTCTTTGGACTTATGCGTGCGAGCAGAGTTTTCAGCAGTTGAAGACTCAGTTGACGACTGCACCCGTTCTATCTTTGCCATCTGGATCAGGTGGCTTTGTAGTTTACTGTGATGCTGTAGCATTTTGAAAATTTAGAAATAAATAAAATGAATTAATTTAATAATAATATGATAAATCACAAAGTTATTAAAAACAAATAAGTCAATTGCATGAGTTGTATGTAAAACAATTTAAATTAAAATTTTAGTATGCAACATAAACAAGATATAAGGGTTTTAGTGATAATTTTAGCTTCATTTTTAATAAAATAAGTGTTTTATAATAAACTAAGTTGTGAGGGGTTTTTAGGTAAAGTTTAGGATTTTTGTACAAATGGGGTTTTGTTAGGGGTGTAAATGAAAAAGGGGATAGAAACTTTTTAGCTCAGAATTTTAGTGTAGATTAAGAAAAAATAAGAAGATAATGCAAGCACACCTCTTGCTTGCATGCACAACACTCACCTCACACCTCCTACTTGTTAGTTATATGTATACCCTAGAGGCCATTACTGTACATGAGATGTATATTGTAGTGGATGCTGGGACATATATAGGTAGGACTTTCTTGCTCGACATGATAGTACGCTATCTGGTTGCTCTTTATCTTAACATGTATACTTGCTATCTCTCTATTACATGTTGATAAAGCCCTTAGGATGTGTACTCGACTTCCAGGACTACGATGTAGATCATACTAGTGGGGCCTGGGTATTCTATGAGTACATCCTTCAATGTTCCTAGTCGTGGGAATATCAAGACGGGGCATCGATATTCCAGTGTAGACTAGCGTATATCTTCTCGACCCATGTGATGGGCGATGGATGATCCCATATCCATTGGTGTTTGACATCAGAGATGGTATGCAAGTGCTCAGTGGTGACTGGGTACACTGAACGGACTCGCCGAGAACTCCCAGATGGTATTATACCTCACGTCAGATGGCAGTTCTCTGGTGACACTGGTACAACTTAGTCTGTTGACCCGAGATCGTCATAGAGTCTTGTGTGTCTCCCGCTGTGCTTTGATTTTCACCCAACCACGGCTTTACTGAGTCATGCAAACAGGTGGTTTTTGGGTACAGTCCCGATTCACATGGAGGCAATGAGCGATAGGAGGGGATTCGTCTCTCCCGGTATTGGGGGTTGATGTTGCGCTATGCTCGACTGGCCATAACTGGAAATCCCTGGCCAGGGTTGCACTGATTTACTGGTAAGTGTTATCAGTAGTTTCATGCTTGTTATGGACCTTACATCGGCATGACTTATCAAGCTGCTGGGGTTTGACGTTTACCACCCCAGGCGAGATATGCGACATATCAGACGAACAGACCGGACTGTGCGGTAAGTGTTACTGATTGGATTCACAGGAGTGTGAGCAGGCTTGCTCGTTGATCTTCTGATTGCTCAATACCCGGGTGGCCGTTACGTTTAGCAGACCGCTTGCGGCTTATGGGTGTTTGATATGATCATCACCTACTGCCGGCGTATTGACAAGTCTTTAGAGTCCTACACAGGGGTTTCCTGGCTCAAGGGAAACGAAATAGGAGCGCATATGAGATATTTGCGGGACCGAGAATAATACCAGTATGTGATACTGTGTTCTATTCTCGCGATTTATATCATCGGACGGTTATATGTGATATAGCCGGGTTACCGAATCAAGTGTTGATTCGATACATTGATACACTAGATATTAGTCGGTTATATGCAATATGACTGGATCGTTAAATCAAGTGTTGATTTAATGATTTAATGTATAATTATATATATTACTTTACATTAACTAGTATTGGTTCACTTAAGATTGATTTTCTCACTAGATTGTTCACATTGTTTATATGTGATATATGCAAGTGTACATGTTTGATTCATGCTTGATGATACATACAAGTGGTGTGTATGAGACTTAAACCAAATCAAGGTTAAATTAGGGTTTACTAATTTCCTAACAAATAACAAAAGAGATGAGACTTTGGTCAAAGTTATCAAGCTTCATGAAGCTTGATAAACATTGACAAAGTCATCTCTTTTGTCATTTCCTTAGGATATTAGTTAACCCAACCCTTAACCTAATACTTTGGTTAATTCTCTACATGAGTTAAGCATGAGGGCTTAACTCAACCATGGTGCCATAATTAAAAGGATAAGTTTCATTTGGATTCATTTTATTCATATTATTCTTTCTTCTTCTTCTTCTTCATCAAGCTCCATCAAAAGCTTGCTAGCTCCAATGGTGCCATGAGAAAAAGTGTGAGAATTACAATTCTAAAGTAAGCCCACTTCCTATTTCTTCACCCTATACTACTTGCCATGTAGTATAGGGTGTTCTCTTCACAAAGTTCTTGACCAGGTGAAGGAATAGCTTGAGTTTGAGTCTCCCCGACGTAGATCATCTTCGGCCTCGAAGTCAACGACCTAGCCCGCTCATCTCTCCGATGAAACCATCGCCAGGGTCCGGGATTCCGATGATCATAGCGAAGGGACGTCAACACGGAGCTTTAGAAGTGAAGGACCGGATCTACAAAGGTTGTAATCCCTTTCACTTAGTAGTAAAGTAGTTTACTTGCTTTTAGTTTCGCCTTACCTCTAGTAAACGATCTTGCACAGGGTTGTTCGGCACATAAAAATTTGATTTTGGCATGGTAGATGCTTTATGGAACCTCATGAGTGTGCCTAGGAACCCTACAGTGGTATCAGAGCCTAGCTAGAGCTTTAGGAGAAGTGTAGACGAAGTTAGAAATCCGATCGAACCCCGAAACCCTAATCTTTACCCCTTTCTGGAAATTTTTTCAAAACTGTGATTTTTGTGAATTAAAAATCCTTAAAAAAAATCAGCAGGTAATTCTATGGACACGTGTGCAAAACGACACTCTGAATCGCTCAAAGCGAACTAGGGTATTGGCGTCGATTCCGCAGCCGTACTTGGGGATTAATGGTTAGTTTTTGCACAGTATTAACCGTTGGTACTTGCTGATTCTTCTGGGAATTTTTATTTTTCACTAAAGTGTTGACTTTTCTGGGTTGTATTGGGGATTGGATGATTCGATCGGATTATTTAACTTTGTTCTTTTTGTTCGGGTAATTTTAGAACGTGTTAAAAAGTTCGACCGGATATCAATATCTCATTTTTTTCCCCTGCCGGAAAATTTCCAAGTGTTGGATTTTTCCGTAGTTTAAGAACGTTCTAAGTAGTGCAAGTAATGTGATGGACCCTCTAGAAGACAAGAAACCTTAACTCGATTATGTGACCGTCATGAACTGCCTTTTGAACCTTAGGGTTTGGGGCAGTACGGCGTGCCACATGTGAGGCGTTGGCTTGACCCTTCTACGGCTGGACCGTTGGTACTGTGGCATGAAGTGAATGTTTTTAAACTTATTTCAAGTGTTGTGCTTTTCGGGAAAACTTGGGTGTTTGATTATTCGATCGGAAAGTTTATCATTGTCTATTTATCTTGAATGTGATACAATATTTGGAATCCACAATTAGTTATGAGATAACTGATTTGAATATTATAAACATAGCACTTTAGTCTCAAATGATCGGTTGCCACGGGATTTTGATGCGATCAAAAGTCTGTCGCAATCACGTAGCGTACGCGGATACTCGTCGGGTAAACTTAATAGACAGCCACGCCCCATAGCCCCGACTAAGTGACTGTAGGAGAACCCCGTAGCCAAAATCATCCGTTCGGGTGCTCGCGGTAGCGGTGTTCCGCCTTAGTGCACTTCGTCGACGGCATTCGGGGGTGTGGCCGTCTACTAAAGTTTGCGACGAGCATTCGATCAGAATGTCGGGAATCTTGTTGAATTGCCCGACTTGGTATTGAAAAGATTTTTCGATTTTGAGACTAAAATGCGGGGTTTATAATTGTTAAGCATGCGATATCTAAGGAATTCAATTGTTTAGGCATGCGATGTCTAAGGAGGTTGCGGATTCCAACTGTTGTAGTTTTACACTTTCTTTTCTGCGACCGTAAGTGTAATATGTGATATCGCCGATTTCGTTGCTATATGTCAACGAAAATTGGGAAGGGCATATTTACTTACGTTGATGACATGTGATGTTATGTGTTGCTGGATATGTTATATTGGATCGTCGTGTTTAAATAGCCGGGTTTTTATGTGAGATGAGTGTTTTTTCTTTTTTATTCATGTAAAAACTTGTATGTAATATTCTTTTATTGGGGCACTTCCGGGTTGAGGATGATGTCACCATTGTATATTATTTACTTTTCCGCATTAGGATAGACCCAAGGAGGGAAGCACAAGTAACCGGGTTCTAGGGTCCAGTAGGAGACCATCTCGAGGAGTCGAGTCCGGGTCTCCTAACTCTAGAATTGGTAGGGTTACTTGCCGCTCTCGTAGGGGTCTAGGGGTATGGGATTGACTATTCATCACGACCGTGGAATCCGTGATTTATACAGGCTCAAAATAAAACACGGACGTCTTAGTATGTCCAATATTTCATATGATATTTTCTGCTGTGTTATCTGTGATGTGATCATGTGATTTGTTTAGATAGATATTGTATATAGTATATATGATATATTATATAGACGTTGCTTATGTTTTACACCCGCGCCAGCCCTGCCCTGCTCTGCCGTTAGTTACCTAACATAACAGTGCAGACGGGACATCGAGGCGAATGCGGATGGCATAAGCGTACGTTGTATTTATCTGTGATGTTTAGGTGGACTTAATTGATGGGACATTCATTAATGAGATTAATGAAAGAAAATAAACCTAAAAGATGTTGTGGAATCGAATTTCAAAAATAAGGTAGCTCTAGTTGTTGCTTTGCATAGCGGTGTTCCTTTTAGAACATCCAGCACCTCATTCGACGAGGAAAGAGCCGAGATCCCTTCACCGGGAGTGACCTCTTTAGCAATGACTAGTAGATGCTACAACCTTCGGTTTGTCTTTTGACTGCTTTTCTAGTTCTTACTTTGCATATTGGTATTGTGAATATCCTGCATCTCATTCGACGAGGAAAGAGCCGAGATCCCTTCACCGGGAGTGACCTCTTTAGCGAAACTAGCAAAAGCCTAAAAAACACTCCATTTAAAACCATTTGATTCCGCAACGAGATCAAGTTCAAAGCGTTAAAGGTTTTCTTAAAAACCATCTGCAACCCTCCGTCATTTTAGGAAGTAGAGTACTTAGTATTCATGCTGTATTTGTTGACCATAGTCATGGCATAGTGTACGGTAGCTACGTGATGTCTTCCTACACCGCATATGATGCGATTAGTTAGGACAGTCGCGTGACTTTGTTGATCTTAGTTAAGGGTCATGTGGGTGGGTCTAATTAATCACGAAATGACGGGTAGAACTTGACTAGTGCTTATGATTTGTTGACCATAGTTAAGGTCATAAGTGCTAGGGGTAAAAACCTTTATCGGGAGTTTCAAGTATTGAAATTTGCAATGAGATTGCATACCTTCTATGAGATAGTTGGATCCCGATACCCACTGAGAGTAATTGTTACTCCTGGGAGAGTTTTCCACTTTACAATTAGCCGATCAAGTAGGTGTCTAGAAAGGTGTCAACGGGGTTACGCCCATGGGAGAACGAGGTTTATTTTAATTAGGTCCGTGCGAAAGCACGGGGAACCTCCCTCAAAGTACCGGCACTGGCCTGGCTGAAAGATTGGCGAACTTGTAGAGTGTAATTAAACCCGGCGAGTCTTTCCTTTTAAGGTTTGAAGGAAGATTTGTTAAAAACAGTGGGAGCCATCCTGATTAGATAAAATATATAACCAATCTAATCTTGCAAGAACGCACGCAGAGTGTTTTCTTCTCTCTCTCTCCAGGTAGCGACCATGTCACGTCTTAATCAAGATAATAATATGGATGTATTGACCGAACCCGCTTGTTATACTGAGCCGAGGAACGTTGGTCCCGCTCCAACCTATAATTGTTATAAGACCGAGCAGGAAATTGGGGATTACCAGAATTCCCGTGCCGCCCAAACGAAGAAAGTGCATTATGATGCATCTTCTTCGGGTGTGTTCATTACAAAGAACTTTTTCTCTGTATCCTCTACGTCCTGGGTATTAGATACCGGATCAGGATCCCACATATGTAATTTGTTACATGGGCTACATACAGGTAGAGAACAGAGAACGGGTGATAAGTTTCATCAGACAGAAAACGGTACAAGTGTTGCAGCCAAGTCTGTTGGTCACTATCACCCTGTATTTCCAGAATACACTGATTCTGAACGAATGTTATTAGATACCGAACCTGATATAGAACATCATATCAATCTCTTTATTTACTAAAGAAGGATATAATTTTGTATTGTTGGATAATGTTTTGAACATTTCCTATATCAAAAGTTGATCGGTTTAGGCACGTTATCTAAAAGCATATACATTCTAAATCAGACGACAATTCTTAACGTATAGAACACACACAAGAGGAAGAGTTCAGAAATGAACGAATTCTTCTTGAGGCATTGTAGACTAGGTCATATCAATGCGACCCGACTAGCAAAGTTACATTTAGATGCATATTTAAATCAGTTTAAATTTACATCTTTTGAAACTTGCCAGTCATGTCACAAAGATAAGATGACCATAACTACGTTTACTGGAAACAGAGAAAGAGTTAGTGAACTCTTGGGACTGATACATAGTGATGTATAAAGGTCCCCAGTCTACATATGCCAGGACTGGTTCTTTGTACTTCCTTACATTCACTGATGATCTCTCAAGATTCGGACACATGTTCCTGTTGAAACACATGTCTGAAACTTTTGAGAAATTCAAAGAATATAAGTCAGAAATAGAGAACCAATATAGGTATAAGTATTATGTCCTATGATGAGATCAGGGATGAGAATACTTGTACACGGGATTCCTGGACTATTCTATAGGAGAATGAGATTCTCTCTCAGCATTACTCCTCCGTATACACCACAGCACGTCGGTGTATCGGGGTGGAGCAATCACACCCTATATGATATGGTGTGCTCTATGATGAGTACTACTGAGTTACTTGTTTCCTTCTAAGGGGTTACACACTTAAGAAGATGGATACCTATAGAATTAGGTTCGAATCAGATCACTGCCTACCACTCCATATGAGATATGGTATGGGAAGAGCCCATCTCTTAAGCAAGTTAAGATTTGGGGTTGTCCGGCCTATGTCAAAAGAAAAATCCGGACAAGCTCGAGGCAAGGTCAGTTCTGTAGAACTGGAAGGAGTTCCAGCTATACAAACTACAGCTGATGATGTGACAGAACCAAAGGATTCAATAGTCCCCGATGAACCTCAGCCTCTCCGCCGACCTGGTAGGGTTCCTCATCCGCCTGAGAGATACTTCGGTTTCTCAATGACAGTGGGAGCGAGGATTGCATCATGAGATGATGACCCAACTAGTTTCGAACAGGCCATCAAGAGTGTGGACTCTGTAAGAATGGCTGGATGCTTAGCGATCTAAGATGGAATCCATGTACACAGACAAAGTTTGGACTTTGGATGCCATATCTGAAGGGGTTTAATCCCCATCAGGAGCAAGTATATCTTGAGAAGATTACTTGGTGTAGATGGAAAAGTTGGGACTTTCAAAGCTAGACTTGTTAGTAGTTTTCGTCATCGACGAGGCGTGGAAAATGATGAAACCTTTTCCAGTGGCTATGCTTAAGTCCATCCGGATCCTACTTGCCACGGCAACATACCATGACTACGATATCTGGCGGTTGGGTGTCATGACTGCTTTTCTAAATATTGATTTAGAAGAGAACGTCTATAAGTACACAGCCAGAGGGCTTCGTAAACAGTGGGAGCAGCGGAAACGTGTGCAAGTTCCTTTACAGATTAAAGCAGGCATCGCGGAGTTGAAACGTCTGTTTTGATGTGGTAGTCAAAGAGTTTGACTTCATCAAAATAGTAGATGAACCTTGTACATACAAAAAGGCTGTGGAGAGTAAGGTGGTCATCCTCGTATTGTACGTGGACAACATACTCTTGATAGGAAAAGAGTTTCCTATGCTACGCACGGTCAATCTCCTCTTATCACAAGGATTCTCCAAATAGGATCAAAGTGATACCTCCTAAATCCTATATTTTATATCTATGAGATAGATTTAAATGGATATTATGATTCTCACTAAGTGCAGTGAGATGGTATCAATTGATCTTGGGGAGAATCACTGGAAAATTTCTAGGGTGATAAGGACGACTGAATGTCTGTCGCAGGCATTGTCTTTACCCTCAGTGGAGGGACGGTATGTTGGAAGAGTTCCAAGCTATATACCGTGACTAACTAGACGATAAAGGTTAGTGACATCGCTATCAAAGAACTACCAAAGAGGCAGTTTGGGTGTATACTAGTTCATGAGATGAACTACGTTCCTACCATTGTGTGACAATGGAAGTGAGGCTTTGGCCCAGGAACCCCGGTCCCATCAGTGACCCAGACATATTCCAAGGCAGTATCACCTGATCATGGAGATAGTTGATCTCCAGGGTGATCAAGTTTAGGAGAGTGGACTCAGAGGACAACACGGCGGATCCACTCACAAAGGCCTTTTCCCAGGGAGAAACTTTTATGGGACGGTTGAGTATGAGATACTACAACCACTGCTACAGATGGCCTTAGTGCAAGTGGGAGATTGTTAGTTATATGTATGCCCTAGAGGCCATTACTGTACATGAGATGTATATTGTAGTGGATGCTGGGACATATATAGGTAGGACTTTCTTTCTCGACATGATAGTACGCTATCTGGTTGCTCTTTATCTTAACATGTATACTTGCTATCTTTCTAATACATGTTGATAAAGCCCTTAGGATGTGTACTCGACTTCCAGGACTATGATGTAGATCATACTAGTGGGGCCTGGGTAGTCTATGAGTACATCCTTCAGTGTTCCTAGTCGTGGGAATATCGAGACGGGGCATCGATATTCCAGTGTAGACTAGAGTATATCTTGTCGACCCATGTGATGGGCGATGGATGATCCCATATCCATTGGTGTTTGACATCACAGATGGTATGCGGGTGCTCAGTGGTGACTGGGTACACTGAACGGACTCGCCGAGAACTCCCAGATGGTATTATACCTCACGTCAGATGGCAGTTCTCTAGTGACACTGGTACAACTTAGTCTGTTGACCCGAGATCGTCATAGAGTCTTGTGTGTCTCCCACTGTGCTTTGATTTCCACCTTACCACGGCTCTACTGAGTCGTGCAAAAAGGTGGTTTTTGGGTACAGTCCCGATTCACATGGAGGCAATGAGCGATAGAATGGGATTTGTCTCTCCTGGTTTTGGTGGTTGATGTTGCGCTATGCTCGACTGGCCATAACTGGAAATCCCTGGTCAGGGTTGCACTGATTTACTGGTAAGTGTTATCAGTAGTTTCATGCTTGTTATGGACCTTACATCGGCATGACTTATCAAGCTGCTGGGGTCTGACGTTTACCACCCCTAGGCGAGATATGCGACATATCAGACGAACAGACCGGACTGTGCGGTAAGTGTTACTGATTGGATTCACAGGAGTGTGAGCAGGCTTGCTCGTTGATCTTCTGATCACTCAATACCCGGGTGGCCGATACGTTTAGCAGACCGCTTGCGGCTTGTGGGTGTTTGATATGATCATCACCTACTGCCAGCGTATTGACGAGTCTTTAGAGTCCTACACAGAGGTTTCCTGGCTCAAGCGAAACGAAATAGGAGCGCATATGAGATATGTGCGGGACCGAGAATAATACCAGTATGTGATACTGTGTTCTATTCTCACGATTTATATTATCGGATGGTTATATGTGATATAGCCGTGTTGCCGAATCAAGTGTTGATTCGATACATTGATACACTAGATATTAGTCGGTTATATGCAATATGACCGGATCGTTAAATCAAGTGTTGATTTAATGATTTAATGTATAATTATATATATTACTTTACATTAACTAGTATTGGTTCACTTAAGATTGATTTTCTCACTAGATTGTTCACATTGTTTATATGTGATATATGCAAGTGTACATGTTTGTATCATGCTTGATGATACATTCAAGTAGTGTGTATGAGACTTAAACCAAATCAAGGTTAAATTAGGGTTTACTAATTTCCTAACAAATAACAAAAGAGATGAGACTTTGGTCAAAGTTATCAAGCTTCATGAAGCTTGATAAACATTGACAAAGTCAACTCTTTTATCATTTCCTTAGGATATTAGTTAACCCAATCCTTAACCTAATACTTTGGTTAATTCTCTACATGAGTTAAGCATGAGGGCTTAACTCAACCATGGTGCCATAATTAAAAGGATAAGTTTCATTTAGATTCATTTTATTCATATTATTCTTTCTTCTTCTTCTTCTTCATCAAGCTCCATCAAAAGCTTGCTAGCTCCAATGGTGCCATGAGAAAAAGTGTGAGAAAAACAATTCTAAAGTGAGCCCACTTACTATTTCTTCATCCTATACTACTTGCCATGTAGTATAGGGTATTCTCTTCATAAAGTTCTTGACCAAGTGAAGGAATAGCTTGAGTTTGAGTCTCCCCGACGTAGATCATCTTCGGCCTCGAAGTCAACGACCTAACCCGCTCATTTCTCCTATGAAACCATCGCCAGGGTCCGGGATCCTGATGATCGCAGCGAAGGGACGTCAACACAGAGCTTTAGAAGTGAAGGACCGGATCTACAAAGGTTGTAATCCCTTTCACTTAGTCGTAAAGTAGTTTACTTGCTTTTAGTTTCGCCTTACCTCTAGTAAACGATCTTGTATAGGGTTGTTCGGCACATAAAAATTTGATTTTGGCATGGTAGATGCCTTGTGGAACCCCATGAGTGTGCCTAGGAACCCTACACTACTTGCATGAAACCATTACCTCTAGCTTGATCACACCTCCTCCTTCACCTTATCCCTTTCATTTGCCATATATAAACCTTGTTCAGATCTGTGGTTTATTTAAATTCTAAAAATTTAAAGAAAAGAAAAGAAAAAAAAAACAAAACATTGAAAGAACAAGAGGAAGAAGATGAAGGGAGCTAGGTTTTCATCACCATCAAGCTAGGACAAAGGGCTTAGCATCTTGGAGGAGTTATTCCAACAACTTATTGTGGGTCAATTCTTAATCACAGTAGGAAATTTAGGTTCTGTACATAGTTTAATTTGAAATGAACAAATTCCATAATATCGTATTTTAGTTAATTAAAGGCTCTGTTGAAATCTACAATTGTTTGAAAGATAATTAACTCAACTAAAAAAGACCTAAATGATGTATGTAACACCTAGAGCAAACCATAGGATCACGAACCAGAGGGGTCGGATTTGGGTCGGCGACCAAAAGGGGAAATCCAGCGTCGCCGGATTTGTGGGATGCTAGGTAGTTTTGACTTGTTGGGTAGGTTTCAGTGTATAATTTTAGCCACTATGGTGTTATTTAAACAAATTAGTTTCACTGCAGATAGAATCTAGAAGCATATATCGGGAAAGATATCTAAAAACACAAAATGCGACACCGTTAACGCATCGCGATTTAAATTCTGTAGCGATGCAGGTTAGGGTTAAAATCCAGTAAGATTAAGTGTTAAATAGCTTGATATAATCATATACAATATAATTAGAACGTGGGAACGGGTGTTTTCATTTTCGTCATGTCGGAGTAGCCGTTTCCTTATATAAGTTAAATTGTGATGATTAGATTCGAATACGGGATTTTCGGAGGCAGCGAGGAAAGGGAAAGGATTGACAATTCCTGAATAGATCCGACGTT
Source organism: Agapanthus africanus (assembly GCA_030015575.1). NCBI lineage: Eukaryota > Viridiplantae > Streptophyta > Magnoliopsida > Asparagales > Amaryllidaceae > Agapanthus > Agapanthus africanus. The sequence goes on from CM057340.1 coordinate 243,697,581, forward strand.
TTCCGGTGAGTAGACTAAACATCTACCGGGGAATTTTGTAAAGATGGCATTTTACACCCGTAGTTTTTTTTAAATAAATAAGTTATTTGATATGCTAAATTAACAATATGTATTCATAATTCACACATATCTTGCTTAGTTGCTGGAACACTACACCTGTATCGACGAGTCATGCCACGTGCACATCTTATATGTTACACACACCTCATCGATATTACCATATCATTTTTACACTTAGCAAATTTATTGTTAAAATGATTCATATCGTATCTTACACACCAATAATAGTAGTAAATTGCATCATTAATATCATGTTTAATATATGAGTATTCTATGTTGATGTAAGAGGAAATGGTATTATTGAGGATTTATGGTTTTGAGTTTTGAATACTATTACATAAATCCAGTGATTTTCATGATTGATGTGACATGTACACCCTGAGATGTTTTATGACTTGGTTTTATTCCGAATCGAGTTGGTGGATATACGTTTACGGATTTATAGTATTATTCCGAACTGAGTCGGTGGATATACGGTTACGGATTTACAGTATTATTCCAAACTGAGTCGGTGGATATACGGTTACGGATTTACAGTTTTATTCAGACTGAGTCAGTGGGGAATACAGTTGGATATATAACGGACTTTGTTGATTTCAGGATCATTCGAGGAATGATGCCCGTGAGAAATAGAAGTTTTGTGTCGATGATGGACACGGGGAAATGAATTTTATTGGGGATAAATGATGAGATTTCAGTTTTGACTATGAGATTCGTAGTATAGATTCTTGATTTCTACATTTAATCATACATTATACTTGTTCACATTTCAATTAGTATGATCGTCATATTTGCATTATTAACCGTTATATGTTAGTCATATTCTCTGAGTTGGCAACTCACACCCGTTGTGCCACGGTACCTTGCAAGGGCAGAGTGGACGGTTAGCAGCGGTGCAGATCTACTCTTTCCGCTTTTATCGCATCTTTTGATAGGTGGGTTACATATGTAGTAACCTTCTCTTTTTGGTATTGTATTTTGTATCGAGAAAATCTCCATCAGACCTGTATATGATTTAGAGTGAGAGATGATATTTATTTTATTGACAGTTGAGATCGTTTAGTTCTATAAATTGTGGTTTCTTTTCTTTAAGTTTGAGATTAGTATTGATGTCCTATATACTGAGATTTATTTTCCGCTGTTGATATTGTTGATCCCAATTAGGGATGCAACCAAACTTAACACCTTATACTCGTTTAATACTTAACTTCATGAAATGTGATTTTTACTAAAACTAAATTTTCTATATAAAGAATTCCGCAAAAAGGATTTTGATCTTGGTTGTCGTCTTACTTGGACTGTATGCATATCTTTAGATATTATACAATCTAAGTGCCGGTCACATCCAAACTTTGGGTCGTGACAAAGTTGGTATCAGAGCTTAGGAGTAACCTTACGGAATCGAGTAAGGAATTAAAATAAGTTGATGTGAGTCCGTGATTTAGGATGACCTTTGGTTTGATGGAGTAGGTGAATTAGGATGAGTGTAGTACCGTACGTATGTTCCGCGGCATATTTACGTTACCATACTTAGCCTAACTAACCTTAGGATGTATATCTTGATCTATTATTCCATTGATTCTCCGTTATTGATTGTCCCTATTCGTAAGCCTTATCAACTCTCGTTTCTTGTTCCAGTTGCTATGGCTACGCGGGCTAGGCGAGCCGCAGCCAGAGATGCAGCTAGGGCGAGTCCGCCTGTGACGACGACTAGTACACCAGACGTTCCGGTGGTGTATGAGCATGTTGATCCCCCTCCTCCAGATCGCATGACTAGGATTGAGGAGGGCATGTTGGGATTGCAGCGAGTGGTAGGACAGTTAGCTGAGGCCACTCGAGTACTAAGACAGGATCCAGCACCGACCGTAGCTGAGTCCGAGGTATAGCCTACGCAGACGGTAGCACTGGTAGATACGAGGGTGATGGAGGTATCGCTTACGGAGTTTATGAGATTGAGACCTCCGGTATTTACAGGGACCGATGCAGCGGAAGATCCTCAGTCCTTTCTTGATAGGATGGCGAGGATTGGCAGATCATTGTGATGTTCTGATGTAAGATCAGTTGAGCTGACTGGCTTTCGTTTGGAGGGACTTGCATAGGAATGGTGTGAGTCGATGGAGAGAGGGCGAGCCACGAGTCTTCCTTCGATGTCGTGGACCGAGTTTTCCTCGGTCTTTCTTGCTAGATTTCTTCCCCAGAGTGTGAGGGACGCTAGAGCTAGCAGTTTTGAAGCGTTGCGAAAATCGGCGTGTATGTCAGTGGCAGATTGTGATTTACGATTCACCCAGCTGTCGCGCTATGCCCCATACTTAGTACCTACGGAGGAGTTTTGGGTGAAGAGGTTCCTAAGGATTCTGGACACGCAGTTGTATCTGGCTATAGGCTCCCAGCATTTTGATACGTATGCGCAGGCCATGGATGCAGCGATACGAGTGGAAGAGCGTTTGAGCGAGGCAGTGATTGTTCCAGAGCCAAAGAGGAGTAGACCGATCGGACCAATGATTAGACAGTTTGGTGGAGGTAGAGGAAGATATACTCCAGGCCGCAGTTTCGGACGAGGTAGGACTCAGGGCCAAATGTTCAGTTCATACCCCCGATGATCAGGGGACCCCACTTACATGTTATAATTGTGGGCGTCCAGGGCATACGGCTATAGGGTGTACACGTAATAGTGGGACTGTTACTCCACAGGCTGCTTTACACCTTCCACCTTCTACGCCGATGGCTTTACTTCCTCCCCTAGTTGGCGCTACACGCCAGGCAGTTGCACCACGAGGTCGAGGCTTTGCGGGCCGTTCTCAGAGAGGTCGAGGAGATAGAGGTTGAGGACGACAGGATGCGGGCAGGGGCCAGGCACGGGTATTTGCGCTGACTCCACAGGATGCCCAGGCATCAAATGCAGTCATGACAGGTACTTTTACAGTATGCTCGTTAGAGGCACATGTTTTATTTGATCCCGGTTCTATACATTCTTATGTATCTTCACGATTTGCACTTTCTTTAGGGAAAGAGTCGTCGTTGTTAGAGTTACCATTAGTGGTGATTACCCCGGTGGGAGATTCTTTTATAGCTCGGCACGTATTCAGGTCATGTTCTGTGCGTATTGGTGATAGAGATTCGCTAGTTGACCTGATTCTCCTTGATATGCTAGATTTTGATATACTTCTTGGTATGGATTGGTTGGCCGTCTGTCATGCCTATGTAGATTGTCGGGGAAAGGCGGTTAGATTTTGTTTTCCAGGTGAACCGGTGTTTGTTGTGCAGGGGGATTGTAAAATAACTCCTGCCGACATGATTTCTGCTCATTGTGCGGGGCGACTCTTGAAGAAGGGTTGTCATGGGTTCTTGGCTTTTGTTCAGGACTTAGAGGTCGCTGAGATTCCATTGGACCAGGTTCCGATCGCACGTGAATTTCCTGAGGTGTTTCATGCTGAGTTACCAGGATTACCGCCTGATCGCGACATTGAATTTTGCATTGACTTGATTCCGGGTGCGGGGCCTATTTCTATACCACCCTATCGAATGGCACCGACGGAGTTGAAGGAACTAAAAAGCTTGTTGCAAGAGTTGTTAGATAGAGGGCTTGTTCGTCCTAGTGTATCACCGTGGGGTGCTCCTGTCTTATTTGTAAAGAAGAAGGACGGTAGTATGAGACTGTGCATCGACTACCGACAGCTGAATCGCGTCACTGTACGAAACATGTATCCACTACCACGTATAAATGACTTGTTCGATCAGTTGCAGGGAGCTGGTTACTTCTCAAAGATCTATTTACGGTCAGGGTATCACAAGTTGAAGGTTCGGAAAGACGATATTCCGAAGACTGCGTTTCGCACGAGATATGGACACTATGAGTTTCTGGTGATGTCGTTCGGACTCACCAACGCTCCAGCGGCTTTTATGAATATGATGAACCGTATCTTCAGACCCTTCATTGAACGATTTATTATAGTTTTCATAGATGACATTCTTGTTTATTCTCGGAGTTGGACGGAGCACGAGCAGCATTTGCGTATTACGTTGCAGACCTTGAAGGAGCATCAGCTGTCTGCAAAATTCTCTAAGTGTGCTTTTTTGCTCGATAGTGTGGAGTTCTTGGGTCACGTGGTTACTAGAGAGGGTATATGTATGGACCCAAAGAAGATTGAAGCGGTACAACACTGTCCTAGACCTGTTTTAGTTTCAGAGGTCCGGAGTTTCTTAGGTCTGGCAGGTTATTACCGACGCTTCGTGCAGGATTTTTCACGGATCGCTGCACCTTTGACCGGATTGACTAGGAAGGAGGTTCCATTTTAGTGGACAGATGCATATGAGCAGAGTTTCCAGCAGTTGAAGACGCGCTTGACGACTGCACCTGTCTTGTCTTTACCTTCCGGGTCGGTGGTTTTGTTGTGTATTGTGATGCTTCTAGAGTGGGTTTAGGCTGTGTGTTGATGCAGCACGGCAGGGTTGTAGCTTATGCTTCTCGACAGTTGAAGAGGAACGAACAAAACTACCCCACTCATGATCTAGAGATGGCTACTGTGGTATTCGCATTGAAGATTTGGAGACATTACTTGTATGGAGAGTCGTGTCAAATCTTCACAGATCATAAGAGCTTAAAGTATATTTTTCAGCAGAAGGATCTGAACCTAAGGCAGCGTAGATGGATGGAACTGGTGAAAGATTACGATTGTGAGATCTTGTATCATCCAGGCAAAGCGAATGTTGTAGCAGATGCTTTGAGTCGAAGACCTGGAGGTAGCTTATCTCATTTGCGCATCTTGCAGAGGCAGTCTTCTACAGACTGGAAGATCTTATGTGATAGTCGTATACAGCCTGAGTTCACATCGGCAGGAGGCCAGCTAGCACATGTTCGCACCCGACCTCAGTTATTGGATCGCATTCGAGAGGCACAGCCCGCAGATACTCGTATGATGGAGATTATGGATCAGGTTAGGCCGGACAAGGAGACGGAATTTGTGATTGATGATCATAGGGTATTACGTTTTAGGACTCGTCTCTGTGTACCAGATTCTGACGGATTGAAGCATAAGATTTTAGAGGAGACCCATAGATCAGCATACAGTATTCATCCTGGTTCTACCAAGATGTATCATGATTTGAAGGATATTTATTGGTAGGAAGGAATTAAGAAGGTTGTTGCGGAATATGTTTCGAGATGCTTGACTTGTCAGCAAGTCAAGGCAGAACACCAGAGACCAGCCGGAGAGTTGCAGCCCTTACCCATTCCAGAGTTGAAATAGGAACAGATTTCCATGGATTTCGTGGTGGGTCTACCCAGGACTAGCAGAGGGTATGATTCCATTTAGGTGATTGTAGATAGATTGACAAAGGCAGCTCATTTTCTTCTAGTGAAGACGACGTATGGTTTTGCACAGTATGCTCAGATTTATATCGATGAGATTGTATGTCTGCATGGAGTTCTGATGTGCATAGTTTCTGATAGGGGTACCCAGTTTACTAGCAGTCTATGGCAGAAACTTCAAGAAGCTCTGGGTACACGGTTAAGTTTTCGTACAACTTTTCTCCCACAGACAGATGGTCAGTCAGAGCGGACCATTCTGACACTAGAGGATATGCTTCGGGCTTGTAGCCTTGATTTCGGTGGTAGTTGGGATCGTCACCTACCATTGATGGAATTCTCGTACAACAACATTTTTTAGGAGACAATCCAGATGGCACCCTTTGAAGCTTTGTATGGGAGGAAATGTCGATCACCCGTTTGCTGGATGGAACTGAGCGAGAGTTGCATATTGGGACCGCAGATAGTACAGGAGACTATAAAGAAGATTCAGTTGATACGGGATAGAATGAAGGCGGCCCAATGCATACAGAAATCGTATGCAGATCGACGACGTCGTAGACTCGAATTTCAGCTGGTAGATTATGTGTTCCTTCGTGTATGTCCGATGAAAGGTGTGATGCGTTTCGGGAAAAAGAGGAAGCTCAGCCCCAGATATGTCGGACCTTACGAGATTCTGGAGAGAGTGGGTACTGTAGCTTATCGCTTAGCACTTCCACTGAGTTTTCCTGATGTGCATCCGTTGTTTCACGTTTTGATGCTTCGCAAGTATCTTCACAATCCTTCTCACGCGATCCAGCATCAGACCTTACAGCTTGAGCCGGATTTATCCTATACAGTGCAGCCAGTCGCTATTCTTGATAGGCAGGCAAAGAAACTACGATCGAGGGTGCTTCCGTCTGTAAAGGTTCTTTGGCAAGGAAAGAATCGCGGGGAGGTTACTTGGGAGACCGAGGATGCGATGCGGAAGAAATTTCCACATCTTTTTGAAGGTATGTCTAGCTAATTTTTAAATTCGGGGACCGAATTTTCTTAAGGGGGGAATATTATAGCATTTTGAAAATTTAGAAATAAATAAAATGAATTAATTTAAAAATAATATGATAAATCACAAAGTTATTAAAAACAAATAAGTCAATTTCATGAGTTGTATGTAAAAAAATTTAAATTAAAATTTTAGTATGCAACATAAACAAGATATAAGGGTTTTAGTGATAATTTTAGCTTCATTTTTAATAAAATAAGTGTTTTATAATAAACTATGTTGTGAGGGGTTTTTAGGTAAAGTTAAGGATTTTTGTGCAAATGGGGTTTTGTTAGGGGTGTAAATGAAAAAGGGGATAGAAACTTTTTTGCTCTGGATTTTAGTGTAGATTAAGACAAAATAAGAAGATAATGCAAGCACACCTCTTGCTTGCATGCACAACACTCACATCACACCTCCTACTTGCATGAAACCATTACCTCTAGCTTGATCACACCTCCTCCTTCAACTTATCCTTTTCATTTGCCATATATAAACCTTGTTCAGATTTGTGGTTTATTTAAATTCTGAAAATTTGAAGAAAAGAAAAGAAAAACAAAACAAAACATTGAAATAACAAGAGGAAGAAGATGAAGGGAGCTAGGTTTTCATCACCATCAAGCTAGGGCAAGGGACTTAGCATCTTGGAGGAGTTATTCCAACAACTTATTGTGGATAAATTCTTAATCACAGTAGGAAATTTAGGTTTTGTACTTAGTTTAATTTGAAACGAACAAGTTCCATAATATCGTATTTTAGTTAATTATAGGCTATGTTGAAATCTGCTATTGTTTGGAAGATAATTAACTCAACTAAACAAGACCTAAATGATGTATGTAACACCTAGAGCAAACCATAGGATCATGAACCAGAGGGCTCGGATTTGGGCCGGCGACCAAAAGAGGAAATCCGGCGTTGCCGGATTTGTGGGATGCTAGGTAGTTTTGGCTTGTTGGGTAGGTTTCAGTGTGTAATTTTGGCCACTATGGTGTTATTTAAACAAATTAGTTTCACTGCAGATAGAATCTGGAAGCGTATATCGGGAAAGATATCTAAAAACACAAAATACGACACCGTTAAAACGCATCGCGATTTAAATTCTGTAGCGATGCAAGTTAGGGTTAAAATCCAGTAAGATTAAGTGTTAAATAGCTTGATATAATCGTATACAATATAACTAGTACATGGGAACGGGTGTTTTCATTTTCGTCATGTCGGAGTAGCCGTTTCCTTATATAAGTTAAATTGTGATGATTAGATTCGAATACGGGATTTTCGGAGGCAGCGAGGAAAGGGAAAGGATTGGCAATTCCTGAATAAATCCGACGTTTTCTGGTGAGTAGACTAAACATCTACCGGGGAATTTTGTAAAGATGGCGTTTTACGCCCGTAGTTTTATTTAAATAAATGAGTTATTTGATATGCTAAATTAACAATATGTATTCATAATTCACACATACCTTGCTTAGTTGCTAGAACACTACACCAGTATCGACGAGTCATGCCACGTGCACATCTTATATGTTACACACACCTCGTCGATATTACCATGTCACTTTTACACTTAGCAAATTTATTGTTAAAATGATTCATATCGTATCTTACACACAAATAATAGTAGTAAATTGCATCATTAATATCATGTTTAATATCTGAGTATTCTATGTTGATGTAAGAGGAAATGGTATTATTGAGGATTTATGGTTTTGACTTTAAAATACTATTACATAAATCCAGTGAGTTTCATGATTGATGTGACATGTACACTCTGAGATGTTTTATGATTTGGTTTTATTCCGAACCGAGTCGGTGGATATATGGTTACGGATTTATAATATTATTCCGAACCGAGTCGGTGGATATACGGTTACGGATTTACAGTTTTATCCAGACTGAGCCGGTGGGGAATACAGTTGGATATATAGTGGACTTTATTGATTTCAGGATCATTCGAGGAATGATGCCTATGAGAAATGGAAGTTTTGTGTCGATGATGGACACGGGGAAATGAATTTTATTGGGGATAAATGATGAGATTTCAGTTTTGACTACGAGATTCGTAGTATTGGTTCATGATTTCCACATATAATCTTACATTATATTTGTTCACATTTCAGTTAGTATGATCGTCATATTTGTATTATTAACCGTTATATGTTAGTCATATTCACTGAGTTGGCAACTCACCCCCGTTGTGCCACAGTTCCTTGCAGGGGTAGAGTGGTCGGTTAGGAGCAGTGCAGATCTACTATTTCTGCTTTTATCGCATCTTTTGATAGGTGGGTTACATATGTAATAACCTTCCCTTTTTGGTATTGTAATTTGTATCTAGAAAATCTCCATCAGACCTGTATATGACTTAGAGTGAGAGATGATATGTATATTATTGACAGTTGAGATCGTTTAGTTCTATAAATTGTGGTTTCTTTTCTTTATGTTTGGGATTAGTATTGATGTCCTATATACTGAGATTTATTTTCCGCTGTTGATATTGTTGATCCCTGTTGGGGTAAAAATTTACACCCCCGTTGACTGAGTCAAGGTCAAGGTCAACCCTAAGCCAGGTGGGTCCAAGCCCAGGTCAAGCGGGCCCATGCCCAAGTCGAGCCTGCGGCCAGCCTCTCCCAGGACAACAACAAAATCATATAATAAATAATTTTTATGTAATTTTTTATGCTTTAATGTATGCAAAATGGGAATAAAGCCAACTTTTTGTAAGCCCATGGCTTATGTGCAAAAATGAAATGGCACATGAGCCATGGGATAGGCAAAATGCCATTTTGTGAAGCCCAAGGGGCTATATGTAAATATGTAAGCCTATAAAAGGCAACATGATGATGAATAAAAAAAAACACTTTTCATTCTCACAAAAAACCTAGGGTTTGTATCTCTTTCTCTTCTCTGAAGGTCTCAAACCTTCTTCTTTCTTTTGAATTAAATCAAGAGTTTTACTCTTCCTTTTCAAAAACAAAATAGTTTTTCACCACGAAAACCACAAAGGGGAACTTGGATCTGTCATCAGTTCTCAAAAAGGAAAGATTTTGAGATCTCACATCTCTTGATCTTCAAGATCCAGCTAACAGAGGAGGAAGAAGAAGAACCCCTTCCATTAACCCCAAAAACACACTCAGGAGTCCAACTCCTCTCTGATTTCTCTTTCGAGAAATCTTTTTTTAGGCTAAAAGCCTCTTTTTCTCGTCGGCGCCCAAGCCAGAGAGCCCGCGTGCCGACACGTGGCGCGCTTGCGCTCCAGCGCAAGCGCTCGAGCGCAAGTCGCCCCGGTGCCGACACGTGGCGCGCTTACGCTCCAGCGCAAGCGCTCGAACGCAAGTCGCCCCCGTGCCGACACGTGGCACGCTTACGCTCCAGCGCAAGCGCTCGAGCGCAAGTCGCCCCTGTGCCGACACGTGGCGCGCTTGCGCTCAAACGCAAGCGCTCGAGCGCAAGTCGCCCCCGTGCCGACACGTGGCACACTTGCGCTCAAGCGCCCAGCGCTCAAGCGCAGAGCGCCCACGTGCCGACACGTGGCACTCTAGCGCCTGAGCGCACAGCACCTAGGCGCACAGCGTCCAAGGTGCTGCCCCACGCATCCTTTGGATGTCTTTTCCCCCTCTTTCTTTTATATATATATATATATATATATATATACATGTATATATATATATACATGTATACATACATATATACATGTATATATATACATATGTATACATATTTACACACACACATACTCCACGACACTGTCCCAGTTAGAAAGAAATTTCTAACGGGGCGCTGCCCCGCACCCCGCAAGGGGGCTGCTAGCCCCCTTGACCCCCAGCCCGCTATCCGGGTAGTGGGACCCCCGTAAAAAACTCTGCGTGGCTCCCGATATACCCAAAACCCCTTTCAAAACACATCACACGCACACTGCACATTGAGTTCGCATGACCAGTTTAACCCGTCAATCGGAGGTTCTCTCGCTCCAAAGGCGAGGGGTAATTAACGGCAGCTTAGTCCGCGGCCGCCGGAGATTCGGATCCCCACAATCATTAAACCCCGGCCTACCCTAGGCAGGGGGAATCTGTAGTACGCCTGACAAGCGCGCGCGTATTCCTATCTCAATGGGGTGACGAAAAACACCCTACAGACTCTGGCACGCCCGGTGGGACCAATCTCTCCTCCCATATTTCGGGTTAAGCGTTCATGCGAACTCAATCAATATACATACCTGTATTTGTACTAAAAATAATGCTTTTTCATGCAGATTTTCAAGCCATCACCTTCCGACGATGTCTTCAATGATGAACTCAGCTCTCGTCTCCTACACGATGAGGATAGACTCTAGGACGGTCCTTCCGGCCAGTCTCGGGCGACAATAGGAGGAGCCACTGCTACCATTCGGCTCTATTGTGTTCATTCCAGTTGGCGCCATCCCAGCTCCTCAAGCCCCGGTGGCAGACAAACCGACCTCGAAAGGGAAGAGGCCAAATGTGGTGGTCTCGAAGGCGCCCCAACAAAAACGCAAATCGGTGTTCGAACAACTCTCCTTGGTCCCAGCTGGGGGCAAGGCCATCAACACCAACAATGCAACAAGGCGTCTCGAGCAAGCTCCAGCGGTGCCCTTGACCACTGCTCGTTCGGGTGTCTTCTCTAAGCTCCCCTCTGATCAACTCACAATGGCTTCCCGGGTAGCGGATGCCCGCCAAGCCTTCAAAATTGAGAAGCTAAGGCAGAAAAGGCTCAGATATAGAGCCAACCAAAGGGCTAGGGCTCCTGCTAGGCTGAACCTCATGAGGTTCGAAGAACAGGGTTGCCTCGCCGAAGATGAGGAAATGGCTGGATATGTGGTCCACACTGTTTACGTGGTGGGCACGCACAGCAAGAGCAAGGACGGGGCCACCACATCTCAAATCCAATCTGGCTTGAATGTGGTTGCCACTTCCCAAGAACAGCCGCCTCCGCTGGGTGATGAAAACCCTCTCGATGAGGATGATAGGCGGAAAGACCCTTCGGTCCATGAGGAGTCGGGCTCGGAAAGCGAAGAAGAGCCGACTTTCCGCCCCAGGACCGCGGAACAAGAGCTGCTTCAAGATCTCCGAAAGCAGCTCAGAAACAAAGACAAGGAGATGGACAAACTCTACTCCAAAATCGATGACTTGACGAATATCGTGATGCAGCTCACGGCCCGACTTGCCTCTCAGCCGCCCAATCAAGCGGAGGGCTCTGCTCGTGAACCGGGAAATGGTGTCCCAAAGCAGCCGACGCCTATTCCCTCAAATCCAAAAGTGGGCGAACTACATGAAAACCAGTCGCATCCTATCTCGGGAAATGTCTTGGCTACCAACGACAGTAGCCCGCTAACTCAAGATCAAATCATAGATTTGGTTGCCAGCAAAGTCAAAACATTGGTGGCCGAAGCCGAAGCGCAAAAAGATATCAGCAGTAGTGGGAGACCATATCCTACTCAGTATGATCTGGTAGAATTTCCTAGCGGCTATATCATCCCCAAATTCGGAAGATTCGATGGGACGGGAAATGCGAATCAGCATATCGCCCACTTCAAAGCCTCATGCGGGAATACTGGGGGCAATTATGCGCTTCTCCTCCGCCAGTTCGTTAATAGCTTGACCGATGTTTCTTTCGACTGGTACGCGAGCATACCGGATGGCTCCGTCACAACCTTTGTACAAATAGAGTCTCTGTTTCGGCAGAGGTTCATGAGCGTCAGCGATAAGATTACCATTGCCGAGCTCGTAAGGACCAAGCCCAAGAGCGACGAAAGCAGCATGGATTTTATAACCCGATGGCGCAATCTCTCCATCAAATGCGAACCGCCGATAGAGCAGGACCAATCTGTCAGTCTCCTCGTCGGAAATCTCAATAATTGGATGGCCCCGTTTTTATGCACCGCGGGTCTCAAAACATTCCAAGAGCTGACCAGGAAAGTCCAGATGCTGGAGCGCTCAAAACAGGAGTCCTCCTCGGATTCTCAAAATAACAATAGGTCCTGGAGAAACCAGAAGGACGATAATCGCAAAGGCGGAAACTCCGATGATTCGGAATCTTTCAACACTTCGGCTAACCGAAATAAGCAAGGGATGAGCGGACCTAGCGCCAACCAGCCTCGGAAGCCAATGTTCGGAGAGGGAGGAGAATCTCCACTGAAAGAGAAGCTGGATAAGGTCTATTCCTTCAGAAGGGACAAAATCCGTAAAATATTCAAAGACGCCCTAAAGAACGGTCTACAACTGCCAGAGTCAAAAAGACCGCAGGAAGCGAATAGGACCGACGACCCCAAATACTGCCCCTATCACAGAGTGATAGGTCATGCCATTGAGGACTGCTTCGTTTTCAAAGATTGGGTCGAAAAGCAATACAAGGCAGGAGAGATAGAACTGTCCAAAGGCGTGTTAACAAACAGTCAAGCTGCAACCGCCAATTTCATACAAATGGAGACCGAAGTTCTTCGTGAAACCGATTCTCTCAGACATCCGCCTTTCTCTGAAAACAATCGACCACCATGTCATTAAACTGGGAACAGTCGACCTCTAAGTCGTTAAACTGGGAGTGTAAAAAAATATATATATGTAAATAAACAAAAAAATGTGTAAATAAAAGAAAAATAAAGAAAAGCCGAAATGATGGGGCAACTCGCAATAAAAATCAACGAGTAAAGATAAACATGAAAATAAAGCCGAAATGATAGGGCAACCGCGAATAAATAGCCGAAATGATAGGGCAATCGCGACCTTCGCGATAAGAAAAGCTGAAATGATAGAGCAATCGCGGTAAAAAAAAAACGGCGAATGATGAGTCGCTTCTGGTACCATATTCCAGTGCAGCGATGCAGACGCCAACCAAAATCCAATTTCTCAAAATTCTCCGGCCCTATGGCTAGTCCCCAAATTGACTGTCGTATACAATCCATGGGCTCAAATAATTCTCAGCATACCCATGCCCCACCGCAACCACCAGTTACGCGGCTGGTCTCCGCCTTTGGAATTATGCTCCATTGAGAAGACCCACTCTTGTGTCCTCACGATACATGAGGAGAACAAACCTTTGTGGGATCCTTACGACTCATAAAGGAAAAACACACTTAGGAGTCCTCACGACTCCTAAGGAGAAAATACACCTGCGGGATCCTTACGACTCGTAGGGAGAAAATTCTTTATGGGACCCTCACGGCCCATAAAATTGAAAAGTCTTAGGTGATAGGGATCTAAACTTGTCTCCTAAGCCATCGCTCCCCAATCCCCAAGCGGCGAATGATGAGTCGCTCCTGGTACCATATTCCAGTGCAGCGATGCAGACGCCAACCAAATTCCAAATCCCATACCCCAACGGCGAATGATGAGTCGCTCCTGGTACCATATTCCAGTGCAGCGATGCAGACGCCAACAAAGTCCCAAAATTTTTTATGGCCCTACGGTCTGGATCATACATCCTGCAAAACCGTATACAATCCACGGGCGTAAAACAATCCCAATCTCTCTAAAAAAATAATAAAATAAAAAAAGAGGTATGTCCACAAGCAAAATGGGCACGGATGAAAACCCGAAAGGGCTCCGTGAGTAAAAACAGCAGGACTGCCCGCGAGTTTGTGAAAACCCGAAAGGGCGCAAACTCGTGAGAAATAGATGAAATGCACTCACAAAGTCCTCTCGACTTTGTGAGGAGAAAATTCCCGCGTGAGATCCTTACGACTCACAAAGGAGCAACACACTTGGGAGTCCCCACGACTCCCAAGGAGAAAATACACTTACGGGATCCTTACGACCCGTAAGGAGAAAATGCTTTGTGAGACCCTTACGGCTCACAAAATTGAAAAGTCTTAGGTGAAAAGGGATCTAAACCTGTCTCCTAAGCCATCGTTTCCTAATAAGCAAACGCAAATGATGATTCGCTCATGGTACCATATTCCAGTGTAGCGATGCTGCTGCCAAACAAAAAAAAACCAATCCCCAAATCCTCTCACGCAAATGATGATTCGCTCCTGGTACCATATTCCAGTGTAGCGATGCTGGTGCCAAACAAAAAAAAACCAATCCCCAAATCCTCTCATGACAAATGATGATTCGCTCCTGGTACCATATTCCAGTGTAGCGATGCTGATGTCAACCCAAATCAAATCAAACCAACAACCTCTGCGGCGGAATCATGCTCCGTCCCAGAATTTACCCCGTGTCAAAATCATGCTTCGCCTCGGGATATCTACCTTCCCTGCCGGAATTATGCTCCTCCTTGGAATCAAATCAACCAACAAGCTCTGTGTCGGAATTATGCTTCGTCTCAGAATGCACCCCGTGTCGAAATGATGCTTCGCCTCGGTGTATCTGCCTTCCCTGTCGGAATTATGCTTCGGCTCGGAATCAACCAACGACCTCCTCGTCGGAATTACGCTCCGTCTCGGAATCAAGTCAACCAGCAAGCTCTGCGTCGGAATTATGATTCGTCTCAGAATGCACCCCGTGTCGAAATGATGTTTCGCCTCGGTGTACCTGCCTTCCCTGTCGAAATTATGCTTCGCCTCGGAATCAAGTCAACCAGCAAGCTCTGCGTCGGAATTATGATTCGTCTCAGAATGCACCCCGTGTCGAAATGATGTTTCGCCTCGGTGTACCTGCCTTCCCTGTCGAAATTATGCTTCTCCTCGGAATCAAGTCAACCAGCAAGCTCTGCGTCGGAATTATGCTTCGTCTCAGAATATACCCCGTGTCGAAATCAATGCTTCGCCTCGGAATATTTGCCTTCCTTGTTGGAATTATATTTCGCCTTGGAATCAACCTCTGCCTCGAAATTATGCTTCGGTCAGAATGTATGCCGCTTATCGGAATGATGCTCTGATCCTTAGTATCATGCTCCGCCCTTCGGAAAGATGCTCCGAATCCTGGAATTATGCTCCGCTCTTCGGAATGATGCTCCGAACCATGGAATGATGCTCCGCTCTTCGGAATGATGCTCCGATCCTCTGGAATCATGCTCCGCTCTTCGGAAAGATGCTCCGCCCTTCGGAACGATGCTCCGCCCTTCGGAACGATGCTCCGAACCATGGAATTATGCTCCGCCCTTCGGAACGATGCTCCGATTTCTGGAATTATGCTCCGCCCTTCGGAACGATGCTCCGAACCCTGGAATTATGCTCCGCTCTTCGGAAAGATGCATCGAACTCTGGAATCATGCTCCGCTCATCGGAATGATGCTCCGATCCTCGGGAATCATGCTCTCCGAGGGATACTCCAACCCCGGAATTATGCTCCGCAAATCAGAATGATACTCCGATCCGTGGGAATCATGCTCCCCGGGATCATGCTTCGCCTTCGGAATGATGTTCCACCTCGAAGTTCAGCTTCAAGATCCATCAATTTCATGCACACAACTCAAATGTGCGGTGTGCATTTATTGATGGGGGGCACTTTGTTGGGGTAAAAATTTACACCCCCGTTGACTGAGTCAAGGTCAAGGTCAACCCCAAGCCAGGTGCGTCCAAGCCCAGGTCAAGCGGACCCATGCCCAAGTCGAGCCTGCGGCCAGCCTCCCCCATGCCAGCAACAAAATCAAATAATAAATAATTTTTATGTAATTTTTTATGCATGAATGTATGCAAAATGGGCATAAAGCCAATTTTTTGTAAGCCCATGGCTTATGTGCAAAAATGAAATGGCACATGAGCCATGGGATAGGCAAAATGCCATTTTGTGAAGCCCAAGAGGCTATATGTAAATATGTAAGCCTATAAAAGGCAACATGATGATGAATTAAAAAAACACTTTTCATTCTCACAAAAATCCTAGGGTTTGTATCTCTTTCCCTTCTCCGAAGGTCTCAAACCTTCTTCTTTCTTTTGAATTAAATCAAGAGTTTTACTCTTCCTTTTCAAAAACAAAATAGTTTTTCACCACGAAAACCACAAAGGGGAACTTGGATCTGTCATCAATTCTCAAAAAGGAAAGATTTTGAGATCTCACATCTCTTGATCTTCAAGATCCAGCTAACAGAGGAGGAAGAAGAAGAACCCCTTCCATTAACCCCAAAAACACACTCAGGAGTCCAACTCCTCTCTGATTTCTCTTTCGAAAAATCTTTTTTTAGGCTAAGAGCCTCTTTTTCTCGCCGATGCTCAAGCGCAGAGCGCCCGCGTGCCGACACGTGGCGCTCTTGCGCTCCAGCGCTCAGCGCTCGAGCGCAAGTCGCCCCGGTGCCGACACGTGGCGCGCTTGCGCTCAAGTGCAAGCGCTCGAGCGCAAGTCACCCCTGTGCCGACACGTGGCGCGCTTGCGCTCCAGCGCAAGCGCTTGAGCGCAAGTCGCCTCCGTGCCGACACGTGGCGCGCTTGCGCTCAAACGCAAGCGCTCGAGCGCAAGTCACCCCGGTGCCGACACGTGGCGCGCTTGCGCTCCAGCACAAGCGCTCGAGCGCAAGTCGCCCCCGTGCCGACACGTGGCACACTTGCACTCAAGCGCCCAGCGCTCAAGCGCAGAGCGCCCACGTGCCGACACGTGGCACTCTAGCGCCTGAGCGCACAGCAACTAGGCGCACAGCGCCCAAGGTGCTGCCCCACGCATCCTTTGGATGTCTTTTCCCCCTCTTTCTTTTATATATATATATATATATATATATATACATGTTTACATACATATATACATGTATATATATACATATGTATACATGTATATATATACATATGTATACATATTTACACACACACACGTAAAAAAACTCTGCGTGGCTCCCGATATACCCAAAACCCCCTTTCAAAACACATCACACGCACACTGCACATTGAGTTCGCATGACCAGTTTAACCCGTCAATTGGAGGTTCCCTCGCTCCAAAGGCGAGGGGTAATTAACGGCAGCTTAGTCCGCGGCTGCCGGAGATTCGGATCCCCACAATCATTAAACTCCGGCCTACCCTAGGCAGGGGGAATCTGTAGTACGCCTGACAAGCGCGCGCGTATTCCCATCTCAATGGGGTGACGAAAAACACCCTACAATCCCAACTAGGGATGCAACCAAACTTAACAGCTTATACTCGTTTAATACTTAACTTCATAAACTGTGATTTTTACTAAAACTAAATTTTCTATATAAAGAATTCCGCAAAAAGGATTTTGATCTTGGTTGTCGGCTTACTTGGACTGTATGCATATCTTTAGATATTATACAATCTAAGTGTCGGTCACATCAAAACATTGGGTCGTGACAGATGTGTCTCGAGTGGGGCTCAGGTGTGTGCTGATGCAGCATGATAGAGTGATTTCTTATGCTTCTAGGTAGCTGAAGAAGCACGAGCAGAATTACCCCACTCACAATCTTGAGATGGCTGCGGTGGTCTTTGTGTTGAAGATTTGGAGACACTACATGTATGGGGAGCCGTGTCAGATTTTCACGGACACAAGAGCTTAAAGTACATCTTCCAGCAGTGGGATCTGAATCTAATACAGCGTCGGTGGATGGAGCTTGTGAAGGACTATGATTGTGAGATCCTTTATCATCCGGGAAAGGCGAATGTGGTAGCTGACGCTTTGAGTCGTAGGCCCGAGGGTAGCCTGTCCCAGTTGAGCGCAGTTCAGAGGCAGTCTTCTGCAGATTGGCAGACCTTGTGCGATGGTAGAGTACAGTTTGAGTTCACTTCCACTGGGGGACAGCTTGCTCATGTCCGTGCCCGTCCACTTCTACTTGATCGTATCCGTGAGGCGCAACCCAGTGATGCCCGTTTGGTTGAGATTCTTGAGCTTGTTCGGCAGGGTACAGATTCGGAGTTCTTGATTGATGACCAGGGTGTGCTATATTACGGGATTCGCGAGTGTTTACCGGATAGTGATGGGTTGAGATGCGAGATCCTAGAGCAGGCACATCAGTCAGCCTTTAGCGTTCATCCAGGTTCCACCAAGATGTACCATGACTTGAGAGACTTTTACTGGTGGGAAGGGATGAAGCGTGATATTTCGGACTTCGTTTCAAGGTGCCTGACTTATCAGCAAGTCAAGGCTGAGCATCAGAGACCGGCTGGAAGTTGCAGCCTTTACCCGTTCCTGAGTGGAAATGGGAGCAGATTTACATAGACTTTGTTGTGGGTCTACCCGGGACCAGTCGGGGGTATGACTCCATTTGGGTGATAGTTGACCGGTTGACGAAAGCGGCTCACTTCCTTCCAGTGAAGGCCACTTTCGGGTATGCTCAGCATGCTCAGTTGTATATAGATGAGATTGTGCATTTGCATGGAGTTCCTACATGCATCGTATCCGACAGAGGCACCAAGTTTACTAGCCGTTTTTGGCAGAAGCTCCAGGAAGCTTTGGGTACCCGGTTGAGTTTTAGCACCGCTTTCCATCCGCAGACCGATGGTCAGTCAGAGCGGACGATACAGACTCTGGAGGATACTCTTCGTGCGTGTGTGCTTGATTTTAGTGGCAGTTGGGATCGTCACTTGCCGTTGATTGAGCTCTCCAACAACAACAGCTTTCAGGAGACTATTCAGATGGCACATTTAGAGGCTTTGTATGGTAGGAAGTGTCGATCGCTAGTCTGTTGGACCGAACTCAGTGAGAGTAGGGTTTTGGGACCCCATGTAGTTCAGGAGACTACGGAGAAGATCCAGCTGATTCAGGACAGGATGAGAGCAGCCCAGAGCAGACAGAAGTCATATGCTGACCGTCATCGTTGCATACTTGAGTTTGCAGTGGGGGATCATGTATTCCTGCACATTTCTCTGATGAAGGGCGTTATGAGATTTGGGAGAAAGGGGAAGCTTGGTCCCCGATTTGTAGGTCCTTTCGAGATCTTTGAGCGAGTTTGTTCACCCCGTGTTCCATCCGTCGATGCTTCGTAGATACCTTCATGACCCTTCTCACATGATTCAGCACGAGACCGTTCCGCTTGAGAGCAATCTTTCGTTCACCGAAAAGCCGGTAGTTATATTGGAACGGCAGGTGAAGAAACTTCGGTCAATGGTCTTGTCATCTGTGAAGGTTCTTTGGCGTAGCCCGACTAGTGAGGAGATCACTTGGGAGGCCGAGAGCGAGATGCGGAAGAAATTCCCTCATCTCTTTGAAGGTACGCTTGTATGAAATTTTAATTCGGGGATGAATTTTCCATAAGGGGGAGATTGTAACACCTTAGAATGCGATTAGTGTTAATTAAGCGATAATGCGGGTTTTTAAGCAAAAGATTACCAAAACGGGTTCCTCACATTTTATAGCAATTAATTAATATTTTTATATTATTTGTTATGGCTTGCACACACAAGTGCATGTGAATATGAGGGTATATTAGTGTTAACCTTGTTTAGCAACCATGACACCTTAAGTAATTCTTTTCCAAATTAACCTTGCCTTAACCTTTTTCATGATAATTGTGTGAGAAATATCTAGTTTGGATTGAGAGAGAGGTGGCATGTGAGTCATGGTGCATTGATGGTGAGCATTAATCAGGTGAGGAGGGGAGAGTGAGTGTAAGGCTTGAGTTCACCCTACACACACCCCTCATCATTTTTATCTCTTTCACTCTCTCATTCTCTCTCACTCTCAATTATTTGCATTTCCCTCAACCCCAAACTGAACCCTCACTACCCCAACACTAAAACCTTGCTAAACTTTATAAAAATCCCATTTTAAACACTTCAAATCATGATTTAGCCACTATGATGCCTTGGAGCTTGGAAAGATTTTATTTTTGAGCAAGAGTGGTTAGGTAATGACCTCTAACTGATAATTAGATCTTTATTTTGTTGTATTTCCTCAAAGTTATGGTTTAGAACACTAAAGGTTTAGTTTTGTGCAAATATCGTAATTTTAGTGTCAACTTGTGACTTCTGTGATCTGCTGTAGAACGAGGTAATTGTTGGAAAAGTTCCCATCACAGTGACCTAGTGTAGTGAGCAAGAACCCACCATAAAAACCTGAGACCATCCCTCCATAAACGGGCAGCAGATTTATTGGTTTTGGCCGCATATTGCGGCCAGAGTGGGTGCTGGGGTGTTGAATTTTTGTCGTGGGGTCTCTGGGCTTGTATGTAGTCTCGTGGAACTTGCAACTTTCTCTAATTTTTGGTGTATCAAAATCTGGAATCCCTTTGCTATATTCTAATGTTTTGAGTACGCGTGTTACGTGATCCGACACGGTTCGTGATCTTGTGTAGCTGCTACACTTGGGTTAGTTTTGGTGTGTCGCCACACACGTTAGCCGTTAGACGAACACTTATGAGTTGGATTGGAGTTGGTGCGTTGGTCAAATGTAGTGCGTGTTAGTTGTATGTATCCCTAGAGGCCAGTATTGTACAATGATGTATATTATATTGGATGCTTGGACATATATAGAGAGGACTTTCTTGCTCGATATGATAGTATGCTATCTGGTTGCTCTTTATCTTAACATGTATACTTGTCTCTTGATACTGTCTTATAGTTACATGTTGGTAAAGCCCTTAGGATGTGTACTTGACTACCTGGACTATGATGCGGATCATACTAGTGGGGACATGGTAGTCTATAAGTACATCCTTCAAGGTCCCTAGTCGTGGGTGTATCGAGACAGGGCATCAATATACCAGAGTAGACTAGCGTATACGCTTCTCGACCCATGAGATGGGCGATGGATGATCCCATATCCATTGGTGTTTGACATCAGAGATGGTATACGGGTGCTCGGTGGAGACTGGGTACACTAGACGGACTCGCCGAGAACTCCCAGATGGTATTATACCTCACGTCAGATGGCAGTTCTCTGCTGACACTTGTGCAGGTTAGTCTGTAGACCCGAGATCGTCATAGAGTCTTGTGTGATTCCCACTGTGCTTTGATTTCCACCTTACCACGTCCAAGAGGACATGCAAAACGGTGGTTTTTGGGTACAATCCCGAGTCACATGGAGGCGATGAGCGATAGGAGGGGTTTCGTCTCTCCCGGTATTGGGGGTTGATGTTGCGCTGTGCTCGATTGGCCATAACAGGGAAGTCCCTTGCTAAGGCTGATTTAGAAATTTACTGGTAAGTGTTACCAGTAGTTTCTCGACCCGTTATGAGCCTCATATCGGCATGACTTATCGGTTATTGGGGTCTGACGTTTACCAACCCTGGACTTGATATGCGACATATCAGACGAGGAGACCGGACTGTATGGGAAGTCTTACCGGCTGGCTTTTACTGGAGTTGGAGCGGGCTTGCTTGCTGATCTTCTGATCGCTCAATACCCGGGTAGCCGTTACGTCCAGCTAGTACCGCTGACGGCTTGTGGGTGCTTGATGTGATCATCACCTACTGCCGGCGTATTGACGAGTCTTTAGAGTCCTACATAGAGGTTTTACTGGCTCAGGCAAAATGAAATAGGAGCACGTATGTGATATGTGTGGGACCAAGAATAATGCGTGTATGTGATACCGTATTCTATTCTCACGACGTTTTGTATCGGTCGGTTATATATGATGTAGCCGGGTTATCGAATCAAGTGTTGATTAGATAAGTCGATACAATGGATGTTAGTCGGTTATATGAGATATGACCGGATTATTAAGTCAAGTGTTGATTTAATAATTTAGTGTATAATTGTTTATTATATATACTAGTTTACATTAACTAACACTTGTTCACATAAGGATTTTTTCTCACAAGTGCACAACTTTTATATATATGTGATATATATTAAAATTGTGTTTTCTTTTTGTATCATGGTTGATGATACACATGACTTGGGTGTATGAGACTTACACCATGCTATTTATTTATGTTGGGTTTTAATATTTAAAGTAATTACAAAATTAGTGGAGGATTAGCAAAATGCATGAAGCTTGTGGATGCATTGACTAAGTCCACTAAATTTGTTTTTACTATGGATATTTGTTAACCCAACCATAAGGATTAGCCATGGTTATGTCTCTACATGAGTTAGTATATGATACTCACTCACCATGGTTAGCTTTCTCACTTGATTATTATCTCTTCTCATATTATTTTCTTCATCTTCTTCCTTGAGCTAAAAAGCTCTCTAGGGTTTGATCCAAAGTGAGAAACATTGTGAGAAACTAAATTCTAAAGTGAACTCACTTCCTATTTCTCCATCGTCTACTAGGCTAGAACTTTAGTTTAGGGTGTTTGCTTCACTAATTCTCTAGTTAGTGATGTAGAAGCTTGAGTTGGCATCCCCTCGACGTAGATCATCTTCGGCCTCGAAGACTTCAAGCAAGGACGCTCCTTTAGCCTCGTGAAGCCATGCAAGAGTCCGGGAGAACCACGATCGCAGCGAAGGGACTTCAACAAGGAGCTAAAGAAGTGAAGGACCGATCTACAAAGGCTGTATTTCGTATTCACTTAGTCATAGATGCTATTTACTTGCATGTGAAACCCTAATTTTCTAGCAAAGATCTTGTTTAGGGTTGTTAGGCACGGCTAAAATTTTAATCGGGCATGGTTGATGCTTTCTTAAGCTTTGTTAGTGTGCCTAGTAACCCTACAGTGTGTACATGATATTGATCGATTTTTGAGATTTGCACTTGTTATGTTTTGTGTTAATAGGATCGCATGCGGGGACTTCGAGCGCTAATCATAGGCGAGCTCAGTATTGAAAGAGAATTCAAAGAAAAGAGGAATCCGTGTCCTAAGGCTTGATCACTGATATGACAGTCACCTTAAGTTTAGGAGTTCTCCCTGATCTTTTGAATTCGAGTGGAACTAATCATGCCTTTACGCGTGCGCCTGCGACGAAAGAGAAGCGGGTGATTAGATCGACCTAGCTTGAGATCGTCGGTGAGTAGATTTAACATCTACGGGGAAATCGCTCGTATGGCGTTAAGTGTCAGGGCTAGATATGATATGATATTAGCCGCATGTTTATATGCACACATAAAGATGGTGCATGAACTTCATTTTCATACAGTTACTTGTTGTGCTTGAACCTGTATCTATTATACACCGCACTATTATTGACAGACCATGTTGCTTGAGCACCAATTGTATGCTACACACTCTGTCGGTAATTGCCCTGATACGCACAACACAATTATTCATATGATATACCATGTTATTGGTTAGCGACATAGAGGCATTTATTCTTGTGCGATGGCGCATATGACATATAGCATACCTGTATACCTACATGCTTACATATACGCCTTGCTATACCTACATGCTCACAAATATACTTTGCTATAGTTATATGTTCAGCTTTATATGATATATATATCGGTGGTATGAGACGCTGTTATATATGTATATTGGATTCGGATACTTGGGAACCGCGTGATATAATTAATGACATTGATGCATTTAAATAGCGGATTTTTCCCGTCATATGCTTATATTGTTGTTCTATGTTGCATATATTATATTACATGGATTTACCCATTTGAGATATGTTTTCATGCGATTTGGAAATTTCAAGTGTCGATGTTGGGAACTTATATTCCGAGAGATATATGGATATTGGAAACCGATACGTGGAACACAAGTGTCGAGGTTAGACACTTGGGTTTCGAGGAACGTATGGATATCAGAGAACCGATGCGTGGATCACAAGTGTCGACATTGGGCACTTAGGATTCGAGGAACGTATGGATACAAGTATTTATGTGTCGATGCTGGGCACTAGTTTTCATGATATTTCGGGTGTCGATGTTTGACACTCAGGTTTCATGAGATTTACAGGGCCCATATGAAGGCCGATATGAGGGCCGGTCTGAGGGCCGACATGAGGGCCGATCTGAGGATTTTGGGATTTGGGTGTGGTTGATTTACACCGGGTTTTCTCTATGCTTATGATTTATGCATGAGATTATTAATTATCCCGCACTCAGTATTTAGTTGATATGCATTTGATTCATGTAGATATAGTACCCTGGTGGTGTACCTTGATCTTGATAGTTGCATATTCATATTGCCATACTTATGCTACCAGCTTACATATGATTGATTATTGCTGTTAGTGCATACTTGCGATTACAGTATGATGTTATTTACTATTCATGAGTTGACAACTCACCCCCCATTGTGCCGCAGGGTTTTTTTAAGGTCTGATCATCAGAGTGGTCGCGGCAGGACGCCTTGTTATCTCTACTTTTGCGGATACCGCTACGGTTGGCTGTGAGGCCGTTTGCTTTAGGCAGGTTGTGGTTATCCGATGATATACATTGTATATTTCTTGTATCTAGTACTCTCCATCTACCACCTTCATGTATTGACTTAGAGACGAGTTGTGAGGATCGATGTTGTATATTCTTATGACTCTGGTTGTCGTGCTCATGTGAGCCGGCCTTTTATATATGGGTTATCTTTTCTTCGCTACGACGTCATATATCTGTTGTGGTGGTTGTTTCTGCCGTTGGGCGAGATTTTCTCCCGTTTGGGGATGCTTTACTTTTATCTTATGTTTGTACCTGTTTTGGGCCTTGTTTTTACAAAGGAGGTGCTGCCAAAATTTTTATGAAAAACAAACTTATGTTTAAAGTTTTAATCGAGCTTTCAAATGTGTTCTATCTTTTCCTTCTAGTAATGGTTTAGGTTGCTGGGTTTTCGGCTTACTTGAATTGCGTTACGCATGTTGACGTTACATAGTCTAAGTGCCGGTCATGTGCACAATTTGGGTCGTGACACAAACCCAAGCCTCATTTATTGCACCGCCGAACTGCTGTAAACCCTAAGGTTTCAAAGCGTTCTCATGGTCATTATAGCGAGTTAGGGTTTCATTCTTCTGGAGCATCCACGGAATTACTTGCATATTTCTCCGAATACTTTAAACTTTGAAAAATGGGTTTCTGACATTCGATCGTCTTCTATCGACTCCCAACGTACCTGTGTGAAGTCGTCTCTAGCTGGAATCAATCAATCTGACGACCTCGCATTGGAGTAGGCAACGAATCACATGTCCTAGTCATCCACCTTGGGTGACTAGCGGTCTTCTATCATATCTCTAAGTACAACTCGTGCGGCAATAGCTCCAAACATCTGGGGCGATATCTCGTCAGTCGCAGCAACAACTGAATCATTCATCCGCATGCTGAACCGTGCCTCAATCATCAAGAATAATCGGTGCATTGACGGTCATCACAATCTGGCTGACCTCTAGCAGTGGCCCAATCCTCTGGTGCTGATCTGTACGTCCGAGAAATCTCGTAAAAGCGATCCATCAAATGCTCATGGCACGAAAACACAATAAAATGACGCATATACGCAAATCGTATGTCCCTGGAATCACTCCCTGGTCAGTCCTCGTCCGTGACGAGCTCGTGCCTACGCAACTCTAGCCGTAGCTCTCTCTGCCCGTGAAATCGTGGCAGCAAAACCCATAAACCAATATCGATGAGGATAGATCAAAGGAATTAATATAATGTTGTGCAAGGAAATGTACATTTTAAGGATTCTTAAGCGGAGTAGCTTATCGTAAGTATGCCGCGGAACATACACACGGTACGTCACTTTCCTTAAGTCACCTACTCCATCAACCAAAGTCAACCTACGCGATGAAAGTTCGGGTCTAATACCCCCTCGACTAAGTCTATGTTCCGTAAGGTCAAGCCCAGATTCCGTTTATATACAAACGCCCTAGGCTCCGTATAGTCAAACTTAGACTCGAACCAAGGTTAACCTAGCGCTCTGATACCAACATTGTCATGACCCGAAAAGGCACGTGACTGGCACTTGAATCATATGAAGTCTATAGGACTCCATCTAATTCAAGTAAGCCAAAAATCCCAGAAATCTAAACCATTTTAAAGAAGAAGTGAAGAAAACATATTTAAAAGCAAGTGGTTTTAATAACATTAGCCAAAGTATTGCATTTTTAAAATCTCAAGTCTTTTATGAAAATTTCGGCAGAGTTTCCTTTGTAAATACTGGCCCTAAAAGGGTACAGCATGCATAATATAAATAAAGGCATCCCCAAGCGGGAGCTAGCTCTTCGTCAACTGACGGTCACAACCACGCAAGCAATATAATATACAACGCCAAGGGCGAGGATCAAAACTCAAAGGAAACTCAAAATCAACATGAAAACCATAATAATACAACGCGCGACTCTGAGGTCGAAAGAATACACAACTGGTTTTCTAGGTCTAATAAATATACAAGTCTGGTTGATGGAGTTTTACTAGATACAACTGAATATAAATAAAAGGTACAATGGTGGTCACGATGCGAGTGAACCCACCTACCTAAGCAATCATCCGAAAAGGAGCAGTGTGCCAGCAAAGCCGCAACGAAACCTGTACGGCAAAACCTGCATGAAACTGTGGTACAACGGGGGTGATTTGCCAACTCGTGAGTAGAAAACATCACCGAGCAGAAATCGTATCTATGACGAATCCTAGGTCAAATACGATCAAATATATATATAACCTCAAAATGATAAAGTCTGAAGCATGATAAGGTAGCAAGGGTATACATCTAGGCATAAGTGTAATACCAAGTGCTCGTGTCAGTTCCTTAGGTAGCAACATATCATAAATATGAGGTATGAATGCATGAAAACAGAATGCATCTAAATGTGGAAACTGTTTTCTTAAATTGGTAAGATTTCTGTTTATATAAGCTACGTATCATCAATGAAATCATCAGAAAATCAGTGTCAAGCATCGACACAAAATATATATCTTAAAAGCTCAGGCTCCGGCTATCCGGCTATCCGAACTGGCCTGTATCATCAAATCTAAAAGCCTTAGGCTCCGGCTATCCGGACCGGCCTGTTTCATAAATCTCAATATATCAGGCTCCGACTATCCGGACTGGCCTGTATCCTAAATCTCAAGACCACGTCGGTATCCTCCGGATATCCGCCGTGTCACAAATAAATCACCGGTCAGTAGTGCTCCCCTGTCTCAGGCTCAACGCCATCATCTGCGACCTTCTCGCCCCGGGGTACCGCATCGGCTCCACCATGCACCCACAGACGGTTCCTCCTCCTCCTCGAATCGGGTGTATGATATCTCTCAAGAGCCGAGAAAACTCATGGTGGACATATCTCAAATCATGGTATGAGAAAACCGCACATTTATCTTTTAAAAATGATAATGAGTTTATAAAATCTTGCGGTTTCTCCAAATCCAGAAATCCCATGAAAAATTCGAAATCCAAACTGAAAAGTCAATAATAATGAATACTGGGCTCCGGCAATCCGGACTGGCCCTTATAATATTGCATGACAATGAATATATAATATTCATGAAATATCAAGCAAGGAATGCAATAATGAACTAGCATATGAAACAATAACATATTAGAACTGTCAGCTAGCAAACGATATCAATAGAGTAATATTCTCTAAAGTGTACGTGACATGGCAATTACCGATGATGATGTGTGTGGGCCGGAAAGCAGGTGTACATGGAGCATACACATCATCGGTAATGGTGCAGGTGTCCTAACAACATGATTTTAATAATAACTGATGAAAACACAATATAAGCATGCAATGCGATGCGAGCAGCAAGAATATGCAGAACATGAATAGTAAATGCAACAATAAGGAATCTACATTAACATATATGGGCCATACAGTTTTTCCTTTTGAAATAACACGAATCGTGATGTTTAGAAAAATAGGGCTACGGTGTTTTAAAGAAAAGGTACGTCCTTTGAAATATCCGTAGAATCCCTTGGCCTTTCTTTAAAATACTCACGATTCGTTAGTTTTGAAATAGGTATGACCCGAATCTAGTCTAACATCTACAAGTAAACTACTGGACTAAACTAACAGACTGATCGAAAGGGTAAGGAAAACCACCTAAGTCTGAGTCGATATATATATATAATAGTCAGTGATCCCACCTCAATAGTATCACATACGATACAATATATATAATATGACATCCTCAAGTCAAGAGTGCGGTTCTATCATCAATACATAGCTCGTACGGTAAATCCATCGTACGGCATCCCAAATCTGGGTACGGGTCGAATATCACATTTATCTCAGTATTCATCTGGTATCCTTATCATCATAAATCGTGAACCGGGGGTACTGATATAAGTCTAGTACAATACTGATACCCTCTACATATATGTATGCGTGTGTATGAAAACACATCGCCCAAGGACATGCTTTACTAATCATGCAATATCTCATAATACGAACTATATCATATCACCTATCTCGTGGCATCATTCCCAAACTCATCGACTCAACTCCAAGTATGATATACTATCCTCATCATCCCTGTATATGTATACGTATATATATACATAGTACAATACCTATGTGTGTATATATATATATAGACATATCCCCATATACGCACAAGAAGTAAAATGTATGCAAGTGTGTATGTGTGCGTGTATGAAAATATTTACTCTAGGGTTCGCGACTACAACTATCTAACGACACTATCAACCAATTACACTAAAATCTAACCATGAACCCCTAAAGTCTATCTAGATAGTCATCTAGTCTCATAAAAACATATATATATATATATATATAGATATAGATATACGTATTCGTATACTACACTTCGAAACTGCAGGGGTGCTATACGCCATCCACCCGACTTCCCCGTAGATATATATCTACTCACTTGATCTTCTCTTGCTGGAGTCGATGACGCCATGCTCATCCTCATCGTCTCGATGTTTACGTAGGGGTACCTATATATAACACATAGTATCGTAAATTGAAATAGCGAACGAAAACCAAAACGATACACGAAACATACATAGGTTAAAACCTATGGTCTAAACATGCACGAATAACCAACAACTCTCGACGATTGACGTATAAACATGAATCAACCGAGATAAAACACAAATACCGAACTCCAATTCATTAAAAGTCGCAAAACGAATTCAGAAACTTCGTAAAACACTTCCAGATTTTCCTTAGGTGAAAATTGGGGCATTTTGCATACAGGAAGGGTCTAATTTACTGAAATAAAAGCCCTGGACCAAACACTGAGGCATTCTGCCCTAGCCTGGCCGCAATTTGCGGCCAGGAAGAATAAAACTGCGGACAAAGTGAGGGGGTTTGGGCTCGGGTCTTTGTGGTAGCTTCCTCGGTGCCTGCATGACTCACAGTGTTTGCTAAATAAATTTTCGAGTCCCCGGGTTTTAGCAGATATCAATTTCCCTTCACAAAATCCACAATTTCCCGATATCGGGGTTTCTAGGTTTATGAGTTGGGGGTTAAGTCTCTGGTTTCAGTCCAAAATACTATCATTAAAGGGGTTGTTTAGCCTCTACTAAACTCAATTACGCAATCACAACTCAAGAATCCCTCAAACCCTAACTTGAAATTTTCAAAGCTCACTAAACAACACTATATCGATTCTAAACATGTATAGGTGATAAGGTGAATGAAATACAATACAAATGGTGAAAAAATTACCTCATTTGGCAACTCAAGAATTTTCTTGAGTTGCCCCAAGTCTTCAAAATCCGATTTTTCTTGGTCCAAAGTGTTTGTAGTGAGCTTGTGCATGTTTTTTGTGAAGTGGGGATGGACTTTTTATGAATTTTGGATGGTGAAGTGAGGTGTTTGAGGAAGGAGTAGGCAGCCAAGGTTGATGGAGGAGAGGGAAGAGTGAAGGTGTCACGACCCAAAAATTTGGCACGTGACGGCCCTAATAAAACGCAACGCCTACAGACGTAACGCAGTAAAAGAAAGCCAAAACCCAGAAATCTAAACCATGAAAATACGGAAAAGATAATAAAAGTTTTTGAAACATTTGAAATCACAACCAAAATTCTTTAAAAGAGTCCACTTTCTTTCTTTAAAAATTTAGAAGCACCCCCTTTGTAAAAACTAACCCCAAAATGGGTACACCAAATAAAGATAAAAAAAGCATCCCCAAACAGGAGCAAAAACACGCCCAACGGCAGAAAACAAACACCACAACTAATATACGACGCCGTAGCGAAGAAATAAGAGACAAAAGAAAGGAACTATATAAAAGGCAACAAATCCACAATAATATACAATATCGTCCTCACCAAGTCTCTAAGTCACAACATACTAGTAGTAGATGGAGAGTACAAGATACAACGAATATACAATACAAAATACAGATAACCACCAAACCCACCTAAGCAAAACGGCACACCGTGAGTCGATGCGGTATCTGTAGCAAAAGATGATAGATGAATAGCCAGCCTCGACTACTCTGGGGAAACACCTGCAAACACTGTGGCACAACGGGGGTGAGTTGCCAACTCGTGAATAGTAAATAACATATGCAGGTAATCGCAGGAATGTACATACATCATGAATCTAAGATATGCAATTTACAGTAATAACAGGTCATATGAATGCAGAATAATGGAAAGTACACCAGCAAGTACAACCAATATAATAAAGCAATAATGATATGACAACAGTATGTAATAACCATGCAATACGGATATGAGAATGTAAATGTGCAACACTTATGAAAGGTACACTAACAGGTACTACTAATACATGAAGCAGTGCACAAATAGATAAAGGTGAGGTATGGAGTGAAATATGTCATTCCCACGGAATCCTGACATCGTGGTAGGATCACAATCCAGCAAGACAAATCAAATCCCAATTCCTCAAATCAGCCCCCAAATTGGCTCTCATATCAACTAAGTATCACATCTCCTCAATTACACAATATCAAGTATATCTCGTATATCTCGAATGTACAACATCAAGTAGATCTCACATAATCGAATGTACAACATCAAGTATATCTCACATATATCGAATGTACAACATCAAGTGGATCTCACATATCTCGTATGTACAAAACAGCAATCTCATAAATATCCTGTATCCAATATCAAATGAATCACCTATATCCCAAATCAAATTATCAAGTAATATCTAACATCCTAAATATAATGACATAAATAAATATGATGAGCTCAATACACATATATTAGCGTCCCATTCCACTAATATTTGTGTAAGGGTATATATAACAGCGGATAAATCCCCTGTTATATATACAAGGAGTAATTAGAAATATCATGAAACCAATGTGCCAAGCATCGACACAGAAATACTGATCTATCATATGCCGTCTCCCAGACTAACATCCTAATAGGTACGTATCATACGCTATCCCGAAAGCTCGAGTGCCTAGCTCTGACCCTCGCCTCTCGACGTATCCATACGTACATGACTCCCGTCGGTATCCACATGATAGCCGCTGAGTCATTGGTCCTGTCACCGGAAAGTATGGTTCCCCTAAGCCTCATCACCTGACACCACGACATCGTTCTTGCTTCGGGGTACCTCCGGGCCTAACCATGTAACCGCACACGGATCCCTCCTTTCCTCGCGTGGGGTATACACATCGTAAACGACAAATCTCATGGTGGCTGCCGAAATATCATATCAAGGAAAACCGGGTTTTTCAAATAATGCATAATTTCATGAACTACCACGGTTCCCAAATCCAGAAAACATCACGAAAAATCCATATCTCAATGCGAAAATCCATGAATAAAGTATACGCATCATAAATCTGAAATGCGAGCATATAAAGGAAAAGCAATAATTAACTGTAACAAGTTAATATAATATCATGCGATTCCTATTTTCTCCAATTCTACATAACATCAGGTAAAGGTAAACATGTAGCTATAACCAGATAAATGTGTAAACATAAAGGTATAGCAAGGTATATATATCTACCTATAAGTAATGATGTAATATACCCCCTGGGTATAAGTGAAGTATGTCTATAAGGTATACCTGTAGCTATGTCCCAAAGTGTGTATGTACCTAACACTAATGGCACAATACCCTATAGGTATACAGGTATCTAGCATGTAAGTATATGAAGGCATATATGTAAGCATGTAATTATACAGGTATGCTATATGTCATATGCGATCAGAAATATGAATCAATGTTACAATGTCCCTAACCAAGCAATATCCTAGCTATAAGTGGTTTGTGTGTGACATAGCAATTATTGACGGTGTGTGTAGCATACAATCAGTTCTCGTGCAACATGAATCGTCAATAATGTGTGCAGTGTCCTAAGGCTACTAGTCCAAGCACGAAAAAATCTAAGTAATAGGGCAAATGCGCAATTCTAAATATGACATAGAATATGCGACAGAAATAGTATCTCTAGCCCAGACGCATAACGCCATGCGGGCGATTTCCCTGTAGATGTTAAATCTACTCACCAACGCTCCAAGCTAGGTGAATCCTACCACCTGTTTCCCCTTGTAGCAGTGTCCGTAGTCCCCGCCTGCAAACCTGCAACATTAACAAAACATAAGTATATATCAATAACAACCTAAAATACTCACAATCTACAGGGACCAACACGACATACCTACGTACACTAAAGGATTCGTATTGTAGCTAACGCGTATAGCTACAGTACGAAACCAACCTAGCGCAACAGCAACATGGAACACGCATCGTATCGGATAACGTATCGCACGAAACGAAACACAAGAAATACGCTAAATGATCCCAGATTTTCCTGTGCTAACCAATTGTAAAAATTGCAAGTACCATGAGCCTACAAATAACCCAGAGACCCCCTACACCAAAACCCCAAACCCCAACTCCCCAGTCTGGCCACAAATTGCGGCCAAATTGAATAAATCTGCGGCCAAGACAAGATGGATTGGGCTCGAATTTGGTGGGTAGGTTCTGTATCTCTATACTAGGCTATTGTCCAGTCAATTTTTGCAACACACTTTTAGTTTCACAGCAGATCATCCGAGACCATAAAACGACACTAAAAAAATACGGTTTTTATCCGAAACGATACGATACGCGACGAAAACAGCAACTTTAAAGATAAGCTACACAGTAAACACCTAAAGAATAGAAAATAAACAATACCTAATCAAAAGAACACAAAGATCTAAGCTTTGAGCATTCCAAGGCAAGCAAGAGGGAAAACATGAAGAAAGATGTGATTTTTGTGAAGATTTTGGTGAATTGTGATGAATTGGGTGATGAGAATAGAGAGTGTTCAGTTGAGAGAGAGAATGAGATGAAGAAAATGAGTTAGAGAAAAAGAGAGAATGTGTGAGGATAAGAGATAGGGAGGTGAGTGTAGGAGAGAGATGGGAGAGTGAGTGTATCATGCATTAATCTCTCATTAATGCATTCACATACACCTCATCTTGCCACCTTTCACTCACAAAAGAAATATCTTTCTCTCATCTCACAAAAGATCTAGGGATAAAGGGTTAAGGAGGGATTAAACAAAGATTGAGTTAAGGTCAAGGTTGCTAATCACAAAAACTAGCACAAACAAACCCTCACTTTTTACGTGCACACGTGCGTGCATGCTTATAACAAATAATAATAATTTATTAATTAAATGTTATAAAAAGTGAGAAATCCGAATTGGTAAACTTTTTACAGTAAAGCCGCATTAAAATAACATTAAAATTCGGAAAAATTCAAATTGGACCAAAACGTCCCATATAACCCCAAAGTTTGCGTACTAGCTTTATTTTAGCTAAACTAGGTGCTGGCAAGTCTATATGGCCGTTTGATCACAGTCGGTACAAAACAGAAGATACCGACGAATTTCACCGAAAAACGGAAACAAACACAAAACGATTTCTAAAACGTTACAATCTCCCCCCTTATAAAAATTCGTCCCCGAATTTAAAATTTTCAATAAGCGTACCTTCAAAGAGAAAAGTGCAAAACTCCCAATTCTCGCTTGCAGCCTCCCAAGTGATCACCTCACTATACGGCTACGTTCAAGAAAACTCTCCAGAGATGGCAAGACCCTTGACCGAAGTTTCTCCACCTGCCGAGCCACTAACACATATGGCTACTGGTGAACGAAAAGATCGAATCCAAACTAATGGTCTGTGCTGAATCATATGAGAAGGTCATGAAGGTAATTGCAAAAAAAATCTACACAAAGAATACGGGGTGAAAAATCAATAATATGGGCGGAAGTGCCAAATTAAAGGCAACGGAATTAACTCGCTTAAAGGACCTCAAAAAGACCTAAAATTCTGGGACAAGCTTCCCAAAACACAACATGTCATTCATCGGAAAGTCCGTAGGAATACATGATCTCCTACTGCGAACTCAAGTCTGTGACCAACACGGTCGGCATAAGACCTCTGTCACCACTGGGCGACTCATTCAGACCTGAACCAACTGGATCATCTCCGAAGTCTCTAGACTAGCTGAGGTCCAAAATCCTACTACGCAGAGTCAGAAAACAGACTGGTGACCTACACGACCTAACTAAACCTAAAGGTTGCCAATTAGAGTGTCTCCTGATAACAGCTATCAAAGGAGAACCCTAGCAATGGGTAGTGACGATCCCAACTACCAACAACAATAAACACAAACGCAGAACTTAACAAAGAACAACTGAGCACTCTGAGCAAAACTGGACAACAAGCATCCGAACGGAGTCACCCTGACTAAACCTGGATAGACACCACAACAAAATTCGTAGAGATCTGCTCCCACTCCCACTTCGGAGCGGTTAAAGATTGCAACTCTCCAGCCGGTCTCAGATGCTCAACCCAAACACACAACAAGACAAACACCTTGAAACGAAACCTGACATTTCTCTTTACATTCCTGCCCACCCATAACTATCTCACAAGTCACGTCAATGTTGGTGGAACTTGAATGAAAACAGAGATTTGACAGATGTGCCAGCTCTAGGATTTCACGTCTCTACCCGATGATATCAAGTACACAAACGCGTCCCTAACTTAGCACACCATTGTCACAAATCAAGGACTCCGAATCATTACCCAGCCGAGTATGCTCAAGTATCTCTGACGAACGAGCATCGACGGGCACTGTCTCACGAAAAACGATTAAGGAAAAGTGGTCGGGCGCGGACATAAGCAAGCTGTCCCCTCCGTAGAGACGAACTAAGCTGTACTCGACAATCACACAAGAACTGTAAATCTGCAGAAGACTATCACAACAATCAAATCTGCTGCAGGAAGATGCACATTAAGCTCTGGTGGTTCGTGAAAATCTGACATGACTCTCTAACCAGTAGTGTCTCCAAATCTCCAACGCAAGACCACCGCGGCCATCTCCAGATCGTGAGTGGAATATCCTGCTCGTACTCCCTCCAGATGTAGGGAAGCAAAAACGATAACTCTATAGTGTCACCTCAGTACACAATCGAGTCCCACTCACGAAACATTACAGTTAAACAACTAGGTCGCCCGAACCAAAAAGCAAGAAGAACTGGTGCAGTTGTTAACCGAATCTCCAACTGCTGAAAACTCCGCACACATGCCTCAGTCCAAGGAAAAAGAAACTCCCTTCCGGTCCATTCAGTCGACGGTGCAGCACTACACTAGCAATCCTGCACGAAACGGCGGTAAAAACCTATTAAGCCCAAAAATGTGCAGACCTCCATCCAGCACACAAGTCTGGGCCTAAGCTGTACGGCCACGATCTTCCTCGGAACCATACAAAACCATCTCCCGTAACCATAAGACCTAGGAGTCAACACAAACAAGCCTGAAGAAATCAGGTTCATCATGTCTACGAATGCCGCTAGGGCATTGGTGAGTCCGACGACACCACCAAAACACACAAAACCCGTAGCACTCACAGGCAGTCTTCGGAATGTCATTACTCCGAACCCGCAAAAATGATGACCTGATCCCAAACAAACTAAGAAAATGTCTCGCACTCTGGAGCTGATCGAAGAAATCGTCACGGCAAGGTCAAGGATACCTATCCGCACCGTAAGCCGGTTCAATTGACGATCAATCAATACACAACCTAGACTGCCGTCTTCCTCCTTGACGAACAGAAATAGGAGCTCCCAATGTGAAACACTCAGACGCACTAGCCCCCCAACAAACAACTCGGCAGCTGATCCTTAAGCTCCCTAAGCTTCGCCGGCTCATCTGGAACAACGTCGGATAACTCTCGCACAAAAGGAACCTGGTCCAACAAACCAACTGTGGCTCCGGTACCATGAATGAACGCCAAGAATCCACGACATCCTCTCCTCAAAAGCCGACTAGCGAAAAAGGCTGAATTCAAGCTGTGAGAGGCGGCGCAACTATCCACCTGCACAATAAGAACCGACTTGCCAGGAAAACAAGTCCTGACTGTTTCCTCACGGTAGTCCACAGACGCCTTAATACATAGCTAACCAATCCATGCCCAGGAGAACGTCAAATCCAACATCTCTAGAAGGATCAAGTGACGGATGAATCTCATAACCGTAAAGCACACGACTGAAATACGTGTCGCGTAACAAAAGAATCGCTGACAAAAGTTAACCCAACAAACGGCCGATCTAGCTAACACGATCCTCGTCCCAACCACGGCACAAAGTGTGAAAAAAACCAACAAGTACAACAAAAGAACATACGAAATAAGGATACCTGGAAACTCTGCATTGGACGCCCGTGCGTCCCGATGAGTAGAAGCAAACTCCTGTGTCTGCCCCCTACCCGCAGCTGACTGCACTCCTCCTCTGCTAGACTGACCCCTCTGAGCGAACCTTCCACGTCCAAGGCCTCTCTGAATACGACTCTGACGCGGCGCTAAGGAACAATCCCTGATGAGGTGATGAAGGCTCCCACACCAGAAACATCCACACGACGACTGCTGACCCACCTAGGGATGAGAGCTGAACGATTGTCCACGTCCTAAGCCTCTGCTACTCCTGTGACGATCACGAAATCTGTCTCGATGACCAGGCCTCTGTCTCTGGGCTGGTACACCGGTACGAGTCCTCCACTGTCCTGGAACTCTCTGAGCCTCTGGAATATGCGCCTCGTTAACTGGAGCTGCAACCATGGGTGCTAAGTAGGTGACGGACTGTTGCATGCTGAACGTAGCATGCTGAACGTAAGTGACAACTGAGTAACAGGGGTGACAACCTCCTGTCGCAGCTCCCGAACGACATCGACTAAAGAACTCATAATCTGGCGGAAGTCCTGCGTCTCTGCCACAAGCCTAGCAAGCTGCTCTGTCGAAGGCTGATCCGTCTGCACCTGTGCAACAAGAGTGTCGTCCTGGTCAATGCTCGTCTCATCCGAGCTAACTCTGACCTCGGCCCTCGCTGCATCACTCTGAGTCCCCATAGTCATCGGCGGCAAGGCTATAAATGGAAAAAGGATTCAATAAGAATATGGAAGTCGAATCACAAGATATGAATCCTCAAGGAATGAATTTCAAGCAATTTGTACTTAGGTCACTTTAGGCGGAGTACCGCATCGTGAGTATGCTGCAGACATACACACACTACGTTACTCTGCTTAAACTACCTACTCCATCATACCAAGGTCATCCTACTCTCCGAATGGTAAAACTTAGCGCTCTAATACCAACTTTGTCACGACCCAAAAATTTGGCACGTGACGACCCTAATACTACGCAACGCCTACAAACGTAACGCAGTAAAAGAAAGCCAAAACCCAGAAATCTAAACCATGAAAATACGGAAAAGATAATAAAAGTTTTTGAAACATTTGAAATCACAACCCAAATTCTTTAAAAGAGTCCACTTTCTTTCTTTAAAAATTTGGCAGCACCCCCTTTGTAAAAACTAACCCCAAAATGGGTACACCAAATAAAGATAAATAAAGCATCCCCAAACGGGAGCAAAAACACGCCCAACGGCGGAAAACAAACACCACAACTAATATACGACGCCGTAGCGAAAAATAAGAGACAAAAGAAAGGAACTGTATAAAAGGCAACAAATCCACAATAATATACAATATCGTCCTCACCAAGTCTCTAAGTCACAACATACTAGCAGTAGATGGAGAGTACAAGATACAACGAATATACAATACAAAATAAAGATAACCACCAAACCTACCTAAGCAAAACGGCACACTGTGAGTCGATGTGGTATCTGTAGCAAAAGATGATAGATGAATAGCCAGCCTCGACTACTCTGGGGAAATTCCTGCAAATACTGTGGCACAACGGGGGTGAGTTGCCAACTCGTGAATAGTAAATAACATATGCAGGTAATCGCAGGAATGTAGGTACATGATGAATCTAAGATATGCAATTTACAGTAATAACAGGTCATATGAATGCAGAATAATGGAAAGTACACCAGCAAGTACAACCAATATAATAAAGCAATAATGATATGACAACAGTATGCAATAACCATGCAATAGGGATATGAGAATGTAAATGTGCAACACTTATGAAAGGTACACTAACAGGAACTACTAATAAATGAAGATGTGCACAAATAGATAAAGGTGAGGTATGGAGTGAAATATGTCATTCCCACGGAATCCTGACATCGTGGTAGGATCACAATCTAGCAAGACAAATCAAATCCCAATTCCTCAAATCAGCCCCCAAATTGGCTCTCATATCAACTAAGTATCACATCTCCTCAATTACACAATATCAAGTATATCTCGTATATCTCGAATGTACAACATCAAGTAGATCTCACATAATCGAATGTACAACATCAAGTATATCTCACATATATCGAATGTACAACATCAAGTGGATCTCACATATCTCGTATGTACAAAACAGCAATCTCATAAATATCCTGTATCCAATATCAAATGAATCACCTATATCCCAAATCAAATTATCAAGTAAAATCTAACATCCTAAATATAATGACATAAATAAATATGATGAGCTCAATACACATATATTAGCGTCCCATTCCACTAATATTGGTGTAAGGGTATATATAACAGCGGATAAATCCCCTGTTATATATACAAGGAGTAATTAGAAATATCATGAAACCAATGTGCCAAGCATCGACACAGAAATACTGATCTATCATATGCCGTCTCCCAGACTAACATCCTAATAGGTACGTATCATACGCTATCCCGAAAGCTCGAGTGCCTAGCTCTGACCCTCGCCTCTCGACGTATCCATACGTACATGACTCCCGTTGGTGTCCACATGATAGCCGCTGAGTCATTGGTCCTGTCACCGGAAAGTATGGTTCCCCTAAGCCTCATCGCCTGACACCACGACATCGTTCTTGCTTCGGGGTACCTCCGGGCCCCACCATGTACCCGCACACGGATCCCTCCTTTCCTCGCGTGGGCTATACACATCGTAAACGACAAATCTCATGGTGGCTGCTGAAATATCATATCAAGGAAAACCGGGTTTTTCAAATAATGCATAATTTCATGAACGACTACGGTTCCCAAATCCAGAAAACATCATGAAAAATCCATATCTCAATGCGAAAATCCATGATAAAGTATACGCAATATAAATCTGAAATGAGAGCATATAAAGGAAAAGCAACAATTAACTGTAACAAGTTAATATATTATCATGCGATTCCTATTTTCTCCAATTCTACATAACATCAGGTAAAGGTAAACATGTAGCTATAACCAGATAAATGTGTAAACATAAAGGTATAGCAAGGTATATATATCTACCTATAAGTAATGATGTAATATACCCCCTGGGTATAAGTGAATTATGTCTATAAGGTATACTTGTAGCTATGTCACAAAGTGTGTATGTACCTAACACTAAGGCACAATACCCTATAGGTATACAGGTATCTAGCATGTATGTATATGAAGGCATATATGTAAGCATGTAATTATACATGTATACTATATGTCATATGCGATCAGAAATATGAATCAATGTCACAATGTCCCTAACCAAGCAATATCCTAGCTATAAGTGGTTTGTGTGTGACATGGCAATTATTGACGGTGTGTGTAGCATACAATCAGTGCTCGTGTAACATGAATAGTCAATAATGTGTGCAGTGTCCTAAGGCTACTAGTCCAAGCACGACAAAATCTAAGTAATACGGTAAATGCGCAATTCTAAATATGATATAGAATATGCGACAGAAATAACATCTCTAGCCCAGACGCATAACGCCATGCGGGCGATTTCCCTGTAGATGTTAAATCTACTCAACAACGCTCCAAGATAGGTGAATCCTACCACCTGTTTCCCCCTGTAGCAGTGTCCGTAGTCCCCGCCTGCGAACCTGCAACATTAACAAAACATAAGTATATATCAATAACAACCTAAAATACTCACAATCTACACGGACCAACACGACACACCTACGTACACTAAAGGATTCGTATTGTAGCTAACGCGTATAGCTACAGTACGAATCCAACCCAGCGCAACAGCAACACGGAACACGCATCGTATCGGATAACGTATCGCACGAAACGAAACACAAGAAATACGCTAAATGATCCCAGATTTTCCTGTGCTAACCAATTGTAAAAATTGCAAGTACCATGAGCCTACAAATAACCCAGAGACCCCCTACACCAAAACCCT
The DNA here is from genome assembly GCA_030015575.1 of Agapanthus africanus. NCBI lineage: Eukaryota > Viridiplantae > Streptophyta > Magnoliopsida > Asparagales > Amaryllidaceae > Agapanthus > Agapanthus africanus. Next base: position 243,738,130 of record CM057340.1, read on the forward strand.
AAACCCCAACTCCCCAGTCTGGCCGCAAATTGCGGCCAGATTGAATAAATCTGCGGCCAAGACGAGGTGGATTTGGCTCGTATTTGGTGGGTAGGTTCTGTATCTCTATACCAGGCTACTGTCCAGTCAATTTTTGCAACACACTTTTATTTTCACAGCAGATCATCCGAGACCATAAAACGACACTAAAAAAAATACGGTTTTTATCCGAAACGATACGATACGCGACAAAAACAACAACTTTAAAGCTAAGCTACACAATAAACACCTAAAGAACAGAAAAGAAACAATACCTAATCAAAAGAACACAAAGATCCAAGCTTTGAGCATTCCAAGGAAAGCAAGAGGGAAAACATGAAGAAAGATGTGATTTTTGTGAAGATTTTGGTGAATTGTGATGAATTGGGTGATGAGAATGGAGAGTGTTCAGTTGAGAGAGAATGAGATGAAGAAAATAAGTTAGAGAAAAAGAGAGAAGGTGTGAGGATAAGAGAGAGGGAGGTGAGTGTAGGAGAGAGATGGGAGAGTGAGTGTATCATGCATTAATCTCTCATTAATGCATTCACATACACCTCATCTTGCCACCTTTCACTCACAAAAGAAATATCTTTCTCTCATCTCACAAAAGATCTAGGGATAAAGGGTTAAGGAGGGATTAAACAAGGATTGGGTTAAGGTCAAGGTTGCTAATCACAAAAACTAGCACAAACAAACCCTCACTTTTTACGTGCACACGTGCGTGCATGCTTATAACAAATAATAATAATTTATTAATTAAATGTTATAAAAAGTGAGGAACCCGAATTGGTAAACTTTTTACAGTAAACCCGCATTAAAATAACACAAAAATTGGGAAAAATTCAAATTGGACCAAAACGTCCCATATAACACCAAAGTTTGCGCACTAGATTTATTTTAGCTAAACTAGGTGCTGGCACGTCTATATGGCCGTTTGATCACAGTCGGTACAAAACAGAAGATACCGACGAATTTCACCCAAAAACGGAAACAAACACAAAACGATTTCTAAAACGTTACAGAAGGTAACAATGAAGGGGAGAAATGCCAAGACTTAGGTTTGACCCCTCACCTCTCTCTCTCTCTCTCTCATGCCCATACCCATTATTCTAACCTTTTCCTTTTTCTTTTTCTTTTCTAATTCCTCTTCTCATTTTAAAAACAACCATGCAAGAAAATAAGGAAAGAGTCATGCTAGAAAATGTGAAAAGGTGAAATATGACATGGTGCATGTCATGTGCACAAAACCGGATTAATGCAAGATTAGCGATATTTAATTGTGATTAGTATTAAAATGGAATATAATTAATTATAAAAATTCATAATTTGCCCAAGTCACATAAAACACCCCCATTTCCGTAATTTCTATAATTTTCCAAATATTTTCTAATTTATCGGTATTTAATTATACCGCATTTTAAAATATTCATAATATTAATTATTTAATTATAAAAATTCTTAAAAATAATATTTTATTTTTCTGAAATGTTACAGTAACGTCCACCCGGGTATTGAGAGATCAGAAGATCAACGAGCAAGCCTGCTCATACTCCTGCGAATCCAATAAGTAACACTACCGTACAGTCCGGTCTGTCCGTCTGATATGTCGCATATCCAGCTTAGGGGTGGTAAAACATCAGACCCCAATAGCTTGATAAGTCATGCCGATGTGAGGTGTAAGGTTGATAGGCACTGCCATAAGGGTCTACGAGGCATCAATCATGCCCGATTAAAATTTTAGCCGTGCCGAACAACCCGAAGCCGGATCTTTAAACTAGGGTTTAGGAGAAAACAAGCATGTTAAACTCTTTAACACTAAGTGAGAGGGATTATAACCATTGTAGATCCGGTCCTTCACTTCAATAGCTCCATGTAGATGTCCCCTTCGCTGCGATCGTGAACTCCGGACTCTAGAGAAGCTCCACAAGAAGAACGAACGTGCTTGCTTCGATGACTTCGAGGCCGAAGATGATCTACGTCGGGGAGACACTAACTCAAGCTATTCCTTCACTAGGTCATTAACTTTGTGAAGAGAACACACTCTACTACATGGCAAGTGGTAGAGGATGAAGATGTAGGAGGTGGGCTCACTTTAGAATTGATTTTCTCACACTTTTTCTCATGGCACCATTGGCGCTAGTAAGCTTTTCATGGAGCTTGATGAAGAAGAAGAAGAAGAAAGAATAATAATCATCATATGAATTATTTCCTCTCAATAATGTAACCATGGGTGAGTTAAGCTATCATGCTTAACTCATGTAGAGAATTAACCAAGGTATATGGTTAAGGGTTGTGTTAACTAAATATCCTTAAGAATGACAAAATAGTTGACTTTGTCAATGTTTCCACAAGCTTCATGAAAGCTTGAGAACTTTCACAAAGTCTTTCTCTTTTGTCATTCTTAAGATATAAACAAAACCCTAATTTTTACCATAATCTTGGTATAAGTCTCATACACCCATCTTTGATGTATCATCAAGCATGACACAATCATATGTACACAAATATATATCACATATACACTCATGCACAATCAAGCGAGAAAATAAATCTTAAGTGAGCAAATACTAGTTAATGTAATGTAATATATCAAATATATAATTATACATTAAATTATTAAATCAACTCTTGATTTAATAATCCGGCTATAACCGACTAATATCTTCTGTAACAACTTATCGAATCAACACTTGATCCGATAACCCGGTTATATCGCATACAACGGATCAATGTTACAAATCGCGAGAATAGAATACGGTATCTCATATCGTATCAACCTCGGTCCCGCACATATCATATATGTGCTCCTACTCCGTTTCGCTTGAGCCAGGAAACCCCTGTGTAGGACTCTAAAGACTCGTCAATACGCCGGCAGTAGGTGATGATCATATCAAACACCCACAAGCCGCAAGCGGTCTGCTAAACGTAACGGCCACCCGGGTATTGAGCGATCAGAAGATCAACAAGCAAGCCTGTACATTCTCCAGTGAATCCAATCAGCAACACTCCCGTACAGTCCGGCCTCGTCGTCTGATATGTCGCATATCTCGCCCAGACCCAGTAGCTCGATAAGTCGTGTCGATATGAGGTCTATAACAGTTCGAGAAACTACTGATAACACTTACTAGTAAATCTCAGCAACCCTGGCTAGGGATTTCTGGTTATAGCCAATCGAACACAGCACAACATTAACTCCCTATACCGGGAGAGACGAATCCCCTCTTATCGCTCATTGCCTCCATGTGATTCGGGACTGTACCTAAAAGCCACCTTTTTGCACGCCCTCTTGGACGTGGTATGATGGAAATCAAAGCACAGTGGGAATCACACAAGACCCTATGACGATCTCGGGTCAACAGACTACTCTGTACCAGTGTCACCGGAGAACTACTATATGACGTAAGGTAAAATACCATTTGGGAGTTCTCGGCGAGTCCGTCCAGTGTACCCAGTCTCCACTGAGCACCCATACACCATCCTTGATGTCAAACACCGATGTATATGGGATCATCCATCGCCCATCATATGGGTCAAGATGCGTATACGCTAGTCTACTGTGGTGTATCGATGCCCTGTCTCGATACACCCTCGACTAGGAACAGTTATAAGATGTACTCGTCGTCTACTGTGGCCCCACTAGTATGATCTCATCATAGTCCCAGTAGTCGAGTACATATCCTAAGGGCTTTATCAACATGTAACATAGAGACAATCAGAGTACATGTTAAGATAAAGTGTTAGTTATATGTATGCCCTAGAGGCCATTACTGTACATATGATGTATATTGTAGTGGATGCTAGGACGTATATAGGGAGGACTTTCTTGCTCGACATGATAGTATGCTATCTGGTTACCCTTTACCTTAACGTGTATACTGGGTGTCTCTCTATTACATGTTGGTAAAGCCCTTAGGATGTGTGCTTGACTACCTGGACTATGATGCGGATCATACTAGTGGGGACATGGTAGTCTATAAGTACATCCTTCAAAGTCCCTAGTCGAGGGTGTATCGAGACGGGGCATCGATATACCAGAGTAGACTAGCGTATACCTTCTCGACCCATACAGATGGGCGATGGATGATCCCATATCCATCGGTGTTTGACATCAGAGATGATATGCGGGTGCTCAGTAGAGACTGGGTACACTGGACGGACTCGCCGAGAACTCCCAGATGGTATTATACCTCACGTCAGATGGCAGTTCTCTGGTGACACTGGTACAGAGTAGTCTGTTGACCCGAGATCGTCATAGAGTCTTGTGTGGTTCCCACTGTGCTTTGATTTCCATCTTACCACGTCCAAGAGGGCGTGCAAAACGGTGGTTTTTGGGTACAGTCCCGAGTCACATGGAGGCAATGAGCGATAGGAGGGGATTCGTCTCTCCCGGTATAGGGGGTTGATGTTGCGCTGTGTTCGATTGGCTATAACAGGAAATCCCTGGCCAGGGTTGCTGAGATTTACTGGTATGTGTTACCAGTAGTTTCTCGAATTGTTATAGACCTCATATCGACACGACTTATTGAGCTATTGGGGTCTGACGTATACCACCCCTAGGCGAGATATGCGACATATCAGACGATCAGACCGGACTGTACGGTAGTGTTACTGGTCGGATTCACTGGAGTGTGAGCGGACTTGCTCGTCGATCTTCAGATCGCTCAATACCCGGGTGGCCGTTACGTTTAGCAGACCGCTTGCGGCTTGTGGGTGTTTGATATGATCATCATCTGCTGCCGGCGTATTGACGAGTCTTTAGAGTCCTACACAGAGGTTTCCTGGCTCAAGCGAAACGAAATAGGAGCGCATATGAGATATGTGCGGGACCGAGAATAATGCGTGTATGTGATACCGTATTCTATTCTCGCGATGTGACATTGATCGGTTATATCCGATATAGCCGGGTTATCGGATCAAGTGTTGATTCGATAAGATGTCACTAATGATACCAGTCGGTTATGTGCGCATGACCGGATCATTGAATCAAGTGTTGATTTAATGATTTAATGTATAATTATATATTTGATATATTACTTTACATTAACTAGTATCGGTTCACTTTAGACGGATTTTCTCACTCGGGTGTGCGCATTACATATGCGATATGTTTTTGTGCACTAGCTTGTATCATGTTTGATGATGCATGCCTAACTTGGTTAAGTGTAAAGAATGAACCATGGTTATGAATGGGTTAGGGTTTTGATTTTTATTTATTCATTTATCTTTCTTATTTATTCTTTTTTGGAATAAGGAAAAGAAAGATAAATGGTGGCTTATTTTGGATTTAGTTGAAGTTTCTTGAAACTTTGACTAAGTCTTCATTCTTATCATATTCTTAACCCTAACCAATTCAACTAACCTAAGTTAATTCTCTACACTTAACTAGAGTTAAAAGTATGATAAGTATTGTTATTGATTTTTTTTTTAATTAAAGACTTATCATAACATTCTTCTTCTTCCTCCATTTTCTTCAAGTGAAGAAAGCTTGCCCCATCAATGGCAAGTGATGGAAATGAGTGAGAAATCCGATTCTAAAGTCTACCCACTTCCTATTTCTTCATCCTCTACCTCTTGCCAAGTAGTAGAGTGTGTTTCCTTCACAAGTTTCATGACTTGGTGAAGGTGGAGCTTGATTCATCGATGCTTCGACGTAGATCATCTTCGGCATGGACATCGACGACCTAGCTTGCCCATTCTCCGACGAAGCCGATCCTAGAGCCCAGATTTGATTTGGACAGCGGAGACGACATCGTTGCGGAGCCGTGGAGGTGGAGCACCGGATCTACAAAGGTTGTATTTCCGTATTCTTTTTAGCTAAGTTGTTAGCTAGCTTTCTTTTCGCCTAGACATCTAGCATACGATCCGTAGTCTAGGGTTTGTAGGCACCATAATTTTTGAAATTGCCATGGTTGATGGCTTTGGAGACCTCACTAGTGTGCCTAGGAACCCTGCAGTGGTATCAGAGCCTAGCTAGAGCCTTAGGCGAAGTCCAGACGGAAATTGAAGTCCGAACGAACCCGGAACTCCAAAACAAAATTGCTCTCTGTACAATTTTTAAAATCTGGTATTTTTCCACATTAAAAATGTTCAGAAAAATCAGCAGGTGAATATATGAGGTACTGTGAAGTTCGTGACGATAATTCATTCTTATTGCCGCGCTTCCGCGGCACGAGCTAGCCTCGTGCGGCGGTTGCGCGGCGGTACGGAATTATTATTTAATACTTTTTGCACAGTATCTCATAATTATTAATTCTGGATTTTCTGGAAATTTTTAATATTTATTACAGAGTTGATTTTTTCTGAGTTGTTTTGGGAATTCGGTATTTCGATCGGGATATCAAATTTTGTCTGTGTGGCTTTCCGGATAAATTTTAGGATATGTTAAAAAGTTCGACCAGATATAAATACCCAACTTTTCCCCTGTCGGGAAATTTCCAAGTGTTGGATTTTTCCGTAGTTTGACGACGTTCTAAGTAGTGCAAGTAACGCGATGGTCCCTCTAGAAGACACAAACCTTAACTCGATTATGTGACCGTCTTGAACTGCCCTTTGAACCTTCGGGTTTGGGGCAGTACGGCGTGCCACATGTGAGGCGTTGGCTTGACCCTTCTACGGCTGGACCGTTGGTACTGAGGTACGAACTGAATGTTGTTAGACTTGTTTCATGTGTTGATCTGTTTCGGGAAAACTTGGGTGTTCGATTGTTCAATCGAAAAGTTTAACATTTTCTGTTTATCTGGAATGGGATACAATAATTGGAATTCACAAATAGTTATGTGATAACTAAATGAATATTATAAATGTAGCAGTTTAGTCTCGCTTGATCGGTTGCCACGGAATTTTGATGTGATCAAAAGTCCGTCGCAATCACGTAGCGTACGCGGATACTCGCCGGGTAAACTTAATAGACAGCTTCACTCCATAGCCCCGACCAAGTGACTGTAGGAGAACCCCGTCGCCGAAAGCATCCGTTCGGGTGCTCGCGGTAGCGGTGTTCCGCCTTGGTGCACTTCGTCGACGGTATCAGGGGTGCAGCCGTCTACTGAAGTTTGCGACGAGCATTCGATCAGATTGTCGGGAATCTTGTTGAATTGCCCGACTTGGTATTGAAAAGTGTTTTCGATAATGAGACTAAAATGCGGGGTTTATAATTGTTAGGCATGCGATGTCTAAGTAATTCATTTGGTCAGGCATGCGATGTCTGAGGTGATTGCGGATTCCAACTGTTGTAGTTTTACACTTTCTTTTCTGTGACCGTAAGTGTAATATGTGATATCGTCGGTTTCGTTGCTATATGTCAACGACAATTGGGATGCGCATATTTACTTACGTTGATGACATGTGATGTTATGTGTTGCTGGATATGTTATATTGGATCGTCGTGTTTGAATAGCCGGGGGTTTTTATGTGAGATGAGTGTTTTTCATTTTCATTCATGTAAAAACTTGTATGTAATATTCTTTTATTGGGGCGCTTCCAGGTTGCGAAAGTTGTCACCGTTTGTATATTATTTACTTTTCCGCACTAGGATAGACCCAAGGAGGGGAGCACAAGTAACCGGGTTCTGGAGTCCAGTGGGAGACCAACTCGAGGAGTCGAGTCCGGGTCTCCTAACTCTAGAATTGGTAGGGTTGCTTGCCGCTCTCGTAGGGGTCTAGGAGTGTGGGTTTGGCTATTCATCGCGACCGTGGAATCCGTGTTTTATACTGGCTCGTATTGAAAACACGGACGTCCTAGTATATCCAATATTTCATATGTTTCTTCTGTTGCGATATCTGTGATGTGATCATGTGATGGTTCTGTGATAGATACATTATATAGTATATATGATATATTATATAGATGTTACTTATGTTTTACACCCGCGCTAGCCCTGCCCCGCTCTGCCGTTAGTTACCTAACCTAACGGTGCACGAGGGGACATCGAGGCGAATGCGGATGGCATAAGTGTACGTCGTATTTATCTGTGATGTTTAGGTACTTAAATGATGGGACTTCATTAATGTGATTAATGAAATAAAAGAAACCTAAGATGTTGTAGAATCGAATTTCAAAATAAAACAGGTAGCTACAGTTCTTGCTTTGCACAGAGGTATATATGATATATCCTGCACCTTATTCGATGAGGAAAGGACCGAGATCCCTTCACCGGGAGTGACTCCTTTAGCAATAACTGGCAGATGCTACACATTCGGTTTGTCTTTTGATTGCTTTTAAGAGTTTTTGCTTTGCACAGCGATATATATGATATATCCCGCACCTCATTCGACGAGGAAAGGACCGACGATCCCTTCACCGGGAGTGACTCCTTTAGCAAAACAAGAAAAGCCTCAAAAACACTCCATTTTAAAATTCATTCGATCCTACAACGATATCAAGTTCATTACGCAATAGGTTTTCAGAAAAACCTGTCGTAGCCCTCCGTCATTTCAGATAAGTATTAGTTAGTATTCGTGCTGCGGTTGTTTGGCATGCGTCAAGGCGTAGTGTACGGTAGCTAACTAGTGCTTATCTGCTAGCATATGATGCGATTGGATTAGGGTATTCGTACGGCGTTGTTTGGCATGCGTCAAGGGTCGTGCGGGTGGGTTTAATTCAATCAGGAAATGACGGGTTGAACTTGACTAGCAGACTATGGGTTGTTTGGCATGCGTCAAGGTCATAGCGAGCTAGGGGCAAAATATTATCGGGAATTTCAAGTGTTGAAATTTGCAATGAGATTGCATACCTTCTATGAGATAGTTGGATCCCGATACCCGCTGCGAGTAAGAGTTACTCCTGGGAGAGTTTTATACATTACAATTAGCCGATCAAGTAGGTGTCTAGAAAGGTGTCAACGAGGTTACGCCTCTGGGAAAACGAGGTTTACATTAATTAGGTTCGTGCGAAAGCACGGGGGACCTCCCTCAAAGTACCGACACTGGCCTGGCTGAAAGATTGGCGAACTTGTAGTGTGTAATTAATCCCGGCTAGTCTTTCCTTTTAGGGTTTGAAGGAAGATTTGATAAAAAGCAGTGGGAGCCATCCTGATTAGATAAAATAATAACCAATCTATTCTTGAAAGAGCGCACGCTGAGTGTTTTCTTCTCTCTCTCTCCTGGTAGCGACCATATCACGCCTTAATCACGATAATAATACGGATTATTGACCGAACCCGCTTGTTATACTGAGCTGGGGAACGTTGGTCCCGCTCCAACTTATAATTGTTATAAGACAGAGCAGGAAATTGGGGAATACCAGATTTTCCGTGCCGCCCAAACGAAGAGAGTGCATGCTGATGCATCATCTTCGGGTGTGTTCATTATACAGAACTGTTTCTCGGTATCCTTTACGTCCTGGGTATGTGATACCAGATCAGGATCCCAGATATGTAATCTGTTACATAGGGCTACAGAAAGGTAGAGAACTGAGAACGGGTGATAAGTTTCATGAGGCAGAAAACGGGGCAAATGTTGCAGCCAAGTCTGTTGGTCACTGTCACCCTGTATTACCAATACATTGATTCTGAACGAATGTTATTAGATACCGAACCTGATATACCAAATCATATCACTCTCTTTGATAGAAAAGAAAGGATATAATTTTGTATTGTTGGATAATGTTTTGAACATTTCCTATATCAAAAGTTGATCGGTTCAGGCACGTTATCTAAAAGCATTGATGTTCTAAATCAAACTACAGATCTAAGTATACGGAACACACACAAGAGGAAGAGTTCAGAAATGAACGAATTCTTCTTGAGGTATTGTAGACTAGGTCAGATTAATGCGACCCGACTGGCTAGAGTTACATTTAGATGTATATTTAAATCAGTTTGAATTTACATCTTGTGAAACTCGCCAGTCATGTCACAAAGATAAGATGACCATAGCTCCGTTTACTGGAAACAGAGAAAGAGTTCGTGAACTCTTGGGATGATACATGTTGATGTATGTTAGGTCCCCAGTCTACAAATGCCAGGACTGATTCTTTATACTTCATTATATTCTCTGATAATCTCTCAAGATTCAGACGTATGTTCCTGTTGAAACACAAGTCCGAACCTTTTGAGATATTCACGGAATATAAGTTAGAAGTAGAGAACCAAAACGGGTATAAGTATTATGTCCTTTGATGTGATCAAGGAGGAGAATACTTGAGCACGGAAATCCTGGACTATTCTAAAGGAGAATGAGATTCTCTCTCAGCATTACTCCTCCGTATACACCATAGCACGATGGTATATCGTGGCGGAGCAATTACACCCTATGTAATAAGGTGTGCTCTATGATGAGTACTACTGAGTTACCTATTTCCTTTTAGGGAGTTATGCACTTGAGAAGCTGCATACCTATTGAATAGGGTTCCAATCAAATCAGTTGCCTACCACTTCATATATGATATGGAAAGGGAAGAGCCCATATCTTAAGTTAGTTAAGATTTGGGGTTGTCCGGCCTATGTCTAAAAGCAAAATCCGGACAAGCTCGAGGCAAGGTCTGTTATGTACAACTGGAAGTGTTCCAGCTATACAAACTGCAGATGATGATTTGATAGAACCAAGGGATTCAATAGATGCCAACGAACCTCAGCCTCTCCGCCGATCTAGTAGGATTCCTCACCCACCTGAGAGATACTTCGGTTTCTCTATGACAGTGGGAGCGAGGATTGCATCATGAGATGATGACCCAACTAGTTTCGAGCTGGCCATCAGGAGGAAGACTCTGTAAGAATGGCTGGATGTTTATCGATCTGAGATGGAATCCTTATACACCAACAAAGTATGGACTTTAGTTGCTATATCTGAAGGGTTAAATCCCCATCAGGAGCAAGTATATCTTGAGAAGATTACTTGGTGTACATGGAAAAGTTGAGACTTTCAAAGCTAGACTTGTTAAAGGTTTGCATCATTGACCAGTCGTGGATCATGATGAAACCTTTTCAAGTGACTATGCTTAAGTCCATCCAGATCCTACTTGCCACGGCTACATACCATAACTACGATATCTGGTGGTTGGGTGTCTTGACTGCTTTTCTAAATGATGATTTAGAAGAGTGTGTCTATAAGTACACAGCCAGAGGGCTTCGTAGACAGTGGGAGCAGCAGAAACGTGTGCAAGATGCTTTATAGGATAAAGCAGGCGTCGCGGAGTTGGAACATCTATTTTGATGTGTTAGTCAAACAGTTTGACATCATCAAAATGGTAGATGAACCTTGTATAAACAAAAGGGTAGTAGGGAGTATGGTGACGATCCTCGTAGAGTACGTGGATAACATACTCTTGATACGGAAGTAGTTTCATATGCTACGCTCGGTCAATCTCCGCTTATCACAAAGATTCTCCATATAGGATTAAAGTGATACCTACTAAATCCTGGATTTTGGATCTATGAGATAGATCTAAATGGATGTTAGGATACTCACTAGTAGTAGTGAGATGGTATCAATCGATCCAAGGGAAAATCACTGGAAGGGTTCCAGGGTGATAAAGACGACTGAATGTCAGTCGCAGGCATTGTCTTTACCCTCAGTAAAGGGACGGTATGTTGGAAGAGTTCCAAGCTAGATACCGTGACATACTAGACGATAAAGGCAGGATACATCGCTACTTAAGATGCTACCAAAGAGGCTGTTTGGGTGTATATTGGTTCATAAGATGAACTATGTTCCTTCCATTGTATGACAATGGAGTTGTGGCTTATGCCAAGGAACGCCCGTCCCATCAGTGATCCAGACATATTCTAAGGCAGTATCACTTGATCATGGAGATGGATGATCTCCAGGGTGATCGAGGTTTGGAGAGTAGACTGAGAGGACAACACAGCGGATCCACTCACAAAGGCCTGTTCCCAGAGAGAGACTTTTAAGGGATGGTTGAGTATGAGATACTTCAAACCACTGCTACAGATGGCCCTAGTGCAAGTGGGAGATTGTTAGTTATATGTATGCCCTAGAGGCCATTACTGTACATATGATGTATATTGTAGTGGATGCTAGGACGTATATAGGGAGGACTTTCTTGCTCGACATGATAGTATGCTATCTGGTTACCCTTTACCTTAACGTGTATACTGGGTGTCTCTCTATTACATGTTGGTAAAGCCCTTAGGATGTGTGCTTGACTACCTGGACTATGATGCGGATCATACTAGTGGGGACATGGTAGTCTATAAGTACATCCTTCAAAGTCCCTAGTCGAGGGTGTATCGAGACGGGGCATCGATATACCAGAGTAGACTAGCGTATACCTTCTCGACCCATACAGATGGGCGATGGATGATCCCATATCCATCGGTGTTTGACATCAGAGATGATATGCGGGTGCTCAGTAGAGACTGGGTACACTGGACGGACTCGCCGAGAACTCCCAGATGGTATTATACCTCACGTCAGATGGCAGTTCTCTGGTGACACTGGTACAGAGTAGTCTGTTGACCCGAGATCGTCATAGAGTCTTGTGTGGTTCCCACTGTGCTTTGATTTCCATCTTACCATGTCCAAGAGGGCGTGCAAAACGGTGGTTTTTGGGTACAGTCCCGAGTCACATGGAGGCAATGAGCGATAGGAGGGGATTCGTCTCTCCCGGTATAGGGGGTTGATGTTGCGCTGTGTTCGATTGGCTATAACAGGAAATCCCTGGCCAGGGTTGCTGAGATTTACTGGTAAGTGTTACCAGTAGTTTCTCGAATTGTTATAGACCTCATATCGACACGACTTATTGAGCTATTGGGGTCTGACGTATACCACCCCTAGGCGAGATATGCGACATATCAGACGATCAGACCGGACTGTACGGTAGTGTTACTGGTCGGATTCACTGGAGTGTGAGCGGACTTGCTCGTCGATCTTCAGATCGCTCAATACCCGGGTGGCCGTTACGTTTAGCAGACCGCTTGCGGCTTGTGGGTGTTTGATATGATCATCATCTGCTGCCGGCGTATTGACGAGTCTTTAGAGTCCTACACAGAGGTTTCCTGGCTCAAGCGAAACGAAATAGGAGCGCATATGAGATATGTGCGGGACCGAGAATAATGCGTGTATGTGATACCGTATTCTATTCTCGCGATGTGACATTGATCGGTTATATCCGATATAGCCGGGTTATCGGATCAAGTGTTGATTCGATAAGATGTCACTAATGATACCAGTCGGTTATGTGCGCATGACCGGATCATTGAATCAAGTGTTGATTTAATGATTTAATGTATAATTATATATTTGATATATTACTTTACATTAACTAGTATCGGTTCACTTTAGACGGATTTTCTCACTCGGGTGTGCGCATTACATATGCGATATGTTTTTGTGCACTAGCTTGTATCATGTTTGATGATGCATGCCTAACTTGGTTAAGTGTAAAGAATGAACCATGGTTATGAATGGGTTAGGGTTTTGATTTTTATTTATTCATTTATCTTTCTTATTTATTCTTTTTTGGAATAAGGAAAAGAAAGATAAATGGTGGCTTATTTTGGATTTAGTTGAAGTTTCTTGAAACTTTGACTAAGTCTTCATTCTTATCATATTCTTAACCCTAACCAATTCAACTAACCTAAGTTAATTCTCTACACTTAACTAGAGTTAAAAGTATGATAAGTATTGTTATTGATTTTTTTTTAATTAAAGACTTATCATAACATTCTTCTTCTTCCTCCATTTTCTTCAAGTGAAGAAAGCTTGCCCCATCAATGGCAAGTGATGGAAATGAGTGAGAAATCCGATTCTAAAGTCTACCCACTTCCTATTTCTTCATCCTCTACCTCTTGCCAAGTAGTAGAGTGTGTTTCCTTCACAAGTTTCATGACTTGGTGAAGGTGGAGCTTGATTCATCGATGCTTCGACGTAGATCATCTTCGGCATGGACATCGACGACCTAGCTTGCCCATTCTCCGACGAAGCCGATCCTAGAGCCCAGATTTGATTTGGACAGCGGAGACGACATCGTTGCGGAGCCGTGGAGGTGGAGCACCGGATCTACAAAGGTTGTATTTCCGTATTCTTTTTAGCTAAGTTGTTAGCTAGCTTTCTTTTCGCCTAGACATCTAGCATACGATCCGTAGTCTAGGGTTTGTAGGCACCATAATTTTTGAAATTGCCATGGTTGATGGCTTTGGAGACCTCACTAGTGTGCCTAGGAACCCTGCATAAAGTACAACCAGAAAGCATACTATCATGTCGAGCAAGAAACTCCTCCCTATATATGTCCTACTATCCACTACAATATACATCGTATGTACAGTAATGGCCTCTAGGGCATACATATAACTAAAAATCTCCTACTTGCACTAGGGCCATCTGTTGTGGTATCACATACCCAACAATTAGCTGTGGTTGAAGTATCTCATACTCAACCATCCCATAAAAGTCTCTACTGGGAAAAAGGCCTTTGTGAGTTGATCCGCGCTGTTGTCCTCTGTGTCTACTCTCCTAACCTCGATCTCCTTGGAGATCAACCATCTCCATGATCAGGTGATACTGCCTAAGAATTATATCTGGATTTCTGATGGGACGGGGGTTCCTTGGCATAAGCCACAACTCCATTGTCACACAATGGTAGGAACGAAGTTCATCTCATGAACTTATATATATCCAGACTGCCTCTTTGGTAGCACCCTTGGTAACGATGTATCTTGCCTTTAATCGTCTAGTAAGTCACGGTATCTGGCTTGGAACTCTTCCAACATACCGTCCCTCCACTGAGGATAAAGACAATGCCTGCGACTGACATTCAGTCGTCCTTATCACCCTAGAACCTTTACAGTAATTCTCCCCAGGATCGATTGATACCATCTCACTACAACTAGTGAGTATCCTAACATCCAATTAGATCTATCTCATAGATCCAAAAATCCAGGATTTAGGAGGTATCATTTTGATCCTATACGGAGAATCCTTGTGATAAGCGGAGATTGACCGAGCGTAGCATAGGAAACTGTAAGTCTACGGTAGCGCCCCGACCGTCTACAGACGCCAAATGCGGAACAAAAACTTTTTAACTGGCGCTATCATATACTTTAACCCGGATCTGCCATTATTGCTAAACTAACAAACTGTAAAGAGTGTAGAAAGGTTATACTGAACGATCCGAGTCCTTCGTTCTTTAACCATCATCCCACGCTCCGTTGCGGCTGCTCCGATCTCGTCGATCTCCGATCTGCTCGTCCAGGTGGCACCATGTCGACGATTCTTTAAACGTGCTCCCGCCTCTGACTCGAGGCAACTAGGTCGTCAAGTTTTCTAAAAGAGACGACCAAGAATGATGTAGAGAATGAATAGAGTACTTTGTCTCACTTCGTCCAAAGCCGTGGACGATCGGTAAATGAAGTTGCCATTTTTATCGGGTGATGGAATGAAAGAGGCTATGAAATTTCCATGCACCATAAACCATAGTCTTTTTTACCAAAAATGAAATCAATCTCTCTCTCTTTACCAAAGGATGGCCGGCCACTATTTAACCAAGAGGGAGGTGAGTGTAGGAGGGAGGAGGTGACCACAAGAAGAAAAGATCAAGAGAAAAAATCTATGGCAAAACAAAACACATTAATGAAATGAATGACTCACTAAACCTAGTCATCCATTCATTAATGCAAACTTAAGGTTCATGAACCTAGTCACCATCCTTGTCATCTCTTCTAGAAACTTCTAGAAGATTCTATACTCAACTCAAGAAAAGACAAATCCGTCTTTAACCGAATGTTAAAAGACGGCTGATAGAAAACTGGAAACTGGCAACTTCCAAAAGTGATCCCGAAACGAATTTCAGGATAACCCCGCAACTGTATAAATATACCCGCATTTGTATTACGACCGAATACAAATGCAACTGAGAAAAACATATTATATCTACTCAATATAATACTCGGATCCGGCTTAAACCAAAACCGACCAGTATCATCAGCCCGAAAACTGACACGTGCGTAAACGCAGGTGCATTTTCCGAACCCTGCCATAAAACCATACGGCCTCTACAACGTTTCGCCCGAACTTGGGAAACTGTCTGTGGGGGACTCTAATGACTCGTCAGTACCCTGGCCGTGGGTTTAACCACAAACCGTCAGCGGCACTAGCTATGCGTAACGGCTGCCCATGGACTGACCTCAAGGGAGGCCGATGAGCGAACTCATCCGGAAACCCTGCTGAGCCTAACAGTGACAATGTATATACAGTCCGGTACGTTCTTCTATGAGTATCGCATATCTGCCTAGGGGGCTAGTAACGTCAGACCCCCAATAGCAGTATAAGTCGTGTCGGAGTGTAGCCCAATAACACCCTGAGATACTACTGGAGTACCTACCAGTAAATCTCCTGCCACGGCCGTGGGCTTTGTTTAATGGCTCTCCTAGACACAGCACGATCTCGCCCCCAATACCGGGAGAGACGAATCCCCTGCCGATCCGCTCATGTGCCTCCATATGGCTCGGGACTGTACCCAAAAACTACCTGTTTGCACGACTCCTTTGAGCCGTGGTAGGTTAGAAATCAAAGCACAGTGGGAACTCACACGAGACAAATGACGACCTCAGGTTGATGAACTAACCTGTACACATGTCACCAGGGAACTGCTATCTGACGATATGTATAATACCAACTAGCAGATTCCCGGCGAGTCCTGTCCGGTGTACTCATAACCCAATGAGCACCTGTATACATCTTAGGTGATCCAACTGACACCAGTGGCTTGTGAGACCGGCCATCGCCCCTCGTCGGGGTCTTGACTGTATACACTAGTCTACTCCGGAGTATCGATTCCCTGTCTTGAAACTCCCACGACTAGGGACCACAATTAAGGATATGCATATAAACTACCCAACTCTCACGTATATGATCGCCATCATACTGTTGGTAGTAAAGCAAGATCCTAAGGGCTCTATCAAAGTGTAACATGTAATCAGTCACCTGAACATGTACACGACTGATAAAGGCAAACCAGATAGCATACTATCATCTCGAGTAGGACTGTCCTGCCGGTATAGGTCCTCCGTAATCATTGCAATCACGTACCTACGATCCAATAATTGACTATGAGGGCACTATCTCCAACAGAAACTCCTTCCATATCAAGGGTATGTCATCCACGTACTCTGCGAGGATCACCACCATACTCTCTACTACCTTTTTGTATATGCTAGGTTCATCTACCATTTTGATGAAGTCAAACTCTTTGACTACCACATCAAAACAGATGTTCCAACTCCACGATGCCTGTTTTATCACATAAAACATCTTGCACACGTTTCCGCTGCTCCCACTGTCTACAAAGCCCTCTGGTTGTGTACTTATAGACGCTCTTTTCTAAAACATCATTTAGAAAAGCAGTCATGACACCCAACAGCCAGATATCGTAGTCATGGTATGTAGCCGTGGCAAGTAGGATCTGGATGGACTTAAGCATAGCTTTGAAAGTCTCAACTTTTCCATGTACACCAAGTAATCATCTCAAGATATATTTACTCCTGATGGGGATTTAACACTTCAGATAAAGCAACCAAAGTCCATACTTTTTTGGTGTATAAGGATTCCATCTCAGATCGATAAGCATCCAACCATTCTTATAGAGTTCCACTCCTGATGGCCAGCCCGAAACTAGTTGGGTCATTATCTCATGATGCAATCCTCGCTCCCACTGTCATAGAGAAACCGAAGTATCTCTCAGGTGGGTGAGAAACCCTACTAGATCGGCGGAGAGACTGAGGTTCGTTGGAAACTATTGAATCCTTTGGTTCTACCAAATCATCAGCTGCGGTTTGTATAGCTGGAACCTTTCCAGTTCTACATAACAGACCTTGCCTCGAGCTTGTCCGGATTTTGCTTTTAGACATAGGCCGGAAAACCCCAAATCTTAACAAACTTAAGATATGGGCTCTTCCCTTTCCATATCACATATGAAGTGGTAGGCAACTGATTTGATTTGAACCCTATTCAATAGGTATGCAGCTTCTCAAGTGCATATTTCCCAAAAGGAAATAGGAAACTCAGTAGTACTCATCATAGAGCACACCATATCACATAGGATGCTATTGCTCCACCCCGATACACCGACGTGTTGTGGTGTATACGGATGAGTAATGCTGAGAGTGAATCCCATTCTCCTTTAGAATAGTCCAGGAATTCCGTGCTCAAGTATTCTCCTCCTTGATCACATCAAAGGACATAATACATTTACCCGTATTTTGGTTCCCTACTTCTAACTTACATTCTGTGAATATCTCAAAAGGTTCGGACTTGTGTTTCAACAGGAACATATGTCTGAATCTTGAGAGATCATCAGAGGATATAATGAAGTACAAAGAACCGGTTTTGGCATGTGTAGACGGGAAGACTTTCATACATCAGCATGTATCAATCCCAAGAGTTCATTAACTCTTTCTCTGTTTCCAATAAACAGAGCTGTGGTCATCTTATCTTTGTAACATGACCGGCAAGTTTCACAAGATGTAAATTCAAACAAATTTAAATATGCATCTTAATGTAACTTCAGCTAGTCGAGTCGCATTTATATGACCTAGTCTACAATGCCTCAAGAAGGATTCGTTCATTTCTGAACTCTTCCGCTTGTGTGTGTTCCGTATACTAAGAACTGTAGTTTGATTTAGAACGTCAATACTTTTAGATAACGTGCCTGAACCGATCAACTCTTGATATAGGAAATGTTCAAAACATTATCCAACAATACAAAATTATATCCTTTCTTTACTAATAAAGAGACTGATATGATGTTGTATATCAGATTCGGTATCTAATAACATTCGTTCAGAATCAATGTATTTTAGTAATACAGGGTGATAGTGACCAACAGACTTGGCTGCAACACTTGCACCATTTTCTATCTCATGAAACTTATCACCCGTTCTTAGTTCTCTACCTTTCTGTAGCCCATGTAACAGATTACATATGCGGGATCCTGATCCGGTATCTCATATCCAAGACGTAAAGGATACTGAGAAACAGTTCTCTGTAATGAATACACCCGAAGAAGATGCATCAGCATGCACTTTCTTCGTTTGGGCGGCACGGGAAATCTGGTATTCCCCAATTTCCTGCTCTGTCTTATAACAATTATAAGTTGGAGCGGGACCAACGTTCCCCAGCTCAGTATAACAAGCGGGTTCGGTCAATTCATCCGTTTAATTATCTTGATTAAAGCGTGATATGGTCGCTACATGGAGAGAGAGAAGAAAACACTCAGCGTATGCTCTTGCAAGATTAGATTGGTTATCTAATATATCTAATCAGGATGTCTCCCACTGTTTTAATCAAATCTTCCTTCAAACCCTAAAAGGAAATACTAGCCGGGATTAATTACACGCTACAAGTTCGCCAATCTTTCAGCCAGGCCAGTGTCGGTACTTTGAGGATGGTTCCCCGTGCTTTCGCATGAACCTAATTAAAGTAAACCTCATATTCCTAGGGGCGTAACCCCGTTAACACCTTTCTAGACACCTACTTGATCAGCTAATTGTAATGTGTAAAACTCTCCCAGGAGTAACTCTTACTCGCAGCGGGTATCGGGATCCAACTATCTCATAGAAGGTATGCAATCTCATTGCAAATTCTAACACTTGAAATTCCCAATAATATTTTACCCCAAGCGATCTATGACCTTGACAAGGTCAACAAACCATAGACCGCAAGTCATGTTCAACCCGTCATTTCCTGATTGAATTAAACCCACCCGCACGACCCTTGACAAGGTCAACAAAGTCGCACGACTACCCTAATCCAATCACATCATATGCTTATACAGATAAGCATAAATAGCTACCGCACACTACGCCTTGACAAGGTCAACAAACGCAGCACGAATACTATGAAGTACTTATCTAAAATGACGGAGGGCTACGACGGGGTTTTCAGAAAACCCTTTGCGTAATGAACTTGATATCGTTATAGAATCGAGTGATTTTAAATGGAGTGTTTTTTAGGCTTTTCTAGTTTTGCTAAAGGGGTCACTCCCGGTGAAGGGATCGTCGGCCCTTTCCTCATCGAATAAGGTGCAGGATATTTCACAAATATCGTTGTGCAAAGCAAAAACTATAGAAGCAATCAAAAGACAAACAGAGTTTGTAGCATCTGCTAGTTTCACTAAAGAGGTCACTCCCGGTGAAGGGATCTCGGCTCTTTCCTTATCGAATAAGGCGCTGGATGTTCTACAAGGAACACCGCTATGCAAAGCAAGAACTAAAGCTACCATTTTTTAAACAAGTTTCTACAACATCTTTATGTTTCTTTTAGTTTCATTAATCTCATTAATGAAGTCCCATTTTTAATTATGCTTCACAAGCATCACATTTGAAATGAAATCTGCAATATAACATATATCTCATATATATAATATAAACATTCATCTCAGGCAGCAATATGATCTCATCACAGAACATTGCAGCAGAAGAACATATATGAAATATTGGATATACTAGGACGTCCGTGTTTTAGTACGAGCCTGTATAAAACACGGATTCCACGGTCGCGATGAATAGCCAAACCCACATCCCTAGACCCCCTACGAGAGCAGCAAGCAACACTGCCAATTCTAGGGTTAGGAGACCCGGCCTCGACTCCTCGAGATGGTCTCCCACTGGACCCCAGAACCCGGTTACTTGTGCTCCCCTCCTTGGGTCTACCTAATGCGGAAAAGTAAATAATATACAATGGTGACATCATCCTCCGCCCAGAAGTGCCCCAATAAAAGAATATTACATACAAATGAATTTTACATGAATGAAAAAGAAAAAACTATCGTCTCACATAAAACCCCCGTCTATTCAGAACGCGACGATCCAATATAACATATCACAGCAATATATAATATCTCATATCATCAACGTAAGCAAGTATGCGTATCCCGATTTTCGTTGATGTATAGAAACGAAGCCGGCGATACACCACATACTACGCTTACGGTCACAGAAAAGAAAGTGTAAAACTACAACAGTTGAAATCCGCAACCTTCTTAGACATCGCATGCCTAACCAAATGAATTCCTTAGACATCGGATGCCTAACAATTATAAACCCCGCATTTTAGTCTCATTATCGAAAACTCTTTTCAATATCAAGTCGGTCAATTCAATAAGATTCCTGATATCTTGATCGAATGCTCGTCGCAAACTTTAGTAAACGGCCGCACCCCCGGATGCCATCGACGAAGTGCACTAAGGTGGAACACCGCTGCCGCAAGCACCCGAACGGATGCTTTTGGCGACGGGGTTCTCCTACCGTCACTTGGTCGGGGCTATGGGGCATCGCTGTCTATTAAGTTTACCCGGCGAGTATCCGCGTACGCTACGTGATTGCGACGGACTTTTGATCACATCAAAATTCTGTGGCAACCGATCTTCTGAGACTAAACTGCTATGTTTATAATATTCAAATTAGTTATCTCATAACTTCTTATGGATTCCAAATATTGTATCACATTCGAGATAAATAGACAGTATTAAACTTTCCGATCGAATAATCAAATACCCGAGATTTCCTAAATAGCTCAACACTTGAGCGGAGTTCAAAAATTCCAGAATACGTCACAGTAGCAACGGTCCAGCCGTAGAAGGGTCAAGCCAACGCCTCACATGTGACACGCCGTACTGCCTCAAACCCTAAGGTTCAAAAGGCATTTCAAGACGGTCACATAATCGAGTTAAGGTTTGTTGTCTTCTAGAGGGTCCATCGCGTCACATGCACGTTTTTCCGAAAGATTTAAACCCGAGAAAAAGTCAACACTTGAATATTTTTCGTGCCGGGAAAAATTGAGTTAATGATATCCGTTCGAACATTTTAATACTTTCTAAATTATCCGGAATAACAAAACAAAATTAAATTCTCCGATCGAATCGACGATTACAGAATAAACCCCAAAAAAATACTCAACACTTGAGTCAGATAAAAATACCCAGAAAATAGCAATTTTACATACGGGTGTTACTGTGGCAAAACGAGTCAACAGGTCATCCGTACGGCCGCGGATCCACGGCAGGAGCATGTCATTGCCGCGGTTCCGCGGTGGGATGTACGGCTTATTGCCTCGTTTTCCACAGTTATTCTTAGAAAACCCAACTGAATTTTTTAGGTATTTTTAATACTGAAAATACACAGTTTTGAAATAATGTACAAAGAGGGGGTTAACTTTGAAATTTCCGGGTTCGATCGGGGTTTTAACTTCGTTAACACATCGCCTAATGATCTAGCTAGGCTCTGATACCACAGTAGGGTTGCTAGGCACTGCCATAAGGGTCTACGAGGCATCAATCATGCCCGATTAAAATTTTAGCCGTGCCGAACAAACCGAAGCCGGATCTTTAAACTAGGGTTTAGGCGAAAACAAGCATGTTAAACTCTTTAACACTAAGTGGGAGGGATTACAACCTTTGTAGATCCGGTCCTTCACTTCAATAGCTCCGTGTAGATGTCCCCTTCACTGCGATCGTGAACTCCGGACTCTAGAGAAGCTCCACAAGAAGAACGAATGTGCTTGCTTCGATGACTTCGAGGCCGAAGATGATCTACGTCGGGGAGACACTAACTCAAGCTATTCCTTCACTAGGTCATGAACTTTGTGAAGAGAACACACTCTACTACATGGCAAGTGGTAGAGGATGAAGAAGTAGGAGGTGGGCTCACTTTAGAATTGATTTTCTCACACTTTTTCTCATGGCACCATTGGAGCTAGTAAGCTTTTCATGGAGCTTGATGAAGAAGAAGAAGAAGAAAGAATAATAATCATCATATGAATTATTTCCTGTCAATAATGTAACCATGGGTGAGTTAAGCTATCATGCTTAACTCATGTAGAGAATTAACCAAGGTATATGGTTAAGGGTTGAGTTAACTAAATATCCTTAAGAATGACAAAATAGTTGACTTTGTCAACGTTTCCACAAGCTTCATGAAAGCTTGAGAACTTTCACAAAGTCTTTCTCTTTTGTTATTATTAAGATATAAACAAAACCCTAATCTTGGTATAAGTCTCATACACCCATCTTTGATGTATCATCAAGCATGACACAATCATATGTACACAAATATATATCACATATACACTTATGCACAATCAAGTGAGAAAATAAATCTTAAGTGAGCAAGTACTAGTTAATGTAATGTAATATATCAAATTTATAATTATACATTAAATTATTAAATCAACTCTTGATTTAATAATCCGGCTATAACCGACTAATATCTTGTGTAACAACTTATCGAATCAACACTTGATCCGATAACCCGGTTATATCGCATACAACCGATCAATGTTACAAATCGTGAGAATAGAATACGGTATCTGATATCGTATCAATCTCGGTCCCACACATATCACATATGTGCTCCTACTCCGTTTCTCTTGAGCCAGGAAACCCATGTGTAGGACTCTAAATACTCGTCAATATGCCGGCAGTAGGTGATGATCATATCAAACACCCACAAGCTGCAAGCGGTCTGCTAAACGTAACGGCGACCCAGGTATTGAGCGATCAGAAGATCAACAAGCAAGCCTGTACATTCTCCTGTGAATCCAATCAGTAACACTTCCGTACAGTCCGGTCTCGTCGTCTGATATGTCACATATCTCGCCTAGGGGTGGTAAACGTCAGACCCCAGTAGCTCGATAAGTCGTGTCGATATGAGGTCTATAACAGTTCGAGAAACTACTAATAACACATACCAGTAAATCTCAGCAACCCTAGCCAGGGATTTTCGGTTATAGCCAATCGAATACAGCACAACATTAAGTCCCTATACCGGGAGAGACGAATCCCCTCCTATCGCTCATTGCCTCCATGTGATTCGGGACTGTACCCAAAAGCCACCTTTTTGCACGCCCTCTTGGACGTGGTATGATGGAAATCAAAGCACAGTGGGAATCACACAAGACTCTATGACGATCTCGGGTCAACAGACTACTCTATACCAGTGTCACCGGAGAACTGCCATCTGACGTAAGGTATAATACCATCTGGGAGTTCTCGGCGAGTCCGTCCAGTGTACCCAGTCTCCACTGAGTACCCGTACACCATCCTTGATGTCAAACACCGATGGATATAGGATCATCCATCGCCCATCATATGGGTCAAGATGCGTATACGCTAGTCTACTCTGGTATATCGATGCCTTGTC
This sequence comes from Agapanthus africanus, assembly GCA_030015575.1. Classification (NCBI taxonomy): domain Eukaryota; kingdom Viridiplantae; phylum Streptophyta; class Magnoliopsida; order Asparagales; family Amaryllidaceae; genus Agapanthus; species Agapanthus africanus. Next base: position 243,762,236 of record CM057340.1, read on the forward strand.
TCGATACACCCTCGACTAGGAACAGTTATAGGATGTACTCGTTGACTACCGTGGCCCGACTAGTATGATCTGATCATAGTCCCAGTAGTCGAGTACATATCCTAAAGGCTTTATCAACATGTAATATAGAGACAATCAGAGTACATGTTAAGATAAAGTACAACCAGATAGCATACTATCATGTCGAGCAAGAAAGTCCTCCCTATATATGTCCTAGCATCCACTACAACATACATCGTATGTACAGTAATGGCCTCTAGGGCATACATATAACTAACATGAGTCTCATAACAGTTCGAGAAACTACTGATAACACTAACCAATAAATCTCAGCAACCCTGGCCAGGGATTTCTTCTTATGGCTAATCGAGTACAACGCAACATCAACCCCCAATACCGGGAGAGACGAAATCCCCTCCTATCGCTCATTGCCTCCATGTGACTCGTGACTGTACCCAAAAACCACTGTTTTGCACGACTCAGTAGAGCCGTGGTAGGGTGTAAATCAAAGCACAGTAGGAGACACACAAGACCTTATGACGATCTCGGTCGACAAACTAACCTGTACAAGTGTCACCAGAGAACTGCTATCCGACGTGAGGTATAATACCAGCTAGGAGTTCTCGGCGAGTCCGTTCAGTATACCCAGTCTCTACTGAGCACCCGTATACCTTCTCTGATGTCAAACACCAATGGATGTGGGATCATCCATCGCCCATCATATGGGTCAAGAAGCGTATACACTAGTCTACTCTGGAATATCGATGCCCTGTCTCGATACTCCCATGACTAGGAACAATTGAAAGATGTACTTACCGACTACCATGTCCCAACTAGTATGATCTACATCATAATCCTGGTTATCAAGTACTCATCCTAAGGGCTTTATCAACATGTAATAGAGAGACAATATGTGTACACGTTAAGATAAAGAGCAACCAGATAGTAAACTATCATGTCGAGCAAGAAAGTCCTCTATATATATGTCCAAGCATCCACTACAATATACATCGTATGTACAGTAATGGCCTCTAAGGCATACATATTACTAATAGTGGGTAGCCCACCGAGTGTTAGTTGTATGTATGCCCTAGAGGCCAGTATTGTACAGATGATGTATATTATATTGGATGCTTGGACATATATAGAGATGACTTTCTTGCTCGATATGATAGTATGCTATCTGGTTGCTCTTTATCTTAACATGTACACTTGTCTCTTTAAACTGTCTTATAGTTACATGTTGGTAAAGCCCTTAGGATGTGTACTTGACTACCTGGACTATGATGCAGATCAAACTAGCGGGGACATGGTAGTCCATAGGTACATCCTTCAAGGTCCCTAGTCGTGGGTGTATCGAGACGGGGCATCGGTATACCAGTGTAGACTAGCGTATACGCCTCTCGACCCATGAGATGGGCGATGGATGATCCCATATCCATTGGTGTTTGCCATCAGAGATGGTATACGGGTGCTCTGTGGAGACTGGGTACACTGGACGGACTCGCCGAGAACTCCCAGATGGTATTATACCTCACGTCAGATGGCAGTTCTCAGGTGACACTTGTACTGGTTAGTCTGTAGACCCGAGATCGTCATAGAGTCTTGTGTGATTCCCATTGTGCTTTGATCTCCACCTTACCACGTCCATGAGGGCGTGCAAAACGGTGGTCTTTGGGTACAGTCCCGAGTCACATGGAGGCAATGAACGATAGGAGGGGTTTCGTCTCTCCCGGTATTGGGTCTTTCTCGACCCGTTATTAGCCTGACATCGGCACGACTTATCGGTTACTGGGGTCTGACGTTTACCACCCCTAGACTTGATATGCGACATATCAGACGAACAGACCGGACTGTACGGTAAGTGTTACTGGTTGGATTCACAGGAGTGTGAGCGGGCTAGCTCGTCGATCTTCTGATCGCTCAATACCCGGGTGGCCGTTACGTTTAGCAGACCGCTTGCGGCTTGTGGGTGCTTGATATGATCATCATCTGCTACCGGCGTATTGACGAGTCTTTAGAGTCCTACACAGGGGTTTCCTGGCTCAAGCGAAACGAAATAGGAGCGCATATGAGATATGTGCGGGACCGAGAATAATGCGAGTATGTGATACCGTATTTCATTCTCGCGATGAATGTTTCGATTGGTTGTATGCGATATAACCTAGTTATCGAATCGTTGATTCGATAAATCGATACATTGTATACTAGTCGGTTATGTGCGACATGACCGGATCATTGAATCAAGTGTTGATTTAATGATTTAATGTATAATTATATATTTGATATATTACTTTGCATTAACTAGTATTGGTTCACTTTAAAAGGATTTTCTCACTTGATGTTCACAAGTTGTATATGTGATATACTTTTGTGCACATGATTGTATCATGTTTGATGATGCATGTATTTTTGGCTTTGTGTTAAGAATTATACCATGGTTATGATAATGGTTAGGGTTTTGATTTATTCACTTATTTATTTATCCATTCTTTTTGAGAAATAAATAAAAGAAAACAAAATGGTTTCATTCTAACATGAAGCTTGTTGAAGCTTCATGAAGGTTTGACTAATGTGACCATTTTGTCTTCATGCTTAACTCTAACCATTCCAAATAACCATGGTCTAATCTCTATGCATAACCATAGCTAGAAGATGATAAGTATTCATTTTTATTTTTCTTTTTAAACAAGACTTATCATATTCTATCTTCTTCTTCTTCTTCATCTTCATGAAGAAAACCTTGCCTCCATCAATGGCACCTTGAGAAAAAGAGTGAGAAATCCAATTCTAAAGTAAACCCACCTCCTATTTCTTCACCCTCTACCTCTTGCCAAGTAGTATAGGGTGTTTTCTTCACAAGTTTCATAACTTGGTGAAGTTGGAGCTTGATCTTGTGTAACCTCGACGTAGATCATCTTCGGCATAGTAGCCGACGACTAGTCCGCTCATTTTCTCCGATGAAGCCGATGCAAGAGTCCGGGATTCGAGATGGACAGCGAGGGGATGACTACGTGGAGCTAAGGAAGTAGATAACCGGATCTACAAAGGTTGTAGCTTCTTATCTTTAGTTAAGTTGTTAACTAGTTTAATGTTTCGCCTAAAATTCTAGTTAACGATCCGTATTAGAGTTTCTCGGCACTTGTAAAATTTGAAATTGGCATGGTTGATGCCTTGTAAGACCTCTTGAGAGTGTCTAGGAACCCTACAGTGGTATCAGAGCCTAGCTAGAGCCTTAGGCGAAGTGTAGACAACGTTTGAAACCCGATCGAACCGAAACCCTAAAAACCTAAGTGCTCTCTGGACTTTTTCTAAAAACTGGGTTTTTTCCAGATTAAAAATGCTTAAAAAATTCTGCAGGGAATTCTAAGAATTACGGTGCAAAATTTTCCAAGAGATGAGTTCAAAGCGCGGCGGAACCGCGGCAGAAGCCTGGCTTCTGCTGCGGTTCCGCGGCCATATGATGACATTATCATTCCCTTTTTGCACAGTAATTCTTACTTTGTGATGCTGAGTTTTCTGGGAATTTTTAATTTGACTCAAGTGTTGAGTCTTCTGGGGTTGCATTGGGAATCGTTGATTTGATCGGATTATTAAACTCCGTCTATGTGTTTTTCCGGATAATTTAAGAATATGTTAAAAAGTTCGACTGGATATAAATACCCAACTTTTCCCCTGCCGGAAAATTTCCAAGTGTTGGATTTTTCTGAGGTTTAAAGACGTTCTAAGTAGTGCAAGTAACGCGATGGTCCCTCTAGAAGACAACAAACCTTAACTCGATTATGTGACCGTCTTGAACTGCCCTTTGAACCTTCGGGTTTGGGGCAGTACGGCGTGCCACATGTGAGGCGTTGGCTTGACCCTTCTACGGCTGGACCGTTGGTACTGAGTCATGAAGTGAATGTCTTTGAACCTATTTCATGTGTTGAACGGTTTCGGGAAAACTTGGGTGTTCGAATGTTCGATCGGAAAGTTTAATATTTTCTATTTATCCGGAATGGGATACAATAATTGGAATTCACAAACAGTTATGAGATAACTGGATGAATGTTATAAATCTAGCGGTTTAGTCTCACTTGATATTGAAAAGAGTTTTCGATAATGGGACTAAAATGCGGGGTTTATAATTGTTAGGCATGTGATGTCTAAGTATTTCATTTGATTAGGCATGCGATGTCTAATGAGGTTGTGGATTCCAACTGTTGTAGTTTTACACTTTCTTTTCTGTGACCGTAAGTGTAATATGTGATATCGCCGGTTTCGTTGCTATATGTCAACGACAATTGGGATACGCATATTTACTTACGTTGATGACATGTGATGTTATGTGTTGCTGGATATGTTATATTGGATCGTCGTGTTTGAATAGCCGGGGGGTTTTATGTGAGATGAGTGTTTTTCATTTTCATTCATGTATAAACTTGTATGTAATATTCTTTAATTAGGGCACTTCCAGGTTGCGGAAGCTGTCACCCTTTGTATATTATTTACTTTTCTGCACTAGGATAGACCCAAGGAGGGGAGCACAAGTAACCGGGTTCTAGGGTCCAGTGGGAGACCATCTCGAGGAGTCGAGTCCGGGTCTCCTAACCCTAGAATTGGTAGGGTTGCTTGCCGCTCTCGTAGGGGTCTAGGGGTGTGGGATTGGCTATTCATCACGACCGTGGAATCCGTGTTTTATACTGGCTCGTATTGAAAACACGGACGTCCTAGTATATCCAATGTTTCATATGTTTCTTCTGCTGCGATATCTGTGATGTGATCATGTGATGTTCTGTGATAGATACTATATATAGTATATATGATATATTATATAGATGTTACTTATGTTTTGCACCCGCACTAGCCCTGCCCTGCTCTGTCGTTAGTTACCTAACCTAACGGTGCACGAGGGGACATCGAGGCGAATGCGGATGGCATAAGTGTACGTCGTATTTATCTGTGATGTTTAGGTATTTAAATGATGGGACTTCATTAATGTGATTAATGAAATAAAAGAAACCAAAAGATGTTGTAGAATCAAATTTTAAATAAAAATAGGTAGCTACAGTTCTTGCTTTGCATAGCGGTATATATGATATACCCTGCACCTTATTCGATGAGGAAAGGACCGAGATCCCTTCACCGGGAGTGACTCCTTTAGCAATAACTGGCAGATGCTACACACTCGGTTTGCTTTTGATTGTTTTTTGAGTTTTGCTTTGCACAGCGATATATATGATATATCCCGCACCTCATTCGACGAGGAAAGGGCCGACGATCCCATCACCAGGAGTGACACCTTTAGCAAAATTAGAAACAGCCTAAAAAACACTCCATTTCAAAATCATTCAATTCTACAACGATATCAAGTTCATTACAAAATAGGTTTTCAGAAAAACCTGACGTAGCCCTCCGTCATTTCAGATAAGAACTGTTTAGTATTCGTGCTGCGTTTGTTGGCCTTTGTCAAGGCGTAGTGTGCGGTAGCTGAATAGTGCTTATATGCTTGTGCATGTGATGCAGATTGTTTCAGGGTAGTCGTACGACCTTGTTGGCCTTTGTCAAGGGCCGTGCGGGTGGGTTTGATTCAATCAAGAAATGACGGGTTGACTTTGACTAGCAGCCTATGATTTGTTGGCCTTTGTCAAGGTCATAGGACGCTAGGGGCAGAATATTATCGGGAATTTCAAGTGTTGAAATTTGCAATGACATTGCATGCCTTCTATGAGATAGTTGGATCCCGATACCCACTGCGAGTAAGAGTTACTCCTGGGAGAGTTTTACACATTACAATTAGCGGATCAAGTCGGTGTCTAGAAAGGTGTCAACGGGGTTACGCCTCTGGGAAAACGAGGTTTACATTAATTAGGTTCATGCGAAAGCACGGGGGACCTCCCTCAAAGTACCGACACTGGCCTGGCTGAAAGATTGGCGAACTTGTAGTGTGTAATTAATCCCGGCTAGTCTTTCCTTTTAGGGTTTGAAGGAAGATTTGATAAAAACCAGTGGGAGCCATCCTGATTAGATAAGATAATAACCAATCTGATCTTGCACGAGCATACGCTAAAGTGTTTTCTTCTCTCTCTCTCCAGTTAGCGACCATTTCATGCCCTAATCAAGATAATAATATGGATGTATTGACCGAACCCGCATGTTATACTGTGCTGGGGAACATTGGTTCCGTTCTTTCCCATAAGAGTTATAGGACTGAACAGGATATCGGGGAATACCAGGATTCCCATGCCACCCAAATGAAGAAAGTACATGTTGATGCATTTTCTTCGGGTGTGTTCGTTACAGAGAACTGTTTCTCCATTTGCTCTACGTCCTAGGTATTAGATACCGGGTCAGGATCCCATATATGTAATCAGTTACATGGGCTTAAGAAAGGTAGAGAACTTGGAGAAGGTGATAAGGACATTAGAGTTGGAAATGGTGCAATAGTTGCAGCTAAGACTGTCGGGGAATATCACCTTGTATTACCAACTGGTAATACATTGGTTCTGAACGAATGCTATTACATGCCGAACCTGATATGCAACATTATATCGGTTTCTTTATTGAGTAAAGAGGGATATAATTTTGTATTACAGGACAATGTTATGAACATTTTCCGTAACCAAAAGTTGGTTGGATCAGGCACGTTGTGCAATGGCATTTATATTCTAAATCAATCAACAGTTCTGAGCATAACAAACACACACAAGAGGAAGAGTTCTGAACTGAACGAATCCTTCTTATGGCATTGTAGACTGGGTCACATCAATGCAACACGACTAGCTAAGTTGCATAAAGATGGATATTTAATTCCGTTTGAATTTTCATCTTATGACATTTGCCAGTCATGTCTCAAAGGCAAGATGACCAAAACTCCGTTTACGGGACACGGAGAAAGAGTTACCGAACTCTTGGGACTGATACATAGTGATGTATTCGGTCCCATGTCTACACATGCCAGGGATGGTTCTTCGTACTTCATTACATTCACTGACGATCTCTCTAGATTCGGATATGTGTTCCTGATGAAACACAAATCAGAAGCTTTTGAGAAATTTAGAGAATATAAACAAGAAGTCGAGAACCAAACCGGAAAAAGTATTAAAACCTTCGATCTGATTGAGGAGGTGAATACTTAAGCAATGAATTCCTGGACTTCCTAAAAGAGACTGGGATTCTCTCTCAGCTGACACCTCCATATACACCACAGCACAACGGTGTATCAGAACGGAGAAACCGCACCCTATTAGATATGGTGCGCTCTATGATGATCACAGCTGAGTTACCTATTTCTTTCTGGGGATATGCGCTGGAAACAGCAGCATACCTATTGAATCAAGTTCCAACTAAATCTGTACCTACCACACCATATGAGATAAGGAGTGGGAAGAAACCATGTCTTAAACGAGATAAGATATGGGGTTGCCCGGCCTATGTCAAAAGGCAAAATCCGGACAAACTCGAGGCACGGTCAGTTCTATGCAAGTTTATGGGATATCCCAAACATTCACATGGATATCTTTTCTACCATGCAGAGGAACAAAAAGTGTTTGTTTCTCGACATGCCACATTTTTGGAAAAGGAATTTCTTGCAAAAGAAATTAGTAGGGATAAGGTAGAACTGGAAGAAATTCCGGCTACACAAACTCAAACTGAAGATTTAGTGGAACCAGAGGATTCAGCAACTCCCGATGAACCTCAGCCACTCCGCCGATCTAGTAGGGTTCCTCGCCAACCTGAGAGATACTACGGTTTTCTCATGGATGGTGGGAGTGAGGATTGCATCATGGAGGATGATGACCCAACTAGCTTCGAGCAGGCCATCACGAGTAGGGACTCAGTGAAATGGCTGGATGCTATGCGGTCCGAGATGGAATCCATGTGCACCAACAAAGTATGGACTTTGGATGTTGCTCCTGAAGGGGTAAAACCCATCGGGAGCAAGTGGATCTTCAAGAAAAAACTTGGTGTAGATCGGAAAGTGGAGACTTTCAAAGCTAGACTTGTAGCAAAGGGTTTTCGTCAAAGACCAGGTGTGGACTATGACGAAACCTTTTCTCCAGTGGCTATGCTTAAATCCATCCGGATCATGCTTGCCATCGCTGCATATCATGATTACGAAATCTGGCAAATGGATGTTAAGACCGCCTTTCTAAATGGTGATTTAGAAGAGTGCGTGTACATGACTCAGCCAGAGGGCTTCGTTGACAGTGGGAGCAGCGGGAAGGTGTGCAAGCAGCTTAAATCCATTTATGGATTAAAGCAAGTATCGCGGAGTTGGAACATCTGCTTTGACGTTGTTATCAAAGAGTTCGATTTCGTCAAAAACCCAGATGAACCTTGTATTTACAAGAAGGTGGCAGAGAGTAAGGTTGTCTTCCTCGTATTGTACGTGGACGACATACTCTTGATAGGAAATGATATTCCTATGCTGCAATCGGTCATGCTCTTCTTATCACAAAGATTCTCAATGAAAGATCTTGGTGATGCCTCCTGCATATTGGGAATTAGGATCTATAAAGATAGATCCAAACGGATATTGGGATTGTCCCAATCCAGATACATTGACACCATACTAAAGAGGTTTAGTATGGAAGAATCCAAGCGTGGGAACTTGCCTACGATCTCTGGAGTCACTCTCTCCAAAGAGATGTCTCCCAAGACTGATTTGGAGAGAGCTCGCATGCAAGGGATACCCTATGCTTCGGCTGTAGGCTCTATCATGTACACGATGCTATGTACCAGACCCGATATAGCATACTCACTAAGTGTAGTGAGCAGGTATCAAGCTGATCCTGGAGAGAGTCACTGGACAGCTGTAAAGAGCATTCTCAAGTACTTACGAAGGACTAAAGAGATGCTCTTGGTGTATGGTAATGGAGAACTCCAAGTGGAGTCCTTTACCGATTCAAGCTTCCAGAGTGATAAGGACGACTCTGAGTCGCAGTCGGGATTTGTCTTTACCCTTTACGGAGGGGCGGTTAGCTGGAAGAGTTCCAAGCAGGAAACCGTGGCAAACTCGACGATGGAGGCTGAATACATCGCTGCCAACGATGCTGCTAAAGAGGCTGTCTGGATCAAGAAGTTCATTACTGAACTTGGTGTGGTTCCATCCATTGAGCATCCAATACCTTTGTATTGCGATAACAATGGAGCGGTGGCTTTAGCCAAGGAACCCAGGTCCCATCAGCGATCCAGGCATATTCTGAGGCGGTATCACCTGATCCGGGAGATAGTTGATCGCCGGGAGATCGAGGTCAGGAGGGTTGACACGAAGAACAACACGGCGGATCCACTCACGAAGGCCATTCCCCAGATACAGTTTGAGAGACTCTTCGGGATGCTCGGTATGCGATACTACAGCAGCTGGCCCTAGTGCAAGTGGGAGATTGTTAGTTGTATGTATGCCCTAGAGGCCAGTATTGTACAGATGATGTATATTATATTGGATGCTTGGACATATATAGAGATGACTTTCTTGCTCGATATGATAGTATGCTTTCTGGTTGCTCTTTATCTTAACATGTACACTTGTCTCTTTAAACTGTCTTATCGTTACATGTTGGTAAAGCCCTTAGGATGTGTACTTGACTACCTGGACTATGATGCAGATCATACTAGTGGGGACATGGTAGTCCATAGGTACATCCTTCAAGGTCCCTAGTCATGGGTGTATCGAGACGGGGCATCGATATACCAGTGTAGACTAGCGTATACGCCTCTCGACCCATGAGATGGGCGATGGATGATCCCATATCCATTGGTGTTTGACATCAGAGATGGTATACGGGTGCTCAGTGGAGACTGGGTACACTGGACGGACTCGCCGAGAACTCCTATATGGTATTATACCTCACGTCAGATGGCAGTTCTCAGGTGACACTTGTACTGGTTAGTTTGTAGACCCGAGATCGTCATAGAGTCTTGTATGATTCCCACTGTGCTTTGATCTCCACCTTACCACGTCCATGAGGGCATGCAAAACGGTGGTCTTTGGGTACAGTCCCGAGTCACATGGAGGCAATGAACGATAGGAGGGGTTTCGTCTCTCCCGGTATTGGGGGTTGATGTTGCGCTGTGCTCGATTGGCTGTAACAGGGAAGTCCCTGGCCAGGGCTGATCAGAGATTTGCTGGTAAGTGTTGCCAGTAGTTTCTCGACCCGTTATTAGCCTCACTTCGGCACGACTTATCGGTTACTGGGGTCTGACGTTTACCATCCCTAGACTTGATATGCGACATATCAGACGAACAGACCGGACTGTACGGTAAGTGTTACTGGTTGGATTCACAGGAGTGTGAGCGGGCTAGCTCGTCGATCTTCTGATCGCTCAATACCCGGGTGGCCGTTACGTTTAGCAGACCGCTTGCGGCTTGTGGGTGCTTGATATGATCATCATCTGCTACCGGCGTATTGACGAGTCTTTAGAGTCCTATACAGGGGTTTCCTGGCTCAAGCGAAACGAAATAGGAGCGCATATGAGATATGTGCGGGACAGAGAATAATGCGAGTATGTGATACCGTATTTCATTCTCGCGATGAATGTTTCGATTGGTTGTATGCGATATAACCTAGTTATCGAATCGTTGATTCGATAAATCGATACATTGTATACTAGTCGGTTATGTGCGACATGACCGGATCATTGAATCAAGTGTTGATTTAATGATTTAATGTATAATTATATATTTGATATATTATTTCGCATTAACTAGTATTGGTTCACTTTAAAAGGATTTTCTCACTTGATGTTCACAAGTTGTATATGTGATATACTTTTGTGCACATGATTGTATCATGTTTGATGATGCATGTATTTTTGGTTTTGTGTTAAGACTTATACCATGGTTATGATAATGGTTAGGGTTTTGATTTATTCCCTTATTTATTTATCCATTCTTTTTGAGAAATAAATAAAAGAAAACAAAATGGTTTCATTCTAACATGAAGCTTGTTGAAGCTTCATGAAGGTTTGACTAATGTGGCCATTTTGTCTTCATGCTTAACTCTAACCATTCCAAATAACCATGGTCTAATCTCTACACATAACCATAGTTAGAAGATGAGAAGTATTCATTTTTATTTTTCTTTTTAAACAAGACTTATCATATTCTATCTTCTTCTTCTTCTTCATCTTCATGAAGAAAACCTTGCCTCCATCAATGGCACCTTGAGAAAAAGAGTGAGAAATCCAATTCTAAAGTAAACCCACCTCCTATTTCTTCACCCTCTACCTCTTGCCAAGTAGTATAGGGTGTTTTCTTCACAAGTTTCACAACTTGGTGAAGTTGGAGCTTGATCTTGTGTAACATCGACGTAGATCATCTTCGGCATAGTAGCCGACGACTAGTCCGCTCATTTTCTCCGATGAAGCCGATGCAAGAGTCTGGGATTCGAGATGGACAGCGAGGGGACGACTACGTGGAGCTAAGGAAGTGGATAACCGGATCTACAAAGGTTGTAGCTTCTTATCTTTAGTTAAGTTGTTAACTAGTTTAATGTTTCGCCTAAAATTCTAGTTAACGATCCGTATTAGAGTTTCTCGGCACTTGTAAAATTTAAAATTGGCATGGTTGATGCCTTGTGAGACCTCTTAAGAGTGCCTAGGAACCCTACACCGAGGCCCCCCATTCGATAGTTAATTTTGGTATCTTCGCCTCCGCGAAGATTCGGGCGGGTTTCGAGTTCGTTTCGACTCCTGGATTGGCTTAAAATGTTCGGTTTTGGAACTTTAGCTCACTGGATTTTTCAAGTTTTGGAAAAATTGGTTTAGTTTGCTAATTGCTTGCAGAATTCTAATATCTTAGTTACTTTACAAGCTTTGTGATGTCTATATGTGTTTAGAAACGTCGACTAATTTCTATACATCGATTAGTCGGGGTTGCACATATCTGTGATGATGTTATGATGGTTTGTATATATGAACTTGTTGGATCGTCGTGGATGAATAGCTAGGGATGTGAGATGAGTGTTTTATCTTTCATTCGATGTAAATTGTAAAATGATGTAATATTATTTTGCGGGGCAAATCCTGGTTGAGGTTGTAGCTACCGTTGTATTATTTCTTTTACTATTTGCTGCTCCTAGGATAGACCCAAAGTAGGGTGCACAAACTACCGTGTTCTTGAAGTGCCGAGTGGACTACTCAGTTTGTTGAAGTAGGTTGCTTCACTTCGGAAATTTGGCGGGTAGTTTGCCGCACCCGTAGGGGTCTAGGGTGGGGTTTTGCTATTCATCACGACCGTGGAATCCGTCTTTCATTATAGGCTCAAACGAAACGCCGAATTCCTACTATATCCAATATGCTTATCTGTGATCTGGCATGCCTATTATTGCGTGAGACGAATGTATATATCTATATATGATATCTAGTATGCGTTGCTTATGTTTTGCATCCGCGCTAGTCTAGCCCCCGCTCTGTCGTTAGTTATGTAACCTAACGGGTGATGACGGGGCCCCGTGGCACATGCGGAAGGCATAAGCGTACGTTGTATTTTTGTTCTTTTTCTGCAATGGTAGGTTAATTGATGGGACTGCATTACATTAATGCAAAGCAAACAAACCAAAACTGAATCGTTGGAACAATTTTAAAACCACTCGATTTTTCAAAACAGCAAAACTTTTAAAATGCAGAGCTTAAACCACTCCTTTTAAAAGCTATCAGGTTCCTTCGATTATATCAAGTTCACTACGTTCACGATTTCTCCAAAACCATTCGTAGCCCTCCGTCATTTCAGTTGGATATTCAGTAGTATTCAAGCTATGTATTTTGACCTTTGCCAAGGCATAGTGATTGGTAGTTGCTGAATATTCATTTGTAGCATAGATAGATGTGTTGGTTTAGGATAGTCGTACTGATATTTTGGACTTTGTCAAGGGTATGTACGGGTGGGTTCAAATTAACTTGGACAATGACAGATAGAACTTGACATGTGACTTATGATATGTTGGCCTTCGTCAAGGTCATAAGAGCATGGGGCAAAAATCCACATCGGGAGTTTCCAAAGAAACTGAAACTTGCTAGTGTTGCATACCATTTGGAGTGTGATAATTTTGGTAGGATTCCTTCAACTTTATCACATGATGATATTTGGATCCCGATACTACTGTGAGTATATGCTACTCCTCGGGAGATTTTTTTCACTTAACTGTAGCGTCTTGAAAAGTCGTTTTGGTGTTTTCCTGAAATTCGGTGAAAATTCGGTATTTTTCCGAAAACCGTCTTTCTCGATATTTTGCAGTTTAGGGCTAATTATACCTTAAATGGATAGGTAATTACTTGTTTTTAGTAGCTAATGAGTTAATTATGAAATTCTGGTCATTTAAAAAAATTTCCCTATTTTTCAATTTTTTAATATTATTTTAAGCCGGTAAGAAAATACATTAAATTAGCGATAAATACAAATTTTTCCGGGCTAAATTTAATCTCTAAAATTATGATAATTAAAATCTAGTGGTAACATAAATTTTTAGTAATTTATTTTGATTTTTAACAAATTTTTATGATATGAAACGAATTTATTGAATTTTTGAGCTAAAACTTGCAAATATGAACTTGTGGGGGGTCTTTTTGCATAAAATCTTTTTGTATCCACTCCCACTCACCCCCCACTCCCCTAGGCCGGCCCCACCTCAGCTGCTGCCCACGTTTTCAGCCCCCTTTTTCTTGACTTCTTCTTTGTGAATGAATGTGAAGAATGGATTATTATATATTAATTAGAGTTTGATATGAGATGTTTGACTTTGAAATTTCTTCCACATCACCTCACTTTCTCCCATTCCTCTCCTCACAGCCGAGAGCAACTCCTGCACTTCCCCCTTTTCTTTTTTTTCTTTTTCCCTTTCCCTTTTTGCTTCAAATCCATCAAAAATCCATCAAAATCAACAATTTCCTTCATAAATTCAAAGCAAAACCTTATTCCCTCTCTTCTCAAACCCAAATTGGTTCAAATCTTGAAGAAAAATGGCATCTTGGGAGGCTTGAGCAAACTTAGGATTGAACTTTGGAGGTATAATTTCTAATCAAATGGTTAAATTGTAGTTAAAGTATGCTAATTAGGACTTGCATGTTATGTTAATATTAAAATTATAGCTAAATCCTAATCTAGTTTTTTTTTGTTTAGTTCATGGCTTGACTTTTAATTAGGGTTTAGAAAACCATTAATTAGTTAATTAAGTTATTTTGTTATCTAGTTTTATGCAAACTTAATTTAAGAGATTACTTTGCTTAAGTGGACATCGTTATGTGTTAAATTATGTTGTTCAAGTGTGAAATTGGATTTAATTGATGGTTATAAAAATCAAGAGAGGGTTGTTTATGGAAAATAGGATTGGAATCATGGCTATTGTGTTGTAATTAGTGTTTGTAGATTGCTTGTAGTGTGCTTGGGTAATTATGCTAAATTGTAGTCGTTTTGTCGCAAATCGGCGATTTTTGCACCGATTTTGGAATGCAAATGCTTACTAGATTTTTATAAAAGTTATGTGATGAATTATTTTTGATATCTTGATGATTGTAATGGCTTGTCCTGCGACTTTTAGGATGCGTGAGTGCGGTTTTTGGGTAGTCGGGTTTTAGTTTTGCCGGGCGACCAAATCGGCGTTTTTCGGCAGTTTTTGCGATTTTCGCGTGTGTCCGCGCACTTTGTGCACGTTGTACCTAGCTAGCGAACTTTAGTAGTTTCGTTGGGGTTTTGCGTCATTCTTGATATGTAACCTTATATTTGGTATTGATGTAAATTCCAGGTTCGGTCGCGGAGACGTCAGACGCGGCGCGAAAGGGAAAGGCGGTGATTGGACACAGCTAGCCAGGGATCCCGGTGAGTAGATGTAACATCTACGGGGGACTATCGTTGGATGGCGCAAGCCGCCCGATAGTTTTAGTAACTTACAAATCCTTAGTAATGTTAGTAATTAGGGGTGAAACACTTAATTGACTATTTGCTGCATCCATGCATTATATCGACATACCTATACGAAACCATTTCATAGGACACCTGCACCATTACCAGGGTTTTTATATGCAGCACGAGCACTATTCATGTTTACACACACACCCTGGTAATTGCCATGCCACCACACTAGATAACATTTAAATTAAACCTTTTACTAATTGATACTTAAACTGCTGCTTTTGCCTTTAATTCCTTGAAATGAAACCGTAGTATTGCTATTCATGTGCATGTACTTCATCATATTAATTGTTCATGCTTAATCCATTGATCACACATCGCAACTTGATTATTGATATCATACGCATTCATTATCATTGATATATGCATTTATGAGGATTTCTTGAGATTTTATGATATTGCTGGATTTCGGGGGAAAACCGCAAAATTTCTAAACTTATTATATTTTAAAATATGTAAAAATTGCGGTTTTCTAGTGATGTAAGTGTCGTCCACCATGAGTTTGCTGTGGATTTGGAAATCCGTGTCGAGGAGTGGAGGAACCGGCACGGGTACATGGTGGGCCCGGTAAGGTACCCCGGGGCAAGAGGAATGTGGTGATGACGTTGAGCCTGGCAGGGGACGGATTACCTACCGGTGACTGTTTGGGACGGCGGATATCCAGAGGATACCGACCGTGGCCACTAGATGATGAGATATTGATATTTGAGATGGGTCAGCCGGACGGCTGAGGCCAGAGATACATTTATGAGATTTGAGACAGCTTTTGGGTGTCGTTGCTGGACACCGATTTTCGTCGATTCATTGACATTATGCTGGCATTCTAAAAGAGTTTCAAAAACAAAAAGAGATAAAATATTTCTTATATATACCTATTGAGACCTCAGATATTCATGTTGCATACATATTAGTACACTGATGTTATATACACACCTGCTAGTGCATCCAGTCATACCTGTATTTTAGATGCTAGGATGCTTGTGTGCATGCATACGATAGCCTTTGCAGATGTTATTTATTACTCACGAGTTGGCAACTCACCCCCGTTGTGCCACAGTCTTTTGCAGGTCCGCTCCGTCAGTTCAGTAGCGGCGGGCGCACTTGTTCTTTTGCATGTTTTGCTTGGGCTCGAGATTTGCTCATAGGTGGGTTATGTTATTATTTTGTACCACCTTGTATATTCTTGTATCTAGTGTACTCCATCTACTGTTTCTACCAGATTATTGTATATTGACCTAGAGATGAGACTGTGAGGTTTGTGGATTTTATGCTGTATTTTGGGGTCGAGCTCACTTGAGCCGACATGCTACTTTTTTTTCATGCTTCCTTATGATTATTATGCTTGCTGTCATTTACATTGCGTGGGATTTGTGACCGCCTTATGGCGAAGAGCTAGCTCCCGCTTGGGGATGCCTTTTTGTTGGTTTTACATATATTCTTGTTGTACCCATTTTTGGGGGCCAGTATTTACAAAGGAGACTCTGCCGAAATTTTCGGGAAAATTAGTATTGTTTTTAAAAGGGGTTTTATATGACTTATTTGATAAACTTGCTTTCAAATGTTTGGGTTTTCTTCACTCTTTTGCTTAATTGGTTTTGTTCTCTGGGCTTTTGGCTTACTTATTTTACGGACGCCTTTAGACGTTTCGTAAACTTAAGTGCCAGTCACGTTCCGTACCCTGCGGGTCGTGACATTAACGATCAATGCTATAAACCAAGTAGGTGTCTAGAAAGGTGTTAGCGGGGCTACGCCCCCAGAGAAAAGAGGTTATTTAATTAAGGAACTTCGCGAAAGCGTCGTAAAACCTCCCTCGAAGTACCGATACTGGCCTGGCTGAAAGGTTAAGCAAGTATTATACGGTGAGATGAATCCTGACTAATTCTTCTTTTATGCTTTGAGGAAGGATTTGAGAAACAGTAGGAGCCATCCTGTTTAGATAAACTTAAAAACCAATCTAAACTTGCAAGAGAATCATGCTAAAGTTTTTCTTCTCTCCCTCCTAATTGCAGCGACCAAGATGATAGGCCTTAAGTTACTATTAGATAAAAACATATTGACAGGGCCAAACTATAAAGATTGGCTCATGAATGTCAAGATGGAAATCACACATGTCAAATTGGGCTATATTCTTACTACTAATTCCCCTACCGTCCCAGGTCCAGATTCCAGCGTCGCGGATAAGAAAATTCGTAAGACTTGGCAAATTGACAGCGCGAAAGCCAAGTGCCTCGTGCTGGCCTTTATGGACAAAGAACACCAGAGGCGGCACGAGAATATGGATCTTGAATCCATATTCCTCCATACTAAGGACTTATATGGAGAGCAATCTCGTATCGCAAGATACGAGACCTCGAAGAAGCTATTTCAAGCGATGATGGTTATCGGGTCATCTGTAGGGGACCACTTCCTTAAGATGATCAGCTACATTGAGGAGGGACCACGTTGGAGAATGAGATGTATACAAACTTAATTCTACAGTCCCTCCCTTCTACCTACGCCCAGTTTAACTTGAATTTTAACATTCAAGGTAAAGAAGTTACACTTCCGGAACTCCTCAACATGTTGAGGAGTGATTGTTGGAGATAGTGCCCTCAGAGTCAATTATTAGGTCACAGGTACGTGATTGCAATGATTGATGGAGGACCTATCCCGGTCGGACAGTCTTACTCGAGATGATAGTATGCTATCTGGTTTACCTTTATCATCGTGTACTGCTTTAAGTGACCTGACAAGTCGCTATTACACGTTGGTAGAGCCCCTAGGATTCTTGCTTGACCACCAGCAGTATGAGGGCGATCATATAAGTGGGAGCTGGGGGTCTATAAGCATATCCTTAAATGGTCCCTAGTCGTGTGAGTTTCGAGACAGGGCATCGATACTCCAGAGTAGACTAGTGTATACAGTCGAGACCCCGACGAGGGGCGGTGGCCGGTCTCACAAGCCACTGGTGTCAGTTGGTTCACCTAAGATGTATACAGGTGCTCATTGGGTTATGAGTACACCGGACAGGACTCGCCGGGAACATGCTAGTTGGTCATATACCAGACGTCAGATGGCAGTTCCCTGGTGACATGTGTGCAGGTTAGTTCATCAACCTGGGGATCGTCATTTGTCTCGTGTGAGTTCCCACTGTACTTTGATTACTACCCTACCACGGCTCAAAGGAGTCGTGCAAACAGGTTTTAGTTGGGTACAGTCCCGAGCCACATGGAGGCAGTGAGCGTATCTTCAGGGGTTCGTCTCTCCCGGTATTGGGGGTGAGGTCGCGCTGTGTCTAGGAGAGCCATTACACGAAGCCCTCGGCCGAGGCAATGAGATTTACTGGTAGGTATTCCAGTAGTATCTCAGGGTGTTCTGGGCTACACTCCGACACGACTTGTACCGCTTTTGGGGGTCTGACTTTTACCAACCCCCTAGGCCCGCAATGCGATGCTCATAGACGAACGGACCGGACTGTACGGATATTGTCACTAACAGGCTCAGTAGGGAGTGAGGCTGAGTTCGCTCACAGACGTCCCTTTTGGTCAATACCTGGTAGCCCGTTATGTATTGGCTTATACCTCTAACGTGCTAGTGGTTAGATCCACAACCAAGGTGTTGATGAGTCTTTAGAGTCCCCCACATTCAGTTACTCAGCTTTCGGGCGAAAGGTTGTAGAGGCCGTATGGAGATATGGCAAGGTCCGATCAGATACGTTCGGTATTGCACGGATCCGGATCGGACAGTTTGTACTATAGGCCGTATGGATATATGGCAGGGTTCGATCAGATACGTGCGGTATTGTACGGATCAGGATCGAACGGATATCACTAGCCGGCATTGGTATAAGCCGGATCCTAGTATAGTACAGTGTAGATTTTGTCTCACTGCATTTGTATTTCGGTCGGAATACAAATGCGGGTGTGTATGCACAGTATCGGGGTTTTCCTGTAATTTATTACGGGACCAGTTTTCTGGAGTTGCCAGTTTGCTTTCCGTTTCGGCCAATTTCCTTTGTATCGTTCATTGGCCGAAGTTTGGTGGAGGAGGGCTTATTTGCATTGTTGCAAATAGGCATTTGTGGAGGGGGTCTTTGCTTATTGTTGTATCATGATAGTCTCTCTTTGACCTTGACTTCTAGCTTCATGATGGCTTGACTTTGTAAGCATCATGGTTGTTGATGATTAGTTGGTAGTGTATTGGTTTTGGGAGTGATCATTGCCTCTCATCATCACTTGCTTTTTCCATGACACTCCACCTTGCATTATTGATTTGATTCAACCCTCTTGAGTTTGGCTCTCCCTCTCATTCTCATATAGCTTGGCCGGCCATGAGAGAGCATGGGCTGTCCCATATTTTTGGTGGGGAAATTTTGTTCATTAGGCTTCATAAAATCCCCACATCTTCATCTCAAGAGTTGAGTTCTTAACCTCCACCAAAATGGCAACCTCCATGAACCCCAAATGAGACTTGAGCTCTACTATACATTCTACAGCAAGTCTTGGGCACGTCGACTAGCCAGCTTCGTGCCCGAGTTGCCTCGGCATTGAGGTGGGAGCCCGTAAAAGAAGTAGGCGATATGGTGCACTTCCGGCGACGAGGAGGAGACGGGACATTCCGCAGGAGATCGGGACTATGACGAGAAGACCGGAGGACTTGGATCGTCGGTATATCTCTATTCCCTTTCTTGTAGATAGCTAGGACTAATTAATGGTTCGATCCGGGTATTAGTGCGCGGCGGTTTGCCAGTTCAAGAAAATTTAAGTTTATCACCGCTTCCGCATTTGGCCGTCGGATTGACGGCCGGGGCGCCGCCGTGCACTTACAGTGGTATCAGAGACTCGCCATTAACTTAGTCTAGCTTGGTTTAATGTGTTTTCAATTTCCGATCGACCAAAATTCCAAAATCTACATTTTTGCTTGCATCAGTTTTCTGTTGAAATTTTTTGGTCTCGAAAAATTTTTCAGGTTGTAAAATAGTGATGCACTGGATGTTATAAGCATACTGTAGAAATTCGACACAGTAACTCGACCAACAGAGCGCGGAACCGCGGCAACACCCCCCCTTGGGCTGCGCTTCCGCCGCCGAACAGTGTCCTTGCTGTGTCAAATTTCTTCAGTAGCTTTCTGGGCTTAAAATATGGGTTTTGGAATATTAATATTGGGCCCATAATTTCCTGATCTGCTGCAGTAATGTTTTGGGGCCCACTTGTTAAAATTTGATTGATCGGATATTTTAAACACATTATTTCACAGTATTTACATTATATCTGCGACCGTGAATGTCACTTGATCGGTAAATCCGGTCTAACTGCTATAGCCCGGTTAGACGGATTTGCGAACGTGACTTTCACGTTGATGTTCTGTTTTTGCTGTGATGTTGCGGATCGGTCGTGGGGGATAGCCTGGATGCAATGCTAGTACAGTTGTGGTTGTATTATGTACATTTGATATTGCGGGGCGAGCGTCCGACATGTGGACTGCCGTCACTGCCTGTTTGTATTATTATTTTGGGGCACGGCCAGGTTGCGGTCGATGTACCCGTTGTATGTATATTTTACTTTCTGTACTAGGATTGCCCCGCGGAGGGGTGCACGGATAGCCGGGTTCTAGAGGGCAACAAGCCCGCATCTCATGGCATTGGGACGGAGGGGGCTTCACTCTAGGATTGGCGGGCTATTCGCCGCACTCGTAGGGGGTACAGGTTGACCCAGGAGGGGTGCCCAAGTTACCGGATTCCGTGAAGTGCTGGGTGGTCCATTCACGGAGCTGAAGGGGGCTGCCTCGCTTCAGGTTTTGGCTGGTAACTTGCCGCGCCCGTAGGGGTCTAGGATTTCATTGCACAGGCTATCCACACGACCAGGGGAACGTCGGGTTTCAGCGGCTCTGTGAAACCCGGGAATCCCAGATATCTGTATTGTTTCTGTGATGCTGTACATTTCTGTGATGTTGCATTTTATTCACGCCTTGAGCGAATATAATATATTGGTATATATATTAGTAGATGTTGTATATGTTTTACATCCGCGCTAGTCCAGTCCCCGCTCTGTCGTTAGTCAGCTAACCTAACGAGTAATGACGGGACCCAGTGGCGAATGCGGATGGCATATACGTACATCAGTATATTTTCGTTCTTTTTGGTGTGATCAATTGATGGGACTGCATTGATTCGGATCAATGCAAGTTAAAAACAAACCTAATCTGATGTTGTTGGAACACTTTTCAAAAAGCTGTTATTGCAAGGACGTTCACTTTTGTTTAGCATCGTGGTATTCAGTTGGAATATCCTGCTCCTCAGTCGACGAGGCAAGGGCCGAGATCCCTTCACCGGGAGTGACCCCTTAGACAGAAGTTTGCGTCAGGGCATTAACTTCACTATAGCCGATTACTTTTTCTTTGCACCGTGGTATTCAGTTGGAATATCCTGCACCCCATTCTATGGGGAAAGAGCCGAGATCCCTTCACCGGGAGTGACCTCTTTAGCGGAAGTTGTCGTCACTATATTTCTAAAAAGCTATCCGTTCCTTCAACGATATCAAGTTCATTACGTTAAAGGTTTTCTCCAGAAACCATTCGTAGCCCTCCGTCGTTTCATATGGGTAGTCAATAGTATTCAAGCTGTGTTTGTTGGCCAAAGTCAAGGCACAGTGTTTGGTAGCTGTTGGTTATTCATATGCAGCATAGATAGATGCGTTGGTTTGGAACAGTCGTATAGCCTTGTTGGCCAAAGTCAAGGGCTTGTGCGGGTGGATTCGAATCAACCTGGCGAATGACGGGTGGGACTTGACATGTGACTTATGATTTGTTGGCCAAAGTCAAGGTCATAAGAGCATGGGGCAGAAATCTCATCGGGAGTTTCAAAAGAACTGAAACTTGCCAGATATGCGCATACCTTCTGGAGTGTGACACCGTGATCGGATTCCGTCACGTTATCATGCGATGATAGTTGGATCCCGATTCCCACTGATGAGTTAGTTTACTCCTCGGGTGTTCTCGACTAATTCTTCTTTTAGGTTTGGAGGAGAATTTGAGGTACAGTGGGAGGTTTCCAGATTAGATAAATTGGTAACCATTCTGATCTAGGTTAGAGTGCACGCTGAGTGTTTCTTTTCTCTCTCTCTTCGGCAGCGACCATTGACCCGACCCTAAGACTATGACTCAGTGACCAAGTTGACCTAACCTTCTTAACACCGGCTTTTGGATTGTCAGAGTTGCAAACCTCGTTGCCACTCCTACTTTTACCCTTTTCTCCAGGACACCCCGTGTTGCTACGAACGTCTACTTCCATTGGACAAAACCATCGTATGGTTAGATACGAACTCGAAGGAATTTATTCGAGGATGGTTTCAGGTTCTGGAGAAAACGGATAGGATTATTCAGTTGTCTTTTCCTTTTACCTTCTCTCAGGTTGCGAGTATTCCTTGGTTTAGGAGATAGTACACCTATTACGCAAATTGGATAGTCTTCTTCCAAACCTTAAGCTGGTGCCGACCGGTAGGGAATGAAGAAAACCAATTAGCCTAACGATGGTGTACAGAAGGTATTAAGTTCAAACAAAGCAAGGGATTAGTAAGAGGGCAAAGTAAATTGCAACAGATATTCACGACCAAACCAAGTATTCCTACGCCAATCCTAAAATCACCTTTGTATTTCTCCAGGACACTCTGTATCACTACGAAGATCCACAGTTTATTGGATACTCCATCGTATGGTTATATACGAACTCGAAAGGAACTTGTTCCAGTTCGGGGATGGATTCTGGTTCAGGAGAAATAGGAATAAGGTTTATTCGGTTATCTTTTATCCTCACATTCTCTCGCATTGCGAGTGCTCCTAGGATTAGGACAGTACACCCATTATGCTTATTGGATAGTCTTCTTCCAAACCATAGCTGGTGCCGAACGGTAGGGAAGGAAGAAAACCATTTGGCCTAAAGGGGTGTGCAGAAGGTAAAGACTAAAGACATATGAAGGGATTTGGAGAGGTGGCAAAGAACTATACGGTTACAGTCGTGAATCTGGAAGAGGCATTACTAGGAATACCAGAATACCCCATCGGAACATTTCAATGTTTCAGTTTCACTGTGTAATGTTAAAGGAAAACTGATTTCCCGATTAGATACTTACTCCAGGGTATGTATTTACCAAGTACGATTCTCACATCTGCATGGTTTTACAGATGATGAGTGGGAGTAAGTTATTGGGAATTGGGTGATTATCCTCATTATATCGGGATTCGTTGTAATCGGTGATATTTGAGGAAATCACCTGGGCTGTTTGCCGGTTGGCAAATATTTGGTTTTTGAATATCCGCAGTTATGCACCAATTTCAAATTGATATATCTGTATGTCTATTTTCATAGAGTGAGATATACCTTTCTGAAATTATGTCTACGACATTTACCTATATCAGTGGATGTTTAGGTAAGGAGCATTAAACAGCGGTGTAATTCTTCTTAACCATAAGTACAGTTTTCAACCTACGACACACAGTGAATGAGTTTTCAGACTCAAGGGACTTATACAGAGTATTGTATGTTGTCCAGGGTCCATCAGGACAGAGGGGTTGGTCCTCGTACTATATTCGGTTTACTTATGACTTCTCTAGTTTTTAGACAAGTGTTTCGCGGAAACACAGGGTCCGAATTTTGAGAAGTTATAGGTATTTGAATGGAGTAGAGAACCAGGTGTAGCAAGTATCGGGATTCTTCAAAGAGATCGAAGATGTAGATACTTGTGTATGGTATTAAGTTGATAGTAATGACTAAGAGAACTTGCTTCTTTTTCAGGTTACTCATAATTGGAAGCATTCCTAAGTTGAGTAACGCTGATCGGCCTCCTTCCATTTAGTTGACATGCACTGGAGACAGTTGCATGATTTTAATCTGGTTCAATTAAATCAGTGCCTCTGGTCCTATATGGGATATAGAACAGTTCATATCTTAACGATGTTAAGGTACGGGGAGTTGTCCGGCTTATGCTTAAAACCAGACACTGGACAACTCAAGGCACGTTTCTGTAATGGCTGTTTGTGGGTTGACCCAGGCTATGACGCGGGTTGACTTTCTACCATCTGGATGAACAATAGCAATATTGTTCTAGACTCGCCACAGTTTTATTAAAAATGGATTTTTTCAGAAAACAGTAGTGGGAGTATGGTAGAACTGGAGGTGATTCCAGAACCACGAACGATTACTGAAGATTTGACAAGGAACCTAAAGATTCAATCTGGATTGACATTCCATTGGCCACTCCGCAGATACGGTGGGTAACTTCAGGCACCCGAGAGGTACTACGGTAGCCTCAAGGACAGTGACAGGGAAGTTCTTGTTTACCCACAATTACCATTGCTGTTGTTCCAGGCTGCGAGACCCGGCGGGAGGATGAGTATAGCGTCGTTCTGAACTCGCTTTAGAAGTGTACGTGTATATGACTCTGCCAGAGGGTTGTCGTAGTCAGTGGGAGCAACGGAAGCATTGGTGGACAGGTAGCTTATGTCTATTTATAGACTAAAGCAGATGTAGCGGAGATAGATCATCTATTTCTAACGTGACAGTCATAGGTTTGACTTCATCAGAATAGGGGATGGATCTGTTGAGAAGGTAGTAGGGTGTGATATCCTGGTATTTGGATGACATACACAAAGTAGGAAAGGAAACTCCTATACTACGATCGGTTATACTTTGGTCGTCACACAGTGGTTTCTCCACATGGGACTTGGACATTATATCAGACATTCTGGTTACTAGATCTATGGCTTTAGATCTAGATTTGGGTAGTCTCCCAATCTGGGTACTTAGACAGCATTCTAAGGGTATTTAGAATGGACGACTCCATGCACGGTAGTGTACCTGCAGAAGATGGAGTCACCCTCTCTAAAGGTGTCTTACAGACTAAAGGGGAGAGGGACGTGCATGATTGGCAGATCACTTGCTTAGGCAATTGAGTCAATCGTGAGATGTCAAGTACCACACCAGATATTGTTCTTGCACTGGATGCAATAAGTTGACATTAATCCAATCCTGGAGAAACAGTCGGAAGTAGTTTTAGAACATAAGTGGATGTTCTAGGGATATGATAACGACAGCCTCATTCGGGAGACAGTTATCATTCCAGGCTTCCAAAGTGACATGGACGACAAGGAGGTTGTCAGAGTTATAGTTTTCCTTCTGACGAAGGGCAGTATTTTGGACAGATGGTCCAAGGCAATACTGAGGGTGGCATGGCGCAGGATACTGATTAAGTTCAGTTGACGATACAGTCTAAGAAGTTTGGATTTGGAGTTCATTTATGAGCTATGTCCCATCAGACATCCAGACACATTCTAAGACAGGTATTGCTCATTTCGGGAGATGGTTTTCTCCGCGAACTTGAGTTATAGAGAGACATAGAAAGATACAACGAAGCGGATCCACTCACTAAGGCTATTCCTCGAACACAATAGTTTCGCAAACGAGCTTTGTGAGACTGACTAGTAGAGGAGTTGGGTGTTCGGTATCACACGGGCTGTGAGTATGCGACATCGCAATAATTAGCCTTGAGTGCAAGTGGGAGATTGTTGGAGATAGTGCCCTCAGAGTCAATTATTAGGTCACAGGTACGTGATTGCAATGATTGATGGAGGACCTATCCCGGTAGGACAGTCTTACTCGAGATGATAGTATGCTATCTGGTTTACCTTTATCATCGTGTACTGCTTTAAGTGACCTGACAAGTCGCTATTACACGTTGGTAGAGCCCCTAGGATTCTTGCTTGACCACCAGCAGTATGAGGGCGATCATATAAGTGGGAGCTGGGGGTCTATAAGCATATCCTTAAATGGTCCCTAGTCGTGTGAGTTTCGAGACAGGGCATCGATACTCCAGAGTAGACTAGTGTTTACAGTCGAGACCCCGACGAGGGGCGGTGGCCGGTCTCACAAGCCACTGGTGTCAGTTGGTTCACCTAAGATGTATACAGGTGCTCATTGGGTTATGAGTACACCGGACAGGACTCGCCGGGAACATGCTAGTTGGTCATATACCAGACGTCAGATGGCAGTTCCCTGGTGACATGTGTGCAGGTTAGTTCATCGACCTGGGGATCGTCATTTGTCTCGTGTGAGTTCCCACTGTACTTTGATTACTACCCTACCACGGCTCAAAGGAGTCGTGCAAACAGGTTTTAGTTGGGTACAGTCCCGAGCCACATGGAGGCAGTGAGCGTATCTTCAGGGGTTCGTTTCTCCCGGTATTGGGGGTGAGGTCGCGCTGTGTCTAGGAGAGCCATTACACGAAGCCCTCGGCCGAGGCAAGGAGATTTACTGGTAGGTATTCCAGTAGTATCTCAGGGTGTTCTGGGCTACACTCCGACACGACTTGTACCGCTTTTGGGGGTCTGACTTTTACCAACCCCCTAGGCCCGCCATGCGATGCTCATAGACGAACGGACCGGACTGTACGGATATTGTCACTGACAGGCTCAGTAGGGAGTGAGGCTGAGTTCGCTCACAGACGTCCCTTTTGGTCAATACCTGGTAGCCCGTTATGTATTGGCTTATACCTCTAACGTGCTAGTGGTTAGATCCACAACCAAGGTGTTGATGAGTCTTTAGAGTCCCCCACATTCAGTTACTCAGCTTTCGGGCGAAAGGTTGTAGAGGCCGTATGGAGATATGGCAAGGTCCGATCAGATACGTGCGGTATTGCACGGATCAGGATCAGACAGTTTGTACTATAGGCCGTATGTATATATGGCAGGGTTCGATCAGATACGTGCGGTATTGTACGGATCAGGATCGAACGGATATCACTAGCCGGCTTTGGTATAAGCCGGATCCTAGTATAGTACAGTGTAGATTTTGTCTCATTGCATTTGTATTTCGGTCGGAATACAAATGCGGGTGTGTATGCACAGTATCGGGGTTTTCCTGTAATTTATTACGGGACCAGTTTTCTGGAGTTGCCAGTTTGCTTTCCGTTTCGGCCAATTTCCTTTGTATCGTTCATTGGCTGAAGTTTGGTGGAGGAGGGCTTATTTGCATTGTTGCAAATAGGCATTTGTGGAGGGGGTCTTTGCTTATTGTTGTATCATGATAGTCTCTCTTTGACCTTGACTTCTAGCTTCATGATGGCTTGACTTTGTAAGCATCATGGTTGTTGATGATTAGTTGGTTGTGTATTGGTTTTGGGAGTGATCATTGCCTCTCATCATCACTTGCTTTTTCCATGACACTCCACCTTGCATTATTGATTTGATTCAACCCTCTTGAGTTTGGCTCTCCCTCTCATTCTCATATAGCTTGGCCGGCCATGAGAGAGCATGGGCTGTCCCATATTTTTGGTGGGGAAATTTTGTTCATTAGGCTTCATAAAATCCCCACATCTTCATCTCAAGAGTTGAGTTCTTAACCTCCACCAAAATGGCAACCTCCATGAACCCCAAATGAGACTTGAGCTCTACTATACATTCTACAGCAAGTCTTGGGCACGTCGACTAGCCAGCTTCGTGCCCGAGTTGCCTCGGCATTGAGGTGGGAGCCCGTAAAAGAAGTAGGCGATGTGGTGCACTTCCGGCGACGAGAAGGAGACGGGACATTCCGCAGGAGATCGGGACTATGACGAGAAGACCGGAGGACTTGGATCATCGGTATATCTCTATTCCCTTTCTTGTAGATAGCTAGGACTAATTAATGGTTCGATCCGGGTATTAGTGCGCGGCGGTTTGCCAGTTCAAGAAAATTTAAGTTTATCACCGCTTCCGCATTTGGCCGTCGGATTGACGGCCGGGGCGCCGCCGTGCACTTACAGTGCTTAGGGCACCCTGCAGAAATCCAGGGAAACACCGGCTCTGCTTGTTGGTGGAGCTTCCTCTTCTAGATCAAAGGAGAAAGCCAAGGGAAAGAAGAAGAAGGCCCCCACCAAGACGAAAGGCGGTGTTAGTAAGGTGGAAGCAAGGGCAAGGAAAATGTTGTGGGGCCGACGGTCGGAAAGGAAGAATGTTTCTACTGTCATAAGAAAGGCCATTGGAAGAAAGATTGCATGGCTGGGAGAGCCATGAACCAGGACCCGAAGCAAGTTGTGGCTACGGCTTCAGGTGTGTTTGTAATTGGAAATTGACTGTCAATCAAATCTACTTCCTGGGTATTGGATACCGAATCAGGACCTCATATCTGTAATTCTTTGCTGGCACTGAGAAGCCGTAGAGTTCTGAAGACCGGTAATATGACCCTCAGGGCTGCTAACGGAGCGAGCGTTGATGCTGCGTCCGTATGGGAATATCACTTAGGGTTGACAAGTGGACATATTTTTGTTTTGCGCATCTGTTTTTGTGTACCTAGTTTGACTTGTAATATCATTTCTGTATCTTAGTTATCTAAAGAAGTTTATGATTTTACATTTGTAAGCGATGTCGTAAACATCCACTTTAATCATGGCCTGATTGGGTCGGGTACACTAAACAACGGTATATACATATTAGACCAACTACAAATTTTCAATGTACAGAACACACATAAAAGAAAGACTCCAGAATTAAATCAAGCTTTCTTATGGCATTGTATACTGGGTCACATCAACGAAACAAGGTTGACCAAGTTATATAAAGAAGGATATTTGGATCCGTTCGAATATCAATTTTATGCAACTTGTCAATCATGTCTTAAGGGAAAGATGACAAAGACTCCGTTCACTATACACGGAGAAAGAGCGAGCGAGCTCTTGGGACTCATACACAGCGACGTGTGTGGTCCAATGTGTACACATGCAAGAAATGGTTATTCCTATTTCATTACTTTTACGGATGATTTCTCTAGCTATGGACTTGTCTTCTTGATGAAATATAAATCCGAGGCCTTTGATAAATTTCGAGAATATAAGAATGAAATCGAAAAACAAACCGACAAAAGTATTAAGACGCCGAGATCTGATCAAGGTGGTGAATACTTGAGTGCCGAGTTCCTGTATTACCTAAAAGAGAATGGAATTCTCTCTCAGCATACTCCTCCATACACGCCACAACACAATGGTGTATCGGAGAGACGGAACCGAACGTTATTGGATATGGTACATTCCATGATGAGTAACACTGAGTTACCGCGATCATTCTAGGGCTATGCACTAGAATCAGCTGCATATCTTTTGAACCAGGTTCCTACCAAGACTGTGCCTACCAAACCATATCAGATGTGGAGTGGGAAGAAACCATATCTTCAGTATCTGACGATATAGGGATGTCCATCTTTTGTCAAAAAGCAGCATGCGGACAAGCTCGAGGCATGCTCAATACTGTGTAAGTTTGTGGGATACCCAAAGAACTCCACGGGGTATCTTTTCTATTACGCAGAGGAACAAAAGGTTTTTGTTTCTCGTCATGCCCACTTTTTGGAAAATCAATTTTTAGGAAAAGAAACTAGTCGGAGCGCAATAGAACTGGAAGAAATTCCAGAACCGTAAGCTATTACAGAAAGCTTGGTAGAACCAGAAGTTTCAAAAGAACAGGACATTCCCGCGCCACTCCGCGGGAGTAGTAGGTTGTCTCATCCGCCCGAGAGATACTACGGTTTTCTCGTAGATGGGGATAAAGAGAATTGAATCATTGATAATTATGAGCCAACTAACTTTCAGCAAGCCATTCAGAGCACAGACTCGGTAAAATGGCTGGATGCAATGCGGACCGAGATTGAGTCCATGTACACCAACAAAGTATGGACTTTGGACATTACTCCAGAAGGGGTAAAATCCGTAGGCTGTAAATAGATCTTCAAAAAGAAGATTGGTGTAGATGGACAGGTTGAAACCTATAAGGCTAAACTTGTTGCGAAAGGATTTCCTCAAAGACCGGGTTTGAACTATGATGAAACATTTTCTTCAGTGGCTATGCTCAAATCCATCCGGATCCTTCTTGCCATTGCTGCCTTCTACAATTATGAGATTTGGTAGATGGACGTAAAAACCACTTTTCTAAATGGAAGTTTGGAAGAGTGCGTCTATATGGACCAGCCAGAAGGTTTCATTTAGAGTGGGAGCAGCGGGAAAGTGTGCAAGTTGGTTAAGTCCATTTATGGACTAAAGCAGGCATCGCGGAGTTGGAACATCTATTTTGATGAGACGGTCAAAGAATTTGAATTTATCAAAAATCCAGATGAACCATGCATCTATAGTAAGATTGTAGCAAGAACTGTTGTATTCATTGTAATGTACGTCGATGACATTCTCTTGATAGGAAATGACATTCCTATGCTACAATCTGTCAAAGGATTCTTGTCACTAAGGTTCTCCATGAAAGACCTGGGTGATGCCTCTTACATTCTGGGGATCCAGATCTATCATGATAGATCTAAGAAGATGTTGGGACTTTTACAATCTAGGTACATCGACACCATACTGAACAGATTCAGTATGGATGATTCAAAGCGTGGTAATTTACTGGCTTGTCACTGAATCACCCTCTCCAAAGAGATGTCTCCCAAGACTGATTTAGAAAGGGATCGCATGTCTATTATACCCTACGCTTCTGCGGTAGGGTCTATAATGTATGCGATGTTGTGTACCAGACCAGATGTAGCTTACGCACTGAGCGTAGTAAGCCGGTATCAGTCAAACCCTGGGGAAAAGCACTGGATAGCAGTAAAGAACATTCTCAAGTACCTAAGAAGGACTAAGGAGATGATCTTGGTGTACGGTGGAAAAGACCTCCAGATCGAGGTCTTTGCTTACTCCAGCTTCCAGAGTGACAAGGATGACTCCAAGTCCATGTCGGGTTATGTCTTTACCCTCGATGGAGGGGCAGTCTTTTCGAAGAGTTCCAAGAAGGACACCATTGCTGACTCGACGATGGAAGCGGAGTATATCGCAGCTTGTGACGCCGCTAAAGAAGCAGTCTGGATGAGGAAGTTCTTAACAGAACTTCAGGTGGTTCCGTCCATTGCTGATCCAATACCTCTGTATTGTGACAACAATGGGGATATAGCTTTAGCGAAGGAACCCAGGTCCTATCAGAAGTCCAGACACATCTTGAGGCGGTATCACCTGATCAGGGAGATCGTGGATCGCCGGGAGATCGAGGTTTGGAGAGTTGATATAGAGGACAACACTGCAGCCATTCACAAAGGCCATCTCTCAAACGCAGTTCGAGAGGCTATTCGAGATGATAGGTCTGCGATATGCCAGCACATGGACTTAGTGCTAGTGGGAGATTGATAGTGTAATATTCCCTAGAGGCTATTATTATATAGTACTAGTTTGTATATTGCATTTTTGAAGCTTGGGAAATATACACAGATTTATAATAGTCTTGCTCAATATAGTAGTATGCTACTTGGTTTGTATCTATCTTAATATGTGTATATGTTTCTTTCAACGTATCGCTAATACATATTGGTAGAGCCCTTAAGATCTTTGCTTGACTACCAGCATTGTGACGGCAGTCACACTAGTGGGGGCTGGGTAGCCTACAAGCACATCCTTATACAGGTCCCTAGCCATAGGATTATCGAGACAGGGCATCGATACTCCAGAGTAGACTAGTGTATACGCTTCTCATCCCAGCAGGGGAGATGGTCTGTCCTACAGCCATCAGTACGTTGTACTGGAGATAGTATGCAGGTGCTCATTGGATTATGAGTTACACTGGACGAACTCATGGGGTACTGCTTGTTGGTACTATACATATCGTCAGGTAGCAGTTCCCAGGTGACATGAGTACAGCTTAGTCCGTCGACTTGACACTGCTACTTCACCTCAAGTGTGCTCCCACTGTTCTTAGATTACTACCCTACCATGGCTCTATTGAGTCATGCAAACAGGTTGTAGTTGGGTGCAGCCTGAAGCACTTGGAGGCAATGGCGGTTAGATAGGATTCGTCTCTCCCAGTATTGGGGGTTGATGTCGCACTGTGTTCGGAAAGCCATTACATAATGGCCCCAGCTAGGGAAGCGAGATTTACTGGTAGGTACTCCAATAGTTTCTCAGGGTGTTTTAGGCTGCACTCCGACCAGACTGATTGCGCTATTAGGGGTCTGACGTTTACTGTCCCCCTAGGCCCGATATGCGATACACTTAGACGAACAGACCGGACTGTACGGAGATCTCCACAGACAGGTTCAGTAGGGGTTCGGATGAGTTTGCTCGTCGGCCTTCTTATCGACAGATACCTGGCTAGCCGTTACGTGCAGCTAGTACCGCTGACGTGCTTGTAGTTAAACCGCCTGCCAGCGTACTGTCGAGTCTTTAGAGTCCCACACAGAGGGTTTCCCTGCTTTGGGCGAAACGATGTAGATGTCGTATGGTTTTACGACTGCGTTCGACCACATACGGATATTCATGCACATATGATGTTCGGGCAGACAATGCTAGTGGGCTTTTGTT
This sequence comes from Agapanthus africanus, assembly GCA_030015575.1. NCBI lineage: Eukaryota > Viridiplantae > Streptophyta > Magnoliopsida > Asparagales > Amaryllidaceae > Agapanthus > Agapanthus africanus. The sequence continues at coordinate 243,794,450 of CM057340.1, forward strand.
TAAACTGGATTCTAGTATTTGATTATTGGATTAGTTATTTCTCATTGTATTCGTGTTTCTCGGAATACGGATACGGGTATGTATATATGGATGCGAGGGGTATTCTTGTAATTATTCAAGTTTGCTTCTAGATGATTAACACCTCATTATTTGTTTTAGCATTTTAGGCTAAATGCTTAATGAGGTGGATATTGTGAGGACGAAATCTTTATGGTATTTTAGTGAAATTGAGCATGGCTTATTGTTGACTTTCTTGGACTATTTGTGGCAAATGAAGACTTAGATATTTTGGGATATTTGTGAGATGTTTGTGAGAGATATTTTCATTTGCCTTAAAGTTAAAAATATAAGCCATTCTTAAGACTACACTCTCATTATCACAAACACATTCTCTCCCCTCTCAAACTCTCTTCATCTTCCTCAAGAACCCTGTTTGTCTCATGAGTTGAGAATCCTAGTGTTTGTGAGAGAACTAGATCCTTTAGCACTCTGTACTCACTCTAAGCTACTTAGTTTAGCACACCAAGTGATCTAGTTACCTCATCTTGGAGGTGAAATCTCAAGGTTGGAACTCTCGGGTGGATCTTCTTCGACTTCAAGAAGCCGACGAGGAGGCACGATCCATTTTCACTCCAAGGAGCTCACGAAGAGGAAGAGGACAGCAAGAAGACTAGAAAGACACGTTACTACGAGGAATAACATTCATCCGAGTAGTTAAACTTCAAGTTGTATGCTAGCTAGGGTTTCATGATCGATCCTTGGTTCAAGTAGGTGTTGCGAAGCCTGAAAAAATTATTTTTCGCTAATTCCGCCTCTCCGCAAACACGCGGGGTGCACGACATCGACTTAAACTTTCTTGCTTGGAAAACCCAAATACTCTAGTTCGATTCTAGGTTAGTGTAACTTAGACCTCTAGATTTTTTAAAATTGCATACTTGATGCATGTGGAAACCTAGTAGAGGTGCTAAGACACACTTTCATGGTATCAGAGCCAAGCTAGAGCATTAGGTAAGGTCTAGACGACGTTAAAGTGTTCGATCGAAATTCAAAACCCGACATTTTCCATGTTTCTGTCCATTTTTTGAAAATTTGATATTTTTCAGATTAAATATATTCAGAAAATCATGCAGGTAATTTGATGGAGCCCCAAGAAATACGAGGCCTCATCTCCATCAAATCGCCGCGGAATCGCCGCCAAACGCATGGTTTGGCTGCGGTTCCGCCGCAATCTTGAGGAGTTGTTGGCTCGTCTTTCTTGTACTGCTCCATTTTGTTATTTTGGACTTCCTTGGTATTTTTAGTGAGGCTTAAGTTGTTGAGATCTCTGTGATTTGTGGGTGTTTGAAATATTGATCGAAATGTTTAACATCATCTATATTGCTTTGATATTTGATACAATTTTTGGAATCCACATTAATTAGTTTTGTGAAAACTAGTTTGTGATTTGTAAATTTAGCATTTTAGTCTCATTTGATCGATTGCCACGGAGTTTCGATTTAGATCAAAACACCGTCACAATCTTTTATTGTATGCGAACACTCGCTGGGAAACACTACTAGATAGCCATGCCCCATCGCCCTGACCAAGTCACTATAGGAAAACACCATAGCCAAAAGCGTCCACTCGGGTGCTCGCGGCAGTGGTGTTCCGCCCAAGTGCACTTCGTTGACGGCATCGGGGGTGCGGCAATCTACTAAAGTTCCTGACGAGCATTCGATCAGTTTATCGGTAATCTTGTTGAATTAGCCGACTCGTTATTGAAAAGTGTTTTCAATTCGAGACTTAAATGTAAGGTTTATAGGGTTAGGCATGAAATCCGAAATATGAGATATTCCTGGTTTATGATGTCTATGGATGATGCAGATTCTAATTATTGTAGTTTTCTTTTCTTTTCTGCGACTGTAAGTGTAATATGTCGTGTATTTCCGATCTCGTTGCTATACGTCAACGACAACAGAAATACGCATATTTACTTACGTTGATGACATGTGATGTTATGTGTTGCTTCTGATCTGTTATATTGGATCGCCGTGATTGAATAGCCGGGGTTTTTTACGTGAGATGAGAGTTTTTCTATTTTCATTCATGTAAATTTTGTATGTAATATTCTTTTATTGGGACACTTCGGCTTGAGTTTGTTGTTTCCATTGATGTATATTATTTACTTTTCCGCATTAGGATAGACCCAAGGCGGGGAGCACAAGTAACCAGGTTCTAGAGTCCAATAGGAGACCATCTCGAGGAGTCGAGACCGGGTCGCCTAACTCTAGAATTGGCAGGGTCACTTTCCACTCTCATAGGGGTATAGGGATGTGGGTTTGGCTATTCATCACGACCGTGGAATCCGTGTTTTTCATTACTGGCTTAATTTAAAACACGGACCTCCTAGTATATCCTATATTTCATTTGTTTGATTCTGCTGCTTAAGTTCTGTGATGTGATTAAATAACTGCGTGAGACGAATGCTGCTAATATATATGATATACAAGTAGACACTATATATGTTTTGCATCCACGCTAGTCCTTACCCCGCCCTGCCGTAAGTTAATTAACCTTACGGTGAAGACCCGGATCACTGCGGCGAATGCGGATGGCATATATGTGTGTTTTATTTTCGTTTCATCTATGATGTTTAGGAAACATAAATGATGGGATGTCATTAATGAGATTAATGAAAAGAAAAGAAACCTAAAAAGATATTGTAGAATCAAAATTTTCAAAAAGGCAGCTCTAGTTATTGGTTTGCATAGAGGTATTCCTTTATGAATATTCAGCACCTCATTCGATGAGGAAAGTGTTGGAGATAGTGCCCTCAGAGTCAATTATTGGATCACAGGCACGTGATTGCAATGATTGAGGGAGGACCTATCCCGGTGGGACAGTCTTACTCGAGATGATAGTATGCTATCTGGTTTATCTTTATCATCGTGTACTGCTTTAGGTGACCTGACATGTCGCTATTACACGTTGATAGAGCCCCTAGGATTCTTGCTTGACTACCAGCAGTATGATGGCGATCATATACGTGGGAGCTGGTAGTCTATAAGCACATCCTTAAAAGGTCCCTAGTCGTAGGAGTTTCGAGACAGGGCATCGATACTCCATTAGTAGACTAGTGTATACAGTCGAGACCCCGACGAGGGGCGGTGGCCGGTCTCACAAGCCACTGGTGTCAGTTGGTTCACCTAAGATGTATACAGGTGCTCATTGGGTTATGAGTACACCGGACAGGACTCGCCGGGAACCTGCTAGTTGGTCTTATACCAGATGTCAGATAGCAGTTCCCTGGTGACATGTGTACAGGTTAGTTCATCGACCTGAGATCGTCATTTGTCTCGTGTGAGTTCCCACTGTGCTTTGATTACTACCCTACCACGGCTCAAAGGAGTCGTGCAAACAGGTTTTAGTTGGGTACAGTCCCGAGCCACATGGAGGCAGTGAGCGGATCTGCAGGGGTTCGTCTCTCCCGGTATTGGGGGTGAGGTCGCGCTGTGTCTAGGAGAGCCATTACGCAAAGCCCTCGGCCGAGGCAGGAGATTTACTGGTAGGTATTCCAGTAGTATCTCAGGGCGTTCTGGGCTACACTCCGACACGACTTGTACCGCCTTTGGGGGTCTGACTTTTACCAACCCCCTAGGCCCGACATGCGATCCTCATAGACGAACGGACCGGACTGTACGGATATTGTCACTGACAGGCTCAGTAGGGTGTCAGGATGAGTTCGCTCATCGACGTCCCTTTTGGTCAATAGCTGGTGGCCCGTCACGTATTGGCTAATACCTCTGACGTGCTAGTGGTTAAATCCACAGCCATAGTATTGACGAGTCTTTAGAGTCCACCACACTTTCAGTTACTCAGCTTTCGGGCGAAACGCTGTAGAGGCCGTATGGAGATATGGCAGGGTCCGATCAGATACGTGCGGTATTGCACGGATCAGGATCGGACGGTTTGTACTTGTAGCCGTATGGATATATGGCAGGGTTCGATCAGATACGTGCGGTATTGCACGGATCAGGATCGAACGGATATTACTAGCCGGCTTTGGTTTAAGCCGGTCCTAGTATAGTACAATGTAGATTTTGTCTCATTGCATTTGTATCCGGTCGGAATACAGATGCGGGTGTGTATGCACAGTATCGGGGTTTTCCTGTAATTTATTACGGGACCAATTTTCTGGAGTTGCCAGTTTGCATTCCGTTCCGGCCGGTTTTCCTTTGTTCTTTCCCGGCCGGACTTTTCTGATGGAGGGGGTAATTTGCAGTTTTGCAAATTACACTTTGTGGAGGGTTTTTCATGCAAATGTATTTATTATGATAGAATCTTTAGATACCATTCTCATCACTTGCTTTTGGTTGATTAGAAGTGATTTGGAGTTGATATGATTTTGTGATGATGATGTTTAGCTTGTGGTTACCCTCCACCTTTTCCTACACTCACCTTCCTTCTAAGGTGATGGATTCATATTCTTTTCCTCCACCATTTTAGAAGAAGAGAAGTTTTTCATGGTTGAGAGAAAGAAAAAGATGAGAGCTTCATCTTGAGAGTTTCATTCTTGATCTCATTTTCATGCTAGAAAAATGCAAGCACCATTTTTCTAATCTTGATTCCTCCATTATCTTCAAAGGCAACAAACCCCAAATGAGACATAGCCTCTACACTACACATTCTACAGCATATCTTGAGCATGTCGAGTTGCCGGCTTCATGCCCGAGTTGCCTCGGTATTGAGGCGGGAGCCCGTAAAAGACGCAGGCGATGTGGTGCCCTTCCGGCGAGGAGGCGACGAAATGGAGACAAGACTTTCCGCGGGAGATTGGGACGGCGAGGAGAAGACCGGAGGACTCGGATCATTCGGTATACTTCTTTTCCCATCTCTTGTTAGCTAGCATTAGGTTAATGGTTACGATCCGGGTATATTGTCCGCGGTAGCGCCAGTTTAAAAGATAAGAAAATTTTGATTCCGCAATTTGGCCTCGGATAGACGGCCGGGGCGCTGCCGTGGCGCAACATGGTATCAGAGCCACGCCATTAACCTTGCCTAGCTTGTTCTAATGCGTTTTGCTTATCCGATCGACCAAAATTCCAAAAACATCATTTTTGTTCACATCAGTTTTCTGTTGGAATTTTTTGGTGTCTAAAAATTTTTCAGGTTGCAGAAAAATGATGTGCTAGAAAATATAAGGCTACTGTAGAAAAACGATAAAGTGATTCACTAGTTGGAGCGCGGAACCGCGGCCAAAACCCCCTTGGGGCCGCGGTTCCGCCGCACTATGGTGAGTTCACTTGGTCGTTTTTCTTCAGTTGCTTTCTGGGCTGAAAATAGGGCTTTTGGGATATTAAATTTGGGCCCAGATCTTCTGTGACTGCTACAGTATTACTTGGGGGCCCACTTGTTAATTGTTTGATCGATCGGATATTTTTAAACACATTATTTCAAAGTATTTACATTATATCTGCGACCGTGAATGTCACTTGATCGGTAAATTCCGTCTAACTGCTATAACCCGGTTAGAGGGATTTGCGAACGTGATTTTCACGTTGATGTTCTATGTTTATGCTGTGTTATTGCGGATCGGTCGTGGGGATAGCCTGGATGCAATGCTAGTACAGTTTTTGTTGTATTATGTACATTTGATATTGCGGGGCGAGCGTCCGACATGTGGACTGCCGTCACTGCCTGATTGTATTATTCTTTTGGGGCACGACCTGGTTGCGGTCGATGTACCCGTTGTATGTATATTTTACTTTCTGTACTAGGGTTACCCCGCGGAGGGGTGCACGGATAGCCGGGTTCTAGAGGGCAACGGGCCCGCATCTCAGGGCATTGAGACGGAGGGGGCTTCAGTCTGGAATTGGCGGGCTATTCGCCGCACTCATAGGGGGTACAGGTTGACCCAGGAGGGGTGCCCAAGTTACCGGATTCCGTGAAGTGCTGGGTGGTCCATTCACGGTGCTGAAGGGGGCTGCCTCGCTTCAGGTTTTGGCGGGTGACTTGCCGCACCCGTAGGGGTCTAGGTTTTCATTGCACAGGCTATCCACACGACCAGGGGAACGTCGGGTTTCAGCAGCGGCTCTGTGAAACCCGGGGCTTCCAGATATCTGTATTGTTCTGTGATGCTGTACATTTCTGTGATGTTGCATTTTATCACGCCTTGAGCGAAATACTATATATTGGTATATATATTAATAGATGTTGTATATGTTTTTCATCCGCGCTAGTCCAGTCCCCGCTCTGCCGTTAGTTAGCTAACCTAACGGGTGATGACGGGACCCAGTGGCGAATGCGGATGGCATATACGTACGTCAGTATATTTTCGTTCTTTGTGGTGTGATCAATTGATGGGACTGCATTGATTCGGATCAATGCAAGATAAACAAACCTATTCTGATGTTGTTGGAACATTTTTAAAAAACTGTTATTGCAAGGACGTTCACTTTTGTTTTGCATCGTGGTATTCATTTGGAATATCCTGCTCCTCAGTCGACGAGGCAAGGGCCGAGATCCCTTCACCGGGAGTGACCCCTTGGACAGAAGTTTGCGTCAGGGCATTAACTTCATTATAGCCGATTACTTTTGCTTTGCATCGTGGTATTCAGTTGGAATATCCTGCACCTCATTCTACGGGGAAAGAGCCGAGATCCCTTCACCGGGAGTGACCTCTTTAGTAAAGGTTTTCGTCACTATATTTTCTAAAAAGGTTATCCAGTTCCTTCAACGATATCAAGTTCATTACGTTAAAGGTTTTTCGCCAAAAACCATTCGTAGCCCTCCGTCATTTCTTATGGGTATTATTTAGTATTCGTGCTGCGTTTGTTGACTCCGTCAAGGCGTAGTGTACGGTAGCTAAGTGGTGCTTGTTTGTTGCATAAATGGGATTGATTAGGACAGTCGTGCGGCCTTGTTGACTCCGTCAAGGGCACATGCGGGTGGGTTTAATGCAATCCAGATAATGACGGGTTGAACTTGACTAGGACTCTTTGATTTGTTGACTCCGTCAAGGTCACTTGAGTCCTAGGGGTAAAAACCCACATCGGGAGTTTCAAAAGAACTGAAACTTGCCAGATATGCGCATACCTTCTGGAGTGTGGTGACTTGAGTGGATTCCGTCAAGTTATCATGCGATGATAGTTGGATCCCGATTCCCACTGATGAGTTGGTTTACTCCTCGGGTGATCCCGACTAATTCTTCTTTCAGGCTTGGAGGAGAATTTGAGGTTACAGTGGGAGGTTTCCAGATTAGACAAAGTGATAACCATTCTGATCTTGGTTAGAGTGCACGCGGAGTGTTTCTTTTCTCTCTCTCTTTGGCAGCGACCATTGACCCGACCCTAAGACTATGACTCAGTGACCAAGTTGACCGAACCTTCTTAATACTGGCTTTTGGATTGTCAGAGTTGCAAACCTCATTGCCACTCCTACTTTTACCCTTTTCTCCAGGACACCCCGTATTGCTACGAACGTCCACTTCCATTGGACAAAACCATCGTATGGTTATATACGAACTCGAAGGACTTTGAGGATGGTTTCTGGTTCTGGAGAAAACGAATAGGATTATTCAGTTGTCTTTTCTTTTCACCTTCTCTCATTGCGAGTACTCCTTGGTTTAGGAGATAGTACACCTATTACGCAAATTGGATAGTCTTCTTCCAAATCTTAGGCTGGTGCCGAATGGTGGGGAAGGAAGGAAACCAATTAGCATAACGATGGTGTGCAGAAGGTATTAAGTTAAGACAAAGAAAGGGATTAGTAAGAGGGCAAAGTAAATTGCGACTTCTATTCGCGACCAAACCAAGTACTTATTCGCCAATCCTAAATCACCTTTGTATTTCTCCAGGACACTCCGTATCACTACGAAGATCCACAGTTTATTGGATACTCCATCGTATGGTTATATACGAACTCGAAAGGAACTTGTTCCAGTTCGGGGATGGATTCTGGTCCAGGAGAAATAGGAATACAGTTTATTCGGTTGTCTTTTATCTTCACCTTCTCTCGCTTTGCAAGTGCTCCTAGGACTAGGACAGCACACCCATTATGCTTATTGGATAGTCTTCTTCCAAACCATAGGCTGGTGCCGAACGGTAGGGAAGGAAGAAAACCATTTGGCCTGAGGGGTGTGCAGAAGGTAATGACTAAAGACATATAAAGGGATTTGGAGAGGTGGCAAAGAGTTATACGGTTATAGTTGTGAATCTGGATAATGGTAGAGGCATTACTAGGAATACCAGGATACCCCATCAAAACATTTCAATGTTTCAGTTCAGCTGTGTACTGTTAAAAGAAAACTGATTTCCCGATTGGACACTTGCTCCAGGGTATGTATTTACCAGGTTTGATTCTCACATCTGTATGGTTTTACAGATGATGAGTGGGAGTAAGTTATTGGGAATAGGGTAATCATCCTCATTGTATCGGGATTCGTTGTAATCAGGGATATTTGAGGAGATCATCTGGGCTGTTTGCCGGTCGGCAAATATTTGGTTTTGAATATCCGCTGTTGTGCACCAATTTCAAATTGATATATCTGTACGTCTATTTTCATAGAGTGAGATATACCTTTTGATATTATGTCGATGACATTTACCTATATCAGTGGATGGTTAGGTAAGGAACATTAAACAGCGGTGTAATTCTTCTTAACCATAAGTACAGTTTTCAACCTACGACACACAGTGAAAGAGTTGTTAGACTCAGCGGACTTATACAGAGTATTGTATGTTGTCCAGTGTCCATTAGGACAGAGAGGTTGGTCCTCATACTATATTCTGTTTACTTTTAACTTCTCTAGTTCTTAGACATGTGTTTCGTGGAAACACAGGGTCTGAGTTTTGAGGAGTTATAGGTATTTGAATAGAGTAGAGAACCAGGTATAGCAAGTATCGGGATTCTTCAAAGTGACTGAAGATGTAGATACTTGTGTATGGTATTCAGTTGATAGTAATGATAAAGAGAAATTGCTTCTCTTTCAGGTTACTCATAATTGGAAGCATTCCTAAGTTGAGTAACGCTGATCGGCCTCTCTCCATTTAGTTTACATGCACTGGAGATAGCTGCATGATTTGAATCTGGTTCAATTAAATCAGTGCCTCTGGTTCTATATTGGATATAGAACAGTTCATATCTTAACGATGTTAAGGTACGGGGAGTTGTCCAGCTTATGCTTAAAACCAGACTCCGGATAACTCAAGGCACGTTTCTGTAATGGCTGTTTGTGGGTTGACCCAGGCTATGACGAGGGTTGATTTTCTACCATCTGGAAGATCAATAGAGATATTGTTCTTGACTCGCCACAGTTTTAAATAAAAATGGATTTTTTCAGAAAACAGTAGTGGGAGTATGGTAGAACTGGAAGTGATTCCAGAACCACAAACGATTACTGAAGATTTCACAGGAACCTAAAGATTCAATCTGGTTTGACATTCCATTGGCCACTCCGCAGATATGGTGGGTAAACTCAGGCACTCGAGAGGTACTTCGGTATGCTCAAGGACGGTGGCAGGGAGGTTCTTGTTTACCCAGACTTACCATTGCTGTTGTTCCAGACTGTGAGACCCGGCAGGAGGATGAGTATAGCGTCGTTCTAAACTAGCTTTAGAAGTGTACGTCTATATGACTCTGCCAGAGGGTTGTCGTAGTCAGTGGGAGCAGCGGAAGCATTGGTGGACAGTTGGCTTATATCTATTTATAGACTAAAGCAGATATAGCGGAGATAGATCATCTATTTCTGATGTGAAGTCATAGGTTTGACTTCATCAGAATAGAGGATGGATCTGTTAAGAAGGTAGTAGGGTGTGATGTCCTGGTATTTGGATGACATACACAGAGTAGGAAGTGATATTCCTATACTACGATCGGTTATACTTTGGTTGTCACACAGTGGTTTCTCCATAAGGGACTTGGACATTATATCAGACATACTGGTTACTAGATCTATGGTTTTAGATCTAGATTTGGGTGGTTTCCCAATCAGGGTACTTTGACAGCATTCTAAGAGTATTTAGAATGGACGACTCCTAGCATGGTAGTGTACCTGCAGGTAATGGAGTCACCCTCTCTAAAGGTGTCTTATAGACTAAAGTAGAGAGGGATGTGCATGATTGGCAGATCACTTGGTTAGGCAATTGAGTCAATCATGAGATGTCAAGCACCACACCAGATGTTGTTCTTGCACTAGATGCAATAAGTAGATATTGATCCAATCCTGGAGGAACAGTCGGAAGCAGTTTTAGAACATAAGTGAATGTTCTAGGGATATGATAACGGCTGCCTCCTATAGCAGACGGTTATCACTCCAGGCTTCCAAGGTGACATGGACGACAAGGAGGTTGTCAGAGTTATAGTTCTCCCTCTGACGAGGGACAGTATTCTGGACAGGTGATCCAGGCAGATACTGAGGGAGGCATGGCGCAGGATACTGATTAAGTTCAGTTGACGATACAGTCTAAGAAGTTTGGATTTGGAGTTCATTTATGAACTAGGTCCCATCAGACATCCAGACATTCCAAGACAGGTATTGCTCATTTCGGGAGATGGCTTTCTCCGCGAACTTGAGATATAGAGAGACATAGAAAGAAACATCTAGGCGGATTCACTCACTAAGGCTTTTCCTCGAACGCAATAGTTTCGCAAACAGGCTTTGTGCGACTGACTAGTAGAGGAGTTGGGTGTTCGGTATCACACGGGCTGTGAGTATGCGACATCGCAATAATTAGCCTTGAGTGCAAGTGGGAGATTGTTGGAGATAGTGCCCTCAGAGTCAATTATTGGATCACAGGCACGTGATTGCAATGATTGAGGGAGGACCTATCCCGGTGGGACAGTCTTACTCGAGATGATAGTATGCTATCTGGTTTATCTTTATCATCGTGTACTGCTTTAGGTGACCTGACATGTCGCTATTACACGTTGATAGAGCCCCTAGGATTCTTGCTTGACTACCAGCAGTATGATGGCGATCATATACGTGGGAGCTGGTAGTCTATAAGCACATCCTTAAAAGGTCCCTAGTCGTAGGAGTTTCGAGACAGGGCATCGATACTCCATTAGTAGACTAGTGTATACAGTCGAGACCCCGACGAGGGGCGGTGGCCGGTCTCACAAGCCACTGGTGTCAGTTGGTTCACCTAAGATGTATACAGGTGCTCATTGGGTTATGAGTACACCGGACAGGACTCGCCGGGAACCTGCTAGTTGGTCTTATACCAGATGTCAGATAGCAGTTCCCTGGTGACATGTGTACAGGTTAGTTCATCGACCTGAGATCGTCATTTGTCTCGTGTGAGTTCCCACTGTGCTTTGATTACTACCCTACCACGGCTCAAAGGAGTCGTGCAAACAGGTTTTAGTTGGGTACAGTCCCGAGCCACATGGAGGCAGTGAGCGGATCTGCAGGGGTTCGTCTCTCCCGGTATTGGGGGTGAGGTCGCGCTGTGTCTAGGAGAGCCATTACGCAAAGCCCTCGGCCGAGGCAGGAGATTTACTGGTAGGTATTCCAGTAGTATCTCAGGGCGTTCTGGGCTATACTCCGACACGACTTGTACCGCCTTTGGGGGTCTGACTTTTACCAACCCCCTAGGCCCGACATGCGATCCTCATAGACGAACGGACCGGACTGTACGGATATTGTCACTGACAGGCTCAGTAGGGTGTCAGGATGAGTTCGCTCATCGACGTCCCTTTTGGTCAATAGCTGGTGGCCCGTCACGTATTGGATAATACCTCTGACGTGCTAGTGGTTAAATCCACAGCCATAGTATTGACGAGTCTTTAGAGTCCACCACACTTTCAGTTACTCAGCTTTCGGGCGAAACGCTGTAGAGGCCGTATGGAGATATGGCAGGGTCCGATCAGATACGTGCGGTATTGCACGGATCAGGATCGGACGGTTTGTACTTGTAGCCGTATGGATATATGGCAGGGTTCGATCAGATACGTGCGGTATTGCACGGATCAGGATCGAACGGATATTACTAGCCGGCTTTGGTTTAAGCCGGTCCTAGTATAGTACAATGTAGATTTTGTCTCATTGCATTTGTATCCGGTCGGAATACAGATGCGGGTGTGTATGCACAGTATCGGGGTTTTCCTGTAATTTATTACGGGACCAGTTTTCTGGAGTTGCCAGTTTGCATTCCGTTCCGGCCGGTTTTCCTTTGTTCTTTCCCGGCCGGACTTTTCTGATGGAGGGGGTAATTTGCAGTTTTGCAAATTACACTTTGTGGAGGGTTTTTCATGCAAATGTATTTATTATGATAGAATCTTTAGATACCATTCTCATCACTTGCTTTTGGTTGATTAGAAGTGATTTGGAGTTGATTTGATTTTGTGATGATGATGTTTAGCTTGTGGTTACCCTCCACCTTTTCCTACACTCACCTTCCTTCTAAGGTGATGGATTCATATTCTTTTCCTCCACCATTTTAGAAGAAGAGAAGTTTTTCATGGTTGAGAGAAAGAAAAAGATGAGAGCTTCATCTTGAGAGTTTCATTCTTGATCTCATTTTCATGCTAGAAAAATGCAAGCACCATTTTTCTAATCTTGATTCCTCCATCATCTTCAAAGGCAACAAACCCCAAATGAGACATAGCCTCTACACTGCACATTCTACAGCATATCTTGAGCATGTCGAGTTGCCGGCTTCATGCCCGAGTTGCCTCGGTATTGAGGCGGGAGCCCGTAAAAGACGCAGGCGATGTGGTGCCCTTCCGGCGAGGAGGCGACGAAATGGAGACACGACTTTCCGCGGGAGATTGGGACGGCGGGGAGAAGACCGGAGGACTCGGATCATTCGGTATACTTCTCTTCCCATCTCTTGTTAGCTAGCATTAGGTTAATGGTTACGATCCGGGTATATTGTCCGCGGTAGCGCCAGTTTAAAAGATAAGAAAATTTTGATTCCGCAATTTGGCCTCGGATAGACGGCCGGGGCGCTGCTGTGGCGCAACAGAAAGAGCCTAGATCCCTTCACCGGGAGTGACCTCTTTAGCAGAGCTAGTAAAGACTACAACCCACTCGGTTTGTTTTGAAAACTATTCGATTTTAAAGGCGGAGCTTAAACCACTCCTTTTCAAATCACTAGATTCTACAACGATATCAAGTTCATTACGTTAGAAGGTTTTCATCAAAAACCAAACGTAGCCCTCTATCATTTCAAATAAGGACTATTTAGTATTCGTGTTGTGTTTGTTGACCTTGTCAAGGCGTAGTGTGCGGTAGCAGATTAGTGCTTATCTGCTGCATATGATGCGATTGGATTAGGATAGTCGTACGACCTTGTTGACCTTGTCAAGGGTCGTGCGGGTGGGTTTAATTCAATCATGAAATGATGGGTTGAACTTGACTTGCGGTTTATGGTTTGTTGACCTTGTCATAGTCATAAACCGCACGGGGTAAAAACAGATATTGGGAATTTCAAGTGTTGAAATTTGCAATGAGATTGCATACCTTCTATATGATAGTTGGATCCCAAACCCCACTGCGAGTAAGAGTTACTCCAAGGAGAGTTTTCCACTTTACAATTAGTTGATCCAGTAAGTGTCTAAGAAAGGTGTTAACGGGGTTATGCTCCTGCAGAAATGAGGTTATTTAATTAGTTCCATGCGAAAGCACGGGGAGAATCCCTCGGAGTACCAATACATGCCTGGTTGACCGATTAGAGAACATGTAGGGTGTAATTAATCCCGGATAATTTTATATTTTAGGGTTTGAAGGAAGATTTGATAAAAACAGTGGGAGCCATCCTGATTAGATAAGATAATAACCGGTCTAATGTTGCAAGAGCGCACTCTAAAGTGTTTTCTTCTCTCTCTCTAGATAGCAACCATGACACACCTTAATCAAGATAATAATATGGATGTATTGACCGAACCCGCTTATTATATTGAGCCGGGGAACATTGGTTCCACTCTATCTTATGACTGTCATAAGTATGAGCAAGGAATAGGGGAATGCACGGACTCCCATGCAACTCGAACGAAGAAAGAGCATGATGATGCATCTTCTTCGGGTGTGTTAATTATTGAGAACTATTTCTCAGTTTGCTCTACATCCTGGTTATTAGATACCGGATCAAGATCACATATTTGTAATCAGTTGCAAAGGTTAATAAGTAGTAGAGAACTGAGAAATGGTGATATGTCCCTCAGAGTAGGGAACGAAGCAATTGTTGCTGCTTAAGCTGTCGGCGAATATCACCTTGTATTGCCAAAGGGTAATACATTGATTTTGAACGACTGTTATTACGTACCGTCGATGATGTGCAACATCATATTTCTTTCTTTATTAGATAAAGATGGATATAACTTTGCACTAGAGAAAAATGTTATGAACATTTTCCTGAATCAAGTGTTGATTGGGTTTGGTACGTTGTGTAACAGTATATACATTCTGAATCAAAACGCAGTTTTAAATATACACAACACACACAAGAGGAAAAGTTCAGAAATGAACGAAGCCTTCTTGTGGCATTGTAGACTTGGTCATATTAATGCGACAAGACTAGCTAAGTTGCATAAAGATGAATATTTGAATCAATTTGATTTATATCTTATGAAACTTGCGAGTCATGTCTCAAAGGCAAGATGACGAAAACTCTGTTTACTGGACACGGAGAAATAGCTACTGAACTCTTAGGACTGATACATAGTGATGTATGCGGTCCTATGTCTACACATGGCAGAAATGCTTGATCATACTTCATTACATTCACCAATGAATTCTCAAGATTCGGACATGTGTTCCTGTTGGAAAAAAAATCTGAAGCTTTTGAGAAATTCAATGAATATAAGTACGAAGTTGAGAACCAGACGGGTAAAAGTATTAAAATCCTTCGATCTGATCGGGGAGGAGAATACTTAAGCACGGAATTCCGAAACTATTTAAAAGAGAATGGGATTCTCTCTCAGCTTACTCCTCCGTATACACCACGGCATAATGGATTTTCAGAGCGGAGGAATCGCACCCTATTAGATATGGTGCGCTCTATAATGTGTGTTGCTGAGTTAGCTATTTCCATTTGGGGTTATGCACTTGAGACAGCTTCATACCTATTGAATCAAGTTCCATCAAAATCAGTGCCAAAAACACCATATAAGATATGCAGTGGAAAGAGATCATATCTTAAATGAGTTAAGATATGAGGTTGTACGACCTATGTTAAAAAACAGAATATGGAAAAACTCGAGACACGGTCAATTCTTTGTAAGTTTGTGGGATATCCAAAGAATTCACATGGATATTTTTTCTACCACAGTGAGGAACAAAAGGTGTTTGTTGCTCAACATGCTACCTTTTTAGGAAAGGAATTCCTTATGAAAGAAATTAGTGGTAATGCGGTAAAGCTGGAAGTAGTTCCAGCTGCACAAACTACAATTGATGATTTGGTAGAACCGGAGGATTCGATAATCCCCGACGAACCCCAGCCATTCCGCAGATCTAGTAGGGTACCTCATCCACCTGAGAGATACTACGGTTTTCTCATAGATGGTGGGAGCGAGGATTGCATCATGGAAGATGATGACCCCAACTAGTTTCGAGCAGGCTATCACAAGTGGGGACTCTGTGGAATGGCTGGATGCTATGCGATCTGTGATGGAATCCATGTACACCAACAAAGTATGGACTTTGGAAGTTGCTCCTGAAGAGGTAAAACCTATTGGGAGCAAGTGGATCTTTAAGAAACTTGGTGTAGATGGAAAGGTTGATACCTTCAAAGGTAGAATTGTAACAAAAGGTTTTTTTCAACGACCAGGAGTCAATTATGATGAAACCTTTGATCCTGTGGCTATGCTTAAGTCCATCAGGATCCTACTTGCCATTGCCGCCTACCATGACTACGAAATCTGGCAGATGGACGTCAAAACCGCTTTTCCAAATGGTGATTTAGAAGGGAGCGTATACATGACACAGCCAGAGGGCTTCGCAGACAGTGGGAGAAGCGGAAAGGTGTACAAGCTGCTTAAATCAATCTATGGATTAAAGCAAGCATCATGGAGCTGGAACATCTCTTTTGATGTGGCATTCAAAGAGATTGACTTCATTAAAAACGTAAATGAACATTGTATATATAAAAGGTGGTAGAGAGTAAGGTTGTCTTCCTCGTATTTGTTGGATATGTATGCTCTAGAGGCCATTATTGTATATGTATATATATGGATGCTTGGACATATATATGTACAGGACAGTCTTGCTCGATATGATAGTATGCTATCTGGTTTATCATTCTCTTAACATGTGCATGTTTTACTAGCTATTACATATATTTTATACATGTTGATAAAGCCCGTATGATCATTGCTAGACTGCCTGCGTTGTGATGGCGATCATACTTATGGGAGATGGGTAGTTGGTACACACATCCTTAAATGGTCCCTAGTCATGGGAGTATCGAGACTAGGCATCGATATTCCGGAGTAGATTAGTGTATATGTTTCTAGACCCCGACGATGGGCGATTGTATGGTCCCGCAACCATTGGTCTTTCACACCTGAGATCGTATACATGTGTTCACTGGGGGTGAGTACACCGGACGGACTCACCGAGAATTTCCAGATGGTACTATACCTATCGTCAGGTGGAAGTTCTCAGGTAACATGAGTACAGGTTAGTCTTTAGACCTGAGATCGGCATTTTTCTCGTGTGAGATCCCACTGTGCTTTGATCACTACCCTACCACGGCTCTACCGAGTCGTGCAAATAGGTTTTGGTTCGGTACAGTCCTGAGCCACATGGTGGCAGTGAGCGATTTTCGGGGATTCGTCTCTCCCAATATAGGGAGTCGATAACGCACTGTGTTCGATTGGTCAGGACCATAAGACCTTGGCCAAGGCAGTTGGGATTTACTGATAGGCTGATCAGTATTTTTTCGGATTGGTCCTGAGCCGCATCAGCACGAATTACTGGGTTATTAGGGTCTGACTTTTACCACCCCCCAGACCCGGTATGTGATACTCTCAGACGAAGAGACCGGACTGTACGTAGATTGTCATAGAAAGGCTCAGTTGGGATCCAGATGAGTTTGCTCGTCGGCCTTCCTTTTCGACAGGTACCTGGATAGCCGTTACGTACAGCTAGTGCCGCTGACGTGCATGTGCTTATGGATTTATCCAGTAACTCACTGCCGGCGTACTTCTTTAGAGTCCCATACAGAGGGTTTCTTTGGTTCAGGCGAAATGATGGAGTAGCCTTATTGGATACGTGCAGGGTCTCGATCGATTAATATACTTTGTACTCGGACTTTCGATCGGACAGTTGGTAATACTAACCGGATCGGGTTTGAGCTAGATTATTAAATCAGGTATTGATTTAATAGTTTACATATATGTATTTCGATATGTATATTCTAGTATTACGTTCTTCGTGTTATTCTATCTCTTTGGGCATTCGTGTTTTTATCCGAATGCAGGTATGTATCTAAACCAGACTGTAATCCGTATTTTATTACAGATTACCTTCTAGAAGGTGGACACCTCATCATGGTCTTTTCTATTTATTGATAAATGGAAATGAGGTGGAAATTAAGGAGAGGCAGACATGGTGAGTGGCATGGCTTCAATTGTTCACAAATGAATTCTTTATTCATTTATGGTTACTATTAATGCATGGCTACACTTGTTTATTCATAAAAATTCATACACAAAACATTTGTATTGATTTTCTCTTAAATGCATGCTTCATTATTTTATTGAGCTCCCATTTTTTTTCATCTCCTCTCCTCTCTTGAGTTTCCTCCACCTTCATCATCTTCCTCTTCACTACCCTTCTCATGAGTTGAGAAACAAGTGAAGAGGAAAGATAGAGATAACAAACACTTAGATCTTCACACTACATCCTAGATTATTTAGTTTAGCAACCCAAGTTATCTAGTTACTCCACTTGACATATTGTGAGAAGCTAGAGTCATGGATCATATCCTTTGGGTGGATCATCTACGACAATGGAGGACCGGATAGCAAGATCGATCGCAGAGAACCAAAGGAGCCAACAAAGAAGATCAAGCATGTTCAAGGTGGCCACTTGGAGCTAAAGATGAAGAATGAAGACCGAAGGACATGGATCGTTTGGTGAGATTTCTTCATCAAAGTAGATAGCTCTCTTTATTTAGCTAGTCAGGTTTATGGTAAGATCCGGGTTAAAAGTTATTCTAGTGCCATGTTCTAATCGTTAAAAAAAAATTTGTTCCGCATTTGGTCACAGTAGTTGGCCGGGGCACTAGCGTAACCTTTCATGGTATCAGAGCTGTTAGTTATATGTATGCCCTAGAGTCCATTACTATACATAGGATGTATATTGTAGTGGATGCTTGGACATATATAGGGAGGACTTTCTTGCTCGACATGATAGTATGCTATCTGGTTGCACTTTACCTTAACGTGTACACTGATTGTCTCTCTGTTACATGTTGGTAAAGCCCTTAGGATGTGTACTTGACTACCTGGACTATGATGCGGATCATACTAGTGGGGACATGGTAGTCCATAAGTACATCCTTCAAGGTCCCTAGTCGTGGGTGTATCTAGACGGGGCATCGATATACCAGAGTAGACTAGCGTATACCTTCTCGACCCATACAGATGGGCGATGGATGATGCCATATCCATTGGTGTTTGACATCGGAGATGATATACGGGTGCTCAGTAGAGACTGGGTACACTGGACGGACTCGCCGAGAACTCCCAGATGGTATTATACCTTACGTCAGATGGCAGTTCTCTTGTGACACTGTGCAGAGTAGTCTGTTGACCCGAGATCGTCATAGAGTCTTGTGTGGTTCCCACTGTGCTTTGATTTCCACCTTACCACGTCCAAGAAGGCGTGCAAAAACGGTGGTTTTTGGGTACAGTCCCGAATAACATGGAGGCAATGAGCGATAGGAGGGGATTCGTCTCTCCCGGTATAGGGAGTTGATGTTGCGCTGTGTTCGATTGGTTATAACCGAAAATCCCTGGCCATGGTTGCTGAGATTTATTGGTAAGTGTTACCAATAGTTTCTCGAACTGTTATAGACCTCATATCGACACGACTTATCAAGCTATTGGGGTCTGACGTTTACCACCCCTAGGCGAGATATGCGATTATATCAGACGAACAGACCGTACTGTACGGTAAGTGTTACTGGTTGGATTCACAGGAGTGTGAGCGGGCTTGCTCGTCGATCTTCTGATCGCTCAATACCCGGGTGGCCGTTACGTTTAGCAGACCGCTTGCGGCTTGTGGGTGTTTGATATGATCATCACCTGCTGCCGGCGTATTGACGAGTCTTTAGAGTCCTACACAGAGGTTTCCTGGCTCAAGCGAAACGAAATAGGAGCGCATATGAGATATGTGCGGGACCGATAATAATGCGTGTATGTGATACCGTATTCCATTCTCGCGATGAATGTATCGATTGGTTGTATGCGATATAACATAGTTATCGAATCGAGGATTGATTCGATAAGCCGATTCATTGGATATTAGTCGGTTATATGCGATATGACCGGATCGTTAAATCAAGTATTGATTTAATGATTTAATGCATAATTATATATTTGATATATTACTTTGGATTAACTAGTATTGGTTCACTTAAATTGGATTTTCTCACTTGAAGTACACAAGTTGTATATGTGATATACTTTTGTGCACTTGTTTGTATCATGTTTGATGATACATGCTAACTTGGGTTTGTGTAAAGAATTAAACCATGGTTATGTTAATGGTTAGGGTTTTGATTTACTTACTTATTCATTTATTTATTTATTTATTTATTCATTTTGGGCAAAAATGAAATGGTGGCTTAGATTGTTTTGTTGTTGAAGCTTCATGAAGCTTTGACTAAGTGACCATTTTGTCTTCATGTCCTAACCTAACCATTCAACTAAACCCTAGTTATTCTCTACACTAAACCATGGTTGAGATTATGATAAGTATCATATTATTTTCTATTTTTAAAAATACTTATGATATTCTTTTCTTCTTCTTCTCCTTCTTCAACATGAAGAAAACCTTGCCTCCATCAATGGCAACAAGAGAAAAAGAGTGAGAAATCCAATTCTAAGTGAACCCACTTCCTATTTTCTTCATCCTCTACCACTTGCCAAGTAGTATAGGGTGTTTTCTTCACAAGTTTCATGGCTTGGTGAAGTTGGAGCTTGATCTAGTGTTGCCTCAACATAGATCATCTTCGGCATCGAAGTCGACGACCTAGCCTGCCCATTTCTCCGATGAAGCCGACGCTAGAGCCCGGGATCCGTTGATCGCAGTGAGGGGTCTTCATCACGGAGCTATGGAGGTAGAGGACTGGATCTACAAAGGTTGTATTTCCGTTCACTCTTAGTTAAGTTGTTAACTAGTTGCATGTTTCCTCCTTAAACTCTAGTCAACGATCCGTATTAGGGTTTCTCGGCACTTGTAAAATTTGAAATTGGCATGGTTGATGCCTTGTGAGACCTCTTGTGTGTGCCTAGGAACCCTACAGTGGTATCAGAGCCTAGCTAGAGCCTTAGGCGAAGTGTAGACGACGTTTGAAATCCGAAGACATCGAAACCCTAACTCAAATTGCTCTCTGGACAATTTTCAAAAATGTGGATTTTTGTGAATTAAAAATATGCAGAAAAATTCAGCAGGGAAATTGATGAATTACTGTGAAGCACGTGCTCGTGATTCAACTAAAGCGCGGCGGAACCGCGGCACAAGAATGGCTTTTGGGGCGGTTCCGCGGCCAAGTAGTCTCATCAGCTTTTGAATTTTGCACAGTAATTCCTAACTTTTAGTGCTGTATTTTCTGGGATTTTTTAATATTTATTCAAGAGTTGAATATTCTGGGTTGTATTGGGAGTTTCGTAGATTCGATCGGATTAATCAAACTTTGTCTAGGTGTTTTCCGGATATTTTAGAATATGTTAAAAAGTTCGACCGGATATAAATACCCACTTTTTCCCCTGCCGGGAAATTTCCAATTGTTGGATTTTTCCGTAGTTTAACGACGTTCTAAGTAGTGCAAGTAATGCGATGGTCCCTCTAAAAGACAACAAACCTTAACTCGATTATGTGACCGCTTTGAACTGCCCTTTGAATCTTAGGGTTTGGGGCAGTACGGCGTGCTACATGTGAGGCGTTGGCTTGACCCTTCTACGGCTGGACCGTTAGTACTGAGGCATGAACTGAATGTTTTTAAACTTATATCATGTGTTGAGCTATTTCGGGAAAACTTGGGTGTTCGAATGTTCGATCGGAAAGTTTAACATTTTCTATTTATCCGGAATGTGATACAATAATTGGAATTCACAAGTAGTTATGAGATAACTGAATGAATGTTATAAATCTAGCGGTTTAGTCTCACTTGATCGGTTGCCACGGAATTTGATGTGATCAAAAGTCCATCGCAATCACGTAGCGTACGCGGATACTCGCCGGGTAAACTTAATAGACAGCCTCACTCCATCGCCCCGACCAAGTGACTGTAGGAGAACCCCGTCACCGAAAGCATCCGTTCGGGTGCTCGCGGCAGCGGTGTTCCGCCTTAGTGCACTTCGTCGACGGTATCGGGGGTGCGGCCACCTACTAAAGTTTGCGATGAGCATTCGATCAGGATGTCGGGAATCTTGTTGAATTGCCCGACTTGATATTGAAAAGTGTTTTCGATAATGAGACTAAAATACGGGGTTTATAAATTGTTAGGCATACGATGTCTAAGGAATTCATTTGATTAGGCATGCGATGTCTATGTAGGTTGCGGATTCCAACTGTTGTAGTTTTACACTTTCTTTTCTGTGACCGTAAGTGTAATATGTGATATCTCTGGTTTCGTTGCTATATGCCAACGACAATTGGGATACGCATGTTTACTTACGTTGATGACATGTGATGTTATGTGTTGCTGGATATGTTATATTGGATTGTCGTGTTTGAATAGCCGGGGTTTTTTTTTATGTGAGATGAGTGTTTTTTCATTTTCATTCATGTAAAAACTTGTATGTAATATTCTTTTATTGGGGCACTTCCAGGTTGCGGAAGATGTCACCTTTTGTATATTATTTACTTTTCCGCACTAGGATAGACCCCAAGGAGGGGAGCACAAGTAACCGGGTTCTGGAGTCCAGTGGGAGACCAACTCGAGGAGTCGAGTCCGGGTCTCCTAACCCTAGAAGTGGTAGGGTTGCTTGCCGCTCTCGTAGGGGTCTTGGGGTGTGGGTTTGGCTATTCAACGCGACCGTGGAATCCGTGTTTTATACTGGCTCGTATTGAAAACACGGACGTCCTAGTATATCCAATATTTCATATGTTTCTTCTTCTGCGATATCTGTGATGTGATCATGTGATGTTCTGTGATAGATACAGTATATATGATATATGATATATTATATAGACGTTACTTATGTTTTACACCCGCGCTAGCCCTGCCCTGCTCTGCCGTTAGTTACCTAACCTAACGGTGCACGAGGGGACATCGAGGCGAATGCGGATGGCATAAGTGTACGTCGTATTTATCTGTGATGTTTAGGTACTTAAATGATGGGACTTCATTAATGTGATTAATAAAAGAAAAGAAACCTAAAGATGTTGTAGAATCGAATTTCAAAAATAAAACAGGTAGCTACAGTTCTTGCTTTGCACAGCGGTATATGTGATATATCCTGCACCTTATTCGATAAGGAAAGGACCGAGATCCCTTCACCGGGAGTGACTCCTTTAGCAATAACTGGCATATACTACACACTCGGTTTGTCTTTTGATAGCTTCTATAGTTTCTGCTTTGCACAGTGATATATATGATATATCCCGCACCTCATTCGACGAGGAAAGGGCCGACGATCCCATCACCGGGAGTGACCCCTTTAGCAAAACTAGAAAAGCCTAAAAAACACTCCATTTCAAAATCATTTGATTCTACAACTATATCAAGTACATTACGCAATAGGTTTTCAGAAAAACCTGTCATAGCCCTCCGTCATTTCAGATAAGTACTAGTTAGTATTCGTGCTGCGGTAGTTTGGCATTCGTCAAGGCGTAATGTACGGTAGCTAACTAGTATTTATCTGCTTATGCATATGATGCAGATTGGATTAGGGTATTCATACGGTGTTGTTTGGCATTCGTCAAGGGTCGTGCGGGTGGGTTTAATTCAATCAAGAATTGTACGGGTTGAACTTGACTAGTGGACTATGGGTTGTTTGGCATTCGTCGAGGTCATAGAACACTAGGGGAAAAATATTATCGGGAATTTCAAGTGTTGAAATTTGCAATGAGATTGTATACCTTCTATGAGATAGTTGGATCCTGATACCCGCTGCGAGTTATTGTTACTCCTGGGAGAGTTTTACACATTACAATTAGCCGATCAAGTAGGTGTCTAGAAAGGTGTCAACGGGGTTACGCCTCTGGGAAAATGAGGTTTACATTAATTAGGTCCGTGCGAAAGCACGGGGAACCTCCCTTAAAGTACCGACACTGGCCTGGCTGAAAGATTGGCGAACTTGTAGTGTGTAATTAATCCCGGCTAGTCTTTCCTTTTAGGATTTGAAGGAAGATTTGATAAAAATAGTGGGAGCCATCCTGATTAGATAAAATAATAACCAATCTATTCTTGCAAGAGCGCACGCTGAGTGTTTTCTTCTCTCTCTCTCCTGGTAGCAACCATATCACGCCTTAATCAAGATAACAATACGGATATTGACCGAACCCGCTTGTTATACTGAGCTGGGGAACGTTGGTCCCGCTCCAACTTATAATTGTTATAAGACAGAGCAGGAAATAGGGGAATACCAGATTTCCCGTGCCGCCCAAACGAAGAAAGTGCATGTTGATGCATCATCTTCGGGTGTGTTCATTACAAAGAACTGTTTCTCAGTGTCCTCTACGTCCTGGGTATTTGATACCGGATCAGGATCCCAGATATGTAATCTGTTACAAAAGGCTACAGAAAGATAGAGAACTGAGAACGGGTGATAAGTTTCATGAGGCAGAAAACGGGGCAAGTTTTGCAGCCAAGTCTGTTGGTCACTGTCACCCTGTATTCCAAATACATTGATTCTGAACGAATGTTATTAGATACCGAACCTGATATACAAAATCATATCAGTCTCTTTATTAGTAAAGAAATGATAAAATTTTGTATTGTTGGATAATGTTTTGAACATTTCCTATATCAAAAGTTGATCGGTTCAGGCACGTTATCTAAAAGCATTGATGTTCTAAATCAAACTACAGTTCTTAGTATACGGAACACACAAAAGAGAAAGAGTTCAGAAATGAACGAATCCTTCTTGAGGTATTGTAGACTAGGTCATATCAATGCGACCCGACTAGCTGAAGTTACATATAGATGCATATTTAAATCAGTTTGAATTTACATCTTGTGAAACTTGCCAGTCATGTCACAAAGATAAGATGACCATAGCTCCATTTACTGGAAACAGAGAAAGAGTTAGTGAACTTTTGGGATTGATGCATGTTGATGTATGTAGGTCCCCTGTCTACACATGCCAAGACCGGTTCTTTGTACATCATTACATTCTCTGATGATCTCTCAAGATTCGGACATATGTTCCTGTTGAAACACAAGTTCGAACCTTTTGAGATATTCACGGAATATAAGTTAGAAGTAGAGAACCAAAATACGGGTATAACTATTATGTCCTTTGATGAGATCAAGGAGGAGAATACTTGAGCACGGAATTCTTGGACTTTTCTAAAGGAGAATGAGATTCTCTCTCAGCATTACTCCTCCGTATACACATAGTACGATGGTATATCGGGGCGGAGCAATTGCACCCTATTCGATATGGTGCGCTCTTTGATGAGTAATACTGAGTTACCTATTTTCTTTTTGGGAGTTATGCACTTAAGAAGCTGCATACCTATTGAATAGGGTTCAAATCAAATCTGTTGCCTACCACTTCATATTTGATATGGTATGGGAAGAGCCCATGTCTTAAGCTAGTTAAGATTTGGGGTTGTCCGGCCTATATCTAAAAGCAAAATCCGGACAAGCTCGAGGCAAGGTCAGTCATGTAGAACTGGAAAGGTTCCAGCTATACAAACTACATCAGATGATTTGATGGAACCAAAGGATTCAGTAGATTCCAACGAACCTCAGCCTCTCCGCCGATCTAGTAGGGTTCCTCACCCACCTGAGAGTTACTTCGGTTTGTCTATGACAGTGGGAGCGAGGATTGCATCATGAGATGATGACCCAACTAGTTTCGAGCTAGCCATCAGGAGTAGGACTCTGTAAGAATGGCTGGATGCTTAGTGATCTGAGATGGAATCCTTATACACCAACAAAGTATGGACTTTGGTTGCTTTATCTGAAGGGTTAAATCCCCATCAAGAGCAAGTATATCTTGAGAAGATTACTTGGTGTAGATTGAAAAGTTGAGACTTTCAAAGCTAGACTTGTTAAAGGTTTTCGTCATCAACCAGGCGTGGATAATGATGAAACCTTTTCTGGGGTCTATGCTTAAGTCCATCCAGATCCTACTTACCACGGCTACATACCATGACTACGATATCTGGTGGTTGGGTGTCATGACTGCTTTTCTAAATAATATTTTAGAAGAGAGAGTCTATAAGTACACAGTCAGAGGGCTTCGTAGACAGTGGGAGCAGCGGAAACGTGTGCAAGATGTTTTA
Organism: Agapanthus africanus; assembly: GCA_030015575.1. NCBI lineage: Eukaryota > Viridiplantae > Streptophyta > Magnoliopsida > Asparagales > Amaryllidaceae > Agapanthus > Agapanthus africanus. The sequence goes on from CM057340.1 coordinate 243,820,062, forward strand.
TGTGATAAAGCAGGCATCGCGAAGTTGGAACATCTGTTTTGATGGATTAGTCAAAGAGTTTGACATCATCAAAATGGTAGATGAACCTTGTATATACAAAAGGATAGTAGGGAGTATGGTGGTGATTCTCGTAGAGTACGTGGATGACAAACTCTTGATAGGGAAGGAGTTTCCTATGCTACGCTCGGTCAATCTCCATTTATCACAATGATTCTCCATAATGGATCAAAGTGATACCTCCTAAATCCTGGATTTTGGATCTATGAGATAGATCTAATTGGATGTTAGGATACTCGCTAGTTGTAATGAGATGGTATCAATCGATCCTGGGGAGAATCACTGGAAAGGTTCCAGGGTGATAAAGACGACTGAATGTCAGTCACAGGCATTGTCTTTACCCTCAGTAAAGGGACGGTATGTTGGAAGAGTTCCAAGCAAGATACGTGGCATACTAGACGATAAAGGCAGGATACATCGCTACTTAAGATGCTACCAAAGAGGCTGTTTGTATGTATATTAGTTCATGAGATGAACTTCGTTCCTGCCATTGTGTGACAATGGAGTTGTGGCATATGCCAAAGAACGCCCGTCCCATCAGTGATCCAAATATAATTCTAAGGCAGTATCACCTGATCATGGAGATGGTTGATCTCCAGGGTGATCGAGGTTAGGAGAGTAGACTCAGAGGACAACACGGCGGATCCACTCACAAAGGCCTTTTCCCAGAGAGAGACATTTATGGGATGGTTGAGTATGAGATACTACAACCACTGCAATCAGATGGCTCTAGTGCAAGTGGGAGATTGTTAGTTATATGTATGCCCTAGAGGCTATTACTATACATAGGATGTATATTGTAGTGGATGCTTGGACATAAATAGGGAGGCCTTTCTTGCTCGACATGATAGTATGCTATCTGGTTGCACTTTACCTTAACGTGTACACTGATTGTCTCTCTGTTACATGTTGGTAAAGCCCTTAGGATGTGTACTTGACTACCTGGACTATAATGTGGATCATACTAGTGGGGACATGGTAGTCCATAAGTACATCCTTCAAGGTCCCTAGTCGTGGGTGTATCGAGACGGGGCATCGATATACCAGAGTAGACTAGCGTATACCTTCTCGACCCATACAGATGGGCGAGGGATGATCCCATATCCATTGGTGTTTGACATCGGAGATGATATACGGGTGCTCAGTGGAGACTGGGTACACTGGACGGACTCGCCGAGAACTCCCAGATGGTATTATACCTTACGTCAGATGGCAGTTCTCTTGTGACACTGGTGCAGAGTAGTCTGTTGACCCGAGATCGTCATAGAGTCTTGTGTGGTTCCCACTGTGCTTTGATTTCCACCTTACCACGTCCAAGAAGTCGTGCAAAACGGTGGTTTTTGGGTAAAGTCCCGAATAACATGGAGGCAATGAGCGATAGGAGGGGATTCGTCTCTCCCGGTATAAGGAGTTGATGTTGCGCTGTGTTCGATTGGCTATAACCGGAAATCCCTGGCCAGGGTTGCTGAGATTTACTGGTAAGTGTTACCAGTAGTTTCTCGAACTGTTATAGACCTCATATCTACACGACTTATCGAGCTATTGGGGTCTGACGTTTACCACCCCTAGGCGAGATATGCGACATATCAGACGAACAGACCGTGCTGTACGGTAAGTGTTACTGGTTGGATTCACAGGAGTGTGAGCGGGCTTGATCGTCGATCTTCTGATCGCTCAATACCCGGGTGGCCGTTACATATAGCAGACCGCTTGTGGCTTGTGGGTGTTTGATATGATCATCACCTGCTGCCGGCGTATTGACGAGTCTTTAGAGTCCTACACAGAGGTTTCCTGGCTCAAGCGAAACGAAATAGGAGCGCATATGAGATATGTGCAGGACCGAGAATAATGCGTGTATGTGATACCGTATTCCATTCTCGCGATGAATGTATCGATTGGTTGTATGCGATATAACCTAGTTATCGAATCGAGGATTGATTCGATAAGCCGATACATTGGATATTAGTCGGTTATATGAGATATGACCGGATCGTTAAATCAAGTATTCATTTAATGATTTAATGCATAATTATATATTTGATATATTACTTTACATTAACTAGTATTGGTTCACTTAAATTGGATTTTCTCACTTGAAGTACACAAGTTGTATATGTGATATACTTTTGTGCACTTGTTTGTATCATGTTTGATGATACATGCTAACTTGGGTTTGTGTAAAGAATTAAACCATGGTTATGTTAATGGTTAGGGTATTGATTTACTTACTTATTCATTTATTTATTTATTTATTTATTCATTTTGGGCAAAAATGAAATGGTGGCTTAGTTTGTTTTTTTGTTGAAGCTTCATGAAGCTTTGACTAAGTGACCATTTTGTCTTCATGTCCTAACCCTAACCATTCAACTAAACCCTAGTTAATTCTCTACACTAAACCATGGTTGAGATTATGATAAGTATCATATTATTTTCTATTTTTAAGAATACTTATGATATTCTTTTCTTCTTCTTCTCTTTCTTCAACATGAAGAAAATCTTGCCTCCATCAATGGCAACATGAGAAAAAGAGTGAGAAATCCAATTCTAAATTGAACCCACTTCCTATTTCTTCATCCTCTACCACTTGCCAAGTAGTATAGGGTGTTTTCTTCACAAGTTTCATGGCTTGGTGAAGTTGGAGCTTGATCTAGTGTTGCCTCGACGTAGATCATCTTCGGCATCGAAGTCGACGACCTAGCCCGCCCATTTCTCCGATGAAACCAACGCTAGAGCCCGGGATCCGATGATCGCAGCGAGGGGTCTTCATCATGGAGCTATGGAGGTGGAGGACCGGATCTACAAAGGTTGTATTTCTGTTCACTCTTAGTTAAGTTGTTAACTAGTTGCATGTTTCGCCTTAAACTCTAGTCAACGATCCGTATTAGGGTTTCTCGGCACTTGTAAAATTTGAAATTGGCATGGTTGATGCCTTGTGAGACCTCTAGTGTATGCCTAGGAACCCTACAAGAGCCAGCCCATAAACCCTACTCTAGCAAATTTAAACAATGTTAAAATAATGAAACCGAAATAACTCTGCAACATTGAAACAAAACTTCAAGTTTTTTTCGATTTTTCAAAGGCTTCAAAATTTTTTTAACCAAGTGCAGAGTGATCTTTTCACAGAGAGATGAACACTGACAAAAAACGACACGATTCCTACCATTTTAGACCGGCCACAACAAGGATAAAATCGGCCTCCCCAGTTTTCTTAAAGGGAATTGCATCGAGTTTTGGCCAGTGTTCTTATCTCTTGAAGTTTGGGTTTTGTCACGACCCGAAAGTACGGAACATGACCGGCACTTAAACTACGAACGTCTCGAGACGTACGTAATCTAAGTAAACCGAAAACCCAGAAATCCAAACCAAGAAAAGTAGTAGAGTGCAGGAAAAACCAACTTAAAGCAAGTAATTTCAATAGCATAAGCCGAATTATGCGGTTTTTAAAACATCAAAAATTTACTGAAAATTTCGGCAGAGTCTCCTTTGTAAATACTGGCCCCCAAACGGGATACAACATGAATAGTATACGAAATCAAGAAAAGGGCATCCCCAAGCGGGAGCTAGCTCTTCGTCAATCGACGGTCACAACCACACAAATAATATAATATACAACGCCAACGGCGAGGATCAAAACTCAAAAAGAAACTCAAAACCACCAGAAATATAACGAGCGACTCTAAGGTCGAAAGAATAACCAACACTGGTCTCTATCTCAAAGTAAATACAGGTTTGGTTGATGGAATTTACTAGATACAACGGAATAATATTATACAAGGTAATATGATGGGTACGATACAAGAAAAACCCACCAACTAGCAAGTCACCCGAATGAAACTGAGCCCGCAAAGCCGTAATGAAACCTGTACAACAAACCTGCAAGAAACTGGGGCACAACGGTGGTGAGTTGCCAACTCGTGAATAGAAAAATATCTACGCACAGAAATCTCATAAATAACGCAATCCTAGGTCAATGATCATAATATATCCTCAAAAATGTATATAACATGTAGCCTATAACAAGGCTAGGGTAAATATCTAACCCGAGTGTAATCTCATGTGCCCGTGTCAGTGCCTCAGGTAGCAATATATCATATGGATGATGTATGAATGCATAAAACAGAATGCATGTACTAAATAAAACTGGTTTCATAAATCAGTGAGATTTCTGTATTTTAAATGAAATGAGGTACCATATATGAAATCAGCATAAAACAGTGCCCAGCATCGACACAAAACAAGTGTCCAAATACCTCGATATCTCTGTGTCACAATCTATGTACCTCAAGTCTCAATATCTAGGGCGCCGTCAGTCCAGACCGGCCCCTACCATCCATCTCATGACCACGACGGTATCCTCCGGATATCCGACGCGTCGGGTAATATCACCGGTAGGTAGTGCTCCCCTGCCAGGCTCACATCGTCATCATCACGCGCTTCTTGCCCCGGGGTACCTTACCGGGTCCACCATGTACCCGAAACGGTTCATCCGTCTCCTCGAATCGGGTCTCGAAATCCATCAGCAAACTCATGGTGGACGACTCATACATCATGGGAAAACCGCACTTTTTATTTTAAAAGAGGAAAAATGTTTATTTATGTTTTTGCGGTTTTCCTTCAAATCCAGAAAATCTCATGGAAATCCGAATCCAAAACCTCAATAACACGTAAAATGGTGAATATATGCATGAAAATCCATGAATGCGGCATAACAATGAATAACAGTATGCATGAAGTAGCAGGTAATAACTACAATGTCTAAACTAACATATAAGGCAAGTACACTAATATCATGTCTAACTATTAGCTAACAGGCTATGTCAAGCAATAATATTTTCTAAGGTGTACGTGACATGGCAATTACCGATGAAGATGTGTGTGAGCCGGCAAATAAGTGTACGTGGTACATACGCATCATCGGTAATGGTGCTGGTGTCCTAACAGCATGATATCAATAATGGAGTATGAAACATAAAACAAGCATGCGATGCGAAGCGGACCACAAAAGAAGAGCGGGAGCTGAAAACTAGATGCAACTATAACTAATCTGCATTAATCTAATATAAGTCCTACAAATGGTGCCTTTTGAAATAACACGAATCATGAGGTTTTGAAAATAGGGGCTACGATGTTTTTATGAAAAGATAAGTCTTTTGAAATATCCGTAGGATCCCTTGCGCTGTCTTTTAAAATACCCACGATTTGTTAGTTTTTGAAATAGGTAGGAGTCTAATCTAATCTAACAACTACACTAAACTGTACGGCTGAACTAACAAGCTGAACTACAGGTAAGGAAACCGCCTATCATCTGAGTCGTTACATATACATACCTGTATATGTATAGTCGGTGATCCCGCCTCAATAATATCATATCCGATACCATATCTATAATCAGGCATCCCAAGTCAAGAGTGCGGATCAATCATCAATATAGCTCGTACGTAAATCCGTCGTACGGCATCCCAATCTGGGTTCGGGTCAATATCACATTCATCATACTATTCACCTGGTATCCTCTTTATCAAATATCATGATCGGGGTACTGATCTACGTCTAGTACCATACTGATACCGCCTACGTATGCATGGACGTGTGTGAAACACTACGTCAAGGACCCGCTACAACGTCATGTCGTATCTCAAATACGAACCCTGCTATATCACCGATCTCACGGCCTCAAATCAAATCTCATCGACTCAGCTCAATCCCAAGTATCATCCTCAAATCCGTATGTAAACACATAGTCCCATACCCATGTGAACCCATAACTATAAAGAATCCCATGAGCACATATCAATAGGAATGTATGCAAGTATGTATGTGTGTATGTGTAGGGCAACACTACCCTAGGGTTCGCAACACTAAAGTAATCCAACACACCAATATCCATCCTAAGCATCGTTATTAATTCCAAATAACATATAATAATTGTTGGTGTGTATACGCATCCGTATACACCACCACGGACTGCGGGGGTGCTATACGCCATCCACCCGACTTCTCCCCGTAGATATAAATCTACTCACCTGGTCCTCGCTCGCCGGTGCCGACGTCGCCATGCGCTTGCTTGTCGTATCGAAGTCCACATGGGGTACCTACATATCATAACGTACCGTATCGCATTAAAACTAAATTCGAAATCGAAACGGCATACGAAAATCACATCGGCACGCGTATCACGTATAGGTCCAAACCTATCGCCTACGCATGCAAGAATAGTCAAACCAACCCTCGATGTCGATGTACAAACGTCAAACCATCGAGAAAAATCCAATCACACTCATTTGCACATTCACGAACACTAATTTTAATATAAACTAGGTTAACACTCACAAAAACCCCAATTTCACTTAAAAAGTCATTTTTCCGTAAATCTAGCAAGCACAAATCACCGTTTTTGTACAAAACATGATGTTTAAATGAATGTAGCGGCCAATATACTTATTAAATATCTTAAATAAGTCATAGAAATAATTTCCGGAATTTAATCTCATTAAATTCCAAAAACCCTAATATTCTAGTTTACAAAATACCCTTTTTACAATTTCATAGCAAAAATGCACAAACTACAATTTAGGTTGGATTTCCATGAACTAAAGTGTTAAACTAGACTTAATAAAGTTAATAATATGATAAAAACCCTAACCATATTTTAATTCTCAATTTAACACAATATTTACAAAAACTAGTTTGCAATATATATACTTATCACAAATTTAAATTAACAAAAATGCAACTAGCAACTAGATTTGATTTTTTGCAAGCAATTATATGTTAATCTACCCATCACAATCCTAATCAAATGTTCAAACCCTAATCTTCATTCAAAACCATACACTTGAAATTTCAAACTTCAATTCAAAACATTTTTCTTTCTTAAACACCTAATTAAACACTTAATTAACTTAGCTTTAAGAAATTAGTAACAAATTAAGCAAAAATGTTTAGAATTATATCCAAAAGCATTTGAAGATCCACAAGCATCCATGGCCTCCCAAAATGCTCTCTTTTCACAAAGATCCATGCTATACGGGCTAAGCTAAAATGGGTAGGAGTCGGATTTTGATTTGGATTTTTGCTTCATTTTTAGTGGATTTTTCTTTGGATTTTCTTTGATAGAACAAAGAGAGGAGAAGAGGAAAATGGGGCTGTTGGGGGGTTGCTGGTTTCGGCCAGAAGTGTGGGGGGTTGGGTGAGGGAGGAGAGAGAGTGAGGTGGAGAAAGTTAGTTCAAGTCAAAGTCAACTCAAATTATATCATTTTCTACTCTTTTCTTTTCTTTTCTTTCATTTCTTTTCCTTTGAAATTCAAGTGGGGAAAAAGAACGGGGGCTGTTGAATTCATCAAGGGGAGAAGTGAATGGGGGTGTGTGGGTGTGGGTACGGGTGTGGGGTGATGAAAAATGATAAATACAATACCCCAAACATCCATTTACGCTAAAAAAAGCCTTTTTTCTTCAATAATTTCTAAACCGTTTTGGCAAAAGATTTCATCCCAAAAACCACATGATAAAATTTTATTTAATGTTTTATGATGCACAAAATTTGTTTCAACTCATTCCAATTTGTAATTTTCCCTAATTAAATGTATTAGTGACGGCTTAAATAATAATAAAATAATATTTTTTTCAGAAAATTTGAAATTTCACCAGCGGCTCAATAAACACCAAATAATAGCAATTACATAGCTAGAATATGTATATTTAATTTTTATAATAAGATATTTGTATTTTGACTTTTTACAGAAAACCCCCTTATTTTACCGATTTTTCGAAATTTCACTGAAACGATTTTCAAAACGTTACAGGTTTCATGTGTTGTTTCTTTTTGCCCAGATTTGATTTTATGTTGTTTTTCAGTTTGGGGAAATTTGGAGTGTTTCGAAGTCGTTATATTTGACACTGTTTAATAGTTTACAATACATTCACTTTTATCTGCGACCGTGAATGTCATTCGATCGGTACAACTCATCTGATTGCTATATGTTCTTTTAGACGGGTTTGCGAACATGATATTCGCGTTGATGTTTTGTGCTTGTTCTGTGATTGGATAGTCGTGGTAGATAGCATGTGGTGCAATGTTAGTGGTACATTTTGTATTCATTTGTACATTTGTTATTGCGGAGCGAGCGTCCGACATAAGGACTGCCGTCTTTGCCGGGTTGTATATTATTTATTTGGGGCACGACCGGGTTGAGGCCGATGCCAACATTTATACATATTATTTTCATTTTCTGTACTAGGATTATCCCACGGTGGAGTGCACGAATAGCTGGGTTCTAGAAAGCAACAAGCCCGCATCTCATGGCGTTGAGACAGAGGGGGATTCATTCTAGAATTGGCAGGCAATTCGCCGCACTCGTAGGGGGTATAAGATGACCCATGGAGGGGCGCCCAAGTTACAGGGATAACAAGGAGCTATAACTCTTAAGATTTCAGAGAACACTTAGCCGTTCACTACGCTACACTCCTTCCGATCGCGAAGGTCTTCCGTGAAGTGCTGGGTGGCCCATTCACTTTGTTGAAGGGGGTTGCCTTACTTCTGGGATTGGCGGGTAACTTGCCACACTCGTAGGGGTCCAGGTTTTCATTGCACAGGCTATCCATTCGACCGGGAACATCAGGTTTTATTTGCGGCTCAAAAAAAACCCGGGGCTCCAAGATTATCCACCTTTCTGTATTGTCGGCTGAGATTCTGTGATGTTGCTTATTATCATGCCTGGGACGAATGTTATATATACTTATATATATACTAGTGGATGTTGTATATGTTTTGCACCCGCGCTAGTCTAGCCCCCGCTCTTTCGTTAGTTAAGTAACCTAACGGGTGATGACGGGGCCCCGTGGCGAATGCGGATGGCATATACGTACATCGTATTTTCGTTCTTTTCTTGTGTGATAGGATTAAACTGATGGGACCGCATTAATTTTTATTAATGCAAGAAAATAAACCTAAAAGATGTTGTTGGAACAAATTTCGAAAAACTATAGTTATATTCTTTCGCTTTGCATAGTGGTATTCAGTTATGAATATCCAGCACCTCATTCCAGGTGGCAAGAGCCGAGATCCCTTCACGAGGAGTGACCTCTTGAGTGAAAGTTTATACTGCAGATTACTCGGGTTTTTTTCAAAACCACTAGTTTTCAAAAAGCGGAGCTTAAACCACTCCTTTTCAAAACTACTCAGGTTCCTTCAACGATATCAAGTACATTACGTTAATGGGTTTTTCGCCAAAATCCCAGTCGTAGCCCTCCGTCATTTCAAGTTGGTAGTGCTTAGTATTCGTGCCGCGTATTTCGATCTTTAGTCGAGGCGTAGTGTTCGGTAACTATGTAATACTTTTCCGTTGCATGTTAATGCGATTGGTTAGGACAGTCGTACGATTATTTTGATCTTTAGTCAAGGCTCGTGCGGGTGGGTCTAATGCAATCAGGATAATGACGGGTATAACTTGACTAGGACTTTTTGACATTTTGATCTTTAGTCAAGGTCACTTGGGTCCTAGGGGCAAAAACCACATCGGGAGTTTCAAATATATAGGAAACTTGCAGATTTAGCATACCTTATGGAGTGTGGTGACTAGAGTGGATTCCATCTAATGCATCACACGATGATAGTTGGATCCCGATTCCACTTATGAGTAGGATTACTCTCGGGACATTATTTCACTTAACAATCAATGCTATAAACCAAGTAGGTGTCTAGAAAGGTATTAGCGGGGCTACGCTTCCAGGGAAAAGAGGTTATGTAATTAAGGAACTTCGCGAAAGCGTTGGAAAACCTCCCTCGAAGTACGAACACTAGCCTGGCTGAAAGGTTAAGAAAGTATTGTGATGTGCGATTAATCCTTACTGGTTCTTCTTTTAAGGTTTGAAGAAGAAATTGAGGAAACAGTGGGAGCCATCCTGGTTAGATAAATTAATAATCAATCTAATCTTGCAAGAGCGCACACTGAGTGTTTCTTTTCTCTCACTCCAGGTAGCAACCATTTCACGCCCTAATCAAGATAATAAAATATATCGCTTGACCGATCCGAATTCTTATTCGGGGCTGGGGAAAGTCGGTTCTGTAGGGTTCTTAGGCACACCAAGGAGGTCTCACAAGGCATCAACCATACCAATTTGAAATTTTAACGGTGCCGAGAAACCCTAACAAGATCGTTGGCTAGATTTTTAGGCGACAAAGCAAACTAGTTAACACTTAACTACAAGAATACGGAAATACAACCTTTGTAGATCCGGTTCTCCACCTCCATAGCTCCGCAATGAAGTCTCCTCGCTGTCAATATCAAATCCCGGGCACTAGCGTCGGCTTCATCGGAGAAAGAGCGGGCTAGGTCATCGACGACGTGCCGAAGATGATCTACGTCGAGGCATCGCTAGATCAAGCTCCAACTTCACCAAGTCAAGAAAACTTGTGAAGGAAACACACTCTACTACTTGGCAAGAGGTAGAGGATGAAGAAATAGGAAGTGGGTTCACTTTAGAATTGAATTTCTCACTCATTTTCACATTCCACCATTGTTGGTAGAAAGCTTTCTTCAATGAAGAAGATGAAGAAGAAGAAGAAAGAATATCATAAGTATTATCCAAAATGAATAATAAAATGAATACTTATCATATCCTAACCTTGGTTAGGTGTAGAGAATAGACTACGGTTAAATGGAGTGGTTAGGGTTAAGCATGAGACAAAATGGTCACTTTGGTCAAATGTTCAAGAAGCTTCAACTAGAAAACAAATTAAGCCACCATTTTCCCTTTATGCTTATGATTTTCAAAATGAATAACTAAATAAGATAAATCAAAAAGAAAATAAAACCCTAACCATTCATATAACCATGGTTTAGTCTTTACACAAACCCAAGTTAGCATGCATCATCAAACATGATACAAACTTGTGTACAAAAGTATAACATATATACAATGTGCACAAACCAAGTGAGAAAATCCATTTAAAGTGAACCAATACTAGTTAGTGCAAAGTAATATATCAAATATATAATTATTCATTAAATCATTAAATCAACACTTGATTCAATGATCCGGTCATGTCGCACACAACCGACTAGTATACAATGTATCGGCTTATCAAATCAATACTTGATTCGATAACTAGGTTATATCGCATACAACCAATCGATACATTCATCGCGAGAATAGAATACGGTATCACATACTGGTATCATTCTCTGTCCCGCACATATCTCATATGCGCTCCTATTTCGTTTCGCTTGAGCCAGGAAACCTCTGTGTAGGACTCTAAAGACTCGTCAATACGCCGGCAGCAGGTGATGATCATATCAAACACCCACAAGCCGCAAGCGGTCTGCTAAACGTAACGGCCACCCGGATATTGAGCGATCAGAAGATCGACGAGCAAGCCCGCTCACACTCCAGTGAATCCAACCAGTAACACTTACCGTACAGTCCGGTCTGATTGTCTGATATGTCGCATGTCTCGCCTAGGGGTGGTAAACGTCAGACCCCAATAGCTAGATAAGTCGTGTCGATATGAGATCTATAACAATTCGAGATACTACTGGTAACACTTACCAGTAAATCTCAGCAACCCTGGCCAGGGATTTCCTGTTATAGCCAATCAAACACAGCGCAACATCAACCCCCTATACCGGGAGAGACGAATCCCCTCTTATTGCTCATTGCCTCCATGTGATTCGGGACTGTACCCAAAAACCACCGTTTTGCACGCCCTCTTGGACGTGGTAAGATGGAAATCAAAGCACAGTGGGAACCACACAAGACTCTATGACGATCTCGGGTCAACAGACTACTCTGTACCAGTGTCACCAGAGAACTGCCATCTGACGTAAGGTATAATACCATCTAGGAGTTCTCGGGGAGTCCGTCCAGTGTACCCAGTCTCCACTGAGCACCCGTATATGATCTCTGATGTCAAACACCAATGGATATGGGATCATCCATCGCCCATCTGTATGGGTCGAGAAGGTATACGCTAGTCTACTCTGGTATATCGATGCCCCGTCTCGATACACCCACGACTAGGGACTTTGAAGGATGTACTTATGGACTACCATGTCCCCACTAGTATGATCCGCATCATAGTCCAGGTAGTCAAGTACACATCCTAAGGGCTTTACCAACATGTAACAGAGAGACAATCAATGTACACGTTAAGGTAAAGAGTAACCAGATAGCATACTATCATGTCGAGCAAGAAAGTCCTCCCTATATATGTCCCAGCATCCACTACAATATACATCCAATGTACAGTAATGGCCTCTAGGGCATACATATAACTAACAATCTCCCACTTGCACTAGGGCCATCTGATAGCAGTGGTTGTAGTATCTCATACTCAACCATCCCATAAAAGTCTCTCTATGGGAATAGGCCTTCGCGAGTGGATCCGCCGTGTTGTCCTCTGAGTCTACTCTCCTGACCTCGATCCCCTAGAGATCAACCATCTCCATGATCAGGTGATACTGCCTTAGAATATGTCTGGATCACTGATGGGACGGGTGTTCCTTGGCATAAGCCACAACTCCATTGTCACACAATGGGAGGAACAAAGTTCATCTCATGAACTAATATATACCCAGACTGCCTCTTTGGTAGCATCTCAAATAGCGATGTATCCAGCCTTTATTGTCTAGTATGTCACGTTATCTATCTTGGAACTCTTCCAACATACCGTCCCTTTACTGAGGGTAAAGACAATGCCTGTGACTGACATTCAGTCGTCTTTATCACCCTGGAACCATTCCAGTGATTCTCCCCAGGGTCGATTGATACCTTCTCACTACTACTAGTGAGAATCCTAACATCCAATTAGATCTATCTCTGTTAGTGTATATGCCCTAGAGGCCATTACTGTATCATACTAGTTTGTATATTACTTGATGGAAGCTTGGGATATTCACAGTTGTATATAAAATCTTGCTCGAAATGGTAGTATGCTACTTGGTTTGTCTCTGCTTTAATATGTGCATGTGTTTCTTTTAGCATATTGCTGGTATACATATTAGTAGAGCCCTTAGGATCTTTGCTTGATTACCAGCGTTGTGATGGCGCTCGCACTCGTGGGAGCTGGGTAATCTATAAGCACATCCTTATACAGGTCCCTGGTCGTTGGACTATCGAGACAGGGCATCGATACTCCGGAGTAGACTAGCGTATGCGCTTCTCATCCCAGTGTGGGAGACGGTCTGTCCCACAGCCGTTAGTACGTCGTACTTGGGATAGTATGCGGGTGCTCGTTAGGTTACGAGTACACTGGACAGGACTCGTCGGGAACTGTTGGTTGGTAATATACCTATCGTCAGTTATCAGTTCCCAGGTGACATGAGTACAGCTTAGTCCGTTGACTTGACACTGTCACTTCGCCTCGAGTGTGTTCCCACTGCACTTTGATTACTACCCTACCACGGCTCAAAGGAGTCGTGCAAACAGGTAGTTTTTGGGTGCAGTCCCGAAGCAATTAGAGGCAGTGACGGTTAGATAGGATTCGTCTCTCCCGGTATTGGGGGTTGACATCGCGCTGTGTCCAGGAGAGCCATTACACGAGTAGTCCCTGGCCAGGGCAAGCGAGATATACTGGTAGGTTTCCAGTGTTATCTCAAGGTGTTCTGGGCTACACTCCGACACGACTTGTACCGCTATTAGGGGACTGACGTTCTCTGCCCACCTAGGCCCGCCATGCGATGTATCAGACGAACAGACCGGACTGTACGGAGACTGTCACATACAGGCTCAGTAGGAGTGCAGATGGGGTTCACCTCATCAGTCTTCTTATCGACATCTACCTGGGGACCGTTACGTACAGCTAGTGCCGCTTGCGGTCTGTGGTTAAACCCACTGCCAGCGTAGTGTCGAGTCTTTAGAGTCCCACACAGAGAGCTATTCGCCTTTAGGAAAAATGAGTAGAGGTCGCATGGTTTTTCGGCAGGGTTCGTTCGCATTCGCGCACTTGTGCACGTTTGCTGTCCGGACAGTTTATACTAGCAGGCTTTGGTTTAAGCCGGATCCTAGTATATGATTTGAGATTGGTTTTTCTCTGTGTATTCGTGTTCCTCGGATCACGAATGCGGGTGCGTATGCACAGTTGCTTGAGATTGGGGGAGAGGACCTTGTTTAGGGTTAATGGCTATTGTCATTTTATTAACCCTATTGCTTTTGTGTGTATTATAGTTAATTGATAATTAGCTTAATAATTGTGCATGGTTGTTGTTGTTGACCTTTTGACTTCATTGACTTGTTGACCTAGGTTGACACTTTGACCATCATCATTTATTTTGGAAGATGCTCTTTGATCTTTGCAAAATTGAAATGATAATGGTCATGTCATGATTTACCATGACAATTTTCAAGCTAATTATTCAATTAAAATTATTCACACATATTAGTGAGAATGGCTCACTAATAATTCATTCTCTCATATCATTTCTCTCTCTTGCTCATCCTCTCCCTCAAGCTCTCTCCCTCTCATGTGTTGAGAAACAAAAAGCTTGAGAAAAACCCTCACTTGATCTTCTCTACTCTCTTCTAGGGTTCAAGTCTTAGCATTTCTTGCACTCTAGTTACTCCTAGCTTGGAGTTGAAGCTAAAGGTCGAGGCTTTCGGGTGGATCCTTCTTTGACGGAAGAAGACAAGCAAGGTGACCTCTTTCTACCATTCCAAGGAGCAAGGAGAGAAGGACTTTGAGCTCAAGGTATAACATTTCCATCACTTAGCTACTTTGTAGTTAGCTTTAGCAACTTTATGTTTAGCAAAGATCCTTAAAGCTTGGTCCATGTTGCCTATAGTTGATAAAAATCCAATTTTTATTATGTTTTCCGCCTCCCCGCAAGCACCGGGGTGGGCAACGTGGACTTACAGTGGTATCAGAGCCTAACTAAACATAAACTAGCTAAGTAGTTAAGTGTAACGAAGTTTCGAAACCGGAAAATCGAAAAACCAAACTCGCAAAACCCTAAGTTTCTGTTAATTTTTTTTCTGGTCAAAATAAAATTTGTTATACACCAAAAATTATCTCAGGGTTTTGTTAAGAACACCACCAAAAACGAGACAGAGAGTCGACCAAATGGGCGCGGATCCGCGGCGATAGGAAGCTATTGCGCCGCGCATCCGCGGCCGTCTTGTCTCCTCTCTGCCTCGATTTTGGTGCAGTGTATTTCTGTGTTGGTTTTGGATTTTTAGGATATGTTATATGTGCCCAGATTTTCCAGAACTAAAATTTACTTTTTGGGGCCTATAAATCCGTATTTTTTTTTCGGAACTTCACTACACTTTAACTATATCGGTTATATCTGTGATGCTTGTATGTATTGAACCTCGGCTAATCGCTATAAGTCGATTAGTCGGGGTTATACATCTCTGTGATCTGTGATTGTTGTTGGTTTGTGGATATGAATGGATTGGATTGTCGCGGGTGAATAGCCGGGGTGGATGTGAGATGAGCGTTATTTTTCTTTCATTCATTTGTAACATGTAAATTGATGTAATAATATTATTTGTATGGCCGCACAACCGGGTCGGGGTTGTAGCCGTCATTGTATAATTCTTTTTACTGTTTTTGCTCCTAGGATAGACCCATGGAGGGGGTGCACAAACTATCGGGTATCTCGAAGTGCCGAGTGGCCTACTCACGGTGGTGAGGGAGGTTGTTTCGCTTCGGGTGCTTGGCGGGTAGTTTGCCGCACCCGTAGGGGTCTTGGGTGGGGTTTTGGCTATTCACCGCGACCGTGTAATCCGCTTTACGTTGCAGGCTCGAACGCATTGCGGATTCCTAGTATATCCAATGTATTCATCTGTGATCTGTAATGTCTATCATTGCTATATATATATAATAACTATTTAGGCGTTGCTTATGTTTTACAGCCGCGCTAGCCCAGCCCCCGCTCTGTCGTTAGTTAAGTAACCTAACGGGTGATGACGGGGCCCCGTGGCGAATGCGAATGGCATAAGCGTACGTCATATTTTGGTTGTTTTCTGCAATGGTAGGATTAATTGATGGGATGCATTAAAAGAACTAATGCAAGAAAATAAACCAAGTAAAAGTCGATTGGAACACTTTGAAAACCGCTCGGTTCTTTTCAAAACTAAACTTTTAAACGCGGAGCTTGAACCACTCCTTTTAAAAGCTATCTCGTTCCATCGATTATATCAAGTTCACTACGTTCACGGTTTTGCCAAAACCATCCGTAGCCCTCCGTCGTTTCGTATGGATATTCAACAGTATTCAAGCTTTGTTTGTTGACCTTCGTCAAGGCATAGTGATTGGTAGCTGTTGGGTGTTCATATGTAGCATAGATAGATGCGTTGGTTTGGGACAGTCGTACTTGTTGGAGATAGTGCCCTCAGAGTCAATTATTAGGTCACAGGTACGTGATTGTAATGATTGAGGGAGGACCTATCCCGGTAGGACAGTCTTACTCGAGATGATAGTATGCTATCTGGTTTACCTTTATCATCGTGTACTGTTTTAAGTGACCTGACATGTCGCTATTACACGTTGATAGAGCCCCTAGGATTCTTGCTTGACCACCAGCAGTATGAGGGCGATCATATAAGTGGGAGCTGGGGGTCTACAAGCATATCCTTAAAAGGTCCCTAGTCGTGGGAGTTTCGAGACCGGGCATCGATACTCCATTAGTAGACTAGTGTATACAGTCGAGACCCCGACGAGGGGCGGTGGCCGGTCTCACAAGCCACTGGTGTCAGTTGGATCACCTAAGATGTATACAGGTGCTCATTGGGTTATGAGTACACCGGACAGGACTCGCCGGGAACATGCTAGTTGGTCATATACCAGACGTCAGATGGCAGTTCCCTGGTGACATGTGTGCAGGTTAGTTCATCGACCTGGGGATCGTCATTTGTCTCGTGTGAGTTCCCACTGTACTTTGATTACTACCCTACCACGGCTCAAAGGAGTCGTGCAAACAGGTTTTAGTTGGGTACAGTCCCGAGCCACATGGAGGCAGTGAGCGTATCTTCAGGGGTTCGTCTCTCCCGGTATTGGGGGTGAGGTCGCGCTGTGTCTAGGAGAGCCATTACACGAAGTCCTTGGCCAAGGCAGGAGATTTACTGGTAGGTATTCCAGTAGTATCTCAGGGTGTTCTGGGCTACACTCCGACACGACTTGTACCGCTTTTGGGGGTCTGACTTTTACCAACCCCCTAGGCCCGCCATGCGATGCTCATAGACGAACGGACCGGACTGTACGGATATTGTCACTGACAGGCTCAGTAGGGTGTCAGGATGAGTTCGCCCATCGACGTCCCTTTTAGTCAATAGCTGGTGGCCCGTTAAGTATTGGCTTATACCTCTGACGGGCTAGTGGTTAAATCCACAGCCATAGTATTGACGAGTCTTTAGAGTCTACCACACTTTCAGTTACTTAAGTTTCGGGCGAAACGCTGTAGAGGCCGTATGGAGATATGGCAGGGTCCGATCAGATACGTGCGGTATTGCACGGATCAGGATCGGACGGTTTGTACTAGTAGCCGTATAGGTATATGGCAGGGTTCGATCAGATACGTGCGGTATTGCACGGATCAGGATCGAACGGATATTACTAGCCGGCTTTGGTTTAAGCCGGTCCTAGTTTAGTACAGTGTAGATTTTGTCTTTTTGCATTTGTATCCGGACGGAATACAGATGCGGGTGTGTATGCACAGTATCGGGGTTTTCCTGTAATTTATTACGGGACCAGTTTTCTGGAGTTGCCAGTTTGCATTCCGTTCCGGCCGGTTTTCTCTTTTTCCTTCCCGGTCGGACTTTTCGTTGGAGGGTGTTAATTGCAAGTTTGCAATTAACATTTTGTTGAGGGGATT
The DNA here is from genome assembly GCA_030015575.1 of Agapanthus africanus. NCBI lineage: Eukaryota > Viridiplantae > Streptophyta > Magnoliopsida > Asparagales > Amaryllidaceae > Agapanthus > Agapanthus africanus. The sequence goes on from CM057340.1 coordinate 243,837,929, forward strand.
TCTTGCAAAAAGGATTGATTTGATTGCATTTTTTTTGGCTCCATGATGCATTAATTCTTGACTTGAGGAGGTATGGGTTTAGTGGTGGGGCCGGCCACTATTTGTGATGGTTGTTTGGGCCGGCCACTGTATGAGTGTGCAGGAGGTGACAATTTCATTATGGAATGAAACAAAATGAGTGTGCTGTGACTTTTTTGGAGTTGGTTTTGGATTAATTAATATACACATATTTGAGTGCATAAGAAAAGGCTTCAATTCATTTTCTAGAAAAAAGAAAATGCACACTTCTTCAATTGATTTCCTGTGAGCATAAATTGTGGGGGCAGGGGGCTCTTTTTCTTACACAGAAAGAGAGAGAGAGCTTGCTTCATCATTCATCCAGTGAGCTTTTTCTTCAGTTGGCCGAGCTCACACACATTCCCATTCTTGCATGCTAAATTTCTCCATCAAGCATCCATGAAATTCTAGTGTATAAATCCCTCCAAATTGGCAACCTCCTAAACCCCTTAGAGACAGCTATTCTACAGCAAATCTTGGACGCGTCGGCTAGCCAACTTCGCGCCCGAGTTGCCTCGGTATAGAGGTGGGAGCCCGTAAAAGATACAGGCTACGTGGTGCCCTTCCGGCGACGAGGTGGAGACCGGACATTCCGCGGGAGATCGGGACGACGACGAGAAGACCGGAGGACTCGGATCACTCGGTATATCTCTTCCCTTTCTTCTTGTTAGCTAGACTAGTTTAATGGTTACGATCCGGAGTTTAGTGCGCGGTGGTGCCGGTTTGCAAAGTCCGCAAAATTAAAGTTATTCACCGCTTCCGCATTCCGGCGTCGGATTGACGGCCGGGGCGCCGCCGTGCACTTACAGTGGTATCAGAGCCTCCCCATTAACTTAGTCTAGCTTTGTGTAATGTGTTTGCATTTCCGATCGATCAAAAAGTTCCAAAACTGCATTTTACCTACGACAGTTTCTGTTGAAATTTTTCAGTCTCCAAAAATTTTTCAGGTTGTAAAATATTGATGTACTAGAAAATCTAAGAACTCTGTAAAATTTCGATGAAATGATTCAATATTCAGAGCGCGGAAGCGCCGCACAAACACCAATTTCGCCGCTCTTCCGCCGCGTACTGTAGACATCACTTCACCATTTTTTTCCAGAGGGCTTGTGGGCTTAAAATATGGGTTTTAGAATGATTACATTGGGCCCATAATTTCCTGATCTGCTGCAGTAATGTTTTGGGGCCCACTTGTTAAGGTTTGATCAATCGGAAAATTTTAAACACATTTTCACAGTATTTACATTATATCTGCGACCGTGAATGTCACTCGATCGGTAAATCCGGTCTAACTGCTATAGCCCGGTTAGACGGATTTGCGAACGTGACTTTCACGTTGATGTTCTATGTATTTGCTGTGTTGTTGCGGATCGGTCGTGGGGGATAGCCTGGATGCAATGCTAGTACAGTTTTGTTGTATCATGTACATTTGATATTGCGGGGCGAGCGTCCGACATGTGGACTGCCGTCACTGCCTGTTTGTATTATTATTTTGGGACACGACCAGGTTGCGGTCGATGTACCCGGTGTATGTATATTTTACTTTCTGTACTAGGTTTACCCCGAGGAGGGGTGCACGGATAGCCGGGTTCTAGAAGGCAACAAGCCCGCATCTCATGGCATTGGGACGGAGGGGGCTTCACTCCAGGATTGGCTGGCTATTCGCCGCACTCGTAGGGGGTATAGGATTTCATTGCACAGGCTATCCACACGACCAGGGGAACGTCGGGTTTCAGTAGTGGCTCTGTGAAACCCGGGGATCCCAGATATCTGTATTGTTCTGTGATGCTGTACATTTCTGTGATGTTGCATTTTTTTCACGCCTTGAGCGAAATACTATATATTGGAATATATATTAGTAGATGTTGTATATGTTTTTCATCCGCGCTAGTCCAGTCCCCGCTCTGCCGTTAGTTAGCTAACCTAACGGGTGATGACGGGACCCAGTGGCGAATGCGGATGGCATATACGTACGTCAGTATATTTTCGTTCTTTGTGGTGTGATCAATTGATGGGACTGCATTGATTCGGATCAATGCAAGTTTAAACAAACCTTTTCTGATGTTGTTGGAACACTTTTCAAAAAGCTGTTACTGCAAGGACGTTCATTTCTGTTTTGCATCGTGGTATTCAGTTGGAATATCCTGCTTCTCAGTCGACGAGGCAAGGGCCGAGATCCCTTCACCGGGAGTGACCCCTTGGACAGAAGTTTGCGTCAGGGCAGTAACTTCACTATAGCCGATTACTTTTGCTTTGCACCGTGGTATTCAGTTGGAATATCCTGCACCCCATTCTACGGGGAAAGAGCCGAGATCCCTTCACCGGGAGTGACCTCTTTAGTAAAGGTTTTCGTCACTATATTTTCTAAAAAGCTATCCGTTCCTTCAACGATATCAAGTTCATTACGTTAACGGTTTTCGCCAGAAACCATTCGTAGCCCTCCGTCGTTTCATATGGGTAGTCAATAGTATTCAAGCTGTGTTTGTTGGCCAAAGTCAAGGCACAGTGTTTGGTAGCTGTTGGTTATTCATATGCAGCATAGATAGATGCGTTGGTTTGGAACAGTCGTACTGCCTTGTTGGCCAAAGTCAAGGGTATGTACGGGTGGATTCAAATTAACCTGGAGAATGACGGGCAGAACTTGACATGTGACTTATGATTTGTTGGCCAAAGTCAAGGTCATAAGAGCATGGGGTAAAAATCCACATCGGGAGTTTCAAAAGTACTGAAACTTGCCAGATATGCGCATACCTTCTGGAGTGTGATACCGTGAGCGGATTCCGTCACGTTGTCATGCGATGATAGTTGGATCCCGATTCCCACTGATGAGTTGGTATACTCCTCGGGTGACCCCGACTAATTCTTCTTTTAGGTTTGGAGAAGAATTTGAGGTACAGTGGGAGGATTCCAGATTAGATAAATTGGTAACCATTCTGATCTAGGTTAGAGTGCACGCTGAGTGTTTCTTTTCTCTCTCTCTTTGGCAGCGACCATTGACCCGACCCTAAGACTTTGACTCAGTGACCAAGTTGACCGAACCTTCTTAAACACCGGCTTTTGGATTGTCAGAGTTGCAAACCTCATTGCCACTCCTACTTTTACCCTTTTCTCCAGGACACCCCGTTTTACTACGAACGTCCACTTCCATTGGACAAAACCATCGTATGGTTAGATACGAACTCGAAAGAATTTATTCGAGGATGGTTTCCGGTTCTGGAGAAAACGGATAGGATTATTCAGTTGTCTTTTCCTTTTACCCTCTCTCAGGTTACGAGTACTCCTTGGTTTAGGGGTGGTACACCTATTACGCAAATTGGATTGTCTTCTTCCAAACCTTAGGCTGGTGCCGACCGGTAGGGAATGAAGAAAACCAATTAGCATAACGATGGTGTGCAGAAGGTATTAAGTTCAGACAAAGCAAGGGATTAGTAAGAGGGCAAAGTAAATTGCAACAGATATTCATGACCAAACCAAATATTTCGTTACCACTCCCACATCACCTTTGTATTTCTCCAGGACACTCCGTATCACTATGAAGATCCACAGTTTATTTGGATACTCCATCGTATGGTTATATACGAACTCGAATGGAACTTGTTCCAGTTCGGGGATGGATTCTGGTTCAGGAGAAATAGGAATAAGGTTTATTCGGTTGTCTTTTATCTTCACCCTCTCTCATTGCGAGTGTTCCTAGGATTGGGACAGTACACCCATTATGCTTATTGGATAGTCTTCTTCCAAACCATAGGCTGGTGCCGAACGGTAGGGAAGGAAGAAAACCATTTGGCCTAAAAGGGTGTGCAGAAGGTAAAGACTAAAGACATATGAAGGGATTTGGAGAAGTGGCAAAGAATTATACGGTTACAGTCGTGAATCTGGAAGAGGCATTACTAGGAATACCGGGATACCCCATCGAAACATTTCAATGTTTCAGTCTCGCTGTGTACTGTTAAAGGAAAACTGATTTCACAGTTTGACACTTGCTCCAGGGTATGTATTTACCAGGTATGATTCTCACATCTGTATGGTTTTACAGATGATGAGTGGGAGTAAGTTATTGGGAATTGGGTGATTATCCTCATTATATCGGGATTCGTTGTAATCGGTGATATTTGAGGAGATCACCTGGGCTGTTTGCCGGTCGGCAAATATTTGGTTTTGAATATCCGCTGTTATGCACCAATTTCAAATTGATATATCTGTACGTCTATTTTCATAGAGTGAGATATACCTTTCTGAAATTATGTCTACGGCATTTACCTATATCAGTGGATGGTTAGGTAAGGAGCATTAAACAGCGGTGTAATTCTTCTTAACCATAAGTACAGTTTTCAACCTACGACACACAGTGAATGAGTTATCAGACTCAAGGAACTTATACAAAGGATTGTATGTTGTCCTGGGTCCATCAGGACAGAGGGGTTGGTCCTCGTACTATATTCGGTTTACTTATGACTTCTCTAGTTTTTAGACAGGTGTTTCGTAGGAAACACAGGGTCCGAATTTTGAGAAGTTATAGGTATTTGAATGGAGTAGAGAACCAGGTGTAGCAAGTATCGGGATTCTTCAAAGTGATCGAAGATGTAGATACTTGTATTTGGTATTCAGTTGATAGTAATGATTAAGAGATCTTGCTTCTCTTTCAGGTTACTCATAATTGGAAGCATTCCTAAGTTGAGTAACGCTGATCCGCCTCCTTCCATTTGGTTGACATGCACTGGAGACAGTTGCATGATTTGGATCTGGTTCAATTAAATCAGTGCCTCTGTTTCTATATTGGATATAGAACAGTTCATATCTTAACGATGTTAAGGTACGGGGAGTTGTCCGGTTTATGATTAAAACCAGACACTGGACAACTCAAGGCACGTTTCTGTAATGGCTGTTTGTGGGTTGACCCAGGCTATGACGAGGGTTGATTTTCTACCATCTGGATGAACATTAGCGATATTGTTCTAGACTCGCCACAGTTTTATTAAAAATGGACTTTTTCAGAAAAACAGTAGTGGGAGTATGGTAGAACTGGAAGTGATTCCAGAACCACAAACGATTACTGAAGATTTGATAAGGAACCTAAAGATTCAATCTGGATTGACATTCCATTGGCCACTCCGCAGATAAGGTGGGTAACTTCAGGCACCCGAGAGGTACTACGGTAGCCTCAAGGACGGTGACAGGGAAGTTCTTGTTTACCCACAATTACCATTGCTGTTGTTCCAGGCTGCGAGACCCGGCGGGAGGATGAGTATAGCGTCATTCTAAACTAGTTTTAGAAGTGTACGTCTATATGACTCTGCCAGAGGGTTGTCGTAGTCAGTGGGAGCAGCGGAAGCATTGGTGGACAGGTAGCTTATGTCTATTTATAGACTAGAGCAGATGTAGCGGAGATAGATCATCTATTTCTGATGTGACAGTCATGGGTTTGACTTCATCAGAAAAGGGGATGGATCTGTTGAGAAGGTAGTAGGGTGTGATGTCCTGGTATCTGGATGACATACACAGAATAGGAAAAGAAACTCCTATACTACGATCGGTTATACTTTGGTCGTCACACAGTTGTTTCTCCACAAAGGAAATGGATTTTATATCAGACATACTGGTCACTAGATCTATGGTTTTAGATCTAGATTTGGGTGGTTTCCCAATCAGGGTACTTGACAGCATTCTAAGAGTATTTAGGATGGACGACTCCTGGCACGGTAGTGTACCTGCAGGTAATGGAGTCACCCTCTCCAAAGGTGTCTTACAGACTAAAGGGGAGAGGGACGGGCATGATTGGCAGATCACTTGCTCAGGCAATTGAGTCAATCGTGAGATGTCAAGTACCACACCAGATGTTGTTCTTGCACTAGATGCAATAAGTTGACATTAATCCATTCCTGTAGAAACAGTCGGAAGCAGTTTTAGAACATAAGTGGATGTTCTAGGGAGATGATAACGACAGCCTCATTCAGGAGACAGTTATCATTCCAGGCTTCCAAGGTGACATGGACGACAAGGAGGTTGTCAGAGTTATAGTTTTCCTTCTGATGAGGGGCAGTATTTTGGACAGGTGGTCCAAGGCAATACTGAGGGAGGCATGGCGCGCAGGACACTGATTAAGTTCAGTAGTCGATACAGTCTAAGAAGTTTGGATTTGGAGCTCATTTATGAGCTATGTCCCATCAGACATCCAGACATATTCTGAGACAGGTATTGCTCTTTTCGGGAGATGGTTTTCTCCGCGAACTTGAGATATAGAGAGACATAGAAAGAAACAACTAAGCGGATCCACTCACTGAGGCTATTCCTCGAACGCAATAGTTCCGCAAACGAGCTTTGTGAGACTGACTAGTAGAGGAGTTGGATGTTCGGTATCACACGGGCTGTGAGTATGCGACATCGCAATAATTAGCCTTGAGTGCAAGTGGGAGATTGTTGGAGATAGTGCCCTCAGAGTCAATTATTAGGTCACAGGTACGTGATTGTAATGATTGAGGGAGGACCTATCCCGGTAGGACAGTCTTACTCGAGATGATAGTATGCTATCTGGTTTACCTTTATCATCGTGTACTGTTTTAAGTGACCTGACATGTCGCTATTACACGTTGATAGAGCCCCTAGGATTCTTGCTTGACCACCAGCAGTATGAGGGCGATCATATAAGTGGGAGCTGGGGGTCTACAAGCATATCCTTAAAAGGTCCCTAGTCATGGGAGTTTCGAGACCGGGCATCGATACTCCATTAGTAGACTAGTGTATACAGTCGAGACCCCGACGAGGGGTGGTGGCCGGTCTCACAAGCCACTGGTGTCAGTTGGATCACCTAAGATGTATACAGGTGCTCATTGGGTTATGAGTACACCGGACAGGACTCGCCGGGAACATGCTAGTTGGTCATATACCAGACGTCAGATGGCAGTTCCCTGGTGACATGTGTGCAGGTTAGTTCATCGACCTGGGGATCGTCATTTGTCTCGTGTGAGTTCCCACTGTACTTTGATTACTACCCTACCACGGCTCAAAGGAGTCGTGCAAACAGGTTTTAGTTGGGTACAGTCCCGAGCCACATGGAGGCAGTGAGCGTATCTTCAGGGGTTCGTCTCTCCCGGTATTGGGGGTGAGGTCGCGCTGTGTCTAGGAAAGCCATTACATGAAGTCCTTGGCCAAGGCAGGAGATTTACTGGTAGGTATTCCAGTAGTATCTCAGGGTGTTCTGGGCTACACTCCGACACGACTTGTACCGCTTTTGGGGGTCTGACTTTTACCAACCCCCTAGGCCCGCCATGCGATGCTCATAGACGAACGGACCGGACTGTACGGATATTGTCACTGACAGGCTCAGTAGGGTGTCAGGATGAGTTCGCCCATCGACGTCCCTTTTAGTCAATAGCTGGTGGCCCGTTAAGTATTGGCTTATACCTCTGACGGGCTAGTGGTTAAATCCACAGCCATAGTATTGACGAGTCTTTAGAGTCTACCACACTTTCAGTTACTTAAGTTTCGGGCGAAACGCTGTAGAGGCCGTATGGAGATATGGCAGGGTCCGATCAGATACGTGCGGTATTGCACGGATCAGGATCGGACGGTTTGTACTAGTAGCCGTATAGGTATATGGCAGGGTTCGATCAGATACGTGCGGTATTGCACGGATCAGGATCGAACGGATATTACTAGCCGGCTTTGGTTTAAGCCGGTCCTAGTTTAGTACAGTGTAGATTTTGTCTTTTTGCATTTGTATCCGGACGGAATACAGATGCGGGTGTGTATGCACAGTATCGGGGTTTTCCTGTAATTTATTACGGGACCAGTTTTCTGGAGTTGCCAGTTTGCATTCCGTTCCGGCCGGTTTTCTCTTTTTCCTTCCCGGTCGGACTTTTCGTTGGAGGGTGTTAATTGCAAGTTTGCAATTAACATTTTGTTGAGGGGGTTTCTTGCAAAAAGGATTGATTTGATTGCATTTTTTTTGGCTCCATGATGCATTAATTCTTGACTTGAGGAGGTATGGGTTTAGTGGTGGGGCCGGCCACTATTTGTGATGGTTGTTTGGGCCGGCCTCTGTATGAGTGTGCAGGAGGTGACAATTTCATTATGGAATGAAACAAAATGAGTGTGCTGTGACTTTTTTGGAGTTGGTTTTGGATTAATTAATATACACATATTTGAGTGCATAAGAAAAGGCTTCAATTCATTTTCTAGAAAAAAGAAAATGCACACTTCTTCAATTGATTTCCTGTGAGCATAAATTGTGGGGGCAGGGGGCTCTTTTTCTTACACAGAAAGAGAGAGAGAGCTTGCTTCATCATTCATCCAGTGAGCTTTTTCTTCAGTTGGCCGAGCTCACACACATTCCCATTCTTGCATGCTAAATTTCTCCATCAAGCATCCATGAAATTCTAGTGTATAAATCCCTCCAAATTGGCAACCTCCTAAACCCCTTAGAGACAGCTATTCTACAGCAAATCTTGGACGCGTCGGCTAGCCAACTTCGCGCCCGAGTTGCCTCGGTATAGAGGTGGGAGCCCGTAAAAGATACAGGCTACGTGGTGCCCTTCCGGCGACGAGGTGGAGACCGGACATTCCGCGGGAGATCGGGACGACGACGAGAAGACCGGAGGACTCGGATCACTCGGTATATCTCTTCCCTTTCTTCTTGTTAGCTAGACTAGTTTAATGGTTACGATCCGGAGTTTAGTGCGCGGTGGTGCCGGTTTGCAAAGTCCGCAAAATTAAAGTTATTCACCGCTTCCGCATTCCGGCGTCGGATTGACGGCCGGGGCGCCGCCGTGCACTTACAGTACTACCTTGTTGACTTTCGTCAAGGGTATGTGCGGGTGGGTTCAAATTAACCTGGATAACGACGGGTAGAACTTGACATGTGACTTATGATTTGTTGACCTTCGTCAAGGTCATAAGAGCATGGGGCAAAAATCCACATTGGGAGTTTCATAAGTACTGAAACTTGCTAGCGCTGCATACCATTTGGAGTGTGATGATTCTGGTAGGATTCCTTCGGTTTTATCACGCGATGATATTTGGATCCCGATCCTACTGTGAGTATATGCTACTCCTCGGGGACTTTCTCACTTAACGATCAATGCTATAAACTAAGTAGGTGTCTAGAAAGGTGTTAGCGGGGCTACGCCCACAGGGAAAAGAGGTTACTTAATTAAGGAACTTCGCGAAAGCGTTGGAAAACCTCCCTCGAAGTACCGACACTGGCCTGGCTGAACGGTTAAGCAAGTATTGTACGGTGAGAAAGATCCCGACTAATTCTTCCTTTGTGGTTTGAGGAGGGATTCGAGAGACAGTGGGAACCATCCAGTTTAGACAAACTAAAAACCACTCTAAACTTGCAAGAGCATCATGCTAAGTGCTTTCTTCTCTCTCTCTTAATTGCAGCGACCAGATGACCACACCTAGGTTACATCTAGATAATAAGATGACTGAATCTGACTGTTTTGACTGGCAAAGGTCTGTCCAGATGTCCATTGCCCAGGACAAGCTGGGACACCTCTTGACTGATCCAACCCCTGCCGTCTCAGGTCCATTTTCCCCTGTCACGGATATTGATATTCGTAGGACATCGGAAGAAGACTATGCGAAAGCCAAGTGCCTCGTGTTAGCCTCAGTTGGTGGGATATACCAGAGGCAGCACGAGAAGATGGACTCAGCTTCTATCTTCCTCCATAACAAAGTTTTATATGGAGAGCAATCTCGTGTCGCAAGATATGAGACCTCGAACGAATTGCTTCCAGCGAGGTTGGCTATCGGGTCATCTGTAGGGGGCAACGTCCTTACAGAGACCAGCTCTTTTGAGCTCTCGGACCTGAAGACCACGTTGAAGAACGGGTCAGATACTGACTCAGTTCAACAGTCTCTACCTACTATCCTAAAGGAAACTAGGGAAGTAGAAAGAAAGAGAAGGGCAGAAGTTTCAGGAACAGATGTAGTAAAAGATGGATGTTCCTATTGTTACGGGAATGAACATGGGCAGAAGGATTGCAGGGCTTGTAAAGCCAGTAGCCAGAATTCGAAGCATGTTGTGGCTTCGGCTTCGGGTGTGTTTGTGATAGAGAACTGTATGTCAGTTAACCCTACTTCCTGGGTATTGGATACCGGATCAGGATCTCATATCTGTAACTCGTTACAGGCTCTGAGAAACCGTAGGGTTATCAGGAAAGGTGATATGACTCTCAGGGTTGCTAACGGAATGAGCATGTATGCTGTATCCGTAGGGGAATATCATCTAGGACTGACAACTGGGCAGATATTGATTCTGCGTAACTGTTTTTATGTACCAGGTGCGACTTGTAATATCATATCTGTATCCTTGATTTCTAAGGAAGGATATGATTTTACTTTTGTAAGCGATGTAGTTAACATCCACCTAAATCAAGTTCTGATTGGGTCAGGTACATTACAAAACGGTATATACGTATTGAATCAAGCTCAGATCTTCAGTGTCCAGAACACACTTAAAAGAAAGTCTCCGGAAACAAATCAGGCTTTCTTATGGCATTGTAGACTGGGTCACATTAATGAGACACGGTTGACAAAGTTACATAAAGAGGGATACTTGAATCCGTTTGAGTATCAGTCTTATGCCACTTGTGAATCCTGTCTCATAGGAAAGATGACAAAGACTCCGTTCACTGGATACGGAGAAAGAGCAAGCGAGCTCTTGGGACTCATACACAGTGATGTGTGTGGTCCAATGTCTATACATGCGCGAAGTGGTTATTCATACTTCATTACTTTCACAGATGATTTCTCTAGGTATGGGCATGTCTTCTTAAAGAAGCACAAATCCGAGGCCTTTGAGAAATTTCAAGAATACAAGAATGAAGTTGAAAAACAAACAGGAAAAAGTATCAAGACACTAAGATCTGATCGAGGTGGCGAATACTTGAGTGCCGAGTTTCTGGGCTTCTTGAAAGAGAATGGAATTCTCTCTCAGCTTACTCCTCCATACACACCACAACACAACGGTGTATCGGAAAGAAGGAATCGGACCCTATTGGATATGGTTCGTTCCATGATGAGTAAGGCTGAGTTACCGCGATCCTTCTGGGGTTATGCGCTAGATACAGCAGCATATCTCTTGAACAAGGCTCAAACCAAGACTGTGCCTACCACCCCATATCAGATGTGGAGTGGGAAGAAACCCTGTCTCAAGTACCTTAAGACATGGGGATGTCCAGCTTTTGTAAAAAAGCAGCATGCGGACAAGCTCGAGGCACGCTCAGTACTGTGTAAGTTTGTGGGATACCCAAAGAACTCCAGGGGGTATCTATTCTATTCCGCAGAGGAACAAAAGGTTTTTGTTTCTCAGCATGCCCACTTCTTGGAAACTGAATTTTTAGAAAATCAGATAAGTGGGAGCGCAATAGAACTGGAAGAAATTCCAGAACCACAAGCTATTACTGAAAGCTTGGAAGGACCAGAAGTTTCAAGAGAACCGGACATCCCAGCGCCACTCCGCAGAAGTAGCAGGCAGTCTCATCCGCCCGAGAGATACTACGGTTTTCTCATTGACGGGGATAGAGAGGATTGCACCATGGATTATGGTGAGCCTACTAGCTTCCAGCAAGCCATTCAGAGTGGCGACTCGGTAAAATAGCTGGATGCAATGCGGACCGAGATGGAGTCCATGTACACCAACAAAGTTTGGACTTTGGACTTTGCTCCAGAAGGGGTAAAACCCGTAGGCTGCAAATGGATCTTCAGAAAGAAGATTGGTGTAGATGGGCAGGTTGAGACCTATAAAGCTAGACTTGTAGCAAAGGGTTTTCGTCAAAGACCTGGTTTGGACTATGACGAGACCTTTTCTCCAGTGGCTATGCTGAAATCCATTCGGATCCTTCTTGCCATTGCTGCCTTCCACGATTATGAAATCTGGCAGATGGACGTAAAGACGGCTTTCCTAAATGGTCATTTGGAAGAGTGCGTCTATATGGATCAGCCGGAGGGTTTCATTCAGAGTGGGAGCAGCGGTAGAGTGTGCAAGTTGCTAAAGTCCATCTATGGACTTAAGCAAGCATCGCGGAGTTGGAAATCTGCTTTGATGATACTGTCAAAGAATTCGACTTTATCAAAAACCCAGATGAACCATGCATTTACAGTAAGATTGTAGGGAGAACTGTAGTATTCCTCGTCTTGTACGTGGATGACATTCTCCTAATAGGAAATGATATTCCTATGCTACAGTCAGTCAAAGGATTCTTGTCGCAGAGGTTCTCCATGAAGGACCTGGGTGATGCCAACTACATTCTGGGGATCCAGATCTATCGTGATAGATCTAAGAGGATGTTGGGACTTTCACAGTCAAGGTACATCGACACCATACTGAAAAGGTTCAGTATGGAAGATTCCAAGCGCGGTAATCTACCGGCTTGTCACGGGATCACCCTCTCCAAAGAGATGTCTCCGAAGACTGATTTGGAGAGGGATCGCATGTCTATTATACCCTACGCTTCTGCGGTAGGCTCTATAATGTATGCGATGTTGTGTACCAGACCAGATGTAGTATACGCATTGAGCGTTGTAAGCCGGTATCAGTCAAACCCAGGGGAGAAACACTGGATAGCGGTAAAGAACATTCTCAAGTACCTGAGAAGGACTAAGGAGATGTTCTTGGTGTATGGCGGAAAAGACCTCCAGCTTGAGGCCTTTGCTGACTCTAGCTTCCAGAGTGACAAGGATGACTCCAAGTCCATGTCGGGTCATGTCTTTACCCTCAATGGAGGGGCGGTTTGCTGGAAGAGTTCCAAGCAGGAGACCGTTGCTGACTCAACTATGGAAGCGGAGTACATAGCTGCTTGCGATGCCGCAAAGGAAGCTGTCTGGATGAAGAAGTTCGTCACAGAGCTTCAGGTGGTTCCTACCATTGTTGATCCAATACCACTGTATTGCGACAACAACGGAGCTATAGCTTTAGCGAAGGAACCCAGGTCCCATCAGAAGTCCAGGCACATTTTGAGGTGGTATCACCTGATCAGGGAGATCATAGATCGCCAGGAGATCGAGGTAAAGAGAGTAAATACGGAGAACAACACTGCAGATCCACTCACGAAGGCCCTACCCCAGACTCAGTTCGAGCGGCTGATCGAGATGATAGGTCTTCGATACGCCAGTACATGGCCTTAGTGCAAGTGGGAGATTGTTAGTGTATATGCCCTAGAGGCCATTACTGTATCATACTAGTTTGTATATTACTTGATGGAAGCTTGGGATATTCACAGTTGTATATACAATCTTGCTCGAAATGGTAGTATGCTACTTGGTTTGTCTCTGCATTAATATGTGCATGTGTTTCTTTTAGCATATTGCTGGTATACATATTAGTAGAGCCCTTAGGATCTTTGCTTGATTACCAGCGTTGTGATGGCGCTCGCACTCGTGGGAGCTGGGTAATCTATAAGCACATCCTTATACAGGTCCTTGGTCGTTGGACTATCGAGACAGGGCATCGATACTCCGGAGTAGACTAGCGTATGCGCTTCTCATCCCAGTGTGGGAGACGGTCTGTCCCACAGCCATTAGTACGTCGTACTTGGGATAGTATGCGGGTGCTCGTTAGGTTACGAGTACACTGGACAGGACTCGTCGGGAACTGTTGGTTGGTAATATACCTATCGTCAGTTATCAGTTCCCAGGTGACATGAGTACAGCTTAGTCCGTTGACTTGACACTGTCACTTCGCCTCTAGTGTGTTCCCACTGCACTTTGATTACTACCCTACCACGGCTCAAAGGAGGCGTGCAAACAGGTAGTTTTTGGGTGCAGTCCCGAAGCACTTGGAGGCAGTGACGGTTAGACAGGATTCGTCTCTCCCGGTATTGGGGGTTGACATCGCGCTGTGTCCAGGAGAGCCATTACACGAGTAGTCCCTGGCCAGGGCAAGCGAGATATACTGGTAGGTTTCCAGTGTTATCTCAGGGTGTTCTGGGCTACACTCCGACACGACTTGTACCGCTATTAGGGGACTGACGTTCACCGCCCCCTAGGCCCGCCATGCGATGTATCAGACGAACAGACCGGACTGTACGGAGACTGTCACATACAGGCTCAGTAGGAGTGCAGATGGGGTTCACCTTGTCAGTCTTCTTATCGACATCTACCTGGGGACCGTTACGTACAGCTAGTGCCGCTTGCGGTCTGTGGTTAAACCCACTGCCAGCGTAGTGTCGAGTCTTTAGAGTCCCACACAGAGAGCTATTCGCCTTTAGGCAAAATGAGTAGAGGTCGCATGGTTTTGCGGCAGGGTTCGTTCGCATCCGCGCACTTGTGCACGTTTGCTGTCCGGACAGTTTATACTAGCAGGCTTTGGTTTAAGCCGGATCCTAGTATATGATTTGAGATTGGTTTTTCTCTGTGTATTCGTGTTCCTCGGATCACAAATGCGGGTGCGTATGCACAGTTGCTTGAGATTGGGGGAGAGGACCTTGTTTAGGGTTAATGGCTATTGTCATTTTATTAACCCTATTGCTTTTGTGTGTATTATAGTTAATTGATAATTAGCTTAATAATTGTGCATGGTTGTTGTTGTTGACCTTTTGACTTCATTGACTTGTTGACCTAGGTTGACACTTTGACCATCATCATTTCTTTTGGAAGATGCTCTTTGATCTTTGCAAAATTGAAATGATAATGGTCATGTCATGATTTACCATGACAATTTTCAAGCTAATTATTCAATTAAAATTATTCACACATATTAGTGAGAATGGCTCACTAATAATTCATTCTCTCATATCATTTCTCTCTCTTGCTCATCCTCTCCCTCAAGCTCTCTCCCTCTCATGTGTTGAGAAACAAAAAGCTTGAGAAAAACCCTCACTTGATCTTCTCTACTCTCTTCTAGGGTTCAAGTCTTAGCATTTCTTGCACTCTAGTTACTCCTAGCTTGGAGTTGAAGCTAAAGGTCGAGGCTTTCGGGTGGATCCTTCTTTGACGGAAGAAGACAAGCAAGGTGACCTCTTTCTACCATTCCAAGGAGCAAGGAGAGAAGGACTTTGAGCTCAAGGTATAACCTTTCCATCACTTAGCTACTTTGTAGTTAGCTTTAGCAACTTTATGTTTAGCAAAGATCCTTAAAGCTTGGTCCATGTTGCCTATAGTTGATAAAAATCCAATTTTTATTATGTTTTCCGCCTCCCCGCAAGCACCGGGGTGGGCAACGTGGACTTACAATCTCATAGATCCAAAACCCAGGATTTAGGAGGTATCATTTTTATCCTATATAGAGAATCATTGTGATAAACGGAGATTGACCGAGCGTAGCATAGGAAACTCCTTTCTTATCAAGAGCATGTCATCCACGTACTCTACGAGGATCACCACCATACTCCCTACTACCTTTTTGTTTATACAAGGTTCATCTACCATTTTGATGATGTCAAACTCTTTGACTTATCCATCAATACAGATGTTCCAACTCCGCGATACCTGCTTTATCACATAAAACATCTTGCACACGTTTCCGCTGCTCCCACTGTCTACGAAGCCCTCTGGCTGTGTACTTATAAACGCTCTCTTCTAAAACATCATTTAGAAAAGCAGTCATGACACCCAACCACCAGATATCGTAGTCATGGTATGTAGCCGTGGTAAGTAGGATCTGGATGGACTTAAGCATAGATCCTTAGAAAAGGTTTCATTATGATCCATATCTGGTCAATGATGCAAACTTTTAACAAGTCTAGCTTTGAAAGTCTTAACTTTTCCATGTACACCAAGTAATCTTCTCAAGATTTACTTGCTCCTGATGGGGATTTAACCCTTCAGATATAGCAACCAAAGTCCATACTTTGTTGGTGTATAAGGATTCCATCTCAGATCGCTAAGCATCCAGCCATTCTTACAGAGTCCCACTCCTGATGGCCAGCTCGAAAATAGTTAGGTCATCATCTCATGATGCAATCCTCGCTCCCACTGTCATAGAGTAACCGAAGTATCTCTCAGGTGGGTGAGGAACCCTACTAGATCGGCGGAGAGGCTGAGGTTCGTTGGAATCTACTGAATCCTTTGGTTCTTTCAAATCATCAGCTGCAGTTTGCATAGCTGGAACCTTTCCAGTTCTACATAACAGACCTTGCCTCGAGCTTGTCCGGATTTTGCTTTTAGACATAGGCCAGACAACCCCAAATCTTAACTAACTTAAGACATGGGCTCTTCCTATTCCATATCACATATGAAGCGGTAGGCAACTGATTTGATTGGAACCCTATTCAATAGGTATGCAACTTCTCAAGTGCATAACCCCCTAAGGAAAAAGGTAACTCAGTAGTGCTCATCAAAGAGCACACCATATCAAATAAGGTGTATCTGCTCCACCCCAACATACCATCGTGCAATGGTGTATACGGAGGAGTAATGCCGAGAGAGAATCTCATTCTCCTTTAGAATAGTCCAGGAATTCCGTGCTCAAGTATTCTCCTCCTTGATCTCATCATAGGACATAATACTTATACCCATATTTTGGTTCTCTACTTCTATCTTATATTCTGTGAATATCTCAAAATGTTCGGACTTGTGTTTCAACAGGAACATAGGTCTGAATCTTGAAACATCATCAGAGAATGTAATGAAGTACAAAGAACCGGTCATGGCAAGTGTAGACAGGGGACCTACATACATCAACATGTATCATCCCAAGAGTTCACTAACTCTTTCTCTGTTTCCAGTAAACAGAGCTATGGTCATCGTATCTTTGTGACATGACTGGCAAGTTTCACAAGATGTAAATTCAAACTGATTTAAATATGCATCTATATATAACTTCAGCTAGTCTGGTCGCATTGATATGACCTAGTCTACAATACCTCAAGAAGGATTCGTTCAGTTCTGAACACTTCCTCTTGTGTGTGTTCTGTATACTAAGAACTGTAGTTTGATTTAGAACATTAATGCTTTTAGATAACGTGCCTGAACCGATCAACTTTTGATATAGAAAATGTTCAAAACATTATCTAACAATACAAAATTATATCCTTTCTTTACTAATAAAAAGATTGATATGATTTTGTATATCAGGTTCGGTATCTAATAACATTCGTTCAGAATCAATGTATTTGGAATACAGGGTGACAGTGACCAACAGACTTGGCTGCAACACTTGCCCCGTTTTCTGTCTCATGAAACTTATCACCCGTTCTCAGTTTTTCTACTTTTCTGTAGCCCTATGTAACATATTACATATCTGGGATCCTGATCTGGTATCACATACCCAGGACGTAAAGGATACTGAGAAACAGTTCTCTGTAATGAACACACCCGAAGATGATGCATCAGTATGCACTCTCTTCGTTTGGGCGGCACGGGAATTCTGGTAATCCCCAATTTCCTGCTCTGTCTTATAACAATTATAAGTTGGAGCGGGACCAACGTTCCCCAGCTCAGTATAACAAGCGGGTTCGGTCAATAATCCGTATTATTATCTTGATTAAGGCGTGATATGGTCGCTACCTGGAGAGAGAGAGAAGAAAACACTCAGCGTGCGCTCTTGCAAGAATAGATTGGTTATTATTTTATCTAATCAGGATGGCTCCCACTGCTTTTTATCAAATCTTCCTTCAAACCCTAAAAGGAAAGACTAGCTGGGATTAATTACACACTACAAGTTCGCCAATCTTTCAGCCAGGCCAGTGTCGGTACTTTGAGGGAGGTCCCCCGTGCTTTCGCACGAACCTAATTAATGTAAACCTCGTTTTCCCAGAGGCGTAACCTCGTTAACACCTTTCTAGACACCTACTTGATCGGCTAATTGTAATGTGTAAAACTCTCCCAGGAGTAACTCTTACTCGCAGCGGGTATCGGGATCCAACTATCTCATAGAAGGTATGCAATCTCATTGCAAATTTCAACACTTGAAATTTCTGATATTATTTTGCCCCGAACGATCTATGACCTTGACAAGGTCAACAAACCATAGACCGTAAGTCAAGTTCAACCCGTCATTTCTTGATTGAATCAAACCCACCCGCACGACCCTTGACAAGGTCAACAAGGCCGCACGACTACCCTAACCCAATCTGCATCATATGCATAAGCAGATAAATACTGGTTAGCTACCGCACACTGCGCCTTGACAAGGTCAACAAGCGCAGCACGAATACTAAACAGGACTTATCTGAAATGATGGAGGGCTACGACAGGTTTTTCTGAAAACCTATTGCGTAATGAACTTGATATCGTTGTAGAATCAAATGATTTTAAAATGGAGTGTTTTTGAGGCTTTTTTAGTTTTGCTAAAGGAGTCACTCCCGGTGAAGGGATCGTCGGTCCTTTCCTCGTCGAATGAGGTGCGGGATATATCATATATATCACTGTGCAAAGCAAAAACACTTAAAAGCAATCGAAAGACAAACCGAGGGTTGTAGCATCTGCCAGTTATTGCTAAAGGAATCACTCCGGGTGAAGGGATCTCGGTCCTTTCCTTATCGAATAAGGTGCAGGATATATCATATACACCGCTGTGGAAAGCAACAACTGTAGCTACCTGTTTTATTTTGAAATTCGATTCTACAACATCTTAGGTTTCTTTTATTTCATTAATCTCATTAATGAAGTCCCATCATTTAAATACCTAAACATCACAGATAAATACGACGTACACTTATGCCATCCGCATTCGCCTCGATGTCCCCTCATGCACCGTTAGGTTAGGTAACTAACGGCAGAGCGGGGCAGGGCTAGCGCGGGTGTAAAACATAAGTAACGTCTATATAATATATCATATATACTATATATTGTATCCATCACAGAACATCACATGATCATATCACAGATATCGCAGCAGAAGAATCATATGAAATATTGGATATACTAGGACGTCCGTGTTTTCAATACGAGCCAGTATAAAACACGGATTCCACGGTCGCGATGAATAGCCAAACCCACACCCCAAGACCCCTACGAGAGGCAGCAAGCACCCCTACCAATTCTAGAGTTAGGAGACCTGGACTCGACTCCTCGAGTTGGTCTCCCACTGGACTCCAGAACCCGGTTACTTGTGCTCCCCTCCTTGGGTCTATCCTAGTGCGGAAAAATAAATAATATACAAACAGTGACATCTTCCGCAACCTGGAAGTGCCCCAATAAAAGAATATTACATACAAGTTTTTACATGAATGAAAATGAAAAACACTCATCTCACATAAAAAAAACCCGGCTATTCAAACACGACGATCCAATATAACATATCCAGCAACACATAACATCACATGTCATCAACGTATGTAAATATGCGCATCCCAATTGTCGTTGACATATAGCAACGAAACCGGCGATATCACATATTACACTTACGGTCACAGAAAAGAAAGTGTAAAACTACAACAGTTGAAATCCGCAACCACCTCAGACATCGCATGCCTGACCAAATGAATTCTTTAGACATCGCATGCCTAACAATTATAAACACCGTATTTCAGTCTCATTATCGAAAACACTTTTCAATATCAAGTCGGGCAATTCAACAAGATTCCCGACATCCTGATCGAATGCTCGTCGCAAACTTCAGTAGACGGCCGCACCCCCGATACCGTCGACGAAGTGCACCAAGGCGGAACACCGCTACCGTGAGCACCCGGACGGATGCTTTCGGCGACGGGGTTCTCCTACAGTCACTTGGTCGGGGCTATGGAGTGAGGCTGTCTATTAAGTTTACCCGGCGAGTATCCGCATATACTACGTGATTGCGACGGACTTTTGATCACATCAAAATTCCGTGGCAACCGATCAAGTGAGACTAAAGTGCTATGTTTATAACATTCATTCAGTTATCTCATAACTTCTTGTGAATTCCAATTGTTGTATCACATTCCAGATAATTAGAAAATGTTAAACTTTCCGATCGAACATTCAAACACCCAAGTTTTCCCGATACAGATCAACACATGAAATAAGTCTAAAAACATTCAGTTCGTGCATCAGTACCAACGGTCCAGCTGTAGAAGGGTCAAGCCAACGCCTCACATGTGGCACGCCGTACTGCCCCAAACTCGAAGGTTCAAAGGGCAGTTCAAGACGGTCACATAATCGAGTTAAGGTTTGTTGTCTTCTAGAGGGACCATCGCATTACTTGCACTACTTAGAACGTCCTTAAACTACGGAAAAATCCAACACTTGGAAATTTCCCGACAAGGGAAAAAGTGGGTATTTATATCCGGTCGAACTTTTTAACATATTCAAAAATTATCCGGAATACACATAGAAAAAATCTGATAATCCGATCGATCAATCGAATCCCCAAAACAACCCCAGAAAATTCAACTCTTGAATAAAAATTAAAAATTCCCAGAAAATCCAGCATTATCAATTAGGAGTTACTATGTAAAATATATCAAATAAGGTGGCCGTACGGCCGCGGAACCGCCGCACGAGCCATGCTCGTGCCGCGGAACCGCGGCAGTTTAATGGATTTAGGAACACGAATTTCACAGAAACACTTAAAATCACCTGCTGATTTTTTTGCATATTTTTAAAATTGAAAAAACCCATTTTTTGAAAAAAGTACAGAGAAGGCTATTGTATTAGGGTTTCGGGTTCGTTTGGACTTCAAACTTCGTCTACTCATCGCCTAAGGCTCTAGCTAGGCTCTGATACCACTGCAGGGTTTCTAGGCACACCAAGGAGGTCTCACAAGGCATCAACCATGCCAATTTGAAATTTTAACGGTGCCGAGAAACCCTAACAAGATCGTTGGCTAGATTTTTAGGCGACAAAGCAAACTAGTTAACACTTAACTACAAGAATACGGAAATACAACCTTTGTAGATCCGGTTCTCCACCTCCATAGCTCCGCAATGAAGTCTCCTCGCTGTCCATATCAAATCCCGGGCACTAGCGTCGGCTTCATCGGAGAAAGAGCGGGCTAGGTCATCGACGACGTGCCGAAGATGATCTACGTCGAGGCATCGCTAGATCAAGCTCCAACTTCACCAAGTCAAGAAAACTTGTGAAGGAAACACACTCTACTACTTGGCAAGAGGTAGAGGATAAAGAAATAGGAAGTGGGTTCACTTTAGAATTGGATTTCTCACTCATTTTCACATTCCACCATTGTTGGTAGAAAGCTTTCTTCAATGAAGAAGATGAAGAAGAAGAAGAAAGAATATCATAAGTATTATCCAAAATGAATAATAAAATGAATACTTATCATATCCTAACCTTGGTTAGGTGTAGAGAATAGACTAGGGTTAAATGGAGTGGTTAGGGTTAAGCATGAGACAAAATGGTCACTTTGGTCAAATGTTCAAGAAGCTTCAACTAGAAAACAAATTAAGCTACCATTTTCCCTTTATGCTTATCATTTTCAAAATGAATAACTAAATAAGATAAATCAAAAAGAAAACAAAACCCTAACCATTCATATAACCATGGTTTAGTCTTTACACAAACCCAAGTTAGCATGCATCATCAAACATGATACAAACTTGTGTACAAAGAATATCACATATACAATGTGCACAAACCAAGTGATAAAATCCATTTAAAGTGAACCAATACTAGTTAGTGCAAAGTAATATATCAAATATATAATTATGCATTAAATCATTAAATCAACACTTGATTCAATGATCCGGTCATGTCGCACACAACCGACTAGTATACAATGTATCGGCTTATCGAATCAATACTTGATTCGATAACTAGGTTATATTGCATACAACCAATCGATACATTCATCGCGAGAATAGAATACGGTATCACATACTCGTATCATTCTCGGTCCCGCACATATCTCATATGCGCTCCTATTTCGTTTCGCTTGAGCCAGGAAACCTCTGTGTAGGACTCTAAAGACTCGTCAATACGCCGGCAGCAGGTGATGATCATATCAAACACCCACAAGCCGCAAGCGGTCTGCTAAACGTAACGGCCACCCGGGTATTGAGCGATCAGAAGATCGACGAGTAAGCCCTCTCACACTCCAGTGAATCCAACCAGTAACACTTACCGTACAGTCCGGTCTGATTGTCTGATATGTCGCATGTCTCGCCTAGGGGTGGTAAACGTCAGACCCCAATAGCTCGATAAGTCGTGTCGATATGAGGTCTATAACAATTCGAGATACTACTGGTAACACTTACCAGTAAATCTCAGCAACCCTGGCCAGGGATTTCCTGTTATAGCCAATCGAACACAGCGCAACATCAACCCCCTATACCGGGAGAGACGAATCCCCTCCTATCGCTCATTGCCTCCATGTGATTCGGGACTGTACCCAAAAACCACCGTTTTGCACGCCCTCTTGGACGTGGTAAGATGGAAATCAAAGCACAGTGGGAACCACACAAGACTCTATGACGATCTCGGGTCAACAGACTACTCTGTACCAGTGTCACCAGAGAACTGCCATCTGACGTAAGGTATAATACCATCTGGGAGTTCTCGGCGAGTCCGTCCAGTGTACCCAGTCTCCAATGAGCACCCGTATATGATCTCTGATGTCAAACACCAATGGATATGGGATCATCCATCGCCCATCTGTATGGGTCGAGAAGGTATACGCTAGTCTACTCTGGTATATCGATGCCCCGTCTCGATACACCCACGACTAGGGACTTTGAAGGATGTACTTATGGACTACCATGTCCCCACTAGTATGATCCGCATCATAGTCCAGGTAGTCAAGTACACATCCTAAGGGCTTTACCAACATGTAACAGAGAGACAATCAATGTACATGTTAAGGTAAAGAGTAACCAGATAGCATACTATCATGTCGAGCAAGAAAGTCCTCCCTATATATGTCCCAGCATCCACTACAATATACATCCAATGTACAGTAATGGCCTCTAGGGCATACATATAACTAACAGGTTCGGCTCTAACTCATGACAACATTCATAAGTGTGAGCAAGGGAAAGAGGATTGTTTGAATTCCTTGATGACCCCATCGAAGAAGAAACATACTATTATCTCTTCTTCAGGTGTTCTTGTTATTGAGAACTGTTTTTTGGTCAGTCCAGCCTCCTGGGTACTCGATACCGGATCGGGGTCTCATACCTGTAATTTATTATAGGGACTGAGAAAAAGTAGGATTGTTGGACCAGGTGATATGTCCTTCAGAGTTGGGAACGGAGCACAAGTTCATGCTGCTGCCATCGGTGAATACCACCTAGCATTGCCATGTGGCAATACTATGATTTTGAACAATTGCTATTATGTACCTTCCATAGTTTGCAACATCATATCAGTATCTTAACTTGATAAAGATGCATATAAGTTTATTCTTGGTAGAAATATCATGAACATTTACCTTAATCAGGTATTGGTTGCAGAAAGTACACTATATAATGGTATCTATGTTCTTAACCAAACACATTTCTCAGTATACAAAACACACAAGAGGAAGAGTTCAGAAGTGAACGAATCCTACTTGTGGCATTGTAGACTTGGTCATATTGGAGAGAAAAGACTAAGTAAGTTGCATAAAGATAGACTTTTGAATACGTTCGAATTTTCAACTTACGAAACTTGTCTGTCTTTTCTCAAGGGAAAAATGACCAAATCTCTGTTCACCGGACACGGAGAAAGTGCAGCGAGCTCTTGGGACTCATACACAGTGATGTATGTGGTTCAATGTCTATACATGCAACGGGTGGGTTCTCGTACATCACATTCACTGACGATCTCTCTAGGTTCAGATATGTGCATCTTATGAGACACAAATCTGAAGATTTTGAGAAATTCAAAGAATTCAAAAACGAAGTGGAGAACCAGACTGGCAAAAGTATCAACATCCTCTGATCTGATAAGGGAGGGGAGTACTTAAGCACGGAATTCCAAGATTACCTAAAAGAGAATGGAATTCTCTCTCAGCTTACTCCTACGTATACACCACAACACAGCGGTGTATCAGAGCGGAGGAACCGCACCCTATTGGACATGGTTCGCTCCATGATGAGTAATGCTGAGTTACCTCTTTCATTCTAGGGATTTGCGCTTGAAACATCAATCTACCTATTGAATCAGGTCCCGTCTAAATCTGTTCCTATGACTCCATATGAAGTATGGAGTGGAAAAAAACAATGTCTTAAATTCATTAAGATTTGGGGTTGTCCGGCTTATGTGGAAACGCAGAAGCCGGACAAACTAGAGGCACGATCAGTTTTATGTAAGTTTGTAGGATATCCAAAACATTCGATGGGATATTTGTTCTACCACACCGAGGAACAGAAGGTGTTAGTTACTCGCCACGCCACCTTTTTAGAATGGCAATTTCTTACAAAAGAAACAAGTAGGAGCACGGTAGAATTGGAAGAAATTCCAGAAGGACTAACTATAACAGAAGGTTTAATAGAACCAGTAGATTCAAAAGGTTTCGTAGACAGTGGGAGCAGGTGGAAACCTATAAGGCTAGACTTGTTGCTGAAAGGTTACTAGGCACTAGAACAAGGTTCTACAAGACATCAACCATGCCAAAATCAAAATTTTCAAGTGCCGAACTGTAAGTGCACGGCGGCGCCCCGGCCGTCAATCCGATGGCCAAATGCGGAAGCGGTGATAAACTTTAATTTTGCGGACTTAGCAAACCGGCACCACCGCGCACTAAACACCCGGATCGTAACCATTAACCAGTCTAGCTAACAAGAAGAAAGGGAAGAGAGATATACCGACGATCCAAGTCCTCCGGTCTTCTCGTCATCGTCCCGATCTCCTGTGGAATGTCCCGTCTCCTCCTCGTCGCCGGAAGTGCACCACATCGCCTACTTCTTTTACGGGCTCCCACCTCAATGCCGAGGCAACTCGGGCACGAAGCTGGCTAGTCGACGTGCCCAAGATTTGCTGTAGAATGTTGTGTAGAACTTGTGTCTCATTTTGGGTTTCGGATGTTGCCTTTTTGAGATGGTGGAGGAATTGATTTTTGGGATGAACAAGAGAGCTTTTCTTAGCACCATGAGAACCAAAAATTGCCACACAAAATGAATCCAATCCCCACTCCAAATGTGGCCGGCCGAAGCATGTGTGAAGGGTGAGAATGGAGAGAAAGTCAAGGGAGTGGGTGAGCTATCATGCAAGCATGGAAAAAGAGTGATGATTAAAACAAAATCATCACAAACAAAAACAAACACTCCAAAACAACCATGATGACTCCAAATGGTTAAGCCATCATGAAGAGGTCAAGAAGTCAAGGTCAAAGGAGCAACCATGATGATCCAACCAATATGTAAAGAACCCCCTCCACAAACACTTATTTGCAACAATGCAAATAAGCCCTCCTCCACCAATCTTCGGCCAATGAACGATACAAAGGAAATCGGCCGAAACGAAAAGCAAACTGGCAACTCCAGAAAACTGGTCCCGTAATAAATTACAAGAAAACCCCAATACTGTGCATACACACCCGCATTTGTATTCTGACCGAAATACAAATGCAATGAGACAAAATCTACACTGTACTATACTAGGATCCGGCTTAAACCAAAGCCGGCTAGTAATATCCGTTCGATCCTGATCCGTACAATACCGCACGTATCTGATCGAACCCTGCCATATATCCATACGGCCTATAGTACAAACTGTCCGATCCTGATCCGTGCAATACCGCACGTATCTGATCGGACCTTGCCATATCTCCATACGGCCTCTACAACTTTTCGCCCGAAAGCTGAGTAACAGAATGTGGGGGACTCTAAAGACTCGTCAACACCTTGGTTGTGGATTTAACCACTAGCACGTCAGAGGTATAAGCCAATACGTAACGGGCTACCAGGTATTGACTAAAAGGGACGTCTGTGAGCGAACTCAGCCTGACAACCCTACTGAGCCTGTCAGTGACAATATCCGTACAGTCCGGTCCGTTCGTCTATGAGCATCGCATGGCGGGCCTAGGGGGTTGGTAAAAGTCAGACCCCCAAAAGCGGTACAAGTCGTGTCGGAGTGTAGCCCAGAACACCCTGAGATACTACTGGAATACCTACCAGTAAATCTCCTTGCCTCGGCCGAGGGCTTCGTGTAATGGCTCTCCTAGACACAGCACGACCTCACCCCCAATACCGGGAGAGACGAACCCCTGAAGATACGCTCACTGCCTCCATGTGGCTCGAGACTGTACCCAACTAAAACCTGTTTGCACGACTCCTTTGAGCCGTGGTAGGGTAGTAATCAAAGTACAGTGGGAACTCACACGAGACAAATGACGATCCCCAGGTCGATGAACTAACCTGTACACATGTCACCAGGGAACTGCCATCTGACGTCTGGTATATGACCAACTGGCATGTTCCCGGCGAGTCCTGTCCGATGTACTCATAACCCAATGAGCACCTGTATACATCTTAGGTGATCCAACTGACACCAATGGCTTGTGAGACCGGCCACCGCCCCTCGTCGGGGTCTCGACTGTATACACTAGTCTACTCTGGAGTATCGATGCCCTGTCTCGAAACTCACACGACTAGGGACCATTTAAGGACATGCTTATAGACCCCAGCTCCCACTTATATGATCGCCCTCATACTGCTGGTGGTCAAGCAAGAATCCTAGGGGCTCTATCAACGTGTAATAGCAACTTGTCAGGTCACCTAAAACAGTACACGATGATAAAGGTAAACCAGATAGCATACTATCATCTCGAGTAAGACTGTCCTACCGGGATAGGTCCTCCATCAATCATTGCAATCACGTACCTGTGACCTAATAATTGACTCTGAGGGCACTATCTCCAACAATCTCCCACTTGCACTCAAGGCTAATTATTGCGATGTCGCATACTCACAGCCCGTGTGATACCGAACACCCAACTCCTCTACTAGTCAGTCTCACAAAGCTCGTTTGCGAAACTATTGCGTTCGAGGAATAGCCTTAGTGAGTGGATCCGCTTTGTTGTTTCTTTCTATGTCTCTCTATATCTCAAGTTCGCGGAGAAAGCCATCTCCCGAAATGAGCAATAACTGTCTTAGAATATGTCTGGATGTCTGATGGGACTTAGCTCATAAATGAACTCCAAATCCAAACTTCTTAGACTGTATCGTCAACTGAACTTAATCAGTATCCTGCGCCATGCCTCCCTCAGTATTGCCTTGGACCACCTGTCCAAAATACTGCCCCTCGTCAGAAGGAAAACTATAACTCTGACAACCTCCCTGTCGTCCAGGTCACCTTGGAAGCCTAGAATGATAACTGTCTCCTCAACGAGGCTGTCGTTATCATATCCCTAGAACATCCACTTATGTTCTAAAACTGCTTCCGACTGTTTCTCCAAGATAGGATCAATATCAACTTATTGCATCTAGTGCAAGAACAACATCTGGTGTGGTACTTGACATCTCATGATTGACTCAATTGCCTAAGCAAGTGATCTGTCAATCATGCACATCCCTCTCCCCTTTAGTCTATAAGACACCTTTAGAGAGGGTGACTCCATCTTCTGCAGGTACACTACCGTGCATGGAGTCGTCCATTCTAAATACTCTTAGAATGCTGTCTAAGTACCCTGATTGGGAAACCACCCAAATCTAGATCTAAAACCATAGATCTAGTAACCAGTTTATCTGATATAATGTCCAAGTCCCATATGGAGAAACTACTGTGTGACGACCAAAGTATAACCGATTGTAGTATAGGAGTTTCTTTTCCTACTCTGTGTATGTCATCCAAATACCAGGACATCACACCCTACTACCTTCTCAACAGATCCATCCCCTATTCTGATGAAGTCAAACCCATGACTGTCACGTCAGAAGTAGATGATCTATCTGTTGGAGATAGTGCCCTCAGAGTCAATTATTAGGTCACAGGTACGTGATTGTAATGATTGAGGGAGGACCTATCCCGGTAGGACAATCTTACTCGAGATGATAGTATGCTATCTGGTTTACCTTTATCATCGTGTACTGCTTTAGGTGACCTGACACGTCGCTATTACACGTTGATAGAGCCCCTAGGATTCTTGCTTGACCACCAGCAGTATGAGGGCGATCATATAAGTGGGAGCTGGGGGTCTATAAGCTTATCCTTAAAAGGTCCCTAGTCGTGGGAGTTTCGAGACTGGGCATCGATACTCCATTAGTAGACTAGTGTATACAGTCGAGACCCCGACGAGGGGCGGTGGCCGGTCTCACAAGCCACTGGTGTCAGTTGGATCACCTAAGATGTATACAGGTGCTCATTGGGTTATGAGTACACCGGACAGGACTCGCCGGGAACATGCTAGTTGGTCATATACCAGACGTCAGATGGCAGTTCCCTGGTGACATGTGTGCAGGTTAGTTCATCGACCTGGGGATCGTCATTTGTCTCGTGTGAGTTCCCACTGTACTTTGATTACTACCCTACCACGGCTCAAAGGAGTCGTGCAAACAGGTTTTAGTTGGGTACAGTCCCGAGCCACATGGAGGCAGTGAGCGTATCTTCAGGGGTTCGTCTCTCCCGGTATTGGGGGTGAGGTCGTGCTGTGTCTAGGAGAGCCATTACACAAAGTCCTTGGCCAAGGCAAGGAGATTTACTGGTAGGTATTCCAGTAGTATCTCAGGGTGTTCTGGGCTACACTCCGACACGACTTGTACCGCTTTTGGGGGTCTGACTTTTACCAACCCCCTAGGCCCACCATGCGATACTCATAGACGAACGGACCGGACTGAACGGATATTGTCACTGACAGGCTCAATTGGGTGTCGGGGTGAGCTTCCTCATCGACGTCCCATTTGGTCAGTACCTGGTAGCCCGTCACGTATTGGCTTATACCTCTGACGTGCTAGTGGTTAAATCCACAACCAAGGTATTGACGAGTCTTTAGAGTCCCCCACATTCAGTTACTCAGCTTTCGGGCGAAAGGTTGTAGAGGCCGTATGGAGATATGGCAGGGTCCGATCAGATACGTGCGGTATTGCACGGATCAGGATCGGACAGTCTGTACTATAGGCCGTATGGTTATATGGCAGGGTTCGATCAGATACGTGCGGTATTGCACGGATCAGGATCGAACGGATATTACTAGCCGGCTTTGGTATAAGCCGGATCCTAGTATAGTACAGTGTAGATTTTGTCTCATTGCATTTGTATTTCGGTCGGAATACAAATGCGGGTGTGTATGCACAGTATCGGGGTTTTCCTGTAATTTATTACGGGACCTGTTTTATGGAGTTGCCAGTTTGCTTTCTGTTTCGGCCAATTTCCATTGTTCCGTTCATTGGCCGAAGATTGGTGGAGGAGGGCTTATTTGCATTGTTGCAAATAGGCAATTGTGGAGGGGGGTCTTTGCATATATTTGTATCATGATAGTCTCTCCTTGACCTTGACTTCTAGCTATCATGATGGCTTGACTTTTCCTTTCTCATCATGGTTGGACTTTGTGAGGTGATGATGATGGTGTTGAGTGTGGTTTTGGTATTGTCATCATATTCTTTCATGATGCCCTCTTTGCATTATTGTCATAGTGGCTTCTCATTTTTTTTTTTGGAAGACCTCTCATTCTCTCCCTCCTCACTAGAGCATGGCCGGCCTCCCCCTTGAAGGGGCTGTCCAAATATTTTGAGGTGGGATTTTGCTTCATTTGATGTTGCAAAAATCCCACAAGTTTGTAACACCTGAGGTCAAGTTTAGTAAGTGATTAGGTGTTATTGTGGGATTTTGGCTAAAAGTTTACCAAAAATAGATTTCTTAAAAACCATTTGGAATTTTGGTTATTTTGTGGAATTTTATCTCAACCACCCACACTTGTGCACGACAGACAGGGGTAAGATTAGGATATGCCATATCTTGAGCTAAGTTAACCATGGTGATCTAAAACTCTGTGTTTTGTTTGGTATTGATTGAGGGGTTGTAGTTTTTAAATGGTTTAAGATTGGGGTTGTCGTAAGGAGAGGTTATGATGAGCCTTGATTGTTTCACACTTCCTTCCTTTCAAAATCCGTTTGCCTCTCAAAACTAATCTTATATACATACACATACACCAGTAATTTACAGCTGATTTCAGCAGCCAAAATCAGCACCACAGCTATTAAACTATCACATACGACAACCAGAAATATACATCAGCAGCTGATTTAGCCCATCATCATCAGCACAGCACAATTCCCTGCTTAAATTCAGCAATCAGATCTCGTAGCATCAGCCCCCTCCACCCTATACAGCTACTAAACTATCACATCAGCCTAAATTCCTGCTTAAAATCAGCTGAGGATACTCTACGATATCTTCTAAACCATCACATCAGCACCCCACACCTTATCCATCACCTGCACACTTCACATCAGCCAATTTGTGTGCAAATTTAGCCTTGAGGTCAGCTATGGCTGCTACCACAGCCACCTAACACCATGGAAATTCAGCAAAGAACAGCCCATTATAGCATCAGCCCCCCATCCTATAGCAGCACATAATCCATCACATCAGCCAAATTTCAACCAATCAGCCACCCAATTTTGAAATTCAGCAGCACCAAATCAGCCTTTAACATCAGAAGTCCATTTAGGCTGCTCCAAAAACAGCACACCAGCTGTTACTTCAGCCCATAGTTTAGCACACAACACCCCACTCCATCACAAATACTTCAACATCTTCTCCACCTGCTGCTGCTACTTCAAACAGCAACACAAATAACACAAAAACCCCAGAACCAGAGCAACAACATCAGCTCTGAAATTGCATCAGCCCATTTTCATAACACCATCAGCATCAGCCCTTGCTGCCCCAGCACCAGCCTCATACCATACACCATATCAACTCCATACCATACCATATCATCATCATACCACACTACACAACACCTCACACCACTACAACAACAACAACAACAACAACAACAACAACAATCAGCAACAGCAACAGCAACACATTTTTTTAGCATCAGCAAACTCAGTTTTTGCATCAGCATCAGTGCACCAGCTCCGTTCCAGCCTCGTTTGATGCACCTACCCTCTTCTTCTTCTCCTTCTCCCTTATTGCAAGGTTCCTAGAGGGTATATCTCCTAAACTTTTCGTATATTACGTAGATTAGATGCTTGTTTAGCTAGATATTGCGATATATAGAATTTTCATGCTAGAATTGTGTAGTGATGCTAGATTTAGCGATTTTAGGGTGTTTGTAGTTTAATGAGCCATCTTTAGTGATAACTAACCTGTTGAAGCCCAGTAGGATCATAAAAATTGGATGGTTAGCCTAATTTGCTAAAATTTCGATAAACTAGCTTTATCGGTGTCCGTATCATACGTAAAAGTGATATTAGGAGTTTTATGGAGATTTTGAGAAAAGTAAGAGTTACGTTAGTTCTAATAAACTTCTTAGGTCCTAGTGAGGCCAGCCAACCAGAGAAATCCCCCAGATTTCTCGTAGAAACCCGATTTACCCGACTTGGCGTATTTTAGCAGATTTAGCGATATTTAGCCTTTCTGAAATCTGCTGTTGACCCGATCACTACAGAATAATTTTGAAAAGACCGTAGCATGGTGAGATGAATAGAATCACACAGCCAAAGCACGGGGACCCACCTCATCACTGAGGCCGCCGGTTTTCTCATTCTGGCCGCGATTTGCGGCCAGAGTAGGGGGTAGGGTGTTGCATTTTTGGGTGTAGGGTCATGCTGGGTAGGTTAGCCTGTTGGTATCTCTAACTTTTCAAGTTTGGCCCTGAGGCAAAATCTGGAACTAGATACGTGTTTTCGATGTTTTAAGACTTGTGCGATACGCGCGTGATACGCGTGGTTCTGTGGCGCGCTGCGCGACACAGCGTGTCAGTTCTGATTCAGGTAGGTTTGTGCGCGTCGCGTCGCGTCGCATCGCGTCGTGTGCACATGCGTTTGGTTTCACGCACGCGTATCCCTTTTGTCGATATATTGCGTTTTGCATGACTTTTCCCTTATATAGTGACTCATGTGAATTATAGGTTCGCCGGCAGGAACTTCAAGCGCAGCTGAAAAGGGAAAACAGGTGGTCGGACACACTTAGCACAGGACCACTGGTGAGTAGATTTAACATCTACGGGGGACAATCGTATGGATGGCGCGAGTCGCCCGATAGATTTAGTAGACTTGGTATTACTGGTAACATTGGAGTAAAAATGATAAAACTTGCAGGTTAATTGCTGTAATTAGTATTTATATGATGTTCCATATACGCAGATTCATTATAGGACACATGCACCATTACCAGGTTTTATATGTTGCACGAGCACTATTCATGTGAACACACACACCCTGGTAATTGCCATGTCACGACACTAAATAACTTTAAATCTGGAAAATGTTAACTGCCTAGAAATGTGACATTGAAACAAGTATTTAAATTGATACCATAAGCATTCATAATCATCGGCATATGTATTTATGATAATTTCATGAGATTTATGATATTTCTGGATTTTGGGGGAAAGCCGCAAGATTTCAACTGATATTTGTTAATTATAAAAGCTGCGGTTTTCTAGTGATGTAAAGTGTCGTCCACCATGAGTTTGCTGTGGTTTTGAGACCCGTTTCGAGGAGGTGGATGAACCGTCTCGGGTACATGGTGGGCCCGGTATGGTACCTCGGGGCAAGAAGATCGCAGATGATGGCGTTGAGCCTGGCAGGGGACGGATTACCTACCGGTGATTTCATTTGGCACGGCGGATATCCAGAGGATACCGACCGTGGCTGCTGGATTGAGATATGGATTTTGATATGTATCAGCCGGATAGCTGAGGCCAGAGATGCTGGACATGGATATATGAGATTTGGACGGTTTTGAGGTGTCGTTGCTAGACACAGATTTTATTGATTTCCTGGATATTATTACTGATGTTTAAAAAGGGAAGTTTCAAAACAAAGGAAGAATAATTCTCATACAAACTTGATTGTAATTTCATGTGGCATACATACCTGTTATCACCTCCATATGACATATATACTTGCTAGTATACTGTTGATGCATACACACCTGCTGGTACATATAGCTATACCTGTTTTAGGGATGTCAGGACACTTGTGTGCATGCATACGATAGCCTTAGTAAATGTTATCTATTACTCACGAGCTGGCAACTCACCCCCGTTGTGCCACAGCTTCTCTGCAGGTCCATTCCGTCAGCACTGTAGCGGCGGATACCTTTGCTTCATTTGTACTTCTTGCCTGGACTAGAGGCTTTTGCTCATAGGTGGGTTATTATCAGTTTGTACCACCTTATTTATGTTCATTGTATCTAGAATACTCCATCTACCATATCTACTGCTATCTATTGTATCTACTGTTGCTACTATCAGTTCAGTTGTACCTGTTTTATTCGGATGACTGTATATTGACCTAGATGTGAGATTGTGAGACTTGAGGATTTATTTATGATGTATCTGGGTCGAGCTCACTTGAGTCAACATGTTATTCTTCATGCACTGATTTCTTTTATATTCTGCTGATATTTTGGAATAAGAGCAAATTGATTAGGTAATGAGGTAAAAGCTTAAATTATTTGGTTTTTCCTTCACTCTAAATTCTTAATTGGGTTTTGTATTCTGGGCTTCGGCTTACTTATTTTACGGACGCCTTGAGACGTTTCGTAACTTAAGTGCCGGTCGCGTTCCGTACTTTTCGGGTCGTGACAAAGTTGGTATCAGAGCTATAGGTTTCACCTTTCTGAGTGTAGGATGACCCTTAGTAGATGGAGTAAGTGACTTAAGCAGGGTAGCGTAGCGTACGTATGTCCGCGGCATACTTGCGTTGCGGTACTCCGCCTAGGTGACTTTAGGATATATTTGCTTGAAATTCCTTCTTCAATTCCGTGTATCCTACGATCTTATTCTTGTTCCTGTACCAGCTACGATGCCGCCAAAGACTACCAGAGCACAAAGGGCTGCTGCCCGAAACGAGATTCGAGCTGGCTCATCCGAGACTAGGACTGAACAGGGTAGTATGCCTACACCGCAGGAACAAACTGATCTACCTTCCCCAGGCCGTATGGATAGACTCGAGACTGGTATGGAGGAGTTGCGACAGATGATGGGGAGTATGCAGGAGCTACGTCAGATGGTAGGATCCTTCGTTGCGGCCAGTCATGCAACGAGGCCGGAGGACGTACCCACTGCATCCCAGAGTACTGTGATACCTGTTCCTACTACTACCACCGTGACCATCCCGGTTTCGCTACAGGAGTTCATGAGGCTGAGACCTCCAGTTTTTACGGGTACCGATGTAGCGGAGGACCCGCAGACATTCCTTGACAGCTTGGCCAGGATCTGCCGTTCGCTGAGATGTTCCGATGATCGCTGGGTAGAGCTTGCGAGTTTCCGACTAGAGGGTCTCGCACAGATATGGTGGGAGTCCGTTCTGAGAGGTCGAGCTGCAGGTCTATCGCCTATGACCTGGACCGAGTTCACAGCAGTTTTTCTTGCCCGATTCCTCCCGGAGAGCGTTCGCGACGTCAGAGCTCGTAGTTTCGAGGCCTTGGTCAAGACACCAGGGATGACGGTGTCTGAGTATGACGTTCAGTTTACACAGTTGTCCCGATATGCTCCGTATCTAGTGGATACCGAAGAGAAGAGAGTGAAGAGGTTTATACAGGGATTGGATGCCCAGTTATATCTTGCCATTGGCGCCCAGCATTTCGATACCTATTCGGCAGCTATGAACACAGCATTGCGGATGGAGGCACGTATTTCAGCAACTTCGGCTGTTACCGGGCCGAAGAGGATTCGTACTGGTATGCCAGATCAGAGGCAGCATGCCAGATTCCTTCCAAGAGATAGGACCGGCAGAGGATTTGGACGAGGTCATCTATATGGATCGTATACACAGGGACAGCAGTCGTCGCCAGGATGCTTCGGGTGCGGGAGTCTGCACCATCGTGTTAGAGACTGTCCAGCAAGGCGACAGGGAGCAACGACCGTTCCGCATGTGACTCTACCTCCATCACCGCCCCCTCCTCAAAGAGCCTTACTTCCTGCCACAGGCAATGCTCCACGCCAGTTAGGTGTACCCAGAGGCCGTGGACGTGGCGCACCGATCCAGAGAGGACGAGGAGGCAGAGGCCGAGGCCGAGGTCAGCCCGCTATCGGAGGAGGTCAGGCCCGAGTTTTTGCATTAACACCCCAGGATGCGCAGGCATCCAATGCCGTCGTCACAGGTACTCTAGCAGTTTGTTCTGTTGATGCACATGTGTTATTTGATCCCGGATCCACGCACTCTTATGTTTCCACACGCTTTGTACCGAGTTTGGGTAGAGAGTCCGGTTTGCTTGATCAGCCACTTGTTGTGACCACTCCTATGGGAGAGTCCTTTGTTGCTAGGCACGTTTTCCGATCCTGTACCGTTCGTATTGGCGAGCGAGAGCTGCCTGTCGACTTGATCCTTCTAGAGATGTTGGACTTCGACATTCTTTTGGGCATGGATTGGTTAGCCACGTGCTATGCGTCGGTGGACTGCCGTGAGAAGACAGTTAGATTTTGTTTTCCCGGCGAGTCAGTTTTTGTTGTGAAGGGGGACCGTGGTGCCGCCCCTCACATGTTGATTTCTTCTCTTCACGCTAACCAGCTATTGAGGAAGGGATGTCAGGGATTCTTAGCTTATGTCAGTGATACTAGAGCTACAGATGTTCCGTTGGACCAGGTCCCGGTTGTTTGTGAGTTCCCTGATGTTTTCCCTGATGAGCTTCCTGGACTGCCGCCTGAGCGCGATGTCGAGTTCTGTATTGATTTAATTCCTGGCTCGGGACCTATTTCTATACCGCCTTATCGAATGGCCCCGGCGGAACTTAGTGAATTGAAGGTTCAGCTGCAAGAATTGTTAGATAAGGGACTTATTCGACCTAGCGTTTCACCATGGGGTGCTCCGGTCCTGTTTGTCAAAAAGAAGGACGGAAGTTTGCGTTTATGTATCGACTACCGCCAGCTGAACAAGGTTACCGTACGGAACAGATATCCGTTGCCACGCATAGATGATTTATTCGACCAGCTTCAGGGTGCGGGTTATTTTTCAAGGATCGACTTACGATCAGGATACCATCAGCTGCGAGTCCGACAGGAGGATGTACCGAAAACAGCTTTTCGTACACGCTATGGCCACTACGAATTTTTGGTGATGTCGTTCGGACTCACCAACGCCCCAGCAGCATTCATGGATTTGATGAACCGTACATTCAGACCGTATCTTGACTTGTTCATCATCGTGTTCATCGACGATATTTTGGTATATTCCCGGAGCCGAGAGGAGCACGAGCAGCACCTGCAGATTACGTTACAGACCTTGAGGGAGCATCAGCTTTTCGCAAAATTTTCCAAGTGTGCATTCTGGTTAGACAGTGTCGGATTCTTGGGTCATGTGATTACGAGAAACGGCATATGTGTGGACCCGAAGAAGATCGAGGCCGTCCAGCAGTGGCCCAGACCGACATCGGTTACGGAGATCCGTAGTTTTCTAGGCCTTGCAGGCTACTACAGGAGATTTGTACAAGATTTCTCCCGTATTGCTGCACCTTTGACAGGTTTGACCCGGAAGGGAGTTCCTTTCATTTGGACGGAGGAATGCGAGCGCAGTTTTCAGCAGCTGCGGACATGTTTGACTACGGCGCCAGTATTATCTTTGCCTTCGGGATCAGGCGGATTTGTGGTTTACTGTGATGCTTCGCGAGTAGGACTAGGATGTGTATTGATGCAACATGATAGGGTAATCGCGTATGCTTCGCGACAATTGAAGAAACACGAACAGAACTACCCTACTCATGATCTGGAGATGGCTGCAGTGGTCTTTGCACTAAAGATTTGGCGACATTACCTATACGGCGAGTCGTGCCAAATATTCACAGACCACAAAAGCTTAAAATACATATTTCAGCAGCGAGATCTGAACCTCAGACAGCGTCGTTGGATGGAGTTGGTGAAGGACTATGACTGCGAAATCTTATACCACCCGGGCAAGGCAAATGTAGTAGCAGATGCTCTGAGCAGGAGGCCTGAGGGCAATCTATCTTATATGTGCGCAGTGCAGAAGCAGTCATCAGCAGATTGGCAGATTTTGTGCGACAGCCGAGTTGAGTTCGAGTTCACTCCAACAGGGGGACAGCTCGCGCATGTTCGTGCGCGCCCACAGTTGCTTGACCGTATATATGAAGCACAGCGCAGCGATGACCGTTGTGCAGAGATCATAGCACAGATGGGACAGGGCAGATTTTCCGAGTTCGTAGTTGATGAACAGGGAATTTTACACTTTGGATCCAGACTGTGCGTACCAGATGCAGAGGGATTGCGACGCGATATTCTGGAGGAAGCACACCGATCGGCGTATAGTGTTCATCCCGGTTCCACCAAGATGTACCATGATTTGAGAGAGACCTACTGGTGGGACGGAATGAAGAAGGACATCGCAAAGTTCGTATCAAGATGCCTGACTTGTCAGCAAGTCAAGGCCGAACACCAGAGGCCCGCAGGAGAGCTACAACCGTTACCCATTCCAGAGTGGAAATGGGAGCAGATTTCGATGGATTTCGTTGTGGGTCTACCCAGGACCAGTCGAGGGTACGACTCCATTTGGGTGATCGTAGATCGATTGACGAAAGCGGCTCACTTCCTGCCAGTGAAGACAACTTTTAGCTTTGCTCAGTATGCCCAGCTTTACATCGACGAGATCGTACGATTGCATGGCGTACCGACTTGCATCGTGTCAGATCGAGGCACTCAGTTCACCAGCCGACTTTGGCAGAAACTTCAGAAGGCTTTGGGCACTCGCTTGAGTTTTAGCACAGCATTTCATCCGCAGACCGACGGACAATCAGAGCGGACCATTCAGACCCTCGAGGACATGCTTCGAGCGTGTGTTTTAGACTTCGGAGGTAGTTGGGATCGTCATTTACCTCTAGTGGAGTTCTCCTATAACAACAGTTTCCAGGATACTATTCAGATGGCACCTTTCGAGGCGTTGTATGGAAGAAGATGTAGATCGCCCGTTTGTTGGACCGAGTTGAGCGAGAGCAGTATCTTCGGACCACAGATCGTGCAAGAGACGACCGAGAAAGTACAGCTAATCCGAGACCGAATGAGAGCATCCCAGTGCAGGCAGAAATCGTATGCAGACAGGCGCCGTCGCAAATTAGAGTTCGCAGTTGGCGACCATGTTTTTCTGAGAATCTCTCCGATGAAGGGGGTGATGCGTTTTGGGCAAAAGGGGAAGCTTAGCCCTAGATTCGTAGGTCCCTTCGAGATTCTCGAGCGTGTTGGCACTGTTGCGTATCGTTTAGCTTTTCCACCTAGTTTTTCAGATGTTCATCCCGTTTTCCACGTATCGATGCTACGCCGTTATCTTCATGATCCTTCCCACGCGATTCAGCATCAGACGGTTCAGCTCGAACCCGATCTTTCGTTCACCGTGCAGCCAGTTGAAAATTTAGATCGGCAAGTGAAGAAACTTCGATCAAAAGTTCTGCCGTCTGTGAAAGTTCTTTGGCGCAGCCCGAGCAGTGAGGAGATCACTTGGGAGGCCGAGGGAGAAATGCGGAAGAAATTTCCTCATCTTTTTGAAGGTATGCGTAGTTACACATTTTAAAATTCGGGGACGAATTTTCTTAAGGGGGGAAGATTGTAACACCTGAGGTCAAGTTTAGTAAGTGATTAGGTGTTATTGTGGGATTTTGGCTAAAAGTTTACCAAAAATAGATTTCTTAAAAACCATTTGGAATTTTGGTTATTTTGTGGAATTTTATCTCAACCACCCACACTTGTGCACGACAGACAGGGGTAAGATTAGGATATGCCATATCTTGAGCTAAGTTAACCATGGTGATCTAAAACTCTGTGTTTTGTTTGGTATTGATTGAGGGGTTGTAGTTTTTAAATGGTTTAAGATTGGGGTTGTCGTAAGGAGAGGTTATGATGAGCCTTGATTGTTTCACACTTCCTTCCTTTCAAAATCCGTTTGCCTCTCAAAACTAATCTTATATACATACACATACACCAGTAATTTACAGCTGATTTCAGCAGCCAAAATCAGCACCACAGCTATTAAACTATCACATACGACAACCAGAAATATACATCAGCAGCTGATTTAGCCCATCATCATCAGCACAGCACAATTCCCTGCTTAAATTCAGCAATCAGATCTCGTAGCATCAGCCCCCTCCACCCTATACAGCTACTAAACTATCACATCAGCCTAAATTCCTGCTTAAAATCAGCTGAGGATACTCTACGATATCTTCTAAACCATCACATCAGCACCCCACACCTTATCCATCACCTGCACACTTCACATCAGCCAATTTGTGTGCAAATTTAGCCTTGAGGTCAGCTATGGCTGCTACCACAGCCACCTAACACCATGGAAATTCAGCAAAGAACAGCCCATTATAGCATCAGCCCCCCCATCCTATAGCAGCACATAATCCATCACATCAGCCAAATTTCAACCAATCAGCCACCCAATTTTGAAATTCAGCAGCACCAAATCAGCCTTTAACATCAGAAGTCCATTTAGGCTGCTCCAAAAACAGCACACCAGCTGTTACTTCAGCCCATAGTTTAGCACACAACACCCCACTCCATCACAAATACTTCAACATCTTCTCCACCTGCTGCTGCTACTTCAAACAGCAACACAAATAACACAAAAACCCCAGAACCAGAGCAACAACATCAGCTCTGAAATTGCATCAGCCCATTTTCATAACACCATCAGCATCAGCCCTTGCTGCCCCAGCACCAGCCTCATACCATACACCATATCAACTCCATACCATACCATATCATCATCATACCACACTACACAACACCTCACACCACTACAACAACAACAACAACAACAACAACAACAATCAGCAACAGCAACAGCAACACATTTTTTTAGCATCAGCAAACTCAGTTTTTGCATCAGCATCAGTGCACCAGCTCCGTTCCAGCCTCGTTTGATGCACCTACCCTCTTCTTCTTCTCCTTCTCCCTTATTGCAAGGTTCCTAGAGGGTATATCTCCTAAACTTTTCGTATATTACGTAGATTAGATGCTTGTTTAGCTAGATATTGCGATATATAGAATTTTCATGCTAGAATTGTGTAGTGATGCTAGATTTAGCGATTTTAGGGTGTTTGTAGTTTAATGAGCCATCTTTAGTGATAACTAACCTGTTGAAGCCCAGTAGGATCATAAAAATTGGATGGTTAGCCTAATTTGCTAAAATTTCGATAAACTAGCTTTATCGGTGTCCGTATCATACGTAAAAGTGATATTAGGAGTTTTATGGAGATTTTGAGAAAAGTAAGAGTTACGTTAGTTCTAATAAACTTCTTAGGTCCTAGTGAGGCCAGCCAACCAGAGAAATCCCCCAGATTTCTCGTAGAAACCCGATTTACCCGACTTGGCGTATTTTAGCAGATTTAGCGATATTTAGCCTTTCTGAAATCTGCTGTTGACCCGATCACTACAGAATAATTTTGAAAAGACCGTAGCATGGTGAGATGAATAGAATCACACAGCCAAAGCACGGGGACCCACCTCATCACTGAGGCCGCCGGTTTTCTCATTCTGGCCGCGATTTGCGGCCAGAGTAGGGGGTAGGGTGTTGCATTTTTGGGTGTAGGGTCATGCTGGGTAGGTTAGCCTGTTGGTATCTCTAACTTTTCAAGTTTGGCCCTGAGGCAAAATCTGGAACTAGATACGTGTTTTCGATGTTTTAAGACTTGTGCGATACGCGCGTGATACGCGTGGTTCTGTGGCGCGCTGCGCGACACAGCGTGTCAGTTCTGATTCAGGTAGGTTTGTGCGCGTCGCGTCGCGTCGCATCGCGTCGTGTGCACATGCGTTTGGTTTCACGCACGCGTATCCCTTTTGTCGATATATTGCGTTTTGCATGACTTTTCCCTTATATAGTGACTCATGTGAATTATAGGTTCGCCGGCAGGAACTTCAAGCGCAGCTGAAAAGGGAAAACAGGTGGTCGGACACACTTAGCACAGGACCACTGGTGAGTAGATTTAACATCTACGGGGGACAATCGTATGGATGGCGCGAGTCGCCCGATAGATTTAGTAGACTTGGTATTACTGGTAACATTGGAGTAAAAATGATAAAACTTGCAGGTTAATTGCTGTAATTAGTATTTATATGATGTTCCATATACGCAGATTCATTATAGGACACATGCACCATTACCAGGTTTTATATGTTGCACGAGCACTATTCATGTGAACACACACACCCTGGTAATTGCCATGTCACGACACTAAATAACTTTAAATCTGGAAAATGTTAACTGCCTAGAAATGTGACATTGAAACAAGTATTTAAATTGATACCATAAGCATTCATAATCATCGGCATATGTATTTATGATAATTTCATGAGATTTATGATATTTCTGGATTTTGGGGGAAAGCCGCAAGATTTCAACTGATATTTGTTAATTATAAAAGCTGCGGTTTTCTAGTGATGTAAAGTGTCGTCCACCATGAGTTTGCTGTGGTTTTGAGACCCGTTTCGAGGAGGTGGATGAACCGTCTCGGGTACATGGTGGGCCCGGTATGGTACCTCGGGGCAAGAAGATCGCAGATGATGGCGTTGAGCCTGGCAGGGGACGGATTACCTACCGGTGATTTCATTTGGCACGGCGGATATCCAGAGGATACCGACCGTGGCTGCTGGATTGAGATATGGATTTTGATATGTATCAGCCGGATAGCTGAGGCCAGAGATGCTGGACATGGATATATGAGATTTGGACGGTTTTGAGGTGTCGTTGCTAGACACAGATTTTATTGATTTCCTGGATATTATTACTGATGTTTAAAAAGGGAAGTTTCAAAACAAAGGAAGAATAATTCTCATACAAACTTGATTGTAATTTCATGTGGCATACATACCTGTTATCACCTCCATATGACATATATACTTGCTAGTATACTGTTGATGCATACACACCTGCTGGTACATATAGCTATACCTGTTTTAGGGATGTCAGGACACTTGTGTGCATGCATACGATAGCCTTAGTAAATGTTATCTATTACTCACGAGCTGGCAACTCACCCCCGTTGTGCCACAGCTTCTCTGCAGGTCCATTCCGTCAGCACTGTAGCGGCGGATACCTTTGCTTCATTTGTACTTCTTGCCTGGACTAGAGGCTTTTGCTCATAGGTGGGTTATTATCAGTTTGTACCACCTTATTTATGTTCATTGTATCTAGAATACTCCATCTACCATATCTACTGCTATCTATTGTATCTACTGTTGCTACTATCAGTTCAGTTGTACCTGTTTTATTCGGATGACTGTATATTGACCTAGATGTGAGATTGTGAGACTTGAGGATTTATTTATGATGTATCTGGGTCGAGCTCACTTGAGTCAACATGTTATTCTTCATGCACTGATTTCTTTTATATTCTGCTGATATTTTGGAATAAGAGCAAATTGATTAGGTAATGAGGTAAAAGCTTAAATTATTTGGTTTTTCCTTCACTCTAAATTCTTAATTGGGTTTTGTATTCTGGGCTTCGGCTTACTTATTTTACGGACGCCTTGAGACGTTTCGTAACTTAAGTGCCGGTCGCGTTCCGTACTTTTCGGGTCGTGACAAAGTTCCATCTAAAAAGCTCCAAGTTCAATCCCTCCTCCAATGGCAATTCCACAACCCCAAAAGTGAGACACAAGCTCTACCAAACATTCTACAGCAAATCTTGGGCACGTCGAGTAGCCGGCTTCGTGCCCGAGTTGCCTCGGCATTGAGGTGGGAGCCCGTAAACGCAGAAGGCGATGTGGTGCACTTCCGGCGACGAGGAGGAGACGGGACTTTTCCGCAGGAGATCGGGACCATGACGAGAAGACCGGAGGACTTGGATCGTCGGTATATCTCTAACCCATCTTCTTGTTAGCTTAGACTAGTTAATGGTTCGATCCGGGTGTTTAGTGTGCGGTGGTGCCGGTTTGCTAAGTCCGCAAAATTTTAGTTTTTCACC
The DNA here is from genome assembly GCA_030015575.1 of Agapanthus africanus. Lineage (NCBI taxonomy): Eukaryota > Viridiplantae > Streptophyta > Magnoliopsida > Asparagales > Amaryllidaceae > Agapanthus > Agapanthus africanus. Next base: position 243,880,814 of record CM057340.1, read on the forward strand.
GCTTCCGCATTCCGGCGTCGGATTGACGGCCGGGGCGCCGCCGTGCACTTACAGTGGTATCAGAGCCTCGCCATTAACTTCGTCTAGCTTTGTGTAATGTGTTTGCATTTCCGATTGATCAAAAAGTTCCAAAACCCGTATTACCTTCGCATCAGTTTCTGTTGAAAATTTTTGGTCTCGAAAAATTTTTCTGTTGGTCTCAGAATGATGTGCAGGGAGATGTAAGAACACTGGAAAAATTTCGTAGCACGATCTCTCCGTACGACCGCGGAAGGGCGGCCAAAACCCTTTTCTGGCCGCGCTTCCGCCGCAAGTTTGTGGGCTCGTGTGTTTATTTTTTTGCAGTGGGCTTATGGGCTTATTTCAGCGGTTTTGGGATATTAAAATTGGGTCCAGGTTTTCTTTAACTGCTGCAGTATTCTTTGTGGGCCCACTTGTTAAAGTTTGATCAATCGGAATATTTTAAACACATTTTTCACAGTATTTACATTATATCTGCGACCGTGAATGTCACTCGATCGGTAAATCCGGTCTAACTGCTATAGCCCGGTTAGACGGATTTGCGAACGTGACTTTCACGTTGATGTTCTATGTATTTGCTGTGATGTTGCGGATCGGTCGTGGGGGATAGCCTGGATGCAATGCTAGTACAGTTTTTGTTGTATTATGTACATTTGTTATTGCGGGGCGAGCGTCCGACATGTGGACTGCCGTCACTGCCTGATTGTATTATTATTTTGGGGCACGACCTGGTTGCGGTCGATGTACCCGGTGTATGTATATTTTACTTTCTGTACTAGGGTTACCCCGCGGAGGGGTGCACGGATAGCCGGGTTCTAGAGGGCAACAAGCCCGCATCTCATGGCATTGAGACGGAGGGGGCTTCACTCTAGGATTGGCGGGCTATTCGCCGCACTCGTAGGGGGTACAGGTTGACCCAGGAGGGGTGCCCAAGTTGCCGGATTCCGTGAAGTGCTGGGTGGTCCATTCACGGTGCTGAAGGGGGCTGCCTCGCTTCAGGTTTTGGCGGGTAACTTGCCGTGCCCGTAGGGGTCTAGGATTTCATTGCACAGGCTATCCACACGACCAGGGGAACGTCGGGTTTCAGTAGTGGCTCTATGAAACCCGGGGATCCCAGATATCTGTATTGTTTCTGTGATGCTGTACATTTCTGTGATGTTGCATTCTATTCACGCCTTGAGCGAATATAATATATTGGTATATATATTAGTAGATGTAGTATATGTTTTGCATCCGCGCTAGTCCAGTCCCCGCTCTGTCGTTAGTAAGCTAACCTAACGGGTAATGACGGGACCCAGTGGCGAATGCGGATGGCATATACGTACATCAGTATATTTTCGTTCTTTTTGGTGTGATCAATTGATGGGACTGCATTGATTCGGATCAATGCAAGTTAAAAACAAACCTAATCTGATGTTGTTGGAACACTTTTCAAAAAGCTGTTATTGCGAGGACGTTTACTTTTGTTTTGCATCGTGGTATTCATTGGAATATCCTGCTCCTCAGTCGACGAGGCAAGGGCCGAGATCCCTTCACCGGGAGTGACCCCTTGGACAAAAGTTTGCGTCAGGGAATTAACTTCACTATAGCCGATTGCTTTTGCTTTGCACCGTGGTATTCAGTTGGAATATCCTGCACCCCATTCTACGGGGAAAGAGCCGAGATCCCTTCACCGGGAGTGACCTCTTTAGCGAAGGTTTTCGTCATTATATTTTCAAAAAGCTATCCGTTCCTTCAACGATATCAAGTTCATTACGTTAAAGGTTTTCGCCAGAAACCATTCGTAGCCCTCCGTCGTTTCATATGGGTAGTCAATAGTATTCAAGCTGTGTTTGTTGGCCAAAGTCAAGGCACAGTGTTTGGTTGCTGTTGGTTATTCATATGCAGCATAGATAGATGCGTTGGTTTGGAACAGTCGTATAGCCTTGTTGGCCAAAGTCAAGGGCTTGTGCGGGTGGATTCGAATCAACCTGGAGAATGACGGGTAGAACTTGACATGTGACTTATGATTTGTTGGCCAAAGTCAAGGTCATAAGAGCATGAGGCAGAAATCACATCGGGAGTTTCAAAAGAACTGAAACTTGCCAGATATGCGCATACCTTCTGGAGTGTGATGACATGAGCGGATTCCGTCACGTTATCATGCGATGATAGTTGGATCCCGATTCCCACTGATGAGTTAGTTTACTCCTCGGGTGACCCCGACTAATTCTTCTTTCAGGTTTGGAGGAGAATTTGACGGTACAGTGGGAGGTTTCCAGATTAGATAAATTGGTAACCATTCTGATCTAGGTTAGAGTGCACGCTAAGTGTTTCTTTTCTCTCTCTCTCTTTGGCAGCGACCATTTGACCCGACCCTAAGACTTTGACTCAGTGACCAAGTTGACCGAACCTTCTTTAACACCGGCTTTTGGATTGTCAGAGTTGCAAACCTCATTGCCACTCCTACTTTTACCCTTTTCTCCAGGACACCCCGTTTTACTACGAACGTCCACTTCCATTGGACAAAACCATCGTATGGTTAGATACGAACTCGAAAGAATTTATTCGAGGATGGTTTCCGGTTCTGGAGAAAACGGATAGGATTATTCAGTTGTCTTTTCCTTTTACCCTCTCTCAGGTTACGAGTACTCCTTGGTTTAGGGGTAGTACACCTATTACGCAAATTGGATTGTCTTCTTCCAAACCTTAGGCTGGTGCCGATCGGTAGGGAATGAAGAAAACCAATTAGCATAACGATGGTGTGCAGAAGGTATTAAGTTCAGACAAAGCAAGGGATTAGTAAGAGGGCAAAGTAAATTGCAACAGATATTCACGACCAAACCAAATATTTCGTTACCACTCCCACATCACCTTTGTATTTCTCCAGGACACTCCGTATCACTACGAAGATCCACAGTTTATTTGGATACTCCATCGTATGGTTATATACGAACTCGAATGGAACTGGTTCCAGTTCGGGGATGGATTCTGGTTCAGGAGAAATAAGAATAAGGTTTATTCGGTTGTCTTTTATCTTCACCCTCTCTCATTGCGAGTGTTCCTAGAATTGGGACAGTACACCCATTATGCTTATTGGATAGTCTTCTTCCAAACCATAGGCTGGTGCCGAACGGTAGGGAAGGAAGAAAACCATTTGGCCTAAAGGGGTGTACAGAAGGTAAAGACTAAAGACATATGAAGGGATTTGGAGAGGTGGCAAAGAACTATACGGTTACAGTCGTGAATCTGGAAGAGGCATTACTAGGAATACCAGAATACCCCATCGGAACATTTCAATGTTTCAGTTTCACTGTGTAATGTTAAAAGAAAACTGATTTCCCGATTAGACACTTGCTCCAGGGTATGTATTTACCAGGTATGATTCTCACATCTGTATGGTTTTACAGATGATGAGTGGGAGTAGGTTATTGGGAATTGGGTGATCATTCTCATTATATCAGGATTCGTTGTAATCAGTGATATTTGAGGAAATCACCTGGGCTGTTTGCCGGTCGGCAAATATTTGGTTTTGAATATCCGTTGCTGTGCACCAATTTCAAATTGATATATCTGTACGTCTATTTTTATAGAGTGAGATATACCTTTTGATATTATGTCGATGACATTTACCTATATCAGTGGATGGTTAGGTAAGGAGCATTAAACAGCGGTGTAATTCTTCTTAACCATAAGTACAGTTTTCAACCTACGACGCACAGTGAATGAGTTATCAGACTCAAGGAACTTATACAGAGTATTGTATGTTGTCCAGGGTCCATCAGGACAGAGGGGTTGGTCCTCGTACTACATTCAGTTTACTTATGACTTCTCTAGTTTTTAGACAGGTGTTTCTTGGAAACACAGGGTCCGAATTTTGAGAAGTTATAGGTATTTGAATAGAGTAGAGAACCAGGTATAGCAAGTATCGGGATTCTTCAAAGAGATCGAAGATGTAGATACTTGTGTATGGTATTCAGTTGATAGTAATGATAAAGAGATCATGCTTCTCTTTCAGGTTACTCATAATTGGAAGTATTCCTAAGTTGAGTATCGCTGATCGGCCTCTCTCCATTCAGTTAACATGCGCTGGGGACAGCTGCATGATTTGAATCTGGTTCAATTAAATCAGTGCCTCTGTTTCTATATTGGATATAGAACAGTTCATATCTTAACGATGTTAAGGTACGGGGAGTTGTCCGGTTTATGATTAAAACCAGACACTGGATAACTCAAGGCACGTTTCTGTAATGGCTGTTTGTGGGTTGACCCAGGCTATGACGCGGGTTGACTTTCTACCATCTGGATGAACAATAGCAATATTGTTCTAGACTCGCCACAGTTTTATTAAAAATGGATTTTTTCAGAAAACAGTAGTGGGAGTATGGTAGAACTGGAAGTAATTCCAGAACCACAAACGATTACTGAAGATTTGGTAAGGAACCTAAAGATTCAATCTGAATTGACATTCCATTGGCCACTCCGCAGACAGGTGGGTAACTTCAGGCACCCGAGAGGTACTACGGTAGCCTCAAGGACGGTGACAGGGAAGTTCTTGTTTACCCACAATTACCATTGCTGTTGTTCCAGGCTGCGAGACCCGGCGGGAGGATGAGTATAGCGTCGTTCTAAACTAGTTTTAGAAGTGCACGTCTATATGACTCTGCCAGAGGGTTGTCGTAGTCAGTGGGAGCAGCGGAAGCATTGGTGGACAGGTAGCCTATGTCTATTTATAGACTAAAGAAGATGTAGCGGAGATAGATCATCTATTTCTGACGTGACAGTCATGGGTTTGACTTCATCAGAATAGGGGATGGATCTGTTGAGAAGGTAGTAGGGTGTGATGTCCTGGTATTTGGATGACATGCACAAGGTAGGAAAGGAAACTCCTATACTACGATTGGTTATACTTTGGTCGTCACACAGTGGTTTCTCCACAAAGGAAATGGATTTTATATCAGACATACTGGTTACTAGATCTATGGTCTTAGATCTAGATTTGGGTGATTTCCCAATCAGGGTACTTGACAGCATTCTAAGAGTATTTAGGATGGACGACTCCTGGCACGGTAGTGTACCTGCAGGTAATGGAGTCACCCTCTCCAAAGGTGTCTTACAGACTAAAGAGGAGAGGGACGGCCATGATTGGCAGATCACTTGCTCAGGCAATTGAGTCAATCGTGAGATGTCAAGTACCACACCAGATGTTGTTCTTGCACTAGATGCAATAAGTTGACATTAATCCAATCCTGGAGAAACAGTCGGAAGCAGTTATAGAACATAAGTGGATGTTCGAGGGAGATGATAACGACAGCCTCATTCAGGAGACAGTTATCATTCCAGGCTTCCAAGGTGACATGGACGACAAGGAAGTTGTCAGAGTTATAGTTTTCCTTCTGATGAGGGGCAGTATTTTGGACAGGTGGTCCAAGGCAATACTGAGGGAGGCATGGCGCGCAGGATACTGATTAAGTTCAGTTGACGATACAGTCTAAGAAGTTTGGATTTGGAGTTCATTTATGAGCTAGGTCCCATCAGACATCCAGACATATTCTGAGACAGGTATTGCTCTTTTCGGGAGATGGCTTTCTCCGCGAACTTGAGATATAGAGAGACATAGAAAGAAACAGCAATGCGGATCCACTCACTGAGGCTATTCCTCGAACGCAATAGTTCCGCAAACGAGCTTTGTGAGACTGACTTGTAGAGGAGTTGGATGTTCGGTATCACACGGGCTGTGAGTATGCGACATCGCAATAATTAGCCTTGAGTGCAAGTGGGAGATTGTTGGAGATAGTGCCCTCAGAGTCAATTATTAGGTCACAGGTACGTGATTGTAATGATTGAGGGAGGACCTATCCCGGTAGGACAATCTTACTCGAGATGATAGTATGCTATCTGGTTTACCTTTATCATCGTGTACTGCTTTAGGTGACCTGACACGTCGCTATTACACGTTGATAGAGCCCCTAGGATTCTTGCTTGACCACCAGTAGTATGAGGGCGATCATATAAGTGGGAGCTGGGGGTCTATAAGCTTATCCTTAAAAGGTCCCTAGTCGTGGGAGTTTCGAGACTGGGCATCGATACTCCATTAGTAGACTAGTGTATACAGTCGAGACCCCGACGAGGGGCGGTGGCCGGTCTCACAAGCCACTGGTGTCAGTTGGATCACCTAAGATGTATACAGGTGCTCATTGGGTTATGAGTACACCGGACAGGACTCGCCGGGAACATGCTAGTTGGTCATATACCAGACGTCAGATGGCAGTTCCCTGGTGACATGTGTGCAGGTTAGTTCATCGACCTGGGGATCGTCATTTGTCTCGTGTGAGTTCCCACTGTACTTTGATTACTGCCCTACCACGGCTCAAAGGAGTCGTGCAAACAGGTTTTAGTTGGGTACAGTCCCGAGCCACATGGAGGCAGTGAGCGTATCTTCAGGGGTTCGTCTCTCCCGGTATTGGGGGTGAGGTCGTGCTGTGTCTAGGAGAGCCATTACACAAAGTCCTTGGCCAAGGCAAGGAGATTTACTGGTAGGTATTCCAGTAGTATCTCAGGGTGTTCTGGGCTACACTCCGACACGACTTGTACCGCTTTTAGGGGTCTGACTTTTACCAACCCCCTAGGCCCGCCATGCGATACTCATAGACGAACGGACCGGACTGAACGGATATTGTCACTGACAGGCTCAGTTGGGTGTCGGGGTGAGCTTCCTCATCGACGTCCCATTTGGTCAGTACCTGGTAGCCCGTCACGTATTGGCTTATACCTCTGACGTGCTAGTGGTTAAATCCACAACCAAGGTATTGACGAGTCTTTAGAGTCCCCCACATTCAGTTACTCAGCTTTCGGGCGAAAGGTTGTAGAGGCCGTATGGAGATATGGCAGGGTCCGATCAGATACGTGCGGTATTGCACGGATCAGGATCGGACAGTCTGTACTATAGGCCGTATGGTTATATGGCAGGGTTCGATCAGATACGTGCGGTATTGCACGGATCAGGATCGAACGGATATTACTAGCCGGCTTTGGTATAAGCCGGATCCTAGTATAGTACAGTGTAGATTTTGTCTCATTGCATTTGTATTTCGGTCGGAATACAAATGCGGGTGTGTATGCACAGTATCGGGGTTTTCCTGTAATTTATTACGGGACCTGTTTTATGGAGTTGCCAGTTTGCTTTCCGTTTCGGCCAATTTCCATTGTTCCGTTCATTGGCCGAAGATTGGTGGAGGAGGGCTTATTTGCATTGTTGCAAATAGGCAATTGTGGAGGGGGGTCTTTGCATATATTTGTATCATGATAGTCTCTCCTTGACCTTGACTTCTAGCTATCATGATGGCTTGACTTTTCCTTTCTCATCATGGTTGGACTTTGTGAGGTGATGATGATGGTGTTGAGTGTGGTTTTGGTATTGTCATCATATTCTTTCATGATGCCCTCTTTGCATTATTGTCATGGTGGCTTCTCATTTTTTTTTTTTGGAAGACCTCTCATTCTCTCCCTCCTCACTAGAGCATGGCCGGCCTCCCCCTTGAAAGGGCTGTCCAAATATTTTGAGGTGGGATTTTGCTTCATTTGATGTTGCAAAAATCCCACAAGTTCCATCTAAAAAGCTCCAAGTTCAATCCCTCCTCCAATGGCAATTCCATAACCCCAAAAGTGAGACACAAGCTCTACCAAACATTCTACAGCAAATCTTGGGCACGTCGAGTAGCCGGCTTCGTGCCCGAGTTGCCTCGGCATTGAGGTGGGAGCCCGTAAACGCAGAAGGCGATGTGGTGCACTTCCGGCGACGAGGAGGAGACGGGACTTTTCCGCAGGAGATCGGGACCATGACGAGAAGACCGGAGGACTTGGATCGTCGGTATATCTCTAACCCATCTTCTTGTTAGCTTAGACTAGTTAATGGTTCGATCCGGGTGTTTAGTGTGCGGTGGTGCCGGTTTGCTAAGTCCGCAAAATTTTAGTTTTTCACCGCTTCCGCATTCCGGCGTCGGATTGACGGCCGGGGCGCCGCCGTGCACTTACACTATCTCCGCTACATCTGCTTTAGTCTATAAATAGACATAAGCTACCTGTCCACCAATGCTTCCGTTGCTCCCACTGACTACGACAACCCTCTGGCAGAGTCATATACACGTACACTTCTAAAACTAGTTTAGAACGACGCTATACTCATCCTCCCGCCGGGTCTCGCAACCTGGAACAACAGAAAAGGCAAGTGTGGGTAAACAAGAACTTCCCTGTCACCGTCCTTGAGGCTACCGGAGTACCTCTCGGGTGCCTGAAGTTACCCACCATATCTGCGGAGTGGCCAATGGAATGTCAATCCAGATTGAATCTTTAGGTTCCTTATCAAATCTTCAGTAATCGTTTGTGGTTCTGGAATCACTTCCAGTTCTACCATACTCCCACTACTGTTTTCTGAAAAAATCCATTTTTATTAAAACTGTGGCGAGTCTAGAACAATATTGCTATTGTTCATCCAGATGGTAGAAAGTCAACCCGCGTCATAGCCTGGGTCAACCCACAAACAGCCATTACAGAAACATGCCTTGAGTTGTCCAGTGTCTGGTTTTAAGCATAAACCGGACAACTCCCCGTACCTTAACAACGTTAAGATATGAACTGTTCTATATCCAATATAGAACCAGAGGCATTGATTTAATTGAACCAGATCCAAATCATGCAACTGTCTCCAGTGCATGTCAACTAAATGGTAGAAGGTCGATCAGCGTTACTCAGCTTAGGAATGCTTCCAATTATGAGTAACCTGAAAGAGAAGCAAGATCTCTCTATCATTACTATCAACTGAATACCATACACAAGTATCTACATCTTCGATCTCTTTGAAGAATCCCGATACTTGCTACACCTGGTTCTCTACTCTATTCAAATACCTACAACTTCTCAAAATTCGGACCCTGTGTTTCCTACGAAACACCTGTCTAAAAACTAGAGAAGTCATAAGTAAACCGAATATAGTACGAGGACCAACCCCTCTGTCCTGATGGTCCCTGGACAACATACAATACTCTGTATAAGTCCCTTGAGTCTGAAAACTCATTCACCGTGTGTCGTAGGTTGAAAACTGTACTTATGGTTAAGAAGAATTACACCGCTGTTTAATGCTCCTTACCTAACCATCCACTGATATCGGTAAATGTCGTAGACATAATTTCAGAAAGGTATATCTCACTCTATGAAAATAGACGTACAGATATATCAATTTGAAATTGGTGCATAACTGCGGATATTCAAAACCAAATATTTGCCAACCGGCAAACTACCCAGGTGACTTCCTCAAATATCACTGATTACAACGAATCCCGATATAATGAGGATGATCACCCAATTCCCAATAACTTACTCCCACTCATCATCTATAAAACCATACAGATGTGAGAATCATACCTGGTAAATACATACCCTGGAGCAAGTGTCTAATCGGGAAATCAGTTTTCCTTTAACAGTACACAGTGAGACTGAAACATCGAAATGTTTCGATGGGGTATCCTGGTATTCCTAGTAATGCCTCTTCCAGATTCACGACTGTAACCGTATAATTCTTTGCCACCACTCCAAATCCCTTCATATGTCTTTAGTCTTTACCTTCTGTACACCCCTTTAGGCCAAATAGTTTTCTTCCTTCCCTACCGTTCGGCACCAGCCTATGGTTTGGAAGAAGACTATCCAATAAGCATAATGGGTGTACTGTCCCAATCCTAGGAACACTCGCAATGAGAGAGGGTGAAGATAAAAGACAACCGAATAAACCTTATTCCTATTTCTCCTGGACCAGAATCCATCCCCGAACTGGAACAAGTTCCATTCGAGTTCGTATATAACTATACGATGGAGTATCCAAATAAACTGTGGATCTTCGTAGTGATACGGAGTGTCCTGGAGAAATACAAAGGTGATGTGGGAGTGGTAACAAAATATTTGGTTTGGTCGTGAATATCTGTTGCAATTTACTTTGCCCTCTTACTAATCCCTTGCTTTGTCTGAACTTAATACCTTCTGTACACCATCGTTAGGCTAATTGGTTTTCTTCATTCCCTACCGGTCGGCACCAGCCTAAGGTTTGGAAGAAGACTATCAAATTTGCGTAATAGGTGTACTATCTCCTAAACCAAGGAGTACTCGTAACCTGAGAGAAGGTAAAAGGAAAAGACAACTGAATAATCCTATCCGTTTTCTCCAGTACCGGAAACCATCCTCGAATAAATTCCTTCGAGTTCGTATCTAACCATACGATGGTTTTGTCCAATGGAAGTGGACGTTCGTAGTAATACGGGGTGTCCTGGAAAAAAAGGGTAAAAGTAGGAGTGGCAATGAGGTTTGCAACTCTGACAATCCAAAAACCAGTGTTAAGAAGGTTCGGTCAACTTGGTCACTGAGTCATAGTCTTAGGGTCGGGTCAATGGTCGCTGCCGAAGAGAGAGAGAAAAGAAACACTCAGCGTGCACTCTAACCTAGATCAGAATGGTTACCAATTTATCTAATCTGGAATCCTCCCACTGTTCCTCAAATTCTCCTCCAAACCTGAAAGAAGAATTAGTCGGGGTCACCCGAGGAGTAAACTAACTCATCAGTGGGAATCGGGATCCAACTATCATCGCATGATAACGTGACGGAATCCGCTCACGTCATCACACTCCAGAAGGTATGCGCATATCTGGCAAGTTTCAGTTCTTTTGAAACTCCCGATGTGATTTCTGCCCCATGCTCTTATGACCTTGACTTTGGCCAACATATCATAAGTCACATGTCAAGTTCTACCCGTCATTCTCCAGGTTAATTTGAATCCACCCGTACCTACCCTTGACTTTGGCCAAAATGGCAGTACGACTGTCCCAAACCAACGCATCTATCTATGCTGCATATGAATAACCAACAGCTACCAAACACTGTGCCTTGACTTTGGCCAACATACACAGCTTGAATACTATTGACCATCCACATGAAACGATGGAGGGCTACGAATGGTTTCTGGCGAAAACCTTTAACATAATGAACTTGATATCGTTGAAGGAACGGATAGCTTTTTGAAAAAATAGTGACGAAAACCATTGCTAAAGAGGTCACTCCCGGTGAAGGGGTCTCGGCTCTTTCCCCGTAGAATGAGGTGCAGGATATTCCAACTGAATACCACGGTGCAAAGCAAAAGTAATCGGCTATAGTGAAGTTAATGCCCTGACGCAAACTTCTGACCAAAGGGTCACTCCCGGTGAAGGGATCTCGGCCCTTGCCTCGTCGACTGAGGAGCAGGATATTCCAACTGAATATCACGATGCAAAACAAAAGTGAACGTCCTTGCAATAACAGCATTTTGAAAAGTGTTCCAACAACATCAGATTAGGTTTGTTTTTAACTTGCATTGATCCGAATCAACGCAGTCCCATCAATTGATCACACCAAAAAGAACGAAAATATACTGATGTACGTATATGCCATCCGCATTCGCCACTGGGTCCCGTCATTACCCGTTAGGTTAGCTAACTAACGACAGAGCGGGGACTGGACTAGCGCGGATGTAAAACATATACAACATCTACTAATATATATACCAATATATTATATTTCGCTCAAGGCGTGAATAAAATGCAACATCACAGATATGTACAGCATCACAGAAACAATACAGATATCTGGGATCCCCGGGTTTCACAGAGCCGCTGAAACCCGACGTTCCCCTGGTCGTGTGGATAGCCTGTGCAATGAAATCCTAGACCCCTACGGGCGCGGCAAGTTACCCGCCAAAACCTGAAGCGAGGCAGCCCCCTTCAGCGTCGTGAATGGACCACCCAGCACTTCACGGAATCCGGTAACTTGGGCACCCCTCCTGGGTCAACCTGTACCCCCTACGAGTGCGGCGAATAGCCTGTCAATCCTAGAGTGAAGCCCCCTCCGTCTCAATGCCATGAGATGCGGGCTTGTTGCCCTCTAGAACCCGGCTGTCCGTGCACCCCTCCGCGGGGCAATCCTAGTACAGAAAGTAAAATATACATACAACGGGTACATCGACCACAACCTGGCCGTGCCCCAAAATAATAATACAAACAGGCAGTGACGGCAGTCCACATGTCGGACGCTCGCCCCGCAATCAAATGTACATAATACAACAAAACTGTACTAGCATTGCATCCAGGCTATCCCCACGACCGATCCGCAACATCACAGCAAAAACAAAACATCAACGTGAAAATCACGTTCGCAAATCCGTCTAACCGGGCTATAGCAGTTAGACTGGATTTACCGATCAAGTGACATTCACGGTCGCAGATATAATGTAAATACTGTGAAAAATGTGTTTAAAATATCCGATCGATCAAAAATTATCAAGTGGGCCCCAAACAATACTGTAGCACTCACAGAAAAACTGGGCCCAATTTTTAATATTCCAAAACCCCTAAAATTAACCCAGAAGCCCACTGGAAAAACCTGGCCCATTGATCCTTTCATGTTGCGGAGGAACAGCGGCCCAAAGTGGGTATTGGCCGCGGTTCCGCGCACTTGATGAAAGATCAATGACTCGGATTTCTGCAGTAGTCTTAGGTTTTCAAGTACATCACATTTTTGCAACCTGAAAAATTTTAGGAGACCAAAAAATTTCAACAGAAAACTGTCGTGAACTAAAATTGGGTTTTTTGAATTTTGGTCGATCGGAACTGAAAAACACATCAAACGAAGCTAGACGAAGTTAATGGCGAGGCTCTGATACCACTGTAAGTGCACGGCGGCGCCCCGGCCGTCAATCAGACGGCCAAATGCGGAAGCGGTGATAAACTTTAATTTTGCGGACTTAGCAAACCGGCACCACCGCGCACTAAACACCCGGATCGTAACCATTAACTAGTCTAGCTAACAAGAAGAAAGGGAAGAGAGATATACCGACGATCCAAGTCCTCCGGTCTTCTCGTCATCGTCCCGATCTCCTGTGGAATGTCCCGTCTCCTCCTCGTCGCCGGAAGTGCACCACATCGCCTACTTCTTTTACGGGCTCCCACCTCAATGCCGAGGCAACTCGGGCACGAAGCTGGCTAGTCGACGTGCCCAAGATTTGCTGTAGAATGTTGTGTAGAACTTGTGTCTCATTTTGGGTTTCGGATGTTGCCTTTTTGAGATGGTGGAGGAATTGATTTTTGGGATGAACAAGAGAGATTTTCTTAGCACCATGAGAACCAAAAATTGCCACACAAAATGAATCCAATCCCCACTCCAAATGTGGCCGGCCCAAGCATGTGTGAAGGGTGAGAATGGAGAGAAAGTCAAGGGAGTGGGTGAGCTATCATGCAAGCATGGAAAAAGAGTGATGATTAAAACAAAATCATCACAAACAAAAACAAACACTCCAAAACAACCATGATGACTCCAAATGGTCAAGCCATCATGAAGAGGTCAAGAAGTCAAGGTCAAAGGAGCAACCATGATGATCCAACCAATATGTAAAGAACCCCCTCCACAAACACTTATTTGCAACAATGCAAATAAGCCCTCCTCCACCAATCTTCGGCCAATGAATGATACAAAGGAAATCGGCTGAAACGAAAAGCAAACTGGCAACTCTAGAAAACTGGTCCCGTAATAAATTACAGGAAAACCCCAATACTGTGCATACACACCCGCATTTGTATTCTGACCGAAATACAAATGCAATGAGACAAAATCTACACTGTACTATACTAGGATCCGGCTTAAACCAAAGCCGTCTAGTAATATCCGTTCGATCCTGATCCGTGCAATACCGCACGTATCTGATCGAACCCTGCCATATATCCATACGGCCTATAGTACAAACTGTCCGATCCTGATCCGTGCAATACCGCACGTATATGATCGGACCTTGCCATATCTCTATACGGCCTCTACAACTTTTCGCCCGAAAGCTGAGTAACAGAATGTGGGGGACTCTAAAGACTCGTCAACACCTTGGTTGTGGATTTAACCACTAGCACGTCAGAGGTATAAGCCAATACGTAACGGGCTACCAGGTATTGACTAAAAGGGACGTCTGTGAGCGAACTCAGCCTGACAACCCTACTGAGCCTGTCAGTGACAATATCCGTACAGTCCGGTCCGTTCGTCTATGAGCATCGCATGGCGGGCCTAGGGGGTTGGTAAAAGTCAGACCCCCAAAAGCGGTACAAGTCGTGTCGGAGTGTAGCCCAGAACACCCTGAGATACTACTGGAATACCTACCAGTAAATCTCCTTGCCTCGGCCGAGGGCTTCGTGTAATGGCTCTCCTAGACACAGCACGACCTCACCCCCAATACCGGGAGAGATGAACCCCTGAAGATACGCTCACTGCCTCCATGTGGCTCGGGACTGTACCCAACTAAAACCTGTTTTCACGACTCCTTTGAGCCGTGGTAGGGTAGTAATCAAAGTACAGTGGGAACTCACACGAGACAAATGACGATCCCCAGGTCGATGAACTAACCTGTACACATGTCACCAGGGAACTGCCATCTGACGTCTGGTATATGACCAACTGGCATGCTCCCGGCGAGTCCTGTCCGGTGTACTCATAACCCAATGAGCACCTGTATACATCTTAGGTGATCCAACTGACACCAATGGCTTGTGAGACCGGCCACCGCCCCTCGTCGGGGTCTCGACTGTATACACTAGTCTACTCTGGAGTATCGATGCCCTGTCTCGAAACTCACACGACTAGGGACCATTTAAGGACATGCTTATAGACCCCAGCTCCCACTTATATGATCGCCCTCATACTGCTGGTGGTCAAGCAAGAATCCTAGGGGCTCTATCAACGTGTAATAGAAACTTGTCAGGTCACCTAAAACAGTACACGATGATAAAGGTAAACCAGATAGCATACTATCATCTCGAGTAAGAATGTCCTACCGGGATAGGTCCTCCATCAATCATTGCAATCACGTACCTGTGACCTAATAATTGACTCTGAGGGCACTATCTCCAACACGAACAACCCTAACCAAGATCTTAGACTAGAGATTAGGCGAAACAAAGCATGTAAACAACTTTACATCTAAGAGTTAGGGATTACAACCTTTGTAGTCCGTTCCTTCACTTCTAAAGCTCCGTATTGAAGTCCCTTCGGTGCGATCATCGAATGCCCGGACTTTAGAGAGGCTCCATGAAGAGAAAGATGCAAACATGCTTCCGATCTTCAATAACAAAGATGATCTACCTTGAAGAAACTCAAGCCCAAGCTTTTGCTTCACTATTCAAGTATTACCAAAGCAAACACCCTAATCTAAGTGGCTAGAATAGATGAGGATGATGATGTAGGAATTTAGCTCTCATTTGTTTTCTTTATCTCACTCATTTTCATCACTTTTGAAAAAGCTAGAAAGCTTTCCATCAAAGAGGAAGAAGAAGAAGAAGCAAAACCATTTGTGATGAATAATGAATCAAGTGATGTTACAAATGCAACCATGGGTTAAGTATGAAGACTCAACCCATGTAGAGAATCAACTATGGTTAAAGGGTTGGGTTGGGTTAAACAAATATCTACAAAATATCTTTAAAAAATATCTTTGCTTAAAAACAAAAGCAAACCTTCTAGAAGCTTCAAGAAAGTTTAACCCTAATCCAAACCCTAACCATATTTAAACTCCACAAAACATGTTGCATTTGTAACCTTAACTTGTTACAATATTATATATCACATATATAATATATTTTGTAACAAAATAAAATAATACAATTAACATATATCACATATATATCAATGTATTACCCGAGTGAGAAAAAGAATCTTTAAGTGAGCTTTTATTAGTTAACGTAATTTAATATATCAAATATATAATTATACATTAAATTATCGAATAAACACTTGATCCGATAATCCGTCTATTTCACAAATAAGCGACTAATATAATCAGTATCAGTTAATCGAATCAACACTTGATCCGATGACCCAGCTATATCACATATACCCGGCCGATATCTCATATCGCGAGAATATAATACGGTATCACATACACGTATTGTTCTCGGTCCCGCACATATCACATATGTGCTCCTACTCCATTTTGCCTGAGCCAGGAAACTTCTGTGTAGGACTCTAAAGAATTGTCAATACGCCGGCAGTAGGTGATGATCATTTCAAACACCCATAAGCTGCAAGCGGTCAGCTAAATGTAACAGCTACCCAGGTATTGAGCGATCAGAAGATCAACAAGCAAGCCTGTACATTCTCATGTGAATCCAATCAGTAACACTCCCGTACAGTCCGGTCTCTTCGTCTGATATGTCGCATATCTCGCCTAGGGGTGGTAAACGTCAGACCCCAGTAGCTTGATAAGTCGTGTCGCTATGAGATCCATAACAGTTCGAGAAACTACTGATAACTCTTACCAGTAAATCTCAGCAACCCTGGCCAGGGATTTCTAGTTATAGCTAATCGAACACTGCGCAACATCAACTCCCTATACCGGGAGAGACGAAACCCCTCCTATCGCTCATTGCCTCCATGTTATTCGGGACTGTACACAAAAGCCACCTTTTTGCACGCCCTCTTGGATGTGGTATGATGGAAATAAAAGCACAGTGGGAATCACACAAGACTCTATGACGATCTCGGGTCTACAGACAAACTTGTACCAGTGTCACCAGAGAACTGCCATCTGAGGTTCGTTGGAAACTATTGAATCCTTTGGTTCTACCAAATCATCAGCTGCAGTTTGTATAGCTGGAACTCTTTCCAGTTCTACCTCATGACCACTAATTTCTTCACAAGAAATTCCTTTTCACAAAGGTGGCATGCTGAGAAGAAAAAAACACCTTTTGTTTCCCAGTTTGGTAGAAGATATTCCCTTGCGAATGCTTGAGATATCCAACAAACTTCCATAGAACTGACTTTGCCTCAAGTTTGTCCGGATTATACTTTTAGACATAGGCTGGACAACCCCAAATCTTAACATACTTAAGATATGGGCTCTTCCCATTCCATATCACATATGAAGTGGTAGGCATCTGATTTGATTTGGAACCCTATTCAATAGGTATGCAGCTTCTCAACTGCATAACTCCCAAAAGAAAATAGGAAACTCAGTAATACTCATCATAGAGCACACCATATCACATAGGGTGTGATTGCTCCGCCCCGATATACCGACGTGCTGTGGTGTATACGGAGGAGTAATGCTGAGAGAGAATCTCATTCTCCTTTAGAATAGTCCAGGAATCCCGTGCTCAAGTATTGTCCTCCCTGATCACATCAAAGGACATAATACTTATACCCATTTTTGGTTCTCTACTTCTAACTCATATTTATTGAATTTCTCAAAAGGTTCAGACTTGTGTTTCAACAGGAACACATGTGCGAATCATGAGAGACCATCAGTGAATATAATAAAGTATAAAGAACCGGTCCTGGCATGTGTAGACAGAGGACCTTACATACATCATCATGTATCAATCCCAAGAGTTCACTAACTCTTTCTTTGTTTCTAATAAACGGAGCTATGGTCATCTTATATTTGTGACATGACTGACAAGTTTTACAAGATCTAAATCCAAACTAATTTAAATATGCATCTTTATATAACTTCAGCTAGTCGGGTCGCATTGATATGACCTATTCTACAATGCCTTAAGAAGGATTCTTTTATTTCTGAATTCTTCCTCTTTTGTGTGTTCTGTACGTTTAAGAACTGTAGTTTGATTTAGAACGTCTATGCTTTTAGACAACGTTCCTGAACCGATCAACTCTTGATATAGGAAATGTTCAAAATATTATCCAACAATACAAAATTATATCCTTCTTTACTAATAAAGAGACTGATATGATGTTGTATATCAGGTTCGGTATCTAATAACATTCGTTCAGAATCAATGTATTCTGGTAATACAGGGTGATAACTGCCAACAGACTTGGCTGCAAGACTTGCATCATTTCCAACTCTTGAAACTTATCACCCATTCTCAGTTCTCTACCTCTCTGTAGCCTATGTAACAAATACATTTGCGGGATCCTGATCTGGTATCTCATACCCAGGACGTAAAGCATACTGAGAAACGGTTCTCGGTAATGAACATACCCAAAGATGATGCATCAACATGCACTTTCTTCGTTTGGGCGGCACGGGAATTCTGGTAATCCCCTATTTCCTGCTCGGTCTTATAACAATTATAAGTTGGAGCGGGACCAATGTTCTCTAGCACAGTATAACAATCAGGTTCGGTCAATACATCCGTATTATTATCTTGATTAAGGCGTGACATAGTCACAACCAGGAGAGAGAGAGAAGAAAACACTCTGCGTGCGCTCTTGCAAGATTAGATTGGTTATTAATATATCTAATCAGGATGGCTCCACCGTTTTAGTCAAATCTTCCTTCAAACCCTAAAAGGAAAGACTAGCCGGGATTAATTACACCCTACAAGTTCGCCAATTTTTCAGCCAGGCTAGTGCCGGTACTTTGAGGGAGGTTCCCCGTGCTTTCGCACGGACCTAATTAAAATAAACCTCGTTTTCCCAGGTGCGTAACCCGGTTGACACCTTTCTAGACACCTACTTGATCGGCTAATTGTAATGTGTAAGACTCTTCCAGGAGTAACTCTAACTCGCAATGGGTATCGGGATCCAACTATCTCATAGGAGGTATGCACTCTCATTGCAAATTTCAAAACTTGAAATTCCCAATAATATTTTACCCCTAGCGTGCTATGACTTGACGCATGCCAAACAACCCATAGTCCGCTAGTCAAGTTCAACCCGTACATTTCCTGATTGAATTAAACCCACCCGTACGACCCTTAACGCATGCCAAACAACACCGTACGAATACCCTAATCCAATCGCATCGTATGCAAGCAGATAAGCACTAGTTAGCTACCGTACACTACGCCTTGACGCATTGCAAACTACCGCAGCATGAATACTAAATAGTACTTATCTGAAATGACGGAGGGCCACGACATGTTTTTAAGAAAACCCTTTGCGTAATGAACTTGATATCGTTGTAGAATCGAGTGATTTTGAATGGAATGTTTTTGAGGTCTTTTCTAGTTTTGCTAAAGAGGTCACTCCAGGTGAAGGGATCTCGGCTCTTTCCTCGTCGAATAAGGTGCTGGATATTTCACAAATATCACTATGCAAAGCAAAAACTATAAAAACAATCAAAAGACAAACCTAGTTTGTAGCATCTGCTAGTTTCGCTAAAGAGGTCACTCCAGGTGAAGGGATCTCGGCTATTTCCTTATCGAAAAAGGTGCTGGATATTCTACAAGGAATACCGCTATGCAAAGAAAGAACTAAAGCTACCAGTTTTTGAACAAGTTTCTACAATATCTTTAGGTTTCTTTTATTTCATTAATCTCATTAATGAAGTCCCATTTTATTATGCTTCACATGCATCACATTTGGAACGAAATCTGCAATATAACATATATCTCATATATATAATATAAACATTCATCTCAGGCAGTAATATGATCTCATCACAGAACATTGCAGCAGAAGAACATATATGAAATATTGGATATACTAGGAGGTCCGTGTTTTAATACGAGCATGTATAAAGCATGGATTCCACGGTCGCGATGAATAGCCAAACCCACATCCCTAGACTCCTACGAGAGCGGCAAGCAACTCTGCCAATTCTAGGGTTAGGAGATCCGGTCTCGACTCCTCGAGTTGGTCTCCCACTGGACCCTAGAACGTGGTTACTTGTGCTCCCCGCCTTGGGTCTAACCTAATGCGGAAAAGTAAACATTATACAATGGTGACATCATCCTCAGCCCGAAAGTGCCCCAATAAAAGAATATTACATACAAATGAATTTTACATGAATGAAAAAGAAAAACTCTCATCTCACATAAAACCCCCGGCTATTCAGAACATGAAGATCCAATATAACATATCACAGCAACACATAATATCACATATCATCAACGTAAGTAAATATGCGCAACCCAGTCATCGTTGATGTATAGCAACGAAACTGGCAATACACCACATATTACACTTACGGTCACAGAAAAGAAAGTGTAAAACTACAATAGTTGGAATCCGTAACCTCCTTAGATATCTCATGCCTAACCAAATGAATTCCTTAGTGTAACGTTTTGAAAATCGTTTCAGTGAAATTTCGAAAAATCGGTAAAATAAGGGGGTTTTCTGTAAAAAGTCAAAATACAAATATCTTATTATAAAAATTAAATATACATATTCTAGCTATGTAATTGCTATTATTTGGTGTTTATTGAGCCGCTGGTGAAATTTCAAATTTTCTGAAAAAATATTATTTTATTATTATTTTAAGCCGTCACTAATACATTTAATTAGGGAAAATTACAAATTGGAATGAGTTGAAACAAATTTTGTGCATCATAAAACAATAAATAAAATTTTATCATGTGGTTTTTGGAACGAAATCATTTGCCAAAACGGTTTAGAAATTATTGAAGAAAAAAGGCTTTTTTTTAGCGTAAATGGATGTTTGGGGTATTGTATTTATCATTTTTCATCACCCCACACCCGTACCCACACCCACACACCCCCATTCACTTCTCCCCTTGGCTGAATTCAGCAGCCCCCTCTCTTTTCCCCACTTGGTTTGCAAAAGAAAAGAAAAGAAAGAAAACAAAGGAAATGAAAGGAAATTGTAAAATGAGTTGGACCTTTGACTTTATGCCTTGACTTGGACTATTTTCCTCACCTCCCACTCTCTCCTCTCCCCTCCATTTTCAGCCGAGCCCCCCTTTGTGCAGCCCCAATTTTCCCCCTCTCTTTTCCTCATCAAAAAGTCTTCAAAATCCATCAAATTTCCATCAAAAATTAAACCAAAACTCAAATCTAACTCCTACCCATTTTTCATTAGCTATTCTTGCATGGATCTAGAGAGCAAGTTGGCATTTTAGAGGCTTTGAATTTCATGTTTGATCTCTTGATCATGAGGTATAAATTCTAACCTTTTCTTAAATTGTGTTAATTGTTTCATGTTAGCTTAATTAGGTTTTTTTAATTAGTTCTAGGTGCTTGAATTAAAATTCAAGAGAAGGGTTTTGAATTAATGATTAGGGTTTGTGATCAAGTGAGCTTTTTTTATCAATTGGTTATGGGTGTAATGAGGAGATTAACATGTGGTTGTATGCAAAATCTAAGTTAGTTGCTATTTACTAATTTGTTAATTTAAAATTGTAATAACTTTGCTAATTGCTAACTAGGTTTTTATAGTTAGTCTAATAATTAGGTTTAAAAATCTAATTATGGTTTCATAGCATTATTAACATTATAATGAGTGGTTTAATACCTTAGGTTATGCAAATCTAAGCTTAATTCTTAAATCGAGAATTTTTTTGCTTGAAAATTGTTAAAATTGGATAATTTGTAAACTAGGTTTTTGGGGTTTATGGAATTTAATGAGATTAAATTATGGGAATCATTTTTATGACTTATTTAAGATATTTAGTGAATATTGTGGCCTCTAGATTCGTCTAAACATCGAGTTTTGTACAAAAACGGTGATTTGTGCTTGCTAGATTTTCGGAAAAATGACTTTTTAAGTGAAATTGGGGTTTTCCTGAATTTTAAGCTATTTTATATTATAATTAGTGCTTGTAATTGTACAAATTAGTGTGTTGTGAGCTTTCTCGATGGTTTGGCGTTTGTACGCCGACATCGAGGGTTTTTGGGTCGATTTGTGAAGCAACCATAGGTTTTGACCTATGTAAGATTCGTGCGTCGTTTTGGTCATGAGGCGGATTTTAATGCGATATGGTGCGTTATGATATGTAGGTACCCCATGTGGACTTCGAGACGACAAGCAAGCGCGTGGCGACGTCGGCACCGGCTAGCGAGGACCAGGTGAGTAGATTTATATCTACGGGGAGAAGTCGGGTGGATGGCGTATAGCACCCCCGCAGTCCGTGGTGATGTATACGGATACGTATACACACCAACAATTTATGATATGTTGTTAGGATTTATTATTGATGATTTTAGATGGATATTGGTGTTGGATTGGTGCATGGTTATGAAACCTTAGGTAGTGGGTGCACTACACTTACACATACACACATATACATACTTGCATACATCCCTTATTTCATATGGGCGTGTATAGGAATATATATTTATGTGTTCACATGGGTATGAGACTATATGTTCATATATTGGATTTGAGGATAGTATTTGGAATTTCAGATGAGTCGATGAGATTGGGCTTAAGGCCAGGAGATCGGTGACGTGATTTGGTTCGTATTGAGATACGACATGATGTTTTAGCGGGTCTTCTGACGTAGTAATTCTTACACCCGCATGCATACATAGATAGCATCAATATTGTACTAAACGTAGGACATTATTCCGGATCATGATATTTGATAAAGAAGATACCAAATGAATAGGGTGATTGATGTGACTTTGACCCGTACCCAGATTTGGGGATGCCGTACGACGGATTTACGTACGAGCTATATATTGATGATTGATCCGCACTCTTGACTTGGGATGCCTGATTCTAGATATGGTATCGGATATGATATTATTGAGGCGGGATCACCGACTAATATATATGCAGGTATGTATATACATCGACTCAGATGTTAGGCGGTTTCCTTACCTGTAGTCCAGCTGGTTAGCTTAGCCTTTTAGTTTAGTTTAGTTGTTAGATTAGATTCGATTCTTACCTATTTCAAAAACTAACGAATCGTGGGTACTTTAAAAGACAGCCCAAGGGATCCTACGGAGATTTCAAAAGATGTATCTTTTCATAAAAACACCGTAGCCCCTATTTTCAAAACCCCATGATTCGTGTTATTTCAAAAGGCACCATTTGTAGGACTTATATTAGATTAATGCAGATTAGTTATAGTTGCGTCTAGTTTTCAGCTTCCGCTCATTATTGCTGTTCGCTCTGCCTCGCATACTTATTTTGCTGCATATTCCATTACTGATATCATGCTGTTAGGACACCAGCACCATTACCGATGATGCGTATGTACCACGTACACCTACTTGCCGGCTCACACACATCTTCATCGGTAATTGCCATGTCACGTACACTTTAGATGATATATTTGCTTGACTTAGCTTGTTAACTAGTAGTTTTGACATGATATTAGTGTACTTCCCTTATATGCCATATTAGACATTGTAGTTATTACTTGTCGCTTCATGCATACTGTTATTCATTGTTATGCCGTATTCATGGATTCTCATGCTTATATTCATGGTTTTACATCCTATTGATGATTCGGATTTCCATGATATTTTCTGGATTTGGAGGAAAACCGCAAAACATATATAAACTGTTTTCTCTCTTTTAAAATAAAAAGTGCGGTTTTCCCATGATGTATGAGTCGTCCACCATGAGTTTGCTGATGGATTTCGAGACCCGATTCGAGGAGGCGGATGAACCGTTTCGGGTACATGGTGGACCCGGTAAGGTACCCCGAGGCAAGAAGCGCGTGATGATGACGATGTGAGCCTGGCAGGGGAGCACTACCTACCGGTGATTTTACCCGACGCGTCGGATATCCGGAGGATACCGTCGTGGTCTTGAGATGGATGGTACGGGCCGGTCTGGACTGACGGCGTCCTAGATATTGTGATTGAGACATTGAGATTTCGAGATATTGAGGTACAGAGACTGTGATACAGAGATATCGAGATATTGGGATTACGTTTTGTGCCGATGCTAGGCACTGTTTTATGCTGATTTCATTGTGATACCTCATTTTAAAAATACAAAGGAAATCTCACTAAATTATGGAAACAGTTCTTCATTCACATGTATTCTGTTTTCATGCATTCATACCTCATTCATATGATATATTGCTACCCTTGGGCACTGACACGGGTACATGAGATTACACTCGGGTTAGATATTTACCCTAGCCTTGTTATAGGCTGCTGGTTATATATATTTGAGGATGTATATTGCTCGTATGACTTAGGATTGCGTCATACATGCGATTTCTATTCGTAGATGTTTTTCTATTCACGAGTTGGCAACTCACCCCTGTTGTGCCCCAGTTTCTTGCAGGTTTGCCGTACAGGTTTCATTACGGCTTGCGGGCATAGTTTCCTTCGGGTGATTTACTAGTAGGTGGGTTACTTGTATCGTACCCCTATTATATCTTGTATATTATTATTCTGTTGTATCTAGAAGTTCCATCAACCAAACATGTAAATATTTCAGAGATAGAGACCAGTGTTGTTTATTCTATCGACCTTAGAGTCGCACGTTGTATTTATACGAATTTCATGCTGTTTTGAGTTTCCTTTTCTGTTGTGATCCTCGCCTTTCGGCGTTGTATATTATATTGCTTGTGTGGTTGTGACCGTCGATTGACGAAGAGCTAGCTCCCGCTTGGGGATGCCTTTTTATTGATTTCGTATACTATTCATGTTGTATCCCGTTTGGGGGCCAGTATTTACAAAGGAGACTCTGCCGAAATTTTCAGTAAAATTTTGATGTTTTAAAAAAACCACATAATTCGGATTATGCTATTGAAACTACTTGCTTTAAGTTGGTTTTTCCTGCACTCTACTATTTTTTTGGTTTGGATCTCTGGGTTTTCGGTTTACTTAGATTACGTACGTCTCGAGACGTTCGTAGTTTAAGTGCCGGTCATGTTCCGTACTTTCGGGTCATGACAAAGTTGGTATCAGAGCGTTAGGTTTTACCTTCGGAGCGTAGGATGACCCTTGGTTGATGGAACAGGTGACTAAGGTAGAGTGACGTACCGTTTGTATGTTCCGCGGTATATTTACGACACGCCACTCCACTTATGAAGCCTTAGGATGTACATTTCCTTGTTTAGTATTATATTCCTTCCTGATCTAGCCTCATCGGTACCAGTTTGGTTTTGCTGCTACGGTTACGGCAGGAAGAGCTACGGCTAGAGTTGCGGTCAGCACAAGCTCGTCACGAACGAGGACTGACCAGGGCGAAATTCCGGCGACACACGATTGCAGAGATGTATCTTTTTACTGTGTTTCCGCGCCACGAGTGTTTGGCGGATCGCCTTTATGAGGTTACTCGGAGGCGCTGATCGACACTAGAGAATTGAGCCAAAGATACAGTCCAGCCAGATTTTGATGACCGTTGGTGTGTTGCTTACTCCTGATGATTGAGGCACGGTTCAGCATGCAGACGAGTGAGCCAGTTATTGCTGTGAACGACGAGATATCGCCCCAGATGTTGGAGCTATTGCAGTATAAGTTGTACTAAGGATGATAGAAGGTCGCTAGTCATCGAGGATGAATGACTAGGACATGTGGATCGTTCGCCTACCCCGATGTGAGGTCATCAGATAGATTGATTCCAGCTAGAGACGACTTCATGCGGAGACGTTGAGAGTCGACAGAGACGATCGAATGTCAGAAACCTATTATTCCAAGTTTAAAGTAGTCGGAAAGACATGCAGGCAATTCCATGGTCCCTCTAGAAGAATGAAACCCTAACTCGACATAATGACCGTGTGAAAGCCTTTGAACCTTCGGGTTTACGGCAGTTCTACGGCGCCATTAGTGAGGCTTGGGTTTGCCCTTCTACGGATGGACCACCGATGCTGTGGTATGTACTCGATACTATTAAACTGTGCCCAAGGGGTTGAGCTCTTGGGGGATTATGAGGTTTTGACGACTCGATCGGATGGCTCGACTTAATTCGGATGCTTGGTGGTGAGATGCATTCTTGGGAGACTCCAGATACGAGGATAGTCGTTGGAGCTCAGTCCATGCAGCCGCAACGAGACAAGTCCAAAGCAGACGACATTAGAGAAAAGTGGAGTAAGAGGTTCGCACCAGATCTAGATGAGATGACGTTCCACTCCGCCGACATCAGAGAGGCGATGCGCATGCCGAGGCATGGTACTTGGACTTACCTTCCAGAAGGAGTCGCGATGAGTATGCAGTCGTTCCAGAGCAAGATGCAGATATAGGAAAGGACAATGACTTCCGGACAGTTGGCAGAGACGAGACATGGAAGAGACCGTGAGCAGGATTCCTTCCAGGACACTGCTGCAATGATACTTGCACCCAGGATCAGATGTGTCATGTACATTCAGAGAGCCAGAGGCCGACACCAGTGATATGCTGTCTTACGAGTGGTCGCGATGATTGACCGAGAGATGACCAGAGAAGTGCCAGAATAGGATCATCCACGTTAGAACACCTGACAGGGCCGATGAGCCGATGGACCGAGAGATTGGTAATTCACAATGAAGACCTTAACCCAGGAGTGGTCATTGTTATGCACACCAGCAGGCCAGAGTTCATGATCATCGACGAGACGTCCCACTAGGGACCGTGACAGTTGGCCGAGATTCTTAGAGGATGCGCTTGAGCAGTACTGTTCCGCCATTATTGATTTCGATGTTTTGGGTGATTTATTCGTATGATTTGATTTTGATGATTGAGGATTAACGATCTTTCCACAGTGTTGCACTTGATATCATTTTCGTGCTTTAGTTTCACATGTTTATGATTTTACGGTTTTAAACAGTTGAGTTGATTTTGTGCATATGCACGCACGCGATTTGGTTCCTGCACTCCGTATAGTTTATATATGCTGGCAGTGCAGTGACATGAATTTTTTGCACTTGGATACACTGGATTTCGATTTCGAGGGTGATGCTCGACATTTGTTTTGTGCATTTTATGCACCGGATTGGATTTTTAGCGCCTGTTGGGCGCCTGTTACGAGATGCGATTTGGTGCACACCAGATGCACTAATTCGAGATTTTTCGTGCATGTCAGATGCACCTGATTTTGCTGTCAGGCACACACGTTGCCTACGACAGATGTTTCGTGCACACCCGATGCACGTAGATGTTGTTTCTGTGCGCATGTATTGCACATTCATGGATTTTGATTTCCGTGCGCACCAGACGCACGTAGCATTCATGTGCATATTTTGGGATTTATTTCGTATAGAGCAGTACGTTTTTATGATATTGCTATGTGTTTTCGTACTGAGCAGGACTAGTCAGAGGACAGTACCTAAATATATTTTGCATGCATTGATAGTTATTGAAGGGATTTCCAAAAAGCGAGCTATAGCCTCAGTATTTACCTACGTGTCTGATATGACACGAAATGTTTAAAACAAGGAGACCCTTCTAAATTGTTTCCAAAACGGCGGAACGTACATTTCAAACAAAGGTATATATGTATATAGTTATTTCCTTATGATAGACGTCCGCCACTGTGCAGTGTTATACGCGTGCACAACGACTTAAAGAGATTTGGCATGCATTTCCTTCAGATACTTACATATATGGATTCGATATTTACATGTAAAGTTTCGAGTTATGTCATATTGGTTTTGATTTGGATTTGGCATTGATGTCTTCTCCATGACTCCGATGATTGCGGGATGCTTGACGGAGTTTTGATTTGAGTTATATGCTCATTTTTCAAGCGCATGCGCTGCGCTACGATTTGTTTTATGTAGTTACAATTTCGAAGCCCGACGACTTGATGGTTATCTTAGATATTTAAGTATTTGGGGGAGTTTGAATTTAAATTCGGGGACCGAATTTCTTTAAGGGGGGAAGATTGTAACGTTTTGAAAATCGTTTCGGTGAAATTTCGAAAAATCGGTAAAATAAGGGTTTTTCTGTAAAAAGTGAAAATACAAATATCTTATTATAAAAATTAAATATACATATTCTAGCTATGTAATTGCTATTATTTGGTGTTTATTGAGCCGGTGGTGAAATTTCAAATTTTCTGAAAAAATATTATTTTATTATTATTTTAAGCCGTCACTAATACATTTAATTACGGAAAATTACAAATTGGAATGAGTTGAAACAAATTTTGTGCATCATAAAACATTAAATAAAATTTTATCATGTGGATTTTGGAACGAAATCATTTGCCAAAACGGTTTCGAAATTATTGAAGAAAAAAGGCATTTTTTTAGCGTAAATGGATGTTTGGGGTATTGTATTTATCATTTTTCATCACCCCACACCCACACACCCCCATTCACTTCTCCCCTTGGCTGAATTCAGCAGCCCCCTCTCTTGTCCCCACTTGGTTTGCAAAAGAAAAGAAAAGAAAGAAAACAAAGGAAATGAAAGGAAATTGTAAAATGAGTTGGACCTTTGACTTTATGCCTTGACTTGGACTATTTTCCTCACCTCCCTCTCTCTCCTCTCCCCTCCATTTTCAGCCGAGCCCCCCTTTGTGCAGCCCCAATTTTCCCCCTCTCTTTTCCTCATCAAAATGTCTTCAAAATCCATCAAATTTCCATCAAAAATTAAACCAAAACTCAAATCTAACTCCTACCCATTTTTCATTAGCTATTCTTGCATGGATCTAGGGAGCAAGTTGGCATTTTAGAGGCTTTGAATTTCATGTTTGATCTCTTGATCATGAGGTATAAATTCTAACATTTTCTTAAATTGTGTTAATTGTTTCATGTTAGCTTAATTTGGTTTTTTTTAATTAGTTCTAGGTGCTTGAATTAAAATTCAAGGGAAGGGTTTTGAATTAATGATTATGGTTTGTGATCAAGTGAGGTTTTTTATCAATTGGTTATGGGTGTAATGAGGAGATTAACATGTGGTTGTATGCAAAATCTAAGTTAGTTGCTATTTACTAATTTGTTAATTTAAAATTGTGATAACTTTGCTAATTGCTAACTAGGTTTTTATAATTAGTCTAATAATTAGGTTTAAAAATCTAATTATGGTTTCATAGCATTATTAACATTATAATGAGTGGTTTAATACCTTAGGTTATGCAAATCTAAGCTTAATTCTTAAATCGAGAATTTTTTTGCTTGAAAATTGTTAAAATTGGATAATTTGTAAACTAGGTTTTTGGGGTTTATGGAATTTAATGAGATTAAATTATGGGAATCATTTTTATGACTTATTTAAGATATTTAGTGAATATTGTGGCCTCTAGATTCTTCTATATATCGAGTTTTGTACAAAAACGGTGATTTGTGCTTGCTAGATTTTCGGAAAAATGACTTTTTAAGTGAAATTGGGGTTTTCCGGAATTTTAAGCTATTTTATATTATAATTAGTGCTTGTAATTGTACAAATTAGTGTGTTGGGAGCTTTCTCGATGGTTTGGCATTTGTACGCCGACATCGAGGGTTTTTGGGTCGATTTGTGAAGCAACCATAGGTTTTGACCTATGTGAGATTCGTGCGTCGTTTTGGTCATGAGGCGGATTTTAATGCGATATGGTGCGTTATGATATGTAGATACCCCATGTGGACTTCGAGACGACAAGCAAGCGCGTGGCGACTTCGGCACCGGCTAGCGAGGACCAGGTGAGTAGATTTATATTTACGGGGAGAAGTCGGGTGGATGGCGTATAGCACCCCCGCAGTCCGTGGTGATGTATACGGATGCGTATACACACCAACAATTTATGATATGTTGTTAGGATTTATTATTGATGATTTTAGATGGATATTATTGTTGGAATGGTGCATGGTTACGAAACCTTAGGTAGTGGGTGCACTACACTTACACATACACACATATACATACTTGCATACATTCCTTATTTCATATGGGCGTGTATGGGAATATATATTTATGTGTTCACATGGGTATGGGACTATGTGTTCATATACTAGATTTGAGGATAGTATTTGGAATTTGAGATGAGTCGATGAGATTGGGCTTGAGGCCAGGAGATCAGTGACGTGATTTGGTTCGTATTGAGATACGACATGATGTTTTAGCTAGTCTTCTGACGTAGTAATTCTTACACCCGCATGCATACATAGATGGCATCAATATTGTACTAGACGTAGGACATTATTCGGGATCATGATATTTGATAAAGAAGATACCAAATGAATAGGGTGATTGATGTGACTTTGACCCGTACCCAGATTTGGGGATGCCGTACGACGGATTTACGTACGAGCTATATATTGATGATTGATCCGAACTCTTGACTTGGGATGCCTGATTATAGATATGGTATCGGATATGATATTATTGAGGAGGGATCACCGACTAATATATATGCAGGTATGTATATACATCGACTCAGATGTTAGGCGGTTTCCTTACCTGTAGTCCAGCTGGTTAGCTTAGCCCTTTAGTTTAGTTTAGTTGTTAGATTAGATTCGATTCTTACCTATTTCAAAAACTAACGAATCGTGGGTACTTTAAAAGACAGCCCAAGGGATCCTATGGAGATTTCAAAAGACGTATCTTTTCATAAAAACACCGTAGCCCCTATTTTCAAAACCCCATGATTCGTGTTATTTCAAAAGGCACCATTTATAGGACTTATATTAGATTAATGCAGATTAGTTATAGTTGCGTCTAGTTTTCAGCTTCCGCTCATTATTGCTGTTCGCTCTGCCTCGCATACTTATTTTGCTGCATATTCCATTATTGATATCATGCTGTTAGGACACCAGCACCATTACCGATGATGCGTATGTACCACGTACACCTACTTGCCGGCTCATACACATCTTCATCGGTAATTGCCATGTCACGTACACTTTAGATGATATATTTGCTTGACTTAGCTTGTTAGCTAGTAATTTTGACATGATATTAGTATACTTCCCTTATATGCCATATTAGACATTGTAGTTATTACTTGTCGCTTCATGCATACTGTTATTCATTGTTATGCCGTATTCATGGATTCTCATGCTTATATTCATGGTTTTACATCCTATTGATGATTCGGATTTCCATGATATTTTCTGGATTTGGAGGAAAACCGCAAAACATATATAAACTGTTTTCTCTCTTTTAAAATAAAAAGTGCGGTTTTCCCATTATGTATGAGTCATCCACCATAAGTTTGCCGATGGATTTCGAGACCCGATTCGACGAGGCGGATGAACCGTTTTGGGTACATGGTGGACCTGGTAAGGTACCCCGGGGCAAGAAGCGCGTGATGATGACGATGTGAGCCTGGCAGGGGAGCACTACCTACCGGTGATTTTACCTGACGCGTCGAATATCCGGAGGATATCGTCGTGGTCTTGAGATGGATGGTAGGGGCCGGTCTGGACTGACGGCGCCCTAGATATTGTGATTGAGACATTGAGATTTCGAGATATTGAGGTACAGAGACTGTGATACAGAGATATCGAGATATTGGGATTACGTTTTGTGCCGATGCTAGGCACTGTTTTATGCTGATTTCATTGTGATACCTCATTTTAAAAATACAAAGGAAATCTCACTAAATTATGGAAACAGTTCTTCATTCACATGTATTCTGTTTTCATGCATTCATACCTCATTCATATGATATATTGCTACCCTTAGGCACTGACACGGGTACATGAGATTACACTCGGGTTAGATATTTACCCTAGCCTTGTTATAGGCTACTGGTTATATATATTTGAGGATGTATATTGCTCATATGACCTAGGATTGCGTCATACATGCGATTTCTATTCGTAGATATTTTTCTATTCACGAGTTGGCAACTCACCCCCGTTGTGCCCCAGTTTCTTGCAGGTTTGCCGTACAGGTTTCATTACGGCTTGCGGGCATAGTTTCCTTCGGGTGATTTGCTAGTAGGTGGGTTTACTTGTATCGCACCCCCATTATATCTTGTATATTATTATTCTGTTGTATCTAGAAGTTCCATCAACCAAACATGTAATTATTTCAGAGATAGAGACCAGTGTTGTTTATTCTATCGACCTTAAAGTCGCGCGTTGTATTTATACGAATTTCATGCTGTTTTGAGTTTCCTTTTCTGTTGTGATCCTCGCCTTTCAGCGTTGTATATTATATTGCTTGTGTGGTTGTGACCGTTGATTGACGAAGAGCTAGCTCCCGCTTGGGGATGCCTTTTTATTGATTTCGTATACTATTCATGTTGTATCCCGTTTGGGGGCCAGTATTTACAAAGGAGACTCTGCCGAAATTTTCAGTAAAATTTTGATGTTTTAAAAAAATCGCATAATTCGGCTTATGCTATTGAAACTACTTGCTTTAAGTTGGTTTTTCCTGCACTCTACTATTTTCTTGGTTTGGATCTCTAGGTTTTCGGTTTACTTAGATTACGTACGCCTCGAGACGTTCGTAGTTTAAGTGCCGGTCATGTTCCGTACTTTCGGGTCGTGACACTTAGACATCGCATGCCTAACAATTATAAACCCTGCATTTTAGTCTCAATATCGAAAACTCTTTTCAATATCAAGTCGGGCAATTCAACAAGATTCCCGACATCCTAATCGAATCCTCGTCGCAAACTTTAGTAGACGGCCGCACCCGCGGATGCCGTCGACGAAGTGTACTAAGGCGGAACATCGCTGCCGTGAGCACCCGAACGGATGCTTTTGGCGACGGGGTTCTCCTACAGTCACTTGGTCGGGGTTATGGGGCGTGGCTGTCTATTAAGTTTACCCGGGGAGTATCCACGTACGCTACGTGATTGCGACGGATTTTTGATTGCATCAAAATCCCGTGGCAACCGATCAACTGAGACTAAACTGCTAGATTTATAACATTCAAATTAGTTATCTCATAACTACTTATGGATTCCAAATATTTTATCATATTCCAGATAAATAGACAATGTTAAACTTTCTGATCGAATAATTAAACACCCAAGATTTCCCAAATAGCTCAACACTTGAGCGGAATTCAAAAATTCCAGAACATGTCACAGCCCCAATGAACCAGCCGTAGAAGGGTCAAACCAACCCCTCACATGTGGCAACGCTAAATTACCATAAACCCAAGGGTTCAAGTGGCAGTTTTGACGATCATATAATCGAGTTAAGGTTACGTTCTTCTAGAGGGTTTACAGATACACTTGCATGATTTTCCGGAAGTTTTTAACTCGTGGAAAAATCCAACACTTGAAAATTTTCCGTCAGGGGAAAAAGTGAGTTATTGATATACGTTCGAACTTTTTAACACGATCTAAATTACCCGGAAAAAACTTAAACGAAGTGAAACTTTCCGATCGAATCAACGAATACAAAAGATCTCCAGAAAACTCAACACTTGAGTAATATTAAAAATTCCCAGAAGCATATAGAAATACCTACGGTTATTACTGTGCAAAGAACTAACCCTAATGCCCCTATAAGGCCGCGGAACCGCCGCGCAAGGCATGGTATTGCCGCGGTTCCGCGGCGCTTTAAGGGAATTAGGATGTCATTTTTCACAGTAACCCTTAGAATTCCCTGCTTATTTTTCTGAGTATTTTTAATACAGAAAAATCAACATTTTAAAAAAAATTCCAGAGAGGGGGCATTGTGCGACGTTTCGGGGTTCGATCGGACTTTAAATATCGTCTAGACTCCGCCTAAAGCTCTAGCTTGTCTCTGACACCACTGAAGGGTTACTAGGTACTAGAACGAGGTTCTACAAGGTATCAACCATGCCAAAATCAAATTTTTCAAGTGCCGAACAACCCTAAGTAAGATCTTAGACTTGAGATTAGGCGAAACAAAGCATGTAAACAACTTTACATCTAAGAATTAGGTATTACAACCTTTGTAGTCCGTTCCTTCACATCTAAAGCTCCGTGTTGAAGTCCCTTCGCTGCGATCATCGAATGCCCGTACTTTAGAGAGGCTCCAGGAAGAGAAAGATGCAAGCTTGCTTCCGATCTTCAATAACAAAGATGATCTACCTTGAAGAAACTCAAGTCCAAGCTTTTGCTTCACTAATCAAGTATTAGCAAAGCAAACACCCTAATCTAAGTGGCAAGAATAGATGAGGATGATGAAGTAGGAATTTAGCTCTCATTTGTTTTCTTTATCTCACTCATTTTCATCACTTTTGAAAAAACTAGAAAGCTTTTCATCAAAGAGGAGGAAGACGATGAAGCAAAACCATTTGTGATGAATAATGATTCAAGTGAGGTTAGAAATGCAACCATGGGTTAAGTATGAAGACTTAACCCATGTAGAGATTCAACTATGGTTGAAGGGTTGGGTTGGGTGAAACAAATATCTACAAAATATCTTTACAAAATATCTTTGCTTAAAAACAAAAGCAAAGCTTCTAGAAGCTTCAAGAAAGTTTAACCTTAATCCAAACCCTAACCATGTTTAAACTCCACAAAACATGTTGCATTTGCAACCTCAACTTGTTACAATATTATATATCACATATATAATATATTTTGTAACAAAATAAATTAATACAATTAACATATATCACATATATATCAATGTATTACCCGAGTGAGAAAAAGAATCTTTAAGTAAGCTTTTATTAGTAAATGTAATTTAATATATCAAATATATAATTATACATTAAATTATCGAATCAACACTTGATCCGATAATCCGGCTATTTCATAAATAACCGACTAATATAATCTGTATCAGTTCATCAAATCAACACTTGATCCGATGACCCGGCTATATCACATATACCCGGCCGATAACTTATATCGTGAGAATCTAATACGGTTACACATACACGTATTGTTCTCGGTCCCGCACATATCACATATGTGCTCCTACTCCGTTTTGCCTGAGCCAGGAAACCTCTGTGTAGGACTCTAAAGAATCGTCAATACGCCGGCAGTAGGTGATGATCATATCAAACACCCTCAAGCTGCAAGCGGTCAGCTAAATGTAACAGCTACCCAGTTATTGAGCGATCAGAAGATCAACAAGCAAGCCTGTACATTCTCCTGCGAATCCAATCAGTAACACTCCCGTACAGTCCGGTCTCTTCGTCTGATATGCCGCATATCTCGCCTAGGGGTAGTAAACGTCAAACCCAAGTAGCTTGATAATTCATGTCGATATGAGGTCCATAACAGTTCTAGAAACTACTGATAACTCTTACCAGTAAATCTCAGCAACCCTGGCTAGGGATTTCTAGTTATAGCTAATCGAACACTGCGCAACATCAACTACCTATACCAGGAGAGACGAAACCCCTCCTATCGCTCATTGCCTCCATGTGATTCGGGACTATACACAAAAGCCACCTTTTTGCACGCCCTCTTGGATGCGGTATGATGGAAATCAAAGCACAGTGGGAATCATACAAGACTCTATGACGATCTCGGGTCTACAGACTAACCTGTACCAGTGTCACCAGAGAACTGCCATCTAACGTGAGGTATAATACCATCTGGGAGTTCTCGGCGAGTCCGTCCAGTGTACCCAGTCTCCACTGAGCACCCGTATACTTTCTTTGATGTCAAACACCAATGGATATGGGATCATCCATCGCCCATCATATGGGTCAAGAAGCGCATACGCTAGTCTACTCTGGAGTATCGATGCCCTGTCTCGGTACTCCCACGACTAGGAACATTTGAAGGATGTACTTGGCGACTACACTGTCCCCACTATTATGATCTTCATCATAGTCCTGGTAGTCAAGTACTCATCCTAAGGGCTTTATCAACATGTAACATAGAGAAAATCAGAGTACATGTTAAGATAAAGAGTAACCAGATAGCATACTATCATGTCGAGCAAGAAAGTCCTCCCTATATATGTCCAAGCATCCACTATAATATACAACGCATGTATAGTAATGGCCTCTAGGGCACACATATACCAAACAATTGCAAAAGGTTTTCATCAAAGACCAGGTGTGGACTATGATGAAACTTTTTCTCCAGTGGCTATGCTCAAATCCATTTGGATCCTACTTGCCATTGCTGCCTTCCATGACTATGAGATCTGGCTGATTGGACGTAAAAACTGCTTTTCTAAACGGAAGTTTAGAAGTGTGCGTTTATATGGATCAGCCGGAAGGTTTCGTAAACAGTAGGAGCAGCGGGAAGGTGTGTAAGTTTCTTAAATCCATTTATGGATTAAAGCAGGCATCGCGAAGCTGGAACATCTGTTTTGATGAAACAGTCAAGGAATTTGACTTCATCAAGAACGAGGATAAGCCTTGTATTTATAAGAAGATTTTAGGACGAACTGTCGTGTTCCTAGTCTTGTACGTGGACGATATTTTCTGATAGGAAATGACATTCCTATGCTACAATCGATCAAGCGATTCTTATCACAAAGGTTCTCCATGAAGGACCTGGGTGATGCCTCGTACATTATGGGGATTAAGATCTACAGAGATAGATCCAAGAGATTACTAGGACTTTCACAGTCCAGGTACATAGAGACCGTACTAAAGAGATTTAGTATGGAAGATTCCAAGCGCGGTAACATACCCGCATTGCACGGAATCACCCTCTCCAAGGAGATGTCTTCCAAGACTGACGAGGAGAGGGTTCGCATGAGCACTATAACCTACGCTTCGGCGGTAGAATCTATAATGTATGCGATGCTATGTAGAAGGCCAGATGTAGCTTATGCGCTAAGCGTGGTGAGCCGGTATCAGTCGAACCCAGGTGAGGACCACTGGATAGCAGTAAAGAACATTCTAAAATACCTGAGAAGGACTAAGGAGATGTTCTTGGATTACGTTAATGGAGACCTAAAGGTCGAGTCCTTTACCGATTCAAGCTTCCAGAGTGACAAAGATGACAGCAAGTATGTCTCGGGTTTTGTGTTTACCCTCAACGGAGGGGCGTTGTGTTGGAAGAGCTCCAAACAGGATACCGTCCCAGACTCGACGATGGAGGCTGAATACATTGCTGCAAGCGATGCCGCAAAAGTGGCGGTCTGGATGAAGAAGGTCATTAATGAACTTCAGGTAGTTCCGTTCATTGTTGACCCAATAGCTTTGTATTGCGATAACAATGGGGCTATAGCTTTAGCGAAGGAACCACGGTCCCATTAGAAATCCAGGCACATCTTAAGGCGATATCACATGATCAGGGTGATCGTAGACCGCCAGGAGATCGAGGTCCGGAGAGTTGATACAAAAGACAACACTGCGGATCCATTCACCAAGGCCCTTCCTCAAGCACAGTTCGAGGACTTTTTGAGATGTTGGGTATGCGGTACGCCAACAGCTGGCCCTAGAGCAGACGTTGGATACTCGGTACGCCAATATATGGCCTTGGTGCAAGTGGGAGATTGTCGGATATGTATGCCCTAGAAGCCATTATTGTATATGTATACATATGGATGCTTGGACATATATATATATATATATATATATATATATATATATATATATATATATATATATATACAGGACAGTCTTGCTCGATATGATAGTATGCCATCTGGTTTATCTTTATCTTAACATGTCGTTTTACTTGATATTACATATCTTTTATACATGTTGATAAAGCCCGTAGGATCATTGCTAGACTATCTGCGTTGTAATGGCGATCATACTTGTGGGAGCTGGGTAGTCGGTACGCACATCCTTAAATAGTCCCTAATAGTGGGAGTGTCGAGACTGAGCATCGATATTCCGGAGTAGACTAGTGTATATGTTTCAAGTCCCCGACCAGGGGCGATGGTATGGTCCCGCAACCATTGATCTTTCGCACCGAAGATCGTATACAGGTGCTCACTGAGTACACCGGACGGACTCGCCGAGAACTTCCAGATGGTACTATACCTATCGTCAGGTGGAAGTTCTTAGGTGACATGAGTACATGTTATTCTTTAGACTTGAGATCGGCATTTGTCTCGTGTGAGTTCCCACTGTGCTTTGATCACTACCATACCACGGCTCTACTGAGTCATGCAAACAGGTTTTGGTTGGGTACAGCCCCGAGCCACATGGAGGTAGTGAGCGATTGTCAGGGATTCGCCTCTCCCGGTATAGGGAGTCGATATCGCACTGTGTTCAATTAGTCAGGAACATAAGACCTTGGCTAAGGCAGTTGGAATTTACTGATAGGCTGATCAGTATTTTCCCGGATTGGTCCTGAGCCGCATCAGCACGAATTACCGGGTTATTAGGGTCTGACGTTTACCACCCCCCAGACCCGGTATGTGATACTTACAGACGAAGAGACCGGACTGTACGGAGATTGTCACAGATAGGCTCAGTAGGGATCCGTATGAGTTTGCTCGTCGGCCTGCCTTTTCGACAGGTACCTGGGTAGCCGTTACGTACAGCTAGTGCCGCTGACGTGCTTATGGTTATGGATTTAACCAGTAACTCACTGCCGGCGTACTGTCGAGTCTTTAGAGTCCCACACAGAGCGTTTCCCTGGTTCAAGCGAAATGATGTAGTAGCCGTATTGGATACGTGCAGGGTCTCGATCGATTTATGTACTTTGTACTTGGACTTTCGATCGGACAGTTGGTAATACTAGGTGGCTCGGGTTTGAGCCGGATTATTAAATCAGGTATTGATTGAATAGTTTACATATATGTATTTCGATATGTATATTATAGTTTTACGTTCTTCATGTTATTCTATCTCTTTGGGCATTCATGTTTTTATCCGAATGCTGGTATGTATATAAAGCATACTGTAATCCGTATTTTATTACAGATTACCTTCTAGAAGGTGGACATCTCATCATGGTCTTTTCCATTTTTTGATAAATGGAAATGAGGTTGAAATTAAGGGGAAGGAGGCATGGTGATTGGCATAGCATCAATAGTTCACAAATGAATTCTTTATTCATTTGTGGTTACTATTGAAGCATGGCTACACTTGTTTATTCATGAAAATTCATACACAAAATCTTTGTGTTGATTTTCTCTTACATGCATGCTTCATTATTTTCTTGAGCTCCCATTTTTCTTCATCTCCTCCCTCCTCTTGAGTTTCCTCCACCTTCATCATCTTCCTCTTCACCGCCCTTCTCATGAGTTGAGAAACAAGTGAAAAGAAAAGAAAGAGATAGCAAACACTTAGATCTTCACACTACATCCTAGATTACTTGGTTTAGCAACCCAAGTTCTCTAGTTGCTCCACTTGACATATTGTGAGGAGCTAGAGCCATAAATCATATCCCTCAGGTGGATCATCTACGACAAAGGAGGACCGGAGAGCAAGATTGATCGCGAAGAACCAAATGAGCCAACAAAGAAGATCAAGCATGTTCAAGATGGACACTTAGAGCTAAAGATGAAGAAAGAAGACCGAAAGACATGGTTCCTTTGGTGAGATTTCTTCATCATAGTAGATAGCTCTCTTTATTTAGCTAGTTAGGTTTATGGTAAGATCCGGGTTAAAAGTTATTCTAGTGTCGTGTTCTAATCGTTAAAAAAAAATTGTTCCGCATTTGGTGACGGTAGTTGGCCGGGGCACTAGCGTAACCATTCAGTATTGTACGTGGATGACATACTCTTGATAGGAAATGATGTTCCTATGCTACACTCGGTCAAGCTCTTCTTATCACAAAAGTTCTCCATGAAAGATCTGGGTGATGCCTCCTACATCCTGGAGATTAAGATCTATAGAGATAGATCTAAGAGGATGTTGGGATTGTCCCAATCCAGGTACATTGACACCATAATAAAGTGGTTTACTATGGAAGATTCTAAGTGTGGTAATTTACCCGCTTGCTCAGGAATCACTCTCTCCAAAGAGATGACTCCCAAGACAGATTTGGAGAGGGCTCACATGAAAGGGATACCCTATGCTTCTGCAGTTAAGTCTATCATGTACGTGATGTTATGTACCAGACTGGATGTAGCTTATGCACTAAGTGTGGTATGTAAGTATCAATCAGACCCAGAGGAGAAGCACTGGACAGCTGTGAAGAACATTCTTAAGTACTTGAGAAGGACTAAAGAAATGTTCTTGGTGTATGGTAACGGAGATCTCCATGTGGAGTACTTACCGATTCTAGCTTCCAAAGTGATAAGGACAACAATAAGTCGGTCTCAGATTTTCTCTTTACCCTCAATGGAGGGGCGGTATGTTGGAAGAGTTCCAAGCAAGATACCGTAGCAGACTCGACGATGGAGGCTTAATACATCGCTGCCAATGAGGTTGTCTGGATGAAGAAGTTCATTGCTGAACTTGGTGTGGTTCCATCCATTGAGCATCCAATACCTTTGTATTGTGATAACAATGGAGCTGTGGCTTTGGCCAAGGAACCCCAGTCCCATCAGCGATTCAGACATATTCTGAGGCGGTATCACCTAATCCAGGAGATAGTTGATCGCCGGGAGATCGAGGTCAGGAGAGTTGACATGAAGGACAACACAGCGGATCTACTCACAAAGCCCCTCCCCCAGATGTAGTTTGAGAGACTTTTTGGGATGTTGGGCATAAGATACTAGAACAACCGGCCTTAGTGCAAGTGGGATATTGTTAAATATATGTATGCTCTAGAGGCCATTTTTGTATGATATAGTGGATGCTTAGACATATATATAAAGGACTTTCTTGCTCGACATGATAGTATGCTATCTGGTTGCTATTTATCTTAACATGTACACTTGTATTATTATACTGTCTCTCTGATACATGTTGATAAATCCCTTAGGATGCTGGCTTGACTACCAGGACTATGATGCAGAACATACTAGAGGGATTGTATAGTCCGTAAGCACATCCTTTACCCGATCCTAGTCGAGGGAGTACCGAGACAGGGTATCGATATTCCAGAATAGACTAGTGTGTACGTTTCTTGACCCTGTATAGGGCGATGGTTGATCCCACAACCAATGGTGTTTGACATCAAAGAGTTTACACAGGTGCTCATTGTTGGAGATAGTGCCCTCAGAGTCAATTATTAGGTCACAGGTACGTGATTCCAATGATTGATGGAGGACCTATCCCGGTAGGACAGTCTTACTCGAGATGATAGTATGCTATCTGGTTTACCTTTATCATCGTGTACTGCTTTAAGTGACCTGACAAGTCGCTATTACACGTTGGTAGAGCCCTTAGGATTCTTGCTTGACCACCAGCAGTATGAGGGCGATCATATACGTGGGAGCTGGCAGTCTATAAGCATATCCTTAAATGGTCCCTAGTCGTGTGAGTTTCGAGACAGGGCATCGATACTCCAGAGTAGACTAGTGTATACAGTCGAGACCCCGACGAGGGGCGGTGGCCGGTGTCAAAAGCCACTGGTGTCAGTTGGATCACCTAAGATGTATACAGGTGCTCATTGGGTTATGAGTACACCGGACAGGACTCGCCGGGAACATGCTAGTTGGTCATATACCAGACGTCAGATGGCAGTTCCCTGGTGACATGTGTACAGGTTAGCTCATCGACCTGGGGATTGTCATTTGTCTTGTGTGAGTTCCCACTGTACTTTGATTACTACCCTACCACGGCTCAAAGGAGTCGTGCAAACAGGTTTTAGTTGGGTACAGTCCCGAGCCACATGGAGGCAGTGAGCATATCTTCAGGGGTTCGTCTCTCCCGGTATTGGGGGTGAGGTCGTGCTGTGTCTAGGAGAGCCATTACATGAAGCCCTCGGCCGAGGCAAGGAGATTTACTGGTAGGTATTCCAGTAATATCTCAGGGTGTTCTGGGCTACACTCCGACACGACTTGTACCGCTTTTGGGGGTCTGACTTTTACCAACCCCCTAGGCCCGCCATGCGATGCTCATAGACGAACGGACCGGACTGTACGGATATTGTCACTGACAGGCTCAGTAGGGTTGTCAGGCTGAGTTCGCTCACAGACGCCCTTTTTAGTCAATACCTGGTAGCCCGTTACGTATTGGCTTATACCTCTAACGTGCTAGTGGTTAAATCCACAACCAAGGTGTTGACGAGTCTTTAGAGTCCCCCACGTTCAGTTACTCAGCTTTCGGGCAAAAGGTTGTAGAGGCCATATGGAGATATGGCAAGGTCCGATCAGATACGTGCGGTATTGCACGGATCAGGATCGGACAGTTTGTACTATAGGCCGTATGGATATATTGCAGGGTTCGATCAGATATGTGCGGTATTGCACGGATCAGGATCGAACAGATATTACTGGCCGTCTTTGGTTTAAGCCGGATCCTAGTATAGTACAGTGTAGATTTTTTCTCATTGCATTTGTATTTCGGTCGAAATACAAATGCGGGTGTGTATGCACAGTATCGGGGTTTTCCTGTAATTTATTACGGGACCAGTTTTCTGGAGTTGCCAGTTTGCTTTCCGTTTCGGCCAATTTCCTTTGTATCGTTCATTGGCCGAAGATTGGTGGAGGAGGGCTTATTTGCATTGTTGCAAATAAGTGTTTGTGGAGGGGTTTTTTGTTTTTTGTTGCATCATCATGAGAGCACCATACCTTGACTTCTTCATCCATCATGGCTTGACTTTTATATGATATGGTTGTTGATGATGGCATGACTTTTGGAGTGATGATTGTTGCTTTGAGTGTTGGATTTTCCTTACTATCATTTCTTTTGCATGATAGCCTTCTCTCTCTCCCCATTGTATTATTGGATCACTCCCTCATTTTCACCCACTCACTCTCACTCTCTCCCTCTTGATGGTCATGGCCGGCCACTCTCTTGAGTGGGCTGTCCAAACATTTTGGTGTGGGATTTTGCTTCATTTCATGTTGCAAAAATCCCACAAGATCA
Organism: Agapanthus africanus; assembly: GCA_030015575.1. Taxonomy (NCBI): domain Eukaryota; kingdom Viridiplantae; phylum Streptophyta; class Magnoliopsida; order Asparagales; family Amaryllidaceae; genus Agapanthus; species Agapanthus africanus. The sequence continues at coordinate 243,923,105 of CM057340.1, forward strand.
ATCCCAAAAGCTCCAAGTATCATTCCTCCACCAAATGGCAATTCCACAACCCCAAAGTGAGACTTGAGGACTATATATTCTACAGCGAATCTTGGGCACGTCGAGTAGCCGGCTTCGTGCCCGAGTTGCCTCGGCATTGAGGTGGGAGCCCGTAAAAGAAGTAGGCGATGTGGTGCACTTCCGGCGACGAAGTGGAGACCGGAGCTTCCGCAGGAGATCGGGACGACGACGAGAAGACCGGAGGACTTGGATCAGTCGGTATATCTCTCTTCCCCATCTTGTAGTTTGTTAGGACTAATTAATGGTTCGATCCGGGTATTAGTGCGCGGCGGTTTGCCAGTTCAAGAAAAATTAAAGTTTATCACCGCTTCCGCATTTGGCCGTCGGATTGACGGCCGGGGCGCCGCCGTGCACTTACAGTGGTATCAGAGCCTCGCCATTAACTTAGTCTAGCTTGGTTCAATGTGTTTTGCATTTCCGATCGACCAAAATTCCAAAATCTACATTTTTGTTCGCGACAGTTTTCTGTTGAAATTTTTTGGTCTCCAAAAATTTTTCAGGTTGTATAAAATTGATGTACTAGAGATTATAAGAGCTCTGTAAAAATTCGATGAAGTGATTCCACTGTGGGAGCGCGGAACCGCCGCAAACACCCCCTTCTCGCCGCGGTTCCGCCGCGCACTGTGGAGATCCCTGCACCAAATTTCTACAGTGTCTGTGTGGGCTTAAAATATGGGTTTTGGAATATTAATTTTGGGCCCAGAATTTCTTGATGTGCTACAGTAGTACTTGGGGGCCCACTTGTTAAATTTTGATCGATCGGATATTTTAAACACATTATTTCACAGTATTTACATTATATCTGCGACCGTGAATGTCACTTGATCGGTAAATCCTGTCTAACTGCTATAGCCCGGTTAGACGGATTTGCGAACGTGACTTTCACGTTGATGTTCTGTTTTTGCTGTGATGTTGCGGATCGGTCGTGGGGGATAGCCTGGATGCAATGCTAGTACAGTTGTGGTTGTATTATGTACATTTGATATTGCGGGGCGAGCGTCCGACATGTGGACTGCCGTCACTGCCTGTTTGTATTATTATTTTGGGGCACGACCAGGTTGCGGTCGGTGTACCCGTTGTATATATATTTTACTTTTTGTACTAGGATTGCCCCGCGGAGGGGTGCACGGATAGCCGGGTTCTAGAGGGCAACAAGCCCGCATCTCATGGCATTGGGACGGAGGGGGCTTCACTCTTGGATTGGCGGGCTATTCGCCGCACTCGTAGGGGGTACAGGTTGACCCAGGAGGGGTGCCCAAGTTGCCGGATTCCGTGAAGTGCTGGGTGGTCCATTCACGGCGCTGAAGGGGGCTGCCTCGCTTCAGGTTTTGGTGGGTGACTTGCCGTGCCCGTAAGGGTCTAGGATTTCATTGCACAGGCTATCCACACGACCAGGGGAACGTCCGGTTTCAGCGGCTCTGTGAAACCCGGGGACCCCAGATATCTGTATTGTTTCTGTGATGCTGTTCATTCTCTGTGATGTTGCATTTTTTATCACGCCTTGGGCGAATATAATATATTGGTATATATATTAGTAGATGTTGTATATCTTTTACATCCGCGCTAGTCCAGTCCCCGCTCTGTCGTTAGTTAGCTAACCTAACGGGTAATGACGGGACCCAGTGGCGAATGCGGATGGCATATACGTACATCAGTATATTTTCGTTCTTTTTGGTGTGATCAATTGATGGGACCGCGTTGATTCGGATCAATGCAAGTTAAAAACAAACCTAATCTGATGTTGTTGGAACACTTTTCAAAAAGCTGTTATTGCAAGGACGTTCACTTTTGTTTTGCATCGTGGTATTCAGTTGGAATATCCTGCTCCTCAGTCGACGAGGCAAGGGCCGAGATCCCTTCACCGGGAGTGACCCCTTGGACAAAAGTTTGCGTCAGGGCATTAACTTCACTATAGCCGATTTCTTTTACTTTGCATCGTGGTATTCAGTTGGAATATCCTGCACCTCATTCTACGGGGAAAGAGCCGAGATCCCTTCACCGGGAGTGACCTCTTTAGCAAAGGTTTTCGTCACTATATTTTTTAAAGCTATCAGTTCCTTCAACGATATCAAGTTCATTACGTTAAAGGTTTTCGCCAGAAACCATTCGTAGCCCTCCATCATTTCAGTTAAATATTCGGTAGTATTCAAGCTATGTATTTTGACCTCACGCCAAGGCATAGTGTTTGGTAGCTGCCGGGTATTTATCTGTTGCATAGATAGATGCGTTGGTTTGGGACAGTCGTACTACTATTTTGGCCTACGTCAAGGGTATGTACGAGTGGATTCAAATTAACCTGGACAATGATGGGTAGAACTTGACATGTGACTTATGATATTTTGACCTCACGCCAAGGTTATAAGAGCATGGGGCAGAAATCACATCGGGAGTTTCAAAAGAACTGAAACTTGCCAGATATGCGCATACCATCTGGAGTATGATGATGTGAGCGGATTCCGTCACGTTATCATGCGATGATAGTTGGATCCCGATTCCCACTGATGAGTTAGTTTACTCCTCGGGTGACCCCGACTAATTCTTCTTTCAGGTTTGGAGAAGAATTTGAGGTACAGTGGGAGGTTTCCAGATTAGATAAATTGGTAACCATTCTGATCTAGGTTAGAGTGCACGCTGAGTGTTTCTTTTCTCTCTCTCTTCGGCAGCGACCATTGACCCGACCCTAAGACTATGACTCAGTGACCAAGTTGACCGAACCTTCTTAACACTGGCTTTTGGATTGTCAGAGTTGCGAACATCATTGCCACTCCTACTTTTACCCTTTTCTCCAGGACACCCCGTGTTACTACGAACGTCCACTTCCATTGGACAAAACCATCATATGGTTAGATACGAACTTGAAGGAATTAATTCGAGGATGGTTTCAGGTTCTGGAGAAAACGGATAGGATTATTCAGTTGTCTTTTCCTTTTTACCTTCTCTCAAGTTGTGAGTACTCCTTGGTTTAGGAGATAGTACACCTATTACGCAAATTGGATAGTCTTCTTCCAAACCTTAGGCTGGTGCCGACCGAAGGGAATGAAGAAAACCAATTTGCCTAACGATGGTGTACAGAAGGTATTAAGTTCAGACAAAGCAAGGGATTAGTAAGAGGGCAAAGTAAATTGCAACAGATATTCATGACCAAACCAAGTATTCCTTCGCCAATCCTAAAATCACCTTTGTATTTCTCCAGGACACTCCGTATCACTATGAAGATCCACAGTTTATTGGATACTCCATCGTATGGTTATATACGAACTCGAAAGGAACTTGTTCCAGTTCGGGGATGGATTCTGGTCCAGGAGAAATAGGAATAAGGTTTATTCGGTTGTCTTTTATCTTCACCCTCTCTCATTGCGAGTGTTCCTAGGATTAGGACAGTACACCCATTATGCTTATTGGATAGTCTTCTTCCAAACCATAGGCTGGTGCCGAACGGTAGGGAAGGAAGAAAACCATTTGGCCTAAGGGGTGTGCAGAAGGTAAAGACTAAAGCCATAAGAAGGGATTTGGAGAGGTGGCAAAGAATTATACGGTTACAGTCGTGAATCTGGAAGAGGCATTACTAGGAATACCAGGATACCCCATCGAAACATTTCGATGTTTCAGTTTCACTGTGTAATGTTAAAAGAAAACTGATTTCCCGATTAGATACTTACTCCTGGGTATGTACTTACCAGGTATGATTCTCACATCTGTATGGTTTTACAGATGATGAGTGGGAGTAAGTTATTGGGAATTGGGTGATCATCCTCATTATATCGGGATTCGTTGTAATCGGTGATATTTGAGGAAGTCACCTGGGTTGTTTGCCGGTCGGCAAATATTTGGTTTTGAATATCCGCTGTTATGCACCAATTTCAAATTGATATATCTGTACGTCTATTTTCATAGAGTGAGATATACCTTTCTGAAATTATGTCTACGACATTTACCTATATCAGTGGATGGTTAGGTAAGGAGCATTAAACAGAGATGTAATTCTTCATAACCAAAGGTACAGTTTTCAACCTACGACACACAGTGAATGAGTTATCAGACTCAAGGGACTTATACAGAGTATTGTATGTTGTCCAGGGTCCATCAGGACAGAGGGGTTGGTCCTCGTACTATATTCGGTTTACTTATGACTTCTCTAGTTTTTAGACAGGTGTTTCGCGGAAACACAGGGTCTGAATGTTGAGAAGTTATAGGTATTTGAATAAAGTAGAGAACCAGGTATTGCAAGTATCGGGATTCTTCAAAGTGATCGAAGATGTAGGTACTTGTGTATGGTATTCAGTTGACAGTAATGATTAAGAGATCTTGCTTCTCTTTCAGGTTACTCATAATTGGAAGCATTCCTAAGTTGAGTAACGCTGATCCGCCTCCTTCCATTTAGTTGACATGCACTGGAGATAGTTGCATGATTTGGATCTGGTTCAGTTAAATCAGTGCCTCTGGTCCTATATGGGATATAGAACAGTTCGTATCTTAACGTTGTTAAGGTACAGGGAGTTGTCCGGCTTATGATTAAAACCAGACACTGGACAACTCAAGGCACGTTTCTGTAATGGCTGTTTGTGGGTTGACCCAGGCTATGACGAGGGTTGACTTTCTACCATCTGGATGAACAATAGCAATATTGTTCTAGACTCGCCACAGTTTTATTAAAAATGGATTTTTTCAGAAAACAGTAGTGGGAGTATGGTAGAACTGGAGGTGATTCCAGAACCACGAACGATTACTGAAGATTTGACAAGGAACCTAAAGATTCAATCTGGATTGACATTCCATTGGCCACTCCGCAGATACGGTGGGTAACTTCAGGCACCCGAGAGGTACTACGGTAGCCTCAAGGACGGTGACAGGGAAGTTCTTGTTTACCCACAATTACCATTGCTGTTGTTCCAGGCTGCGAGACCCGGCGGGAGGATGAGTATAGCGTTGTTCTAAACTAGTTTTAGAAGTGGACGTCTATATGACTCTGCCAGAGGGTTGTCGTAGTCAGTGGGAGCAGCGGAAGCATTGGTGGACAGGAAGCTTATGTCTATTTATAGACTAAAGCAGATATAGCAGAGATAGATCATCTATTTCTGATGTGACAGTCATAGGTTTGACTTCACCAGAATAGGGGATGGATCTGTTGAGAAGGTAGTAAGGTGTGATATCCTGGTATTTGGATGACATACACAGAGTAGGGAAGGAAACTCATATACTACAATCGGTTATACTTTGGTCGTCACACAATGGTTTCTCCACAAAGGAAATGGATTTTGTATCAGACATACTGGTTACTAGATCTATGGTTTTAGATCTAGATTTGGATGGTTTCCCAATCTGGGTACTTAGACAGCATTCTAAGAGTATTTAGAATGGACGACTCCTGGCACGGTAGTGTACCTGCAGGTAATGGAGTCACCCTCTCTAAAGGTGTCTTACAGACTAAAGGGGAGAGGGATGTGCATGATTGGCAGATCACTTGCTCAGGCAATTGAGTCAATCATGAGATGTCAAGTACCACACCAGATGTTGTTCTTGCACTAGATGCAATAAGTTGACATTGATCCAATCCTGGAGAAACGGTCGGAAGAAGTTTTAGAACATAAGTGGATGTTCTAGGGATATGATAACGATAGCCTCATGCAGGAGACAGTTATCAATCCAGGCTTCCAAGCTGACATGGACGACAAGGAAGTTGTCAGAGTTATAGTTGTCCTTCTGACAAGGGGAGTATTTTGGACAGGTGGTCCAAGGCAATACTGAGGGAGGCATGGCGCAGGATACTGATTAAGTTCAGTTGACGATACAGTCTAAGAAGTTTGGATTTGGAGTTCATTTATGAGCTATGTCCCATCAGACATCCAGACACATTCTAAGACAGGTATTACTCTTTTCGGGAGATGGCTTTCTCCACGAACTTGAGATATAGAGAGACATAGAAAGAAACAACAAAGCGGATCCACTCACTAAGGCTATTCCTCGAACGCAATAGTTTCGCAAACGAGCTTTGTGAGACTGACTAGTACAGGAGTTGGGTGTTCGGTATCACACGGGCTGTGAGTATGCGACATCGCAATAATTAGCCTTGAGTGCAAGTGGGAGATTGTTGGAGATAGTGCCCTCAGAGTCAATTATTAGGTCACAGGTATGTGATTGCAATGATTGATGGAGGACCTATCCCGGTAGGACAGTCTTAGTCGAGATGATAGTATGCTATCTGGTTTACCTTTATCATCGTGTACTGCTTTAAGTGACCTGACAAGTCGCTATTACACGTTGGTAGAGCCCCTAGGATTCTTGCTTGACCACCAGCAGTATGAGGGCGATCATATACGTGGGAGCTGGCAGTCTATAAGCATATCCTTAAATGGTCCCTAGTCATGTGAGTTTCGAGACAGGGCATCGATACTCCAGAGTAGACTAGTGTATACAGTCGAGACCCCGACGAGGGGCGGTGGCCGGTCTCACAAGCCACTGGTGTCAGTTGGATCACCTAAGATGTATACAGGTGCTCATTGGGTTATGAGTACACCGGACAGGACTCGCCGGGAACATGCTAGTTGGTCATATACCAGACGTCAGATGGCAGTTCCCTGGTGACATGTGTACAGGTTAGTTCATCGACCTGGGGATTGTCATTTATCTTGTGTGAGTTCCCACTGTACTTTGATTACTACCCTACCACGGCTCAAAGGAGTCGTGAAAACAGGTTTTAGTTGGGTACAGTCCCGAGCCACATGGAGGCAGTGAGCGTATCTTCAGGGGTTCGTCTCTCCCGGTATTGGGGGTGAGGTCGTGCTGTGTCTAGGAGAGCCATTATACGAAGCCCTCGGCCGAGGCAAGGAGATTTACTGGTAGGTATTCCAGTAGTATCTCAGGGTGTTCTGGGCTACACTCCGACACGACTTGTACCGCTTTTGGGGGTCTGACTTTTACCAACCCCCTAGGCCCGCCATGCGATGCTCATAGACGAACGGACCGGACTGTACGGATATTGTCACTAACAGGCTCAGTAGGGTTGTCAGGCTGAGTTCGCTCACAGACGCCCCTTTTAGTCAATACCTGGTAGCCCGTTACGTATTGGCTTATACCTCTAACGTGCTAGTGGTTAAATCCACAACCAAGGTGTTGACGAGTCTTTAGAGTCCCCCACGTTCAGTTACTCAGCTTTCGGGCGAAAGGTTGTGGAGGCCATATGGAGATATGGCAAGGTCCGATCAGATACGTGCGGTATTGCACGGATCAGGATCGGACAGTTTGTACTATAGGCCGTATGGATATATGGCAGGGTTCGATCAGATACGTGCGGTATTGCACGAATCAGGATCGAACGGATATTACTGGCCGGCTTTGGTTTAAGCCGGATCCTAGTATAGTACAGTGTAGATTTTGTCTCATTGCATTTGTATTTCGGTCGAAATACAAATGCGGGTGTGTATGCACAGTATCGGGGTTTTCCTGTAATTTATTACGGGACCAGTTTTCTGGAGTTGCCAGTTTGCTTTCCGTTTTGGCCAATTTCCTTTGTATCGTTCATTGGCCGAAGATTGGTGGAGGAGGGCTTATTTGCATTGTTGCAAATAAGTGTTTGTGGAGGGGTTTTTTGTTTTTTGTTGCATCATCATGAGAGCACCATACCTTGACTTCTTCATCCATCATGGCTTGACTTTTATATGATATAGTTGTTGATGATGGCATGACTTTTGGAGTGATGATTGTTGCTTTGAGTGCTGGATTTTCCTTACTATCATTTCTTTTGCATGATAGCCTTCTCTCTCTCTCCATTGTATTATTGGATCACTCCCTCATTTTCACCCACTCACTCTCACTCTCTCCTTCTTGATAGTCATGGCCGGCCACTCTCTTGAGTGGGCTGTCCAAACATTTTGGTGTGGGATTTTGCTTCATTTCATGTTGCAAAAATCCCACAAGATCAATCCCAAAAGCTCCAAGTATCATTCCTCCACCAAATGGCAATTCCACAACCCCAAAGTGAGACTTGAGGACTATATATTCTGCAGCGAATCTTGGGCACGTCGAGTAGCCGGCTTCGTGCCCGAGTTGCCTCGGCATTGAGGTGGGAGCCCGTAAAAGAAGTAGGCGATGTGGTGCACTTCCGGCGACGAGGTGGAGACCGGAGCTTCCGCGGGAGATCGGGACGACGACGAGAAGACCGGAGGACTTGGATCAGTCGGTATATCTCTCTTCCCCATCTTGTAGTTTGTTAGGACTAATTAATGGTTCGATCCGGGTATTAGTGCGCGGCAGTTTGCCAGTTCAAGAAAAATTAAAGTTTATCACCGCTTCCGCATTTGGCCGTCGGATTGACGGCCGGGGCGCCGCCGTGCACTTACACTCATTAGAGAATGGGTACACCGAACAGGACTCGCCGAGAACTCCTAGTTGGTACCATACCTATCGTCAGATAGCAGTTCTCTGGTGACATTTGTACAGGTTAGTCTGTAGACCTGAGATTTTCATAGTGTCTTGTGTGGTTCTCACTGTGCTTTGATTTCCTCCCTACCATGGCTCAAAGGAGTCGTGCAAACAGGTGGATTTTCGGTAAAGTCTCGAGTCATATGGAGGCAGTGAGCAATAGGAGGGGTTTCGTCTCTTCCGGTATAGGGAGTTGATGTTGTTCTATGCTCGATTGGATATAACAGCAAGTACCTGGCCAGGTCTGTTAAGATTTACAGATAAGTGTTATCAGTAGTTTCTCAAACGGTTATAGGCCATACATCGGCATGACTTATCAAGTTACTGGGGTCTGACGATTCCACCCCGAGACTCGATATGCGACATATCAGACGAAGAGACTGGACAGTACGGTAAGTGTTGCTTATAGGCTTCATGAGAGTTTGGACAAGCTTGCTTGTTGATCTTTTATTCGCTCAATACCTGGGTAGCCGTTACGTCCTGCTAGTACCGCTGACGGCTTATAGGTATCTGATGTGATCATTTCCTGCTGCTGAGTATTGACGAGTCTTTAGAGTCCCACACAGAAGTTTCCTGGTTCCAGCGAAATGAAGTATGGCACATATGCTAATATGTGCGGGGGCCTGATTAAATACAAGTATGTAATACTGTATTCTAATCTGGCGGTTATTTGATATCAGTTAGGTTATAAATGATATAACCGGATTATTGAATCAAGTGTTGATTTGATAATGTGATATACAGATAAATGATATTAGTCGGTTATATATGATATAACCAGATTACTAATTAATGTGTTGATTTAATAATATGATATATATTTATATTTTATATAATTATATATTAACTAATATTATTGCTCACTAATTATTTGCTTATCTTTATATATGTGTGTGTGTGTGTGTGTGTGTGTGTGTGTGTGTGTGATATATTTGTATATATTATATGAAGTATGGTTGATTTTCTATTTTGAGAAAATAGAAAATGAGGTGGAAAATGGGGAGACTTTTAAAGGAATGGGTGAAGCATGGTTCATGGATTATTATATTACTCTTGATTTACTATTGAAGTATGGTTCCATTTTTATTATTGGGAAATATTGATGCTTCAATGAGTGAGTTCATTTTGATGAACCATTCTGCACTTGTTCTTTTTTTTCTTTACATGAGACTTAAGCTCATTTGCTCACTAGCCCTCTCCATTTTCTTCACCTCCTTCTCCAAGCCCAATCCCTCATATGAGTTGTGAAACCTTGAGCTTGTGAGAACCCTAGAAAAATAAACCCCTACTTTACCATCCTATACTAGATTTGCACTTTGGTGTAGTGTGTTTACTTCACTAAAGAGTTTAGTGAATAGGTAACTTGGATTAGCGGACTTCGGGTGGATCATCTTCAGCACGAAGGTCATTGAAGCAAGTTCGTTAAACCTTCAAGTGGAGCCTAGTGGAGTCGCATGGACTAAAACCCGGAGCTTTAAAAGAGAAGGACACGGTCTACAAAGGTTGTAGCCTCTTTCTCTTAGTGTAATGTTTTGTTATATCATGTTAAACCCTAATCATCTAGTTTAAGATCTTGGTCAGTGTTGATTAGCACCCCAAAAATTTTAAAATGGCATGCTTAACGCTAGTAAAACCCAGTGATGGTGCTAACAAACACTTTCATGGTATTAGAGGCAAAGCTAAAAGATTAGACGATGTTTGTAGAATTACGAAACCGAAACAACTCCGAAAGCATCGCCTTGAAACCCTATTCTCTGACGAATTTTAAATGGCCTCTGAAATTTTTTTAAACAGTTGCAGAATGTTATATGTGATATAACTAGAATACAGAAGAAACACGAGACCAAAAATCCAAAATTCAATCGGCGAAAACCCCAAAATTACCGGCCTCGCCGTCCTTTCTTTTAAATTTTGGTCTCTTATTTTTCCTGTGGTCTGCTCACATGGTTTGTGGTTTCATGGATATGTTTGATTAGCCCAGTTTGCATGTGATGTTAACTTTTGTTATGGGGCTAATACGGAGTGTTTCGTAGTCGTAATTTTTATATCGTTTCGGGTTTACGTTTCATATGTGATACAGTAGTTGGAATCCACATTAAATTAGTTTTGTGAAAACTAGTTTGTTTGTAAATCTAGCATGTTAGTCTCTATTGATCGATTGCCATGATGTTTCGATTCGGATCGAAACTCCGTCGCAATCGCGTATCGTACGCGAATATTCGCCAGATAACTTTACTAGGTAGCCACGCCCCATAGCCCCGACCAACTGACTTTAGGAGAACCCCGTTGCCAAAAGCATCCACTCGGGTGCTTGTGGCCATGGTGTTCCGCCTAAGTGCACTTGGTCGACGGCAATGGGGTTGCGGCCATCTACTAAAGTTCCCGACGAGTATTCGATCGGGTAGTCGGGAATCTTGTTGAATTACCCGACTAAGTTATTGAAAGGAGTTTTCGATATGAGACTAAAATGCAAGGTTTATAGGGTTTGGAATGAAATTCGGAATATGAGATATTCCGAGTTTATGATGTCTAAGGAATATGCGGATTCTAATTATTGTAGTTTTTCATTTCTTTTCTGCGACCGTAAGAATATGTGGGGTATCCCAAATCTCGTTGCTATATGTCAATGACATTCGGGATATACATATTTACTTACGTTGATGACATGTGATGTTATGTGTTGCTGTGATATGTTATATTGGATCGTCGTGAATGAATAGCCGGGGTTTTTTGCGTGAGATGGGAGTTTTTCAATTTTCATTCATGTAAAAAATGTATGCAATATTCTTTTATTGGGACACTTCCGGTTTGAGGATGATGTCACCATTGATGTATATTATTTACTTTTCCGCAATAGGATAGACCCAAGGCTGGGAGCACAAGTAACCAGGTTCTGGAGTCCAGTGGGAAACCATCTCGTGGAGTCGAGACCGAGTCTCCTAACTCTAGAATTGGCAAGGTTTCTTGCCGCTCTCGTAGTGGTCTAGGGATGTGGGTTTGGATATTCATCATGACCGTGGAATCCGTGTTTTTCATTATTGGCTTAATTTAAAACACGGACCTCTTAGTATATCCAATATTTCATATGTTGACTTCTGCCGCTTGGTTCTGTGATGTGATCATATAACTACGTGATACGAATGCTATATATATATATATGATATGTATAATAAACGTTGATTTTGTTTTATACCTGCGCTAGTCCATCCCCCGCTCTGCGGTTAGTTAAGTAACCTAACGGTGCATGACGGGGCCTCATGGCGAATACGGATGGCATAGGAATACGTTCTATTTTCGTTTCTTTTTTCTGTGATGTTTAGGGAAACATAAATGATGGGACTTCATTAATAAGATTAATGAAAAGTAAAGAAACCTAAAGATGTTGTAGAATCAAAAGTTTGTAAAAAGGTAGCTCTAGTTCTTTCTTTTCATAGTGGTATTCCTTGATGAATATCCAGCACCTCATTCGATGAGGAAAGTGCCGAGATCCCTTCACTGGGAGTGATCACATTAGCAAAACTAGCAAATGCTACAACCCACTCGATTTAGTTTTTATAACTTCTCTAGTTCTTGCTTTGAATAGTGGTATTCCTTGATGAATATCCAGCATCTCATTCGATAAGGAAAGAGCCGAGATCCCTTCACCGGGAGTGACCTCTTTAGCGAAACTAGAAAAAGCTAAAAAAAACACTCCTTTTCAAATCACTAGATTCTACAACGATATCAAGTTCATTACATTAAAGGTTTTCTTAAAAATAAGACGTAGCCATCCGTCATTTTAGATAAGTATTATTTAGTATTCGTGTTGCGTTTGTTGACCTCCGTCAAGGCGTAGTGTAAGGTAGCTGATTAGTGTTTATCTGCCGCTTGTGATGCGATTAGATTAGGGTAGTCGTACGACCTTGTTGACCTCCGTCAAGGGTCGTGCGGGTGGGTTTAATTCAATCACTAAATGAATGGGCTGAACTTGACTAGTGGCCTATGGTTTATTGACCTTCGTCAAGGTCATAAGATGCTAGGGGTAAAAACAATTATCGGGATTTTCAAGTGTTGAAATTTGCAATGATATTGCATACCTTCTATATAATAGTTGGGTCCCGATACCTACTGCGAGTAAGAGTTACTCCTGGGAGAGTTTTCCATTTTACAATTAGCTGATCAAGTAGGTGTTAACGGGATTATGCCCCTACGGAAATGAGGTTATTTAATTAGTTCCATGCGAAAGCATGGGGAGACTCCCTCGGAGTACCAATACCTGCCTGGATGAATGATCGGCGAACTAGTAAGGTGTGATTAATCCCGGCTAATCTTACTTTTTATGGTTTGAAGGAAGATTTGATAAAAACAGTGGGAGCCATCCTGATTAGATAAGATAATAACCAATCTAATCTTGCAAGAGCGTATGCTAAAGTGTTTCCTTCTCTCTCTCCCTCCAGGTAGCGACCAATTACACTCCTTAATCAAGATAATAATATGGATGTATTGACCGAACTCGCTTATTATACTGAGTTGGGGAAGATTGGTTCCGCTCTTTCTTATGATTGTCATAAGTCCGAGCAAGGAATAGTAGAATATCAGAATTCCCACGCCACCCAAGCGAAGAAAGAGCATGATGATGCATCTTCTTCGGGTATGTTCATTACAGAGAACTGTTTCTCAGTGTGTTCTATGTCCTGGGTATTGGATACCGGATCAGGATCCCACGAATGTAATTTGTTACATGGGTTAAGGAGAGGTAGAGAACTGGGAAATGGTGATATGTCTCTAAAAGTAGGGAATGGAAAATTTTTTGCAGCCAAAGCAGTTGGCGAATATCACCTAGTGTTACCAAATGGTAATACATTGAAGCTGAACGACTGTTACTACGTACCAAAGATAATGTGAAATATTATATCAGTTTCTTCGCTAACTAGAGAAGGATATAATTTCACATTAGAGGATAATGTTATGACATTTTTCTGAATCAAGTGTTGATTGGGTTTGGTATGTTGTGTAACGGTATGTACGTTCTAAATCAAAACACGGATCTAAATGTACAGAACACATACAGGAGGAAAAGTTCAGAAATGAACGATGCCTTCTTATGTCATTGTAGACTAGGTCATATCAATGCAACAAGACTAGCTAAGTTGCATAAAACATAAAGATGGATATTTGAATCCGTTCGAATTTACGTCTTATGAAACTTGTGAGTCATGTCTCAAAGGTAAGATGACCAAAACTCCGTTTACTGGACACGGAGAAAGAGCCTATGAACTCTTGGGATTGATACATAGTGATGTATGTGGTCCTATGTTTACTCATGCCAGGAATGGTTTCTCGTACTTTATTACATTCACCGATGATCTCTCTAGATTCGTACATGCGTTCTTGTTGAAAAACAAGTCTGAAGCTTTTGAGAAATTCAAGGAATATACGAACGAAGTAGAGAACCAGACGGGTAAAAGTATTAAAATCCTTCGATCTGATCGGGGGGAGAATACTTGAGCACGGAGTTCCGCGATTATTTAAAAGAGAATAGGATTCTCTCTCAGCTTACTCCTCCGTATACACCACAGTACAACGGTGTATCGGAGCAAAGAAATCGCACCCTATAAGATATGGTGCGCTCTATGATGAGTGTTGCTGGGTAACCGATTTCCTTTTGGGGCTATGCACTTGAGACAGCTGCATACCTATTGAATAGGGTTTCAACCAAATCAGTACCTACCACCCCATATGAGATATGGGAGTGGAAGAGACCATGTCTTAATTACATTAAGATATGGGGTTGTCCGGCTTATGTCAAAAAGCAAAATCTGGACAAGCTCGAGGCAAGGTCAGTTCTGTGCGTATTTGTAGGATATCCCAAACATTCGCGATGGCATATCTTCTACCATACCGAGGAACAAAAAGTGTTTGTTGCTCAACATGCCACCTTTTTAGAAAAGGAATTTCTTATAGAAGAAATTAGTGGCAATGAGGTAGAACTGGAAGAAGTTCCAGCTACACAAACTATAACTGACAATTTGGTCGAATCGGAGGATTCAATAGTTCCCGACGAACCCCAGCCACTCCACAGATCTAGTAGGGTTCCTCATCAACCTGAGAGATACTACGGTTTTATCGTAGATGGTGGGAGCGAGGATTGCATCATGGAAGATGATGACCCAACTAGTTTCGAAAAGGCCATCACAAGTGGAGACTCTGTGAAATGGCTGGATGCCATTCAATCTGAGATGGAATCCATGTACACCAACAAAGTATGGACTTTAGAAGTTGCTCCTGAAGGGGTAAAACCCATCAGGAGCAAGTGGATCTTTCAGAAGAAAATTGGTGTAGATGGAAAAGTTGAGACTTTCAAAGCTAGACTTGTAGCAAAAGGTTTTCGTTAACGACCTGTTGTCGATTATGATGAGACCTTTTCTCCTGTTGCCATGCTGAAGTCCATCAGGATCCTACTTGCCATTGCTACATACCAAGACTACGAAATCTGGAAGATTGACATCAAGACCGCTTTTCTAAATATGATTTAGTAGAGAGCGTGTACATGATATAGCCAGAGGGCTTCGTAGACAGTGGAAGCAGCGGAAGCGTATGCATGCTTCTTAAATCAATCTACGGATTAAAGCAGGCATCGTGGAGTTGGAACATCTGTTTCGATGAAGCTATCAAAGAGTTTGACTTCAACAAAAACGTAAATGAACCTTGTATATACAAGAAGGTTGTAGAGAATAAGGTTGTCTTCCTTGTATTGTACATGGATAACATACTCTTGATAGGAAATGATGTTCCTATGCTACACTCGGTCAAGCTCTTCTTATCACACAAGTTCTCCATGAAAGATCTTGGTGATGCCTCCTACATCCTGGGGATAAAGATCTATAGAGATAGATCTAAACGGATGTTGAAATTGTCCCAATCCAGGTACATTGACACCATACTAAAGAGGTTTATTATGGAAGATTCTAAGCGTGGTAATTTACCCGCTTGTTCAGTAATCACTCTCTCCAAAGTGATGTATCCCAAGACTGATTTGGAGAAGGCTCGCATGCAAGGGATACCCTATGTTTCGGCACTCGGGTGAATCATGTATGCGATGTTGTGTACCAGACCGGATTTAGCTTACTCGCTAGGTGTAGTGAGTAGGTATCAATCAGATCCAGGAGAGAAACACAGGACAGCTATGAAGAACATTCTTAAATACTTGAGAAGGACTGAAGAAATGTTCTTTGTGTATGGTAACGGTGAACTCCAGGTGTAGTCCTTTACCGATTCGAGCTTCCAGAGTGATAAGGACGAAAGTAAGTCGGTCTTGGGTTTTATCTTCACCCTCAATGGCGGGGAGGTATGTTGGAAGAGTTCCAAGCAAGATACCGTTGCAGACTCGATGCTGGAGGATGAATACATCGCTGCCAACGATGCTGCCAAAAAGGCTGTCTGGATGAAGAAGTTCATAGCTGAACTTCGTATGGTTCCATCCATTGAGCATCCAATACCTATGTATTGTGATAACAATGGAGCTGTTGCTTTGGCCAAGGAACCCCGGTTCCATCAGAGATCCAGTCATATTTTTAGGCGGTATCACCTTATCCGGATGATAATTGATCGCCGGGAGATCGAGGTCAGGAGAGTTGACACGGAGAATAACACAACGGATCCACTCACGAAGGCCCTCCGCCAGATGCTATTCGAGAGACTATTTAGGACGTTGGATATGAGATACTACAACAACCGGCCTTAGTGCAAGTAGGAGATTGTTAGGGATTTGTATGCCCTAAAGGCCATTATTGTACATTGAGGTATATTATAGTGGATGCTTGGACATATATATAGAGGACTTTCTTACTCGACATGATAGTATGCTATCTGGTTGCTCTTTATCTTAACATGTACACTTGTATTATTATACTGTCTCTCTGATACATATTGATAAAGCCCTTAGGATGTTGGCTTGACTACCAGGACTATGATGCAGATCATACTACTGTTAGTATATGTATGCCCTAGAGGCCATTATTATACATGTGATGTATATTATAGTGGATGCTTGGACATATATAGGTAGGACTTTCTTGCTCGACATGATAGTATGCTATCTGGTTGCTCTTTATCTTAAATTGTACACTTATTGTCTCTCTATTACATGTTGATAAAGCCCTTAAGATGAGTACTTGACTACCAGGATTATGATGCAGATCACACTAGTGGGGCAATGGTAGTCGGTAAGTACATACTTCAATTGTTCCTAGTCGTGTGAGTATCGAGACGGGGCATCGATATTCCAGAGTAGACTAGCGTATGCGCTTCTTGACCCATATGATGGGCGATGGATGATCCCACATCCATTGGTGTTTGACATCAGAGAAGGTATACGGGTGCTCAGTGGAGACTGGGTACACTGAACGGACTCGCTGAGAACTCCTAGATGGTATTACACCTATCGTCGGATAGTAGTTCTCTGGTGACACTGGTACAGGTTAGTCTGTCGACCCATGATCGTCATAGAGACTTGTGTGATTCCCACTGTGCTTTGATTTCCACCATACCACGTTCAAGAGATCATGCAAAACGGTGGTTTTTTGGTACAGTCCCGTTTCACATGGAGGCAATGAGCGATAGGAGGGGATTTCGTCTCTCCCGGTATTCGGGATTGGTGTTGCGCTGTGCTCGATTGGCCATAACAGGAAATCCCTGGCCAGGGTTGCTGAGATTTACTGGTAAGTGTAATCAGTAGTTTCTCGAACCGTTATGAGCCTCACATCGGCATGACTTATCAGGATATTGGGGTCTGACGTTTACCACCCCCAGGCTGCGATATATGACATATCAGACTAAGAGACCGGACTGCACGGTAGTGTTACTAATTAGATTTGCAGGAGTATGAGAAGGCTTTCTTGTTGATTTTCTGATCGCTCAATAACCGGGTGGCCGTTACGATTAGAAGACCGCTGACGTCTTCTGGCTGACTGATATGATCACCACCACTGCCTGCGTATTGACGAGTCTTTAGAGTTCTACACAGAAGTTTCCTGGCTCAGGAGAAACGAAGTATGAGCACATATGTGATATTGTCACGACCCGAAATGGGACGTGACTGGCACTTGAACCATATGAAGTCTATAGGGCTCCATCTAATTCAAGTAAGCCAAAATCCCAGAAATCAAAACCATTTAAAGAAGAAAGTAAAGGAAAACGTTAGTTTTAAAGCAAGTAGTTTAACAACATAAACCGAAGTATTGCATTGTTAAAACCTCAATTCTTTTCTGAAAATTTCGGCAGAGTTTTCTTTGTAAATACTGGCCCCAAACGGGTACAACATGTATAATATAAATAAAGGCATCCCCATGTGGGAGCTAGATCTTCACCAATTGGCGGTCACAACCACGCAAGCAATATAATATACAACGCCGAAGGGCGAGGATCAAAACTCAAAAGGAAACTGAAAATTATCAAGAAAACCATAATAATACAAGCGCGACTCTAAGGTCGAAATAATATACACTGATCTTCTAAGGTTATCAAATATACAAGTCTGGTTGATGGAGTTTACTAGATACAACTGAAATATAATAAAGGTACAATGGTGGTCACGATGCAAGTGAACCCACCTACCAAAGCAATCACCCGGAATGAAGCAGTGTGCCAGCAAAGCCGCCAAGGAAACTTGTACGACAAAACCTGCAAGAAACTGTGGCACAACGGGGGTGAGTGGCCAACTCGTGAGTAGAAAACATCACAGAGCAGAAATCGAATGTATGACTCAATCCTAGGTCATACGATCAGTAATATCCTCAAAATGATATAGCCTGAAGTATCTAAAAATGGCATGGCTAAACATCTATAGATAAGTGTAATACAAAGTGCTCGTGTCAGTGCCTCAGGTAGCAACATATCATATATGTGATGTATGTATGCATGAAAACAGAATACATCTAATAAGGAATCTGTTTTTCTTATCTCAGTGAGATATTTGTAATAAAATCGAAGTATGATCAATGAAATCAACAGGGAATTAGTGTCTAGCATCCACACAAAATATATAAATCCCAATATCTCAATATCTTAGGCTCCGACAATCCGGACTGGCCTGTATCATAAAATCTCATTATCTAGGGCTCCGGCTATCCGGACTGGCCCATACTACGATCGGTATCCTCCGGATATCCGACGAGTCACAATAAAATCACCGGTCGATAGTGCTCCCCTGCCAGGCTCAACGCCATCATCTGCGACCATCTTTCCACGGGGTACTGCACCGGGTCCACCATGCACCCAAAGAACGTTCCTCTTCCTCCTCGAATCGGGTATATGATATCGCTCAAGAGCCAAGAAAACTCATGGTGGACATATCTCAAATCATATCATGAGAAAACCATAACTTTCATTTTAAAATGATAATCAGTTTATAAAATCCTTGCGGTTTCTCCAAATCCAGAAATCTCATGAAAATCCGAAATCCCAATCTCAAGGATAAATAAACAATGAATTCCATAATATTGGGCTCCGGCAATCCGCACTGGCCCATAATGTCATGGCAAATGAATATATAAATATACATGAAAATCACAGTAATAAATGCAATGTCTAAGCTATCATATAAAAGCAAGCACATTAGTACCATGTCGAAACTATCAGCTAACAATTTATACTAATGAATAGTATTTTCTAATGTGTACGTAGCATGGCAATTACCGATGATGATGTGTGTGAGCCGCCAAGCAGGTGTACATGGAGTATACACATCATCGGTAATGGTGCTGGTGTCCTGACAGCATGGGTTTCATAATAATTACGAAAACACAAATAAGCATGCAATGCGATGCGAATAATAAGAATATATGGAAAATGAATGGTGAACGCAGCAATAAAGAATATACATTTATATAATCAAGTCATACTATTTTGGCATTTGATATAACACGAATCGTGGTATTTAGAAAACAGGGCTACGGTGTTTTTAAGAAAAGGTACGTCCTTTGAAATATCCGTAGTATCCCTTGACCTGTCTTTAAAATACTCATGATTCGTTAGTTTTTGAAATAAGTATGACTCGAGCCCAGTCTAACATCTACTAAGTACACTACAGGTCTAAACTAACAGACTAGTCGAAAACGGTATTGAAAACCACCTAAGTCTGAGTCGATATATATATATATATATATATATATATATATATATATATATATATTAGTCGGTGATCCCGCCTCAATAGTATCACGTACGATACAATATATAATATGACATTCTCGAGTCAAGAGTGCGGATCTATCATCATAATCATATCACATACGGTAAATCCATCGTACGGCATCCCAAATCTGGGTACGGGTCAAATATCGCATTATTTCATTATTCATCTGGTATCCTTATCATCATATCCTGTATTAGGGGTGCTGATATAAATTCTAGTACATACTGATACCATATATATATATATATATATGTATATATATATATATATTATATGCGTGTGTATGAAAACACACCGCCTAAAGACCCGCTATAATAACATGTCGTATCTCATAATACGAACCAAATCATATCACCGATCTCATGGCACCATGCCCAATCTCATCGACTCATCTCCAAGTACCATGTACTATCCTCATTATCCATGTATATGTATACATATATATATATATATATACATACTCACAAACGTATATGTATATATATATATATGTATATATATCTATATCCTCATATACGCATAAGAAGTAAAATGTATGCGAGTGTGTGTGTATGTGTGCGTGTATGCAAATCATTATTCTAGGGTTTCGCGACTAAGAAGCTAAACTAAGTTACTTCTAATTACACTAAACTAACCATGAACACATAAACCTATCTTGGTAATCATAGTCTCACAATACACACCTTTATATATATAATATAATATATTCGTATTTTACACTACGAAACTGCGGGGGTGCTATACGCCATCCACTAGACTTCCCCCGTAGATATATACAACTCAGCTGATCCTACTTGCCGAAGTCGATGTCGCCACGCCCTTGCTTGTCATCCCAATGCTCACGCGGAGGTACCTACATGTATACACACACAGTATCGTAAACTGAAATCGTGAACGAAAACCAAAACGGCACGCGTATCACGCATAGGTTAAAACCTATGGTCTCGCATGCAAAACATTACCAAATAACCCTCGTCGTTGACGTTCAAACGCCACGCGACGGAATTTAAATCAATACAAAAACTAAAGTTTCAGAATCACAAAATACGAAAAACATCAACTAAGGAAAACCACTTCCAGATTTCATCTCAGGTAAAGTTAGCAAATTTTGCACATGAGGTAGGTCTAATTAACTGATATAGGAGACACAGAGCAAGCACGAGTCCCAGAGCTCATGCCCTGGCCACAATTTGCGGCCAGAAGGGTTATATTTGTGGCCAGGGTGTAGGTATAGGGGCTAGGGTCTCTATGGTAGCTTCCTAGGTTCCTGCATGACTCACTGTAATCTCTATATAATTTCTAAGGTCCCCGGGTTGTAGCAGATTCAAATTTCCCATCACAAAAGTCTACGAAATACGATATCGGGTTTTCTAAGTTTGTGAATTAGGGGTTTACTATCAGGTTTGATCCAATATACAATCCCTACAAGGGTTCAAGGTCACTATTAAGCCTCAATTTAAACTTCACAACACAAGAATCCACACAACCTCATCTAGGAATTTTCAAAGTTCACCAAACCATATTAAATGGATTCTAAACTAGTTTCTAGGCTAAAATAAACCAAATACTATACTAATGGTGATGAGTATACCTCATTTGGCAACTCAAGAAATTTCTTGAGTTGCCCCAAGTGCTCAAAATCCTAGCTTTCTTGGTCCAAAATGCTTGTAGTGAGCTTGTGCACATTTTTTGTGAAGAGGAGATGATTTTTTGTGTTAATTTGGGGTTGTTTGTGAGGGTTAAGAGGAGGTGGAGATGAGGGAAGCCATGATGAGAGAGGAGAGAAGAAGAAAATGAAGAAGATGATGAAGTGATTATAATATGAGCCATGGTCAAGGACCCCTCACACCCCCTCTCTCTCTTTGCCCATACTTCTTTGTCTCCACATTCTTTATTCTCTTTTCTTTTCTTTCCTCTTCTCCTCTTTTCTTTTAAAACATAATCAAGCAAAAGAAAAGAAAAGCCATGTTAGAAAAATATAGCAAATGTGAAAAATGACTTGGTGCATGTCACATGCACAAAACGAGCTTAATGCACGATTAATGATATTTAATCGCGATTAGCATAAAAATGGAATATAATTAATTATATAAAATCTATGAATGCTCCATTCTTATAATTTCTTTCTAATTCAATAATTAACAAAATTTCCAAATATTTCCCAATTTATCGGTATTTAATTATACCGCATTATTAAAATATTCATAATATTTATTATTTAGTTATAAAAATTCCCAAAAATAATATTTAACTTTTCTGAAATGTTACAATCTTCCCTCTTTAAAGAAATTCGGTCCCCGAATTTAAATTTAAACCCTCGAATACTAAAACATTTCAGTAAAAGTTCAAGTCGTCGGGGCTCCAAAATCATAAATACATAAATCATATCATAGCGCAATGCATGCGCATGAAAACGAGTATATAAACTAAAATCAAACTCCGTCAAGCATCCCGCAATCATCGGAGTTATGGTGAAGACACCAATGTCTAAATCCAATACGAAAACCAACATCATATACATCAAAACTATACATGTACACATCATGGTAGATTCGTCAAAACATCTGAAAGAAATGCATGCCAAACTCTTTTCCAATCCCTGTGCAATGCACGTATCACTGCACAGTGGCGGACTTTTTTTTGGTAAGAAAACCACTATATATATACCATTTGTTTAACATACACGTCCCGCCGTTTCTGAAAATCACTTAGAAGGGTTTCCTTTGTTAAATGTCTCGTATCATCTCGGACACGTAGGTAAATACTGAGACTATAACTCCTTTTTGGAAATCCCTTCGATAACTATCAATGCATGCAAAATATATTCAGGTACTGTCCTCGGACTAGTCATGCTCAGCTACTATACCAAATAGTAAATATCATAAAACATACTGCTCCAAAAGAAACCAATCCCAAAATGCGTACAAGAATGCCCCGTGCATCTGGTGCGCACGGAAAACGAAATCCTTGAATGTGTCATACATGTGCACAGAAACAAAATCTAAGTGCAACAGGAGTGCACAAAACACCTGTCAAAGGCAACGAGTGTGCCTGACAGCAATATCAGGTGCATCTGATATGCACGAAGAATCTCTATTTAGTGCATCTGGTGTGCACCAAAAGCGCATCAAGCATCCAAGTATGCGCAAGAATCCAAATCAAGTGCACAAGGTGCACAGAAACAAATATCGAATATCACAATCGAAATCGATGGTATACAACACATCTCAATCCAAATCCAAATCAGGTATACCGTGGTATATAATCTCACAACCATGTGCATCAGTGTACACAAAATCGAATCAAAATACAAAAAGTGCATGAAAACTATGCCGAAGACATAAGTCAAATCACATGCATACCATAGGCAGGAAATCAAAATCAACATCTCGAATGACATCAAATTGAAGTCAAGTGCAACTGTGGTGCACAAAATCTCAATTATGCAAATAAATCGTCCAAAATACCAAAATCAAAAATGATGGAAATAGTCCTGCTCTAGTACATGCTCTAAAGATCTTTGGCCAACTGTCATGGTCACTCATAACATGTCTCGTCGACGATGCCGAACTCTGGCCTACTAGGTGTGCGTAATATGACTGATCCTGGGTCTAAGTCTTCTCGTATTGTATTCCAGAAAGGTTCTGTCAAGGTCTCTCCTAAATCTCGTTTCTGCCGAACTTCCCCGAAGTCTTCATCCTTTACTAAATCTGTTTCTTATTCCGAAACGGCTGCATACTCATCGCGACTCCTTCTGAAAGATATATCCATATACAACGCCTCTGCATGCGTATCACATCTCTGATGTCAGCGGAGTGGAACGTCATCTCATCAAGATCTCGTACGAACCTCTTGCTCCACTTTTCTCTAATGTCGACTGATTCGGACTCGTCTCTTCGTGGCTGTATGGACTGCGCTCCAATGGCTATACTCGTATCTGGAGTCTCCCAAGCAATGTATCCCATCACATGACATCCGAATGACATCGAACCTTTCGATCGATTCATCAAAGTTCCATAATCCCCCAAGAGCTCAACTCTCGAGTACAGTTTAATAATATTCAGTATATGCCATAGTACCTGTGGACCAGCCGTAGAAGGGAAAACCCATGCCTTAATAATGGCACCACGGAACTGCCGCAAACCCTAAGGTTTCAAAGCGTTCTCATGTTCATTATATCGAGTTACGTTTTCATTCTTCTAGAGGGTCTATAGAATTACTTGCATGTTTTTTCGAATACTTTAAACTTGGAAAAATGGATTTCTGACATTCGATCGTTTCCTTCGACTCCTAACGTACCTACGTGAAGTCTCCTCTAGCTGGAATCAATCAATCTGATGACCTCGCATCGGGGTGTGCAAACGAATCACATGTCATATTCCCTCATCCTTGGGTGACTAGCGATCTTCTATCATATCTCTAAGTATAAACTCGTGCTACAATAGCTTCAAACATCTGGGGAGGTATCTTGTCAGTTGCAGCAATAACTGGATCATTCGTCCGCACACTGAATAGTTCCTCAATCGTCAAGAATAATCGGTGCATTGAAGGTCATCATACTCTGGCTGGCCTCTAGCAGTGACCCAATCCTCTGGTGCTGGTCTGCACGTTCGAGAAATTTGTAAAAGCAATCCATCAAACGCTCATGGTGTGAAAACGAAATAAAATGACACATCTATACAATCGCATGTCCCTGGAAATCACGCCCTGGCCAGTCCTCGTCCGTGAAGAGCTCGTGCTGACCGCAACTCTAGCCGCAACTCTCTCTGCCCGTGTAATCGTGGCAGTAAAAACCATAAACCAATATCGATGAGGATAGATCATAGGAATGAATATAATGTTGTGCAAGGAAATGTACATCCTAAAGCTTCTTAAGTGGAGTAGCGTACCGTAAGTATGCCGTGGAACATACACACGGTACATCACTCTACTTAATTCACCTACCCCATCAACCATGGTCAACCTACGCGACGAAAGTTCGGGTCTAATACCCCCTCGACTAAGTCTAAGTTCCGTAAGGTGAAGCCTAGGTTCCGAATATATACAAATGCCCTAGGTGTAACGTTTTAAAAATCATTTCGGTGAAATTTTGGAAAATCGGAAAAATAAGGGGGTTTTCTGTAAAAAGTCAAAATACAAATATCTTTATTATAAAATTAAATATACATATTCTAGCTATTTAATTGCTAGTATTTGGTGTTTATTGAGTCACTGGTGAAATTTCAAATTTTCTGAAAAATTTTCCGAAATTAATTATTTTAATATTATTTTAAGCCGTCCCTAATACATTTAATTAGGGAAAATTACAAATTGGAATGAGTTGAAACAAATTTTGTGCATCATAACACATTAAACAAAATTTTAACATATGGTTTTTGAATTGAAATGAAGCTGTTAATCGGTTTTAGAAAATATTGAAGAAAAAGGCTTATTTTATAAAAATAAAAGGGTTTTGGTGCATATTGAATTGGTGTTTGGTGTTCATTGCTTCACACACACACACCCTCTCTCCTCCCCACCATGTGGCCGGCCCCCCTTTTTGACAGCCCTCTCTCTCTTTCTCTCTCCAATCACCTCATTTTTCACTACTTTTAAAATGGAATAAAAAAGAAATGAGAAGAAGAAAGATGTATGGGCTTTAGTTGACTTTACAACACCTCTCTCTCTCTCTCCCCATCTCCTATGTGTGGCCGAGCCCTCCCTCACCCTCCTGCAGCATCAGCCCCCCAACTTCCTCCCTCAATTCTATCCAAAAAAATCATCATACATGCTTCAAAAATCCAAATTAAATCCCACAAAATCCAAATCTAACCCCTACCCATTATTCATTGGCTATTCTATTATAGATCTTAGTGAAAAGTTAGCATTTTGGAGACATGTTGCATGTGGGATCTCATGATCTTGGAGGTATAATCCTAACCCCATGTTAAATGAGTTGCTAATTACTTCAATTTATCTAATTTTGATGTTTAATTTGGGTTCTAGTTTCAAATTTGAAATTCAAGAAAAGGGAAATTGTTACCAAGTGGGGTTTTTTATTATTGATCATGGTTTAATGGTGTCATTATCATGCTAAGCCATAGAAAAATTAACCTAGTTGCTAATATGTAATTGTTAGATGTAAAATGTCCAAATTAAGCCTTTTTATCTAGACTAGGTTTTTAGAAATTAATGAAAATGTGAAATTTAAAATCTAGTTAGGGTTTTTATAAATTTATTATGGTTTTAATATGAAGATTAACATATTATGGCATGTAAAATCTTACCTAGTAACTAGTTTGTTAATTGTCATTTTACAATTTTACTAATTAAGCTATTTTGCTAACTAGGATTTTTGGAAAATTGTTAAATGCTTTAGATTAAAATATAATTATGGTTTCATGTCATTAGTAATATTATAATGAGTGGTTTAATGCCTTTGGATCATGCAAAACCAAGCGTAGTTGTTGTTTTGTGAATTTTCACTCGAAATTATTAAAATTTAGGTATTTTGTGAACTAGAATTTTAAGGTTTATGGAAATTAATGAGATTAAATTATGAGAATTGTTTTTATGACTTATTTAAGATATTTAATAAGTATTATGGCCGCTAGATTTGTTTAAACGTCGAGTTTTGTACTAAAACGGGTAATTTTTGCTTGCTAGATTTTCGAAAAAATGGCTTTTAAAGTGAGTTTGGGGTTTTTGTGAATTTTAAGCTATTTTATATCATAATTAGTACTTGTGATTGTGCAAATGAGTGTGTTTGGGTTTTTCTCGATGGTTTGGCGTTTGTACGCCGACGTCGAGGGTTTTTGGGTTGATTTGTGAAAGCAACCATAGATTTTGACCTATGCGGGATTCGTGTGTCGTTTTGGTCATGAGTCGGATTTTAATGCGATGCGGTACGTTATGATATGTAGGTAACCCATGTGGACTTCGAGACGACAAGAAAGCGTGTGGCGACGTCGGCACCGGCTAGCGAGGACCAGGTGAGTATATTTATATCTACGGGGAGAAGTCGGGTGGATGGCGCATAGCACCTCCGCAGTCCGTAGTGTAGCTCATATATATATATATATGTTTATATAGCTGTTTTATGATACGAGAATGTGTATTCATGTTATGATTATGTAGTCATGGATTAGCTTTGGGTTAGTTGCGAAACTCTAGAGTAGTTGTTATACCCACATACGCACACACAGACTTGCATACATTACTTTCTTGTGCGCCGATTGGGATGTGTATATATGTATATATGCGTGGGTATGGGACTATGCATATGTACATTCATATACACATGCATGGATAATGAGGATGTACTTGGGATTTAAGATGAGTCGATGAGATTTGATTTGAGGCCGTGAGATCGGTGATATAGCAGGGTTCGTATTTGAGATACGACATGACGTTGTAATGGGTCTTGACGTAGTGTTTCACACACGTGCATGCATACTTAGGCGGTATCAGTATTGTGCTAGATGTAGATCAGTACCCCGATCATGATATTTGATAAAGAGGATACCAGGTGAATAGTATGATGAATGTGATATTGACCCGTACCCAGATTTGGGATGCCGTACGACGGATTTACGTACGAGTTATTTTGATGATTGATCCGCACTCTTGACTTGGGATGCCTGCTTATAGATATAGTATCGGATATGATATTATTGAGGCGGGATCACCGACTATATATATACAGGTATGTATATGTATCGACTCAGATGATAGGCGGTTTCCTTACCTGTAGTGCAGCTTATTAGTTCAGCCGTATAGTTTAGTGTAGTTGTTAGATTAGATTAGACTCCTACCTATTTCAAAACTAGCGGATCGTGGGTATTTTAAAAGACAGGTCAAGGGATCTACGGATATTTCAAAAGACGTATCCTTTCTCAAAAACCACCGTAGCCCTATTTTCAAAACCCCGCGATTCGTGTTATTTCAAATGGCACCATTGTTTAATATTTAGCTCCCCCTCATTTTGGTTGCTCGCTCCACATCGCATATTTACATTGTTATTTCATATTGCATTGTTGACATTATGCTGTTAGGACACCAGCACCATTACCGATGATGCGTATGTACCACATACACTTACTTGCCGGCTCACACACATCTTCATCGGTAATTGCCATGTCACGTACACTTTAGAAAATATTTTTGCTTAACTTAGCTTGATAGCCAGTAGTTTGACATAATATTAGTGTACATACCTTATATGCCAGCTTAGATATTGTAGTTATTACTTGTCGCTTCATGCATACTGTTATTCATTCTCATGCTTATATTCATGGTTTTACATGCTATTGATGATTCGGATTTCCATGATATTTTCTGGATTTGGAGGAAAACAGCAAAACATATATAAACTGCTTTCTCTCTTTTTAAGTAAAAATGTGGTTTTCCCATGATGTATGAGTCGTCCACCATGAGTTTGCTGATGGATTTCGAGACCCGATTCGAGGAGTTGGATGAACCGTTTCGGGTACATGGTGGGCCCGGTGCGGTACCCCGGGGCGAGAAGGCCGTGTTGTTGACGTTGAGCCTGGCAGGGGAGCACTACCGACCGGTGATATTACCCGACGCGTCGGATATCCGGAGGATACCGTCGTGGTCTTAAGATGGATGGTAGGGGCCGGTCTGGACTGACGGCGCCCTAGATACTGAGATTGAGACATTGAGATTTCGAGATATTGAGGTACTAAGATTTGATGATACAGGCCAGTCCGGATAGCCGGAGCCTGAGGTTTCGAGACTTTGAGATTTATGTTTTGTGTCAATGCTAGACACTGTTGATGCTGATTTCATTTATGATATCTCATTTTAAAAATACAAAAGAAATCTCACTAAATTATGAAAACAGTTTCTTCATTTACATGTAATCTGTTTTCATGCATTCATACCTCATTCATGATATATTGCTACCTGAGGTACTGACACGGGCACATGAGATTATACTCGGGTTAGATATTTACCCTAGTCATTGTTATAGACTGCTGGTTTTATTTGAGGATTATATATATATTGATCGTATGACCTAGGATTGCGTCATACATGCGCTTTCTATTCGTAGATGTCTTTCTATTCACGAGTTGGCAACTCACCCCCGTTGTGCCCCAGTTTCTTGCAGGTTTCGCCGTACAGGTTTCTTTACGGCTTTGCGGGTACAGTTTCGTTCGGGTGACTTGCTAGTAGGTGGGTTTATTTGTATCGTACCCATCATTATACATTGTATATTATTAT
Organism: Agapanthus africanus; assembly: GCA_030015575.1. Lineage (NCBI taxonomy): Eukaryota > Viridiplantae > Streptophyta > Magnoliopsida > Asparagales > Amaryllidaceae > Agapanthus > Agapanthus africanus. Next base: position 243,951,981 of record CM057340.1, read on the forward strand.
TCAGTTGTATCTAGAAGTTCCATCAACCAAACATGTATTTATTTTGAGATAGAGACCAGTGATGTTATTTTTTTTTGACCTTAGAGTCGCGCGTTATATTTCTTTGGATTTCTTGTGGTTTTGAGTTTCCTTTTGAGTTTTGATCCTCGCCCTTGGCGTTGTATATTATATTGCTTGTGTGGTTGTGACCGTCGATTGACGAAGAGCAAGCTCCCGCTTGGGGATGCCTTTTTATTGATTTCGTATACTATTCATGTTGTATCCCGTTTGGGAGCCAGTATTTACAAAGGAGACTCTGCCGAAATTTTCAAGAAATACTTGATGTTTTTAAAACCGCATAACTCGGCTTATGCTATTAAAACTACTTGATTTTAAATTGGTTTTCCTTCACTCTACTACTTTTCTTTGTTTGGATTTCTGGGTTTTCGGCTTACTTAGATTACGTACGCGTCGAGACGTTTCGTAGTTTAAGTGCCGGTCATGTTCCGTACTTTCGGGGCTTGACAAAGTTGGTATCAGAGCGTTAGGTTTTACCTTCGGAGCGTAGGATGACCCTTGGTTGATGGAATAGGTGACTAAAGCAGAGTGACGTACCGTGGGTATGTTCCGCGGCATACTTACGATACGCTACTCCACTTAAGAAGCCTTAGGATGTACATTTCTTTGTTCAGTATTATATTCATTCCTGATCTAGCCTCATCGGTACCAGTTATGGTTTTGCTGCCACGATTACGGGCAGAGAGAGCTACGGCTAGAGTTGCGGTCAGCACGAGCTCGTCATGAACGAGGACTAACCAGGGCGTAATTCCGGCGACACACGATTGTGGAGTTGTGACTTTTTACAGTGTTTTTGCGCCACGAGCATTTGGCGGATCGCCTTTACGAGATTTCTCGGATGTGTCGATCAGTACCAGAGGATCGATCCAATGATAGAGGCAACCAGATTTTGATGACCGTGGGTGTATTCCTTATTCATGATGATTGAGGCACTGTTCAGCGTGCAGACGGGTGAGCCAGTTATTGCTGCGAACAACGAGATATCGCCCCAGATGTTGGAGCTATTGTAGTACGAGTTGTACTAAGAGATGATGGAAGGTCGCTAGTCACCCGAGGATGAATGACTAGGACGTGTGGTTCGTTCACCTACCCTGATGCGAGGTCATCAGATAGATTGATTCCAGCTAGAGACGACTTCACGCGGAGACGTTGAGAGTTGACAGAGACGATTGACTGTCAGAAACCTATTATTCCAAGTTTAAATTATTCGGAAAGACATGCAGGCAATTCCATGGACCCTCTAGAAGAATGAAACCCTAACTCGACTTAATGACCGTGTGAAAGCCTTTGAACCTTCGGGTTTGCGGCAGTTCCACGGCGCCATTAGTGAGGCTTGGGTTTGCCCTTCTACGGCTGGACCACCGATGCTGTGGTATATATATTCGATACTATTAAACTGTACCAAGATGTTGAGCTCTTGGGGGATTATGAGGTTTCGACGAATCGATCGAATGGTTCGACTTCAATCGGATGCTAGGTGGTGAGATGCATTCTTGGGAGACTCCAGATACGAGGATAGCCGTTGGAGCTCAGTCCATACAGCCACGACGAGACGAGTCCGAAACAGTCGACGTTAGAGAAAAGTGAAGTAAGAGGTTCGTACGAGATCTTGATGAGACGACGTTCCACTCAGCCGATATCAGAGATGCGGTACGCATGCCGAGGCATTGTACTTGGATTTACCTTCCAGAAGGAGTCGCGATGAGTATGCAGTCGTTCCAGAGCAAGATACAGATATAGGAAATGACGATAACTTCCGGACAGTTGGCAGAGACGAGACATGGAAGAGACCGTGAGCATGGTTCCTTCCAGGACACTGCTGCAATGATACTTGCACCCAGGATCAGATGTGTCACGTACATTCAGAGAGCCAGAGGCCGACGCCAGTGATATGATGTCTTACGAGTGGTCGCGATGATTGACCGAGAGATGACCAGAGAAGTGCCAGAACGGAATCATCCCCGTTAGCACACCTGACAGGGCCGATGAGCAATGGACCGAGAGATTGGTAATTCACAGTGAAGACCTTGACCCAGGAGTGGTCATTATTACGCACACCAGCAGGCCAGAGTTCATGATCATCGATGAGACGTCCCACTAGTGACCGCGACAGTTGGCCCGAGATTCTTAGAGGATGCGCTTGAGCGGTACTATTCCGCCATTATTGATTTCGATGTTTTGGGTGATTTATTCGTATGATTTGATTTTGATGATTGAGGATTTACGATCTTTGCACAGTGTTGCACTTGATATCGTTTTCGTGTTTTGGTTTCATATGTTTGTGATTTTACGGTTTTAGACATTTGAGTTGATTTTGTGCGTATGCACGCACACGATTTGGTTCCTGCACTCTGTATAGTTTATATATGCTTTCAGTGCAGTGATACGCCTTTTGTGCACTTAGATGCACTGGACTTTGATTTCGATTGTGATACTCGATATTTGTTTTGTGCACCTTGTGCACCTGATTTGATTTTGCGCATATTCGGCGCTTGATATTGGATTTCATGATTTCGTGCACGATGGATGCACCAGATTTGGACTTTCGCGCATGTTGGGCGCATGTTTTGAGGTGCGATTTTGGTGCACACCAGATGCACTAAATCGAGATTCTTCGTGCATGTCAGATGCACCTGATTTTGCTGTCAGGCACACACGTTACCTACGACAGATGCTTTGTGCACACCCGATGCACTTAGATCTTGTTTCTGTGCACTTGTATGGCACGCATATGGATTTTGATTGTCGTGCGCACCAGACGCACGTAGTATTCATACGCGTATTTTGGGATTGATTTCTTATAGAGCAGTACGTTTTTTTTATGATAATTGCGATGTGTTTTCATACTAAGCAGGACTACTCAGAGGACAGTACCTGAATGTATTTTGCATGCATTGATAGCTATTGAAGAGAATTCCAAAAAGCGAGCTATAGTCTCAGTATTTATCTACGTGTCTGATATGACGCGAAACGTTTAAAACAAGGAAAACCCTTCTAAATTGTTTCCCAAAACGGCGGAACGTACATTTCAAACAAAGGTATATATGTATATAGTTATTTTCTTATGATAGACGTCCGCCACTGTGCAGTGTTATGTACATTGCACAACAACTTAAAGGATTTGGCATGCATTTCCTCCTGATATTTACAAGTATAGTTCCGATTTATAGCATATCGGTCTTGCTTGAGATTTGGCATTCGTGTCTTCACCTTGACTCCGATGATTGCGGGCTGCTTGATGGAGTTTTGATTTCGAGTTATCTACTCATTACTCATGCGCATGCATTGCGCTATGATGCGTTTATGTATTTGTGATTTCGGAGCCCGGGCGATTTGATGATTTTAGCTGAAATATTTTAGTATTTAGGGGGGAGTTTTAATTTAAATTCGGGGACCGAATTTCTTTAAGGGGGGAAGATTGTAACGTTTTGAAAATCATTTCGGTGAAATTTTGGAAAATCGGCAAAATAATGGAGTTTTCTGTAAAAAGTCAAAATACAAATATCTTTATTATAAAATTAAATATACATATTCTAGCTATATAATTGCTAGTATTTGGTGTTTATTGAGTCACTGGTGAAATTTCAAATTTTTTGAAAATTTTTCCGAAATTAATTATTTTAATATTATTTTAAGCCGTCCCTAATACATTTAATTAGGAAAAATTACAAATTGTAATGAGTTAAAACAAATTTTGTGCATCATAACACATTAAACAAAATTTTAACATATGATTTTTGAATTGAAATGAAGCTGTTAATCGGTTTTAGAAAATATTGAAGAAAAAGGCTTATTTTGTGAAAATAAAAGGGTTTTGGTGCATATTGAATTGGTGTTTGGTGTTCATTGCTTCACACACACACACCCTCTCTCCTCCCCACCATGTGGCCGGCCCCCCTTTTTGACAACCCTCTCTCTCTTTCTCTCTCCAATCACCTCATTTTTCACTACTTTTAAAATGGAATAAAAAAGAAATGAGAAGAAGAAAGATGTATGGGCTTTAGTTGACTTTACAACACCTCTCTCTCTCCCCATCTCCTATGTGTGGCCGAGCCCTCCCTCACCCTCCTGCAGCATCAGCCCCCTAACTTCCTCCCTCAATTCTATCTCAAAAAATCATCATACATGCTTCAAAAATCCAAATTAAATCCCACAAAATCCAAATCTAACCCCTACTCATTATTCCTTGGCTATTCTATTATAGATCTTAGTGAAAAGTTAGCATTTTGGAGACATGTTGCATGTGGGATCTCATGATCTTGGAGGTATAATCCTAACCCCATGTTAAATGAGTTGCTAATTACTTCAATTTATCTAATTTTGATGTTTAATTTGGGTTCTAGTTTCAAACTTGAAATTCAAGAAAAGGGAAATTGTTACCAAGTGGGGGTTTTTATTATTGATCATGGTTTAATGGTGTGATTATCATGCTAAGCCATAGAAAAATTAACCTAGTTGCTAATATGTAATTGTTAGATGTAAAATGTCCAAATTAAGCCTTTTTATCTAGACTAGGTTTTCAGAAATTAATGAAAATGTGAAATTTAAAATCTAGTTAGGGTTTTTATAAATTTATCATGGTTTTAATATGAAGATTAACATATTATGGCATGTAAAATCTTACCTAGTAACTAGTTTGTTAATTGTTATTTTACAATTTTACTAATTAAGCTATTTTGCTAACTAGGATTTTTGGAAAATTGTTAAATGCTTTAGATTAAAATATAATTATGGTTTCATGTCATTAGTAATATTATAATGAGTGGTTTAATGCCTTTGGATCATGCAAAACCAAGCGTAGTTGTTGTTTTGTGCATTTTCACTCGAAATTGTTAAAATTTAGGTATTTTGTGAACTAGAATTTTAAGGTTTATGGAAATTAATGAGATTAAATTATGGGAATTGTTTTTATGACTTATTTAAGATATTTAATATGTATTATGGCCGCTAGATTTGTTTAAACGTCGAGTTTTGGACTAAAACGGGTAATTTTTGCTTGCTAGATTTTCGAAAAAATGGCTTTTAAAGTGAGTTTGAGGTTTTTGTGAATTTTAAGCTATTGTATATCATAATTAGTACTTGTGATTGTGCAAATGAGTGTGTTTGGGTTTTTCTCGATGATTTGGCGTTTGTACGCCGACGTCGAGGGTTTTTGGGTTGATTTGTGAAAGCAACCATAGATTTTGACCTATGCGGGATTCGTGTGTCGTTTTGGTCATGAGTCGGATTTTAATGCGATGCGGTACGTTATGGTATGTAGGTAATCCATGTGGACTTCGAGACGACAAGCAAGCGTGTGGCGACGTCGGCACCGGCTAGCGAAGACCAGGTGAGTATATTTATATCTACGGGGAGAAGTCGGGTGGATGGCGGATAGCACCCCCGCAGTCCGTAGTGTAGCTCATATATATATATTTATATAGGTGTTTTATGATATGAGAATGTGTATTCATGTTATGATTATGTGTTCATGGATTAGCTTTGGGTTAGTTGCGAAACTCTAGAGTAGTTGTTATACCCACATACGTACACACAGACTTGCATACATTACTTTCTTGTGCGCCGATTGGGATGTGTATATATGTATATATGCGTGGGTATGGGACTATGCATATGTACATTCATATACACATGCATGGATAATGAGGATGTACTTGGGATTTAAGATGAGTCGATGAGATTTGATTTGAGGCCGTGAGATCGGTGATATAGCAGGGTTCGTATTTGAGATACGACATGACGTTGTAACGGGTCTTGACGTAGTGTTTCACACACGTGCATGCATACTTAGGCGGTATCAGTATTGTACTAGACATAGAACAGTACCCCGATCATGATATTTGATAAAGAGGATACCAGGTGAATAGTATGATGAATATGATATTGACCCGTACCCAGATTTGGGATGCCGTACGACGGATTTACGTACGAGTTATTTTGATGATTGATCCGCACTCTTGACTTGGGATGCCTGCTTATAGATATAGTATCGGATATGATATTATTGAGGCGGGATCACCGACTGTATATATACAGGTATGTATATGTATCGACTCAGATGATAGGCGGTTTCCTTACCTGTAGTGCAGCTTGTTAGTTCAGCCGTATAGTTTAGTGTAGTTGTTAGATTAGATTAGACTCCTACCTATTTCAAAACTAGCGGATCGTGGGTATTTTAAAAGACAGGTCAAGGGATCTACGGATATTTCAAAAGACGTATCCTTTCTCAAAAACCACCGTAGCCCTATTTTCAAAACCCCGCGATTCGTGTTATTTCAAATGGCACCATTGTTTAATATTTAGCTCCTGATCATTTTGCTTGCTCGCTCCGCATCGCATATTTACATTGTTATTTCATATTGCATTGTTGACATTATGCTGTTAGGACACCAGCACCATTACCAATGATGCGTATGTACCACATACACTTATTTGCCGGCTCACACACATCTTCATCGGTAATTTCCATGTCACGTACACTTTAGAAAATACTATTGCTTAACTTAGCTTGATAGCCAGTAGTTTGACATAATATTAGTGTACATACCTTATATGCCAGCTTAGATATTGTAGTTATTACTTGTCGCTTCATGCATATTGTTATTCATTCTCATGCTTATATTCATGGTTTTACATGCTATTGATGATTCGGATTTCTATGATATTTTCTGGATTTGGAGGAAAACCGCAAAACATATATAAACTGCTTTCTCTCTTTTTAAGTAAAAATGCGGTTTTCCCATGATGTATGAGTCGTCCACCATAAGTTTGCTGATGGATTTCGAGACCCGATTCGAGGAGTTGGATGAACTGTTTCGGGTACATGGTGGGCCCGGTGCGGTACCCCAGGGCGAGAAGGCCGTGTTGTTGACGTTGAGCCTGGCAGGGGAGCACTACCGACCGGTGATATTACCCGACGCGTTGGATATCCGGAGGATACCGTCGTGGTCTTGAGATGGATGGTAGGGGCTGACGGCGCCCTAGATACTGAGATTGAGACATTGAGGTACTGAGATTTGATGATACAGGCCAGTCCGGATAGCCGGAGCCTGAGGTTTCGAAACTTTGAGATTTATGTTTTGTGTCAATGCTAGACACTGTTGATGCTTATTTTATTTATGATATCTCATTTTAAAAATACAAAGGAAATCTCACTAAATTATGAAAACAGTTTCTTCATTTACATGTAATCTGTTTTCATGCATTCATACCTCATTCATGATATATTGCTACGTGAGGCACTGACACGGGCACATGAGATTATACTCGGGTTAGATATTTACCCTAGTCATTGTTACAGACTGCTGGTTTTATTTGAGGATTATATATATATTGATCGTATGACCTAGGATTGCGTCATACATGCGCTTTCTATTCGTAGATGTCTTTCTATTCACGAGTTGGCAACTCACCCCCGTTGTGCCCCAGTTTCTTGCAGGTTTCGCCGTACAGGTTTCATTACGGCTTTGCGGGTACAGTTTCGTTCGGGTGACTTACTAGTAGGTGGGTTTATTTGTATCGTACCCATCATTATACATTGTATATTATTATTCAGTTGTATCTAGAAGTTCCATCAACCAAACATGTATTTATTTTGAGATAGAGACTAGTGATGTTATTTTTTTTTGACCTTAGAGTCGCGCGTTATATTTCTTTGAATTTCTTGTGGTTTTGAGTTTCCTTTTAAGTTTTGATCCTCGCTCTTGGCGTTGTATATTATATTGCTTGTGTGGTTGTGACCGTCGATTGACGAAGAGCAAGCTCCCGCTTGCTGATGCTTTTTTATTGATTTCGTATACTATTCATGTTGTATCCCGTTTGGGAGCCAGTATTTACAAAGGAGTCTCTGCCGAAATTTTCAAGAAATACTTGATGTTTTTAAAACCGCATAACTCGGCTTATGCTATTAAAACTACTTGATTTTAAATTGGTTTTCCTTCACTCTACTACTTTTCTTTGTTTGGATTTCTGGGTTTTCGGCTTACTTAGATTACGTACGCATCGAGACGTTTCGTAGTTTAAGTGTCGGTCATGTTCCGTACTTTCGGGGCATGACAAAGTTGGTATCAGAGCGTTAGGTTTTACCTTCGGAGCGTAGGATGACCCTTGGTTGATGGAATAGGTGACTAAAGTAGAGTGACGTACCGTGGGTATGTTCCGCGGCATACTTACGATACGCTACTCCACTTAAGAAGCCTTAGGATGTACATTTCTTTGTTCAGTATTATATTCATTCCTGATCTAGCCTCATCGGTACCAGTTATGGTTTTGCTGCCACGATTACGGGCAGAAAGAGCTACGGCTAGAGTTGCGGTCAGCACGAGCTCGTCACGAACGAGGACTGACCAGGGCGTAATTCCGGCGACACACGATTGTGGAGATGTGTCTTTTTACAGTGTTTTTGCGCCACGAGCATTTGGCGAATCGCCTTTACGAGATTTCTCGGACGTGTCGATCAGTACCAGAGGATCGAGCCAATGATAGAGGCCAACCAGATTTTGATGACCGTGGGTGTATTCCTTATTCATGATGATTGAGGCACTGTTCAGCGTGCAGACGGATGAGCCAGTTATTGCTGCGAACAACGAGATATCGCCCCAGATGTTGGAGCTATTGCAGTACGAGTTGTACTAAGAGATGATGGAAGGTCGCTAGTCACCCGAGGATGAATGACTAGGACGTATGGTTCGTTCACCTACCCCGATGCGAGGTCATCAGATAGATTGATTCCAGCTAGAGACGACTTCACGCGGAGACGTTGAGAGTCGACAGAGACGATTGACTGTCAGAAACCTATTATTCCAAGTTTAAATTATTCGGAAAGACATGCAGGCAATTCCATGGACCCTCTAGAAGAATGAAACCCTAATTCGACTTAATGACCGTGTGAAAGCCTTTGAACCTTCGGGTTTGCGGCAGTTCCATGGCGCCATTAGTGAGGCTTGGGTTTGCCCTTCTACGGCTGGACCACCGATGCTGTGGTATATATATTCGATACTGTTAAACTGTACCAAGATGTTGAGCTCTTGGGGGATTATGAGGTTTCGACGAATCGATCGAATGGTTCGACTTCAATCGGATGCTAGGTGGTGAGACTCTGCCGAAATTTTCAGGAAATACTTGATGTTTTTAAAACCGCATAACTCGGCTTATGCTATTAAAACTACTTGATTTTAAATTGGTTTTCTTTCACTCTACTACTTTTCTTGGTTTGGATTTCTGGGTTTTCGGCTTACTTAGATTACGTACGCCTCGAGACGTTTCGTAGTTTAAGTGTCGGCCATGTTCCGTACTTTCGAGGCGTGACACTAGGCTCCGCATTGTCAAACATAGACTCGAACCAAGGTTAACCCAGCGCTCTGATACCAACTTTGTCATGACCCGAAATGCTACGTGACTGGCACTTGAATCATATGAAGTCTATAGGACTCCATCTAATTCAAGTAAGCCAAAATCCTAGAAATCTAAATCATTTAAAGAAGAAAGTGAAGGAAATGTTAGTTTTAAAGCAAGTAGTTTAACAACATAAGCCGAAGTATTGCATTGTTAAAACCTCGAGTCTTTTTTGAAAATTTCGGCAGAGTTTCCTTTGTAAATACCGGTCCCAAATGGGTACAACATGTATAATATAAATAAATGGATCCCTAAGCGGGAGCTAGCTCTTCGCCAATTGGCGGTCACAACCACGCAAGCAATAAAATATACAACGCCGAAGGGCAAGGATTAAAACTCAAAAGGAAACAGAAAATCTTCAAGAAAACCATAATAATACAAGCACGACTCTAAGGTGGAAATAATATACACTGATCTTCTATGGTTATCAAATATACAAGTCTGGTTGATGGAGTTTACTAGATACAACTGAAATATAATAAAGGTATAATAGTGGTCACGATGCTAGTGAACCCACCTATCAAAGAAATCACCCGGAATGAAGCAGCGTGCCAGCAAAGCCGCCAAGGAAACCTGTACGGCAAAACCTGCAAGAAATTGTGGCACAACGGGGTTTAGTTGCCAACTGGTGAGTAGAAAACATCACAGAGAAGAAATTGAATGTATGACTCAATCCTAGGTCATACGATCAGTAATATCCTCAAAATGATATAGCCTGAAGCATCTAAAAATGGCATGGGTAAACATCTATACATAAGTGTGATACCAAGTGCTCGTGTCAGTGTCTCAGGTAGCAACATATCATATATGTGATGTATGTATGCATGAAAATAGAATACATCTAATAAGGAAATTGTTTTTCTTATCTCAGTGAGATATCTGTAATAAAATCGAAGTATCATCAATGAAATCAACAGGGAATCAGTGTCTAGCATCGACACAAAATATATAAATCCCAATATCTCAGGCTCCGGCAATCCGGACTGGCACGTATCATCAAATCTAAGTATCTATAGCTCCGGCTATCCGGACAGGCCCATACTATGATTGGTATCCTCAGGATATCCGTCGAGTCATAATAAAATCACCGGTCGGTAGTACTCCCCTGCCAGGCTCAACGCCATCATCTGTGACCATCTTGCCCCGGGGTACCGCAGCGGGTCCACCATGCACCCAAAGACGGTTCCTATAACTCCTCGAATCGGGTGTATGATATCGCTCAAGAGCCAAGAAAACACAAGGTGGACATATCTCAAATCATATCATGAGAAAACCACAACTTTCATTTTAAAATGATAATCAGTTTATAAAATTCTTGCGGTTTCTCCAAATCCAGAAATTTCATGGAAATCCGAAATCCCAATCTCAAGGGTAAATAAACAATGAATTCCATAATATTGGGCTCCGGCAATCCGGACTGGCCCATAATGTCATGGAAAATGAATATCTGAATATACATGAAAATCACAGTAATAAATGCAATGTCTAAGCTATCATATAAAAGAAAGCACACTAGTACCATGTCGAAACTATCAGCTAACAATTTATACTAATGAATAGTGTGTTCTAATGTGTACATGATATGGAAATTACCGATGATGATGTGTGTGAGCCGGCAAGCAGGTGTACGCGAAGCATACGCATCATCGGTAATGGTGCTGGTGTCCTGACAACATGGGTTCATAATAATTACGAAAACACAAATAAGCATGCAATGCGATGCGAATAATAAGAATATGCAGAAAATGAATGGTAAACGCAACAATAAATAATATACATTTATATAATCGAGTCATACTGTTTTGGCATTTGAAATAACGCGAATCGTGGTATTTAGAAAATAGAGCTACGGTGTTTTTAAGAAAAGGTACGTCCTTTGAAATATCCGTAGTATCCATTGGCCTGTCTTTAAAATACTCACGATTCGTTAGTTTTGGAAATAAGTATGACTCGAGCCCAGTCTAACATCTACTGAGTACACTACAGGTCTAAACTAACAGACTAGTCGAAAAGGGTAAGGAAAATCACCTAAGTCTAAGTCGATATATATATATATATATATATATAATAGTCGGTGATCCCGCCTCAATAGTATCACGTACGATACAATATATAATATGACATTCTTGAGTCAAGAGTACGGATATATCATCATAATTATATCACATGCGGTAAATCCATCGTACGGCATCCCAAATCTGGGTACGGGTCAAACATCGCATTATCTCATTATTCATCCGGTATCCTTATAATCATATCCTGTATTAGGGGTGCTGATCTAAATTCTAGTACATATTGATACCATCTACACACACACACACACACACACACACACACACACACATATATATGCGTGTGTATGAAAAAACACCGCCTAAAGACCCGCTATCATAACATGTTGTATCTCGTAATACGAACAAGATCATATCACCGATCTCGTGGCACCATGCCCAATCTCGTCGACTCATCTCCAAGTACCGTGTACTATCCTCATTATCCATGTATATGTATACATATATATATATATATACATACTCTCAAACGTATATGTATGTATATATATATATATATCCCCATATACGCACAAGAAGTAAAATGTATGCGAGTGTGAGTGCGGGCGCGCGTGTATGCAAATCATTAATCTAGGGTTTCATGACTAAGAAGCTAAACTAAGTTACTTCTAATTACACTAAACTAACCATGAACACATAAACCTATCTTGGTAATCATAGTCTCACAATACACACCTTTATATATATAATATAATATATTCGTATTTTACACTATGAAATTGCGGTGGTGCTATACGCCATCCACCTGACTTCCCCCGTAGATATATATCTACTCACCTGATCCTGCTTGCCGAAGTCGATGTCGCCACGCCCTTGCTTGTCACTCCGAAGCTTACGCGGATGTACCTATATGTATACTCGCACAGTATCGTAAACTGAAATCGTGAACGAAAACCAAAAACGGCACGCGTATCACGCATAGGTTAAAACCTATGGTCTCGCCTGCAAAACACTACCAAATAACCCTCGTCGTTGACGGTCAAACGCCACACGACAGAATTTAAATCAATACAAAAACTAAAGTTTCAGAATCGCAAAATAGCAACTAAGGAAAACCACTTCCAGATTTCGTCTCAGGTAAAATTAGATAATTTTGCACATGGAGTAGGTCTAATTAACTGATATAGGAGACACAGAGCAAGCATGAGGCCCAGAGCTCATGCCCTGGCCGCAATTTGCGGCTAGAAGGGTTATATTTGCGGCCTGGGTGTAGGTAATGGGGCTAGGGTCTCTATGGTAGCTTCCAAGGTTCCTGCATGACTCACTGTAAGCTCTATATAATTTCTAAGGTCATCGGGTTGTAGCAGATTCAAATTTCCCATCACAAAAGTCTATGAAATACGATATCGGGTTTTCTAAGTTTGTGAATTGGGGGTTTACTCTCAGGTTTGGTCAAATATACAGTCCCTACAAGGGATCAAGGTCACTATTAAACCTCAATTTACACTTCACAACACAAGAACCCACACAACCTCATCTAGGAATTTTCAAAGATCACCAAACCATATTAAATGGATTCTAAACTAGTTTCTAGGCTAAAGTACACCAAATACTATACTAATGGTGAAGAGTATACCTCATTTGGCAACTCAAGAAATTTCTTGAGTTGCCCAAAGTGCTCAAAATCCTTGCTTTCTTGGTCCAAAATGCTTGTAGTGAGCTTGTGCACATTTTTTGTGAAGAGGAGATGCTGTTTTTGTGTTGATTTGGGGTTGTTTGTGAGGGTGAAGAGGAGGTGGAGATAAGGGCAGCTATGATGAAAGAGGAGAGATGAAAGAAAATGAAGAAGATGATGAAGTGATTACAATATGAGCCATGGTCAGGGACCCCTCACTCTCTCTGTCTTTCTCTTTGCTCATACTTCTTTGTCTCCCCATTCTTTATTCTTTTTTCTTTTCTTTTCTTTTCTTTTCTTTCCTCTTGTCTTCTTTTCTTTTAAAACATAATCAAGCAAAAGAAAAGAAAAGCCATGGTAGAAAAATGTAGCAAATGTGAAAAATGACTTGGCGCATGTCACATGCACAAAACGAGCTTAATGCACGATAAGTGATATTTAATCGCGATTAGCATAAAATGGAATATAATTAATTATATAAAATTTATGAATGCTCCATTCTTATAATTTCTTTCTAATTCAATAATTAACATAATTTCCAAATATTTCCCAATTTATCGGTATTTAATTATACCGCATTATTAAAATATTCATAATATTTATTATTTAATTATAAAAATTCCCAAAAATAATATTTTATTTTTCTGAAATGTTAGAGATATGTGCGGGTCCGAGATTAATACGTGTATGTGATACCGTATTCTATTCTCGCGATATGTGATATCGGTCGGTTATATGTGATATAGCCGGGTTATCGGATCAAGTGTTGATTTGATAGGTTGATACATATGATATTAGTCGGTTATATGTGTTATAGCCGGATTATTAAATCAAGTGTTGATTTAATAATTTAATGTATAATTATATATTTGATATATTGATTTACATTAACTAATATTATCTCACTTAAACATTTCTTTTTCTCACTTATGTGTGTACTTAATATATTTGTGATATATTATTGTGTCATGCATGTTGCAACATGTTACATGTGTAAGTCCATGTTACCCATCCCGGTATTTAACGGGGAGGCGGAATATGTAAAAACAAAATTTTGTTGGCAAGGTAACATAGACTATCCATGAGGATCACTGCTAAACATTAACTAACAAAATAACAAAGAGTTCTAACTACTAGGTTAGATGGTTATCCCTAAAGCTTGAACTCCTTCTTCTCCTTGTTGTGCTTCTCCTTGTTGTGAGCTCCTTGGAGGGGTTGTGAATGACTCCTCCTCACCGGCTTCTCTATGTCAAAGAAGATCCACCTGAAGACCTTTACCATGAGCTCCAACCTCAATGAAGAAGTAACTAGAGTGCTTGGTGTGCTAAACTAAGAACCTTAGAGTGAGTAGAGAAGTGTTTTGGTGGTTTGGTTACAAAGGCTCTTGATTTTCAACTCATGTAACATTAGAGCTTTGAGAGAGGAAGAGGAGAGAGCAACCATGAGAGAGAATGTGTCATGATAAAAATGAAGGGGTGAGCTCTCATATTAGGAAAAAGAATAATCAAAATTTTATTAAGGTAATTGTCATGGTTGATGTTGATTTGATAATTATCATGTCACAATTAATGCTAAGCACAAATATCTTTTGCTCAACAAAAAAATATCTAAGTCAACTAGGGTCAACATGGTCAAACCAAATTAGCCATAACACAATTATTTCTAATAAAAGATTAATAATCAATTTCCCCATCTCATTAAGGTTTTAATCAAGTCAATGGTCAAAATCCTAATGAGGTGTCTCCTTCTCTGCCTCTGTCTACTGTATATACATACCCACATTCGTGTTCCGAAGAACATGAATGCAATGAGACTGAACCAACACAAAATCGGATACTAGGATCTGGCTTAAACCAAAGCCCACTAGTATCATCTATCCGAACACCAAACACGCACAAGTACGCGTATGTGAACGAACCTTGTCGTAAAACCATACGACCTCTACCTCATTTCGTCCAAAGGTGAACAACCCTCTGTGTGGGACTCTAAAGACTCGACACTACTCTGGCAGTAGGTTTAACCATAGGCCGCAAGCGGTACTAGCTGTACGTAACGGTCCCCAGGTAGATGTCGATAAGAAGGCCGATGAGAAAAACCCATCCGAACTCCTACTGAGCCTGAATGTGACAATCTTCATACAGTCCGGTCTGTTCGTCTAAGAGCTTCGCATATTTGGCCTAGGAGGCGGTAAACGTCAGTCCCCTAATAGCGGTATAAGTCATTTCGGAGTGTAGCCCAAAACACCCTGAGAAACTACTGGAGTACCCACCAGTAAATCTCGCTTGCCCTGGCCAGGGACTTTGTGTAATGGCTCTCCAAACACAGCGCGATGTCAACCCCCAATACCGGGAGAGACGAATCCTGTCTGACCGCCACTGCCTCCAAGTGCTTCGGGACTGCACCCAACTATTACCTTTTGCACGACTCAATAGAGCCGTGGTAGGGTAGTAATCTAAGAACAGTGGGAACACACTTGAGGCGAAGTAGCAGTGTCAAGTCAACGGACTAAGCTGTACTCATGTCACCTGAGAACTGCTAACTGATGATAGGTATAGTACCAACCAACAGTTCCCTACGAGTCCTGTCCAGTGTACTCGTAACCTAACGAGCAGCTGCATACTATCTTTAGTACGACGTGCAGATGGTTGTAAGACAGACTATCTCCCCTCCTGGGATGAGAAGCGTATACACTAGTCTACTCTGAAGTATCGATGCCCTGTCTCGATAATCCTACGACTAGGAACCTGTATAAGGATGTGCTTATGGACTACCCAGCCCCCACTAGTGTGACTGCCATCACAACGCTGGTAGTCAAGCAAGATCCTAAGGGCTCTATCAATATGTATTAGCGATATGTTAAAAGAAACATACACACATATTATGATAGATACAAACCATGTAGCATACTACTATATCGAGCAAGACTGTCATAAATCTATGTATATATCCCAAGCTTCCAAAATGTAATATACAAACTAGTACTATACAATAATGGCCTCTAGGGCATATCAATCTAACAATCTCCCACTTGCACTAAGGCCATGTGCTGGCATATCGCAAACCTATCATCTCGAATAGCCTCTCGAACTGCGTCTGAGTGATGGCCTTTATGAATGGATCTGCAGTGTTGTCCTCTGTAGCAACCCTCTGAACCTCGATCTCCCAGCGATCTACGATCTCCCTGATCATGTGATACCGCCTCAAGATGTGTCTGGACTTATGATGGGACCTGGGTTCCTTTGCTAAAGCTATAGTCCCGTTGTTGTCACAATACAGAGGTATTGGATCAACAATGGATGGAACCACCTGAAGTTCTGTTAAGAACTTCCTCATCCAGACTGCTTCTTTTGCGGCATCAGAAGATGCGATATACTTAGCTTCCATCGTCGAGTCAGCAACGGTTTCCTGTTTGGAACTCTTCCAACAGACCGCCCTTCCATTAAGGGTATAGACATAGCCCAACATGGATTTGGAGTCATCCTTGTCACTCTAGAAGCTGGAGTCAGCAAAAGCCTCGATCTGGAGGTCTTTTCCGTCGTAAACCAAGAATATTTCCTTAGTCCTTCTCAGGTACTTAAGAATGTTCTTTACCGCTATCCAGTGCTTCTCCCCATGGTTTGACTGATACCGACTTACCACACCCAGTGCATAAGCTACATCTGGTCTGGTACACAACATCGCATACATTATAGAGCCTACCGCACAAGCGTAGGGTATAACAGACATGCGATCCCTTTCCAAATCAGTCTTGGGAGACATTTTTTTGGAGAGGGTGATTCCGTAACAAGCCGGTAAATTACCACGCTTTGAATCTTCCATACTGAATCTTTTCAGTATGATGTCGATATACCTGGACTGCGAAAGTCCCAACATTCTTTTAGATCTATCACGATAGACCCGGATCCCCAGAATGTAAGAGGCATCACCCAGGTCTTTCATGGAGAACCTGTATGACAAGAACCCTTTGACAGATTGTAGCATAGGAATGTCATTTCCTATCAAGAGAATATCATCCATGTACAAGACGAGGAATACAACAGTTCATGCTACAATCTTACTATAAATGCATGGCTCATCTGATTTTTGATAAAGTCAAATTCTTTGACTGTCTCATCAAAATAGATGATCCAACTCCGCAATGCCTGCTTCAGTCCATAGATAGACTAAAGCAACTTGCACTTTCCCGCTGCTCCCACTCTGAATGAAACCCTCTGGCTGGTCCATATAGACACACTCCTCTAAATTTCCATTTAGAAAAGCGGTTTTTACGTCCATTTGCCAAATCTCATAATCGTGGAAGGCGGCAATGGCAAGAAGGATCCGAATGGATTTGAGCATAGCCACTAGAGAAAAGGTTTCGTCATAGTGCAAGCCAGGTCTTTGACGAAAACCCTTTGCAACAAGTCTAGCCTTATAGGTTTCAACCTGTCCATCTACACCAATCTTCCTTTTGAAGATCCATTTGCAGCCTACGAGTTTTACCCCTTCTGGAGCAATTTCTAAAGTCCATACTTTGTTGGTGTAAATGGACTCCATTTCGGTCCGCATTGCATCCAGCCATTTTACTGAGTCAGTACTCTGAATGGCTTGCTGGAAGTTAGTTGGCTCATCATTATCAATGATGCAATCCTCTCTATCCCCGTCTATGAGAAAACCGTAGTATCTCTCAGGCGGATGAGACAACCTACTACTCCTGCGGAGAGGTGCGGGAATGTCCTGTTCTTTTGAAACTTCTGGTTCCACCAAGCTTTCAGTAATATCTTGTGGTTCTGGAATTTCTTCAAGTTCTATTGCGCTCCTACGTGTTTCTTTTTCTAAAAAGTGATGTTCCAGAAAGTGGGCATGACGAGAAACAAAAACCTTTTGTTCCTCTGCGTAATAGAAAAGATACCCACTGGAGTTCTTTGGGTATACCACAAACTTACACAGTACTGAGCGTGCCTCGAGTTTGTCCGCATGCTCCCTTTTAACAAAAGCTGGACATCCCCATATCTTCAGATACTGAAGATATGGTTTCTTCCCACTCCACATCTGATATGGTGTGGTAGGCACGATCTTGGTAGGAACCTTGTTCAAAAGTGTCACGTCCCGAAAGTACGGAATATGACCGGCACTTAAACTACGAACGTCTCGAGGCGTACGTAATCTAAGTAAGCCGAAAACCCAGAAATCCAAACCAAGAAAAGTAGTAGAGTGAAGGAAAACCAATTTAAATCAAGTAGTTTTAATAGCATAAGCCGAATTATGCGGTTTTAAAAAAACATCAAATATTTCCTGAAAATTTTGGCAGAGTCTCCTTTGTAAAACTGGCCCCCAAACGGGATACAACATGAATAGTATACGAAATCAATAAAAAGGCATCCCCAAGCGGGAGCTAGCTCTTCGTCAATCGACGGTCACAACCACACAAGCAATATAATATACAACGCCAACGGCGAGGATCAAAATTCAAAAGGAAACTCAAAACCATAAGAAAACCACATAAATATAACGCGCGACTCTAAGGTCGAAGGAATAACATCACTGGTCTCTATCTCAAAATAAATACATGTTTGATTGATGGAACTTCTAGATACAACAGAGTAATAATATACAAGTTATATAATGGGGGGTACGATACAAGTAAACCCACCTACTAGCAAATCACCCTAAGGAATGCCCGCAAGCCGTAATGAAACCTGTGCGGCAAACCTGCAAGAAACTGGGGCACAACGGGGGTGAGTTGCCAACTCGTGAATAGAAAAACATCTACGCACAGAAATCGTATAAATAACGCAACCTAGGTCAATGATCAGAATATATCCTCAAATATATGAATAACATGCAGCCTATAACAATGGATAGGGTAATATCTAACCCGAGTGTGATCTCATGTGCCCGTGTCAGTGCCTCAGGTAGCAATATATCATATGAATGAGGTATGAATGCATGGAACAGAATGCATGTACTGACGAAAACTGCTTTCATAATTCAGTGAGATTTCTGTATTTTAAAAGTGAGGTACCATAAATGAAATCAGCATAAAACAGTGCCCAGCATCGACACAAAACAAGTGTCCAAATATCTCGATATCTCTGTATCACAATCGCTGTACCTCAATATCTCAAATCATAATATCTAGGGCGCCGTCAAACCAGACCGGCCCCTACCATCCATCTCAAGACCACGACGGTATCCTCCGGATATCCGACGCGTCGGGTAATATCACCGGTCGGTAGTGCTCCCCTGCCGGGCTCAACGTCAACAACACATTCCTCTTGCCCCGGGGTACCGCACCGGGCCCACCATGTACCCGAAACGGTTCCTCCACTCCTCGAATCGGGTCTCGAAATCCATCAGCAAACTCATGGTGGACGACTCATACATCATGGGAAAACCGCACTTTTTATTTTAAAAGAGAGAAAAGGTTTATTTATGTTTTTGCGGTTTTCCTCCAAATCCAAGAAATCTCATGAAATCCGAATCCAAGTCATCAATAGCATGTAAACAGTGAATATAGGCATGAGAATCCATGAATGCGATACAACAGTGAATAATAACATGCATGAAGTAGTAGGCAATAACTACAATGTCTAACTAGCATATAAGGCAAGTACACTAATATCATGTCTAAACTATTAGCTAAGAACCCATGTCAAATGAAATAGTATTTCCTAAAGTGTTCGTGACATGGCAATTACCGATGAAGATGTGTGTGAGCCGGCAAGTAAGTGTACGTGGTACATACGCGTCATCGGTAATGGTGCTGGTGTCCTAACAGCATGATATTAATAATGCAATAAGAAATTATAATATAAGTATGCGATGCGGAGCGAACAGTAAAAATGAGCGGGAGCTGAATACTAGACGCAACTATAACTAATCTGCACTAATCTAATATAAGTCCTACAAATGGTGCCTTTTGAAATAACACGAATCATGGGGTTTTGAAAGTAGGGGCTACGGTGTTTTTATGAAAAGATACGTCTTTTGAAATATCCGTAGGATCCCTTTGGCTGTCTTTAAAAATACCCACGATTCGTTAGTTTTTGAAATAGGTAAGAATCGAATCTAATCTAACAACTAAACTAAACTAAAGGGCTAAGCTAACAAGCTGGACTACAGGTAAGGAAACCGCCTAACATCTGAGTCGATACATATACATACCTGTATATATATTAGTCGGTGATCCCGCCTCAATAATATCATATCCGATACCATATCTATAATCAGACATCCCAAGTCAAGAGTGCGGATCAATCATCAAGATATAGCTCGTATGTAAATCCGTCGTACGGCATCCCCAATTCTGGGTGCGGGTCAATCTCACATTCATCATACTATTCACCTGGTAACCTCTTTATCAAATATCATGATCGGGTACTGATCTACGTCTAGAACAATACTGATACCGCCTAAGTATGCATGCACGTGTGTGAAACACTACGTCAAGGACCCGCTACAACGTCATGTCGTATCACAAATACGAACCCTGCTATATCACCGATCTCACGGCCTCAAATCAAATCTTATCGACTCATCATAAATCCCAAGTACTATCCTCATTATCCATGCATGCGTATATGAATATACATATGCATAGTCCCATACCCATGCATATATACATATATACACATCCCAATCTGCGCACAAGAAAGTAAAGTATGCAAGTGTAAATCTACGTTAGCGCCCCGGCCGTCTACAGACGCCAAATGCAGAACAAAAAACTTTTAACTGGCGCTATCGTATACTTTAACCCGGATCTGCCATTATTGCTAAACTAACAAACTGTAAAGAGAGTAGAAAGGTTATACCGAACGATCCGAGTCCTTCGTTCTTTAACCATCATCCCACGCTCCGTTGCGGCTGCTCCGATCTCGTCGATCTCTTATCTGCTCGTCCAGGTGGCACCACGTCACTGATTCTTTAAACGGGCTCCCGTCTCTGACTCGAGGCAACTCGGTCGTCAAGTTTGCTAAAAGAGACGACCAAGAATGATGTAGAGAATGAGTAGATGACGTTGTTTCACTTCGTCCAAAACCGTGGACGATTGGTTAATGAAGTTGCCACTCGAATCGGGTGATGGAATGAAATGAGCTGTGAAATTCCATACACCCCAAAATCTATCATATCTTTTTAGCAAATGAAACATCAAGTGAGAGAGCGAGAGAGGGGGAAGGGGCCGGCCATATATATAGCAATGGGGGGTGACTGTAGGAGAGGGGAGGTAACCTTAAGAGAAAATATCATGTGTGAACACAAACAAATATCTAGTGTGAACACAAACAAATATCTAGTATGAACACAAAGAAAGCAACCAATGAAACAATAACACCTCACTCCTTCTAGAACCTTCTAGAAGCATCCACACTCATCTCAAGAAAAGATAAACCCGTCTTTAACCGAATGTTAAAAGACGGCTGATAGAAAACTGGAAACTGGCAACTTCCAAAAGTGATCCCGAAACGAATTTCAGGATAACCCCATAACTGTATAAATATACCCGCATTTGTATTATGACCGAATACAAATGCAACTGAGACAAAGATATTATATCTACTCAATATAATACTCGGATCCGGCTTAAACCAAAGCCGACCAGTATCATCTGCCCGAAAACTGACACGTGCGTAAATGCACGTGCATTTTCCGAACCCTGCCATAAAACCATACGGCCTCTACAACGTTTCGCCCGAACTTGGGAAACTGTCTGTGGGGGACTCTAATGACTCGTCAGTACCCTGGTAGTGGGTTTAACCACAAACCGTCAGCGGCACTAGCAATGCGTATCGGCTGCCCATGGACTGACCTCAAGGGAGGCCGATGAGCGAACTCATCTGGAAACCCTACTGAGCCTAACAGTGACAATGTATATACAGTCCGGTCCGTTCGTCAATGAGTATCGCATATCTACTTAGGGGGCTAGTAACGTCAGACCCCCAATAGCAGTATAAGTCGTGTCGGAGTGTAGCCCAATAACACCCTGAGATACTACTGGAGTACCTACCAGTAAATCTCCTGCCACGGCCGTGGGCTTTGTGTAATGGCTCTCCTAGACACGGCACGATCTCGCCCCCAATACTGGGAGAGACGAATCCCCTGCCGATCCGCTCACGTGCCTCCATATGGCTCGGGACTGTATCCAAAAACTACCTGTTTGCATGACTCCTTTGAGCCGTGGTAGGGTAGAAATCAAAGCATAGTGGGAACTCACACGAGACAAATGACGACCTCAGGTCGATGAACGAACCTGTACACATGTCACCAGGGAACTGCTATCTGACGATATGTATAATACCAACTAGCAGGTTCCCGGCGAATCCTGTCCGGTGTACTCATAACCCAATGAGCACCTGTATACATCTTAGGTGATCCAACTGACACCAGTGGCTTGTGAGACCGGCCACCGCCCCTCGTCGGGGTCTCGACTGTATACACTAGTCTACTCCGGAGTATCGATGCCCTGTCTCGAAACTCCCACGACTAGGGACCACAATTAAGGATATGCATATAAACTACCCAACTCTCACGTATATAATCGCCATCATACTGTTGGTAGTAAAGCAAGATCCTAAGGGCTCTATCAAAGTGTAACATGTAATCAGTCACCTGAACATGTACACGACTGATAAAGGCAAACCAGATAGCATACTATCATCTTGAGTAAGACTGTCCTACCGGTATAGGTCCTCCGCAATTATTGCAATCACGTACCTGCGATCCAATAATTGACTATGAGGGCACTATCTCCAACAATCTCCCACTTGCACTCAAGGCTAATTATTGCGATGTCGACTACTCACAGCCCGTGTGAAACCGAACATCCAACTCCTCTACTAATCAGTTTCACAAAGCCCGTTTGTAAAACTATTGTGTTCGAGAAATAGCCTCAGTAAGTGGATCCGCCTAGATGTTTCTTTCTATATCTCTCTAAATCTCAAGTTCGCGGAGAAAGCCATCTCCCGAATCGAGTAATACCTGTCTTAGAATATGTCTGGATATCTGATGGGACCTAGTTCATAAATGAACTCCAAATACAAACTTCTTAGACTCTATCGATCACTGAACCTAATCAGTATCCGGCACCATACCACCCACAGTATCCTCTTGGACCACCTGTCCATAATACTGTCCCTCATCAGAGGGAAAACTAAAACTCTGACAATCACTCTGTCATCCACGTCACCTTTGAAGCCTGGAATGATAATCGTCTCCCGAAGGAGGCTGCCGTTATCATATCCGTAGAACATCCACTTATGTTCTAAAACTGCTTCCTTATGTCTCAACAGGATTGGATTAATACAAACTTATCGCATCTAGTGCAAAAACAACATTTGGTGTGGTACTTGACATCTCATGATTGACTCAATTGCCTAAGCAAGTGATCTGCCAATCATGCACATCCCTCTCCCCTTCTGTCTGTAAGACATCTTTAGAGAGGGTGACTCCATCACCTGCAGGTACACCACCATGCTAGGAGTCATCTATTCTAAAAACCATTAGAATACTGTCAAAGTACCCAAATTGGGAAACTACCCAAATCCAGATCTAAAACCATAGATCCAGAAACCAGAATGTCAAATATTATATCCATATCCTGTCTGGAGAAACAACTGTGTGACGACCACAGTACAACCGATCGTAGTATAGGAATTTTACTTCCTACTCTGTGTATATCATCCAGATACCATGACATCACACCCTACTACCTTCTTAACAGATCCATCCCCTATTCTGATGAAGTCAAACCTATGACTGTCACATCAACATTAGATGATCTATCTCCGCTATAACTGCTCAAGTCTATAAATAGACATAAGCTACTTGCCTACTATGCTTCTGCTGCTCCCACTGACTACGACAACCCTCCTACCGGGTCTCATAGCCTGGAACAATAGTAGTGTCAAGTCTGGGTAGATAAGAACCTCCCTGTCACCGTCCTTGAGGCTACCGGAGTACCTCTCGGGTGTCTGAGGTTACCCACCATATCTGCGGAGTGGCTAATGGAATGTCAAACCTGATTGAATATATAGGTCCTATTAAATTTTCCGTAATCGTTCGCGGTTTTGGAATCACTTCCAGTTCTACCATACTCCCACAACTGTTTTCTGAAAAAGTCTATTTTACTAAAACTGTGGCGAGTCAAGAACAATATCACTATTGATCTTGCAAATGGTAGAATATCAACCCTCGTCATAGCCAGGGTCAACCCACAAACAGCCATTACAGAAACGTGCCCTGAGTTATCCAGAGTCTGGTTTTAAGCATAAGCTGGACAACTCCCCGTACCTTAACATCTTTTAAGGTATGAACCATTCTATATCCAATATAGAAACTTTGGCACTTTATTTAATTGGAACCAGATTCAAATCATGCAGCTGTCTCCAGTGCATATCACCTTAATGGAAAGAGGCTAATCAGCATTACTCAACTTAGGAATCCATCCAATTATGAGTAACCTGAAAGAGAAACACGTTTCTCAAAATCATTATTATCATCTGAATACCAATCACAAGAATCTACATCTTCAATCTCTTTGAAGAATCCCGATACTTGTGACACCTGGTTCTCTACTTTATTCTTATACCCACAACTTCTCAAAACTTAGACCTTGTATTTCTACGAAACACTTGTCTAAATACTAGAGAAGTCATAAGTAAACAGAACATAGTACGAGGACCTACCCCATTGTCCTGATGGACACTGGACAACATACAATACTCTGTATAAGTCCGCTGAGTTTATGCAACTCAAAACCTGTG
This sequence comes from Agapanthus africanus, assembly GCA_030015575.1. Taxonomy (NCBI): domain Eukaryota; kingdom Viridiplantae; phylum Streptophyta; class Magnoliopsida; order Asparagales; family Amaryllidaceae; genus Agapanthus; species Agapanthus africanus. The sequence continues at coordinate 243,976,859 of CM057340.1, forward strand.
CATCGTAGGTTGAAAACTGTACCCTGGCGATTTCCTCAAATATCACCAATTACAACGAATTGCGATATAATGAGGATGATCACCTAATTCCCAATAACTTACTCCTACTCATCATCTGTAAAACCATACAGATATGAGAATGAAACCTGGTAAATACATACCCTTGGAGCAAGTATCTAATCGGGAAAACGGTTTTCTTTTAACAATGCACTGAAACATGAAAATGTTTCGTAGGGGTATCCTGGTATTCATAGCAATGCCTCTTCCATAATCCAATTCATGACTTCAACAGTATACTTTATTGCCATCTCTTCAAATCCCTTTATTTGTTTTTAGTCGTTACCTTCTGTACACCATCGTTAGGCTAAATGGTTTTCTTCCTTCCCTACCGTTTGGCACCAGCCTTTGGTTTGGAAGAAGACTATCCAGTAAGAATAATAGGTGTACCCTCCTAAACCAAGGAGTACTCGCAACTGAGAGAAGGTGATGATAAAAGACAACTGAATAATACCTTATTCTTTTAATGGTGAAATAGGAGTGGCGATGATGTACGCGGTTTGGTCGTGAATGATAACAGTCGCAATTTACTTTGCCCTCTTTCTAATCCCTTTATTTTGTCTTTACATATTACCTTCTGCAAACCCTACTTAGGCTAATTGGTTTTCTTCATTCCCTACCTTTCGGCACCTGCCTATGGTTTGGAATAAGACTATCCAATAAGCGTAATAGGTGTACTCTCCTAAACCAAGGAGCCCTCGCAACCTGAGAGAAGGTGATAATAAAAGACAACTGAATAAACCAATTCTATTTCTCCTGAACCTTGATCCATCCTCGAAGAAATCCCTCCGAGTTCGTATATAACCATACGATGGATCTATCCAATGGAAGTGGATGTCCGTAGTAAAACGGGTGTTCTGAGAAATGCAAAGGGTAAAAGAAGGAGTGGTAATGACTTATGCAACTCAGACAATCCAAAAGCCAGTATTTTAAGAAAGTTCGGTCAACTTGGTCACTGAGTCATAGTCTAGGGTCGGTAAAAGGTCGCTGCCAAAGAGAGAGAGAAAAGAAGCACTCTGCGTGCACTCTAACCTAGATCAGAATGGTTATCACTTTATCTAATCCGGAAACCTCCCACTGTCCTGTCAAATTCTCCTCCAAACCTGAAAGAAGAATCAATCGGGATCACCCAAAGAGTAAACTAACTCGTCAGTGGGAATCGGGATCCAACTCTCATGGCATGATAACGTGATGGAATGCATCCATGTTACTCATACTTCAGAAGGTATGCGCATACTTGGCAAGTTTCAGTTTCTTTAGAAACTCCCGATATGATTTTTGCCCCATGCTCTTATAACCTTGGCGTTGGTCAAATTGTCATAAGTCACATGCCAAGTTCTACCCGTCACTATCTTGTCAATTTGAACCCACCCGCACATGCCCTTGACGTTGGCCAAAATGGCAGAACGACTGTCCCAAACCAACTCATCTATCTATGCAACAATTGAATACCCAGCAGCTACCAAACACTATGCCTTGGCGTTGGTCAAAATACATAGCTTGAATACTACTGAATACCCAAAAGAAGTGATGGAGGGCTACGGCTGGTTTTTGGCGAAAAACCTTTAACGTAGTGAACTTGATATCGCTGAAGGAACCTGATAGCTTTTTTAAAAATATAGTGGCGAAAACCTTTTGCTAAAGAGGTCACTCCCGATGAAGGGATCTCGGTTCTTTCCTCGTGGAATGAGGTGCAGGATATTCCACTGAATACCGCTATGAAAAGCAACTTGTAATCGACTATAGTGAAGTTATTACCCTGACGCAAACTTCTGCCCAAGGGGTCAGTCCCGGTGAAGGGATATCGGCCCTTGCCCCGTCGAATGAGGTGCAGGATATTCTACTGAATACCGCTATGCGAAACAAAAGGAAACGTCTTTGCAATAACACTTTTTAAATATGTTCCAACAACTGTAAACAGGTTTTCTTTACTTTGCATTGATCAAAATCAATGCAGTCCCATCAATCAATCACACCAGAAAAGAACGAAAATAAAATGTACGTATATGCCATCCGCATTCGTCACTGGGTCCCGTCATTACCCGTTAGGTTACTTAACTAATGACAGAGCGGGGACTGGACTAGCGCGGGTGTAAAACATATACAACATCTAATAGTATATAAACCAATATACAATAATCGCTCCAGGCGTGATAATATGCAACTTTACAGAAAAGTAATAAGCATTACAGAAAAATACAGATAATTTGGGATCCCCGAGTTTCACAGAGCCGCTGCTGAAACCCGACGTTCTCCTGTCGTGTGGATAGCCTGTGCAATGGAACCTAGACCCCTACGGGTGCGGCAAGTTACCCGCCAAAACCTGAAGCGAGGCAGCCCCCTACAGCAAAGTGAATGGACCACCCAGCACTTCACGGAATCCGGTAATCTTGGGCACCCCTCCTTGGGTCAACCTGTACCCCCTACGAGTGCGGCGAATAGTCTGCCAATTCTAGAGTGAGGCCCCTCTGCCTCTCAAAGCCATGAGATGCGGACCCGTTGCCCTCCAGAACCCGGCTATCCGTGCACTCCGTCGCGGGGCAAGACCTAGTACAGAAATGGAAAAATAGTACAACAGGTACATCGACCGCAACCTGGTCGTGCCCCAAAAGAATATTATACAACAGGCAGTGACGGCAGTCTACATGTTGGACGCTCGCCCCGCAATATCAAATGTATAAATAAATCCAAACTGCACTACCATTGCACACTGCTATCCACCACGACAAATCCGCAACATCACAGCACAACACAGAACATCAACCCGAATGTCACGTTCGCAAACCCGTCTAAAAGAACTATAGCAATCAGACGCAGTTTACCGATCAAATGACATTCCCGGTCGGAGATATAATGTAAGCACTGTAAACTAACGTGTTTAAATTTCGATCGACTAAATATCACGAAGTGGGCCCCACGAACATCTGTTGTACAGTAACAAAATCTGGGCCTAAAAGATATATACCAAAACCCCCAACTTCCAGAGAAGAATATACTGTACAAATTTGGGGGCATGATCACACAGAATGGCCGCGGATGCGCGGCAAAACCATGGGTTTGGCCGCGATTCCGCGGCAGTCTTGTCGATTCATGAGCCTAAATTTGTACGGTGTTCAAATAAAACCCTGCTGAATTTTCTGTGATATGTAAAATTAATTTTGGAACCCTTTTAAAATCGACAGAAACTCAGAATGGAAATTTTGAAGTTTTCGATATCCGGTTCGATCGATGTTTTAAACGCGTTAGCACAAGTTAGTAAAGCAAAATGGTGAGGCTCTGATACCACTGTAAGTCTACGTTAGCGCCCCGGCCGTCTACAGACGCCAAATGCGGAACAAAAAACTTTTAACTGGCGCTATCGTATACTTTAACCCGGATCTGCCATTATTGCTAAACTAACAAACTGTAAAGAGAGTAGAAAGGTTATACCGAACGATCCGAGTCCTTCATTCTTTAACCATCATCCCACGCTCCGTTGCGGCTGCTCCGATCTCGTCGATCTCTGATCTGCTCGTCCAGGTGGCACCACGTCACTGATTCTTTAAACGGGCTCCCGTCTCTGACTCGAGGCAACTCGGTCGTCAAGTTCGCTAAAAGAGACGACCAAGAATGATGTAGAGAATGAGTAGATGACGTTGTCTCACTTCGTCCAAAACCGTGGACGATTGGTTAATGAAGTTGTCACTCGAATCGGGTGATGGAATGAAATGAGCTGTGAAATTCCATACACCCCAAAATCTATCATATCTTTTTAGCAAATGAAACATCAAGTGAGAGAGCGAGAGAGGGGGAAGGGGCCGGCCATATATATAGCAATGGGGGGGTAAGTGTAGGAGAGGGGAGGTAACCTTAAGAGAGAATATCATGTGTGAACACAAACAAATATCTAGTGTGAACACAAACAAATATCTAGTATGAACACACAGTGTGAACACAAAGAAAGCAACCAATGAAACAATAACACCTCACTGCTTCTAGAACCTTCTAGAAGCATCCACACTCATCTCAAGAAAAGATAAACCCGTCTTTAACCGAATGTTAAAAGACGGCTGATAGAAAACTTGAAACTGGCAACTTCCAAAAGTGATCCCGAAACGAATTTCAGGATAACCCCATAACTGTATAAATATACCCGCATTTGTATTACGACCGAATACAAATGCAACTGAGACAAAGATACTATATCTACTCAATATAATACTTGGATCCGGCTTAAACCAAAGCCGACCAGTATCATCTGCCCGAAAACTGACACGTGCGTAAACGCACGTGCATTTTCCGAACCCTGCCATAAAACCATACGGCCTCTACAACGTTTCGCCCGAACTTGGGAAACTGTCTGTGGGGGACTCTAATGACTCGTCAGTACCCTGGTAGTGGGTTTAACCACAAACCGTCAGCGGCACTAGCAATGCGTAACGGCTGCCCATGGACTGACCTCAAGGGAGGCCGATGAGCGAACTCATCTGGAAACCCTACTGAGCCTAACAGTGACAATGTATATACAGTCCGGTCCGTTCGTCAATGAGTATCGCATATCTACCTAGGGGGCTAGCAACGTCAGACCCCCAATAGCAGTATAAGTCGTGTCGGAGTGTAGCCCAATAACACCCTGAGATACTACTGGAGTACCTACCAGTAAATCTCCTGCCACGGCCGTGGGATTTGTGTAATGGCTCTCCTAGACACAGCACGATCTCGCCCCCAATACCGGGAGAGACGAATCCCTTGCCGATCCGCTCACGTGTCTCCATATGGCTCGGGACTGTACCCAAAAACTACCTGTTTGCACGACTCCTTTGAGCCGTGGTAGGGTAGAAATCCAAGCACAGTGGGAACTCGCACGAGATAAATGACGACCTCAGGTCGATGAACTAACCTGTACACATGTCACCAGGGAACTGCTATCTGACGATATGTATAATACCAACTAGCAGGTTCCCGGCGAATCCTGTCTGGTGTACTCATAACCCAATGAGCACCTGTATACATCTTAGGTGATCCAATTGACACCAGTGGCTTGTGAGACCGGCCACCGCCCCTCGTCGGGGTCTCGACTGTATACACTAGTCTACTCCGGAGTATCGATGCCCTGTCTCGAAACTCCCACGACTAGGGACCACAATTAAGGATATGCATATAAACTACCCAACTCTCACGTATATGATCGCCATCATACTGTTGGTAGTAAAGCAAGATCCTAAGGGCTCTATCAAAGTGTAACATGTAATCAGTCACCTGAACATGTACACGACTGATAAAGGCAAACCAGATAGCATTCTATCATCTCGAGTAAGACTGTCCTACCGGTATAAGTCCTCCGCAATTATTGCAATCACATACCTGTGATCCAATAATTGACTATGAGGGCACTATGTCCAACAGCAAGTCTGTGTGTGCGTATGTGGGTATAACAACTACTCTAGGGTTTCACAACTAACCCAAAGCTAAACCATGAACACCTAATCATAACATGAATAAACATTCTCGTATCATAAAACACCTATATAAACATATATATATGTGCTACACTACGGACTGCGGGGGTGCTATACGCTATCCACTTGACTTCTCCCCATAGATATAAATCTACTCACCTGATCCTCGCTCGCCGGTGCCGACGTTGCCACGCGCTTGCTTGTCGTCTCGAAGTCCACATAGGATACCTACATATCATAACGCACCGTGTCGTATTAAAATCCGACTCATGACCAAAACGACTCACGAATCCCACATAGGTCAAAACCTATGGTTGCTTCCACAAATCAACCCAAAAACCCTCGACGTCGGCGTACAAACGCCAGACCATCGAGAAAAACCCAAATACACTCATTTGCACATTCATGAACACTAATTTTAATATAAAATAGGTTAAAACTCACAAAAACCCCAAATTCACTTTAAAAGCCGTTTTTCCGAAAAACTAGCAAGCAAAATTACCCGTTTTAGTACAAAACTCGACGTTTAAACAATTCTAGCGGCCATAATACTTATTAAATAACTTAAATAATCCATACAAACCATTCCCACGATTTAATTTCACCGAACCACATACGTTCAAAAAAACTAGTTTGCAAAAATACCGACTTTAACTCTTTTTAATGTAAAATTCACAATTTTACAAATAAGCTTGGTTTTGCATGGTCCAAAGACATTAAACCACTTATTATAATACTAATAATGACATGAAACCATAATTATATTTTAATCTAAGACATTCAATAATTTTCCAAAAATCTAGTAAGTAAAATAGCTTAAATATTACAATTTCAACTTAACAATTTACAACTAACAATTTGATTATGTTTCACATTCCACAAAAAGAAGAATCCCACTTGCAACTATAATCATACAACAAAACCCTAACTATAATCCAAAACCATCCACTTGAATTTCTAAACTTGAATTCAAAACCCCTTTATTTATATTTTTTAAACACCTAAACAAGTTTGCTTTAAACATACAACTAACAATTAACAAATATGGAAGAATTTTTATACCTCATGATCAAGAGATCAACATGAAGATCATGGCCTCCAAAATGCCAAATTTCCTCCAAGATCCATGCTAGCTTGGGCAAAGAAATAATGGGTAGAGATTGGATTTTGTTTTTGTGGGATTTTTGACTTGGATTTTTGGTGGAATTTTGTGGGTTTTGAAATGAAGTGGAGAAGAATCAAGAGGGGCTGTTTTTGTGCAGGTTTCGGCCAGAAATTTGTGGGGATTGGGTGAGGGAGGAGAGAGAGTGAGGTGGGGAAAGATAGATCTAGTCAAAGTCCACTCAATTTCTATCATTTTCTATTGTATTCTTTTCTTTTCTTTCTTTTCTTTTCTTTGAAATTCAAGTGGGGAAAAGTGATGGGGCTGCTGAATTCAGCCAAGGGAATAATTAAATGGCGGTGTGTGAGTGTGGGTATGGGTGTGGGGTGATGAAAAATGATAAATACAATACCCCAAACATTCATTTACACTAAAAAAAGCATTTTTTCTTCAATAATTTCTAAACCGTTTTGGCAAATGATTTCGTTTCAAAAACCACATGATAAAATTTTGTTTAATGTTTTATGATGCACAAAATTTGTTTCAACTCATTCCAATTTGTAATTTTCCCTAATTAAATGTATTAGTGACGGCTTAAAATAATAATAAAATAATTTTTTTTCAGAAAATTTGAAATTTCACCAGTGGCTCAATAAACACCAATTACTAGCAATTACATAGCTAGAATATGTATATTTAATTTTTATAATAAAATATTTGTATTTTGACTTTTTGCAGAAAAACCCCTTATTTTACCGATTTTCCGAAATTTCACCGAAACGATTTTCAAAACGCTACAAAAAGATATGCAGCAGATTCTAGTGCATATAGCTGTAACATTTCAGAAAAATAAAATATTATATTTGGGAATTATTATAATTAAATAATAAATATATTGAATATTTTAATAATGCAGAATAATTAAATACCGATAAATTGGGATTTTTTTTTGAAAATTATGGAAATTACTGAAATGAGAGTGCTTTATGTGAATTATGAAAATTATACGTTTTTATGATTAATTATACGCCATTTTAATGCTAATCGCGATTAAATATCGCTAATCGTGCATTAAGCGTGTTTTGTGCACATGACATGCACAAAGTCATTTTTCACACTTGTACATTTTCTTTCTTGGTTTCCTTCTTATTATCATGCATGGTGCTAATTTAAAGGAGAAGATTAGAAAAGAAAACCAAAGCAAAGAAGAGAAAAGAAAAGAAAAAAAGGAAATCAATAAACAAAGAGGGATGGGCATGAGAGAGAGTGAGGTGAGGGGTTCTCTTGAATTGGTCACACTTCATCAACCTCTTCATTTTCTTCTCTCCTTCAACCATGGCAGCACCTCTCTCCCTCCCCTACTACAACCCTCAAAACACCACCAAAAATCCATCAAAAGGTCATCCCCACTTCATAAAAAACATGCATAAGCTCATAAGCTACACTTTGGACAAAGAAAAATGGGATTTTGATGCTCTAGGGGATTCTTGGGTCCCAAATGAGGTATTTATTTCACATTAAGTGTAGTATTTCTTTTGCTTTAGCCTCTATTCAAGATTAAAACCGATTTAGTGAAGTTTCGTGAACTTTGAAGTTTCCTAGAAGAGGGTTGTGGGATTTTTGGGTTGTGTTGGTGTAATTAAGCCTTAGTTGTGACCTTAAAACTCCCCTATGTTGTTAGAAACCCAGGCCCACTCGAAACTAACCCAAATACAAAAAACTGGAAACTTTCCATGTCGGTTTGTGAGTGTATAGGGTGTGTAGGGAAATCTAGGATGACCTGGGAATTTTACGAGTAAAATAAATAACTCCAGTGACAAAATTAAGACCATAGGGAGCCACCCTACCAATACGAACCCCATTGGAGCACCCAGGGCCGGCGAGCTCGGAAATTCATGGAGAGTGCTTGGCCACTTGGTGGGGGTTAGGGCCCAGGTTGCATCAGTAGGTCATATTCACATTATATATCATCCCAGTATTGTTTGCTTATCTTGTTTTCACCTTAAACAAAATCTGGGGACACATTTATGGGTTGCTGCTTTGTATTTCGTGAGATTTATGAATTTAAGTTTTGATATTTGTGTTTGTACTCGGTCACATGACGTTTGTACGTCTATCCCGAGTGTTATTTGGTTGAATTGCGAGATGCAAACCATAGGTTTTGACCGATGTGAGTTCCGCGTGTCGTTTTGGTTTTGATTTGGATTTTAATGTGATACGATACGTTGTGACGTGTAGGTACCCCCATGTGAACTTCGAGACGATGAGCAAGCGCGTGTCGACGTCGGCATCGGCAAACGAAGGTCAAGGTGAGTAGATATATAGCTACGGGGGAAGTCAGGGGATGGCGTATAGCACCCCGCAGTTTCGTTGTGATGTATACGAATACGTGTGTGTATATATATATATATATTTATATATATATAATGTTATTATGAGATTATTGATGGTTAAGATAGATTCTAGGTGTTCATGTTATAGTATAGCGTTAGTTGCGAAACCCTAGATTAGAGATTACACCCATACGCGCACACACACATGCATACATTTATTTACCTATGCGTATATGGGGATATGCATATATATACACACATGGGTATGGGACTATATATATATATATACGTATACATATAAATGGATATTGAGGATAGTCGATGATATTGGAGAGGAGTCGATGAGATTGGGCTGGATGCCTTGAGATCGGTGATGTGATGTGGTTCGTATTATGAGATACGACACGATGTTATAGCAAATCCTTTAGGCGTGGTGTTTTCATACACACGTAAACATATATGTAGATGGTATCAGTATTGTACTAGACGTAGATCAGTACCCCCAGATCATGATATATGATAAAAAGGATACCAGTTGATTAATGGGATAATATGATATTGACCCGTACTATGATTTGGGATGCCGTACGATGGATTTACCGTACGAGCTATATATTGATGATAGATCCGCACTCTTGACTCGAGGATGTCATATGATGTATTGTATCATACATGATATTATTGAGGCGGAATCACCGACTATTATATATATATATATGTATGTATGTATATATACATATATCGACTCAGATATAGGTGGTGTTCCACACCCTTTTGATTAGTCTGTTAGTTTAGACCCATAGTTTACTGTATGACTCGTTATTATTATTATTGCATATTCATTATTGTTGTGTTATTATTCAGCTCCCGCATGTTCTTGCTGTTTGCTTCGCATTGCGTGTTTATATGGTTTTTCACATGCTACTATTAAAATCATGTTGTCAGGACACCAGCACTATTACCGATGATGCGTATGTTCCACGTACACTTGCTTGCCGGCTCACACAAATCATCATCGGTAATTGCCATGTCACACACATTAGAAAATGCTAGTCATTAGTACAAATTGTTAGTTGATAGTTCGACATGGTAATAGTGTACATGCTTATTGATAGCATAGATATTGCATTTATTCTATGGTTGTCATGCATATTTATGTATTCATTTTCATGCATTATTATTTAGGGCCAGTTCGGATTGCCGGAGCCCAATACTTCTAAATTCATTATTAATTATTCTCGGGATTTTGGTTTTCCATGAGATTTGTGGATTTGGAGAAACCGCAAGATTTTATAAACTTATGATTATCATTTTAAAATGAAAAATGCGGTTTTCTTATGATATGATTTGAGATATGTTGACCATGAGTTTTCTCGGCTCTTGTGCGATATCATACACCCAATTTGAGGAGGAGTAGGAACCGTATGGGGGTGCATGGTGGACCCGGTGCGGTACCCCGGGGCAAGAAGATCGCAGTTGATCGGCGTTGAGCCTGTCACAGGGGAGCATTGCTGACCGGTGATTGTATTGTGACTCGTCGAATATCCGGAGGATACCGATCGAAGTTGGGCCAGTCCGGATAGCCGGAGCCCAGGGGCCAGTCCGGATAGCCGGAGCCCCTGATATTGATATTGTGGTATTGCGATATTATGATATGGGCCAGTCCGGATAGCCGGAGCCCTAGATATTGAGATATTGGGATTAATGTTTTGTGTCGATGCTAGACACTGATTTATGTTGATTTCATTGATGATACCTCGTTTTATATCAACAGAAATCTCACTAAAAGAAGAAAACGGTTCTTCATTTACATGTATTCTGTTTTCATTACATTACATTCATACCTCATACACATGATATATTGCTACCTGAGGCACTGACACTCGCACATGGGATTACACTTATGTATAGATGTTTACCATTGCCACATTTTCTTGCTTCAGACTTTATCATTTTGAGGTTATTTATATTTGGTCGTATTGACCTATGATTGAGTCATACATACGATTTCTGCTCGGTGATGTTCTCTACTCACGAGTAGGCAACTCACCCCCGTTGTGCAACAGTTTCTTGCAGGTTTTGCCGTACAGGTTTTTCCCTTGGCGGCATTGCTGGCACACTATTTCCATTCCGGATGATTTGCTTTGCTAGGTGGGTTCACTCGCATCGTGACCACAATTGTACCATTATTTATATTTCAGTTGTATCTAGTAAACTCCATCAAACAAACTTGTATATTTATTTGACTTAGATGACCAGTGATGCATATTCATTTGACCTAAGAGTCGCGCGTTGTATTATTATGGTTTTCATTGATGTTTTGAGTTTCCTTTTGAGTTTTGATCCTCGCCCTTCGGCGTTGTATATTATATTGCTTGCGTGGTTGTGGCCGTCGATTGATGAAGAGCTAGCTCCCGCTTGGGGATGCCTTTTATCATTATATAAGCTTTTATCATCTTGTACCTCGTTCGGGGCCAGTATTTACAAAGGAAACTCTGCCGAAATTTTCAGAAAAGACTTGATGTTTTGAAAACGCATAATTCGGCTTATGCTATTAAATTCACTCGTTTTAAAATAAGTTTCTTCTTACCTAAAATGGTTTTAGATTTCTGGGTTTTTGGATTACTTGAATTAAATGGGGTCCTATAGACTTCATATGATTCAAGGGCCAGTCACGTGCCATTTCGGGTCGTGACAAAGTTGGTATCAAAGCGGTAGGTTAACCTTGGTTCGAGTCTATATTTGACTATGCGGAGCCTAGGGCATTTGTATATATACGGAATCTAGGCTTGACCTTACGGAACTTGGACTTAGTCGAGGGGGTATTAGACCCGAACTTTCGTCGCGTAGGTTGACCTTGGTTGATGGAGTAAGTGACTTAAGGAGAGTGACGTACCGTTTGTATCTTCCGCGGCATACTCACGATACGCTACTCCGCTTAAGAAGCCTTAGGATGTATATTTCCTTGCACATTATTGTATTCATTCATGATCTATCCTCATCGATATCGGTTATGGTTTTGCTGCCACGATTACGGGCAGAGAGAGCTACGGCTAGAGTTGCGGTCAGCACGAGCTCGTCACGAACGAGGAATGACCAGGGCGTGATTCCAGGGACATACGATTGCATAGAGAGGCATCATTTTATTGTGTTTTCGCGCCATGAGCGTTTGATGGATCGCTTTTACGAGATTTCTCGTACGTACAGATCAGCACCAGAGGATTAGGCCACTGCTTGAGCAGCCAGAATGTGATGACCGTCAATGCACAGATTATTCTTGATGATTGAGGCACTGTTCAGCGTGCAGACGAATGAGCCAGTTATTGCTGCGAATGATGAGATATCGTCCCAGATGTTGGAGCTACTGCAGCATGAGTATATACTTAGAGATATGATAGAAGGTCGCTAGTCATCCAAGGATGAATGACTAGGACATGTGGTTCGTTCGCTTACCCCGATGCGAGGTCATCAGATTGATTGATTCCAGCTAGAGACGACTTCACGCAGGTACGTTGAGTGTCAATAGAGGCGATCGAATGTCAGAAACCCATATTCCATGTTTAAAGTATTCGGAAAGACATGCAAGCAATTATATGGACCCTCTAGAAGAATGAAAACCCTAACTCGACATAATGACCATGTGAAAGCCTTTGAACCTTAGGGTTTCGGCAGTTCCGCGGTGCCATTAGTGAGGCTTGGGTTTTCCCTTCTACGGCTAGTCCACCGGTGCTGTGGTATATACTCGATACTATTAAACTGTACTCAAGATGTTGAGCTCTTGGGGGATTATGAGGTTTTGACGAATCGATCGTAAGGTTTAACTTCATTCGGATATCATGTGATGGGATGCATTGCTTGCGAGACTCCAGATACGAGTATAGCCGTTGGAGCGCAGTCTATGCAGCCATGAAGAGACGAGTCCGAAGCAGTCGACATTAGTGAAAAGTTGAGTAAAAGGTTCATACGAGATCTTGATTAGATGACGTTCCACTCCGCCGACATCAGAGATATGACATGCATACAGAGGCGTTATATATGAAAATATCTTCCAGAAGGAGTCATGATGAGTACGCAGCCGTTCCGGAACAAGAAACAGATATAGTAAAGGGTGATAACCTCCGGGCAGATCGGCAGAAACGAGAGTTGGGAGAGACCTCGACAGGACCTTTGTGGAATAAATTACGAGAAGACTTGGACCCAGGAGCGGTCATTTTACGCACACCCAACAGGCCAGAGTTCGGCATCGTCGACGAGACATGTTATGAGTGACCACGACAGTTGGCCAGAGATTCTTAGAGGATGTGCTTGAGCGGGACTATTCCGCCATACTTGATTTCGGTATTTTGGGCGATCTATTCGCATGATTGAGTTTTGATGACCGAGTTTCATGATATTTGTTTTCGTGCACCATGGTTGCACCTACTGGGTATTTATATTTTGTGCATAGTTATGGTACTTGAGATATGCTTTAAACACCGTTGTGTTGATTTATGATTGTGCACAGTTATTGCACTTGATATCGTTTTAATGCCTTGGCTGCACATGTTTATGATTTCATGGATTTCATACAGTTTGGTTGATTTTGTGCATGTGGTACACACTCAATTTGGTTTTGCACTCGGTATAGTTCACATATGCTTGCAGTGCATGGATACGTATTTTGTGCACCACAGTTGCACTTGACTTCGGTTGACGTCATGTGAGATATTGATTTTGATTCCATGCCTATGGCATGCATATGATTTGACTTATGCTTTTGGCATAGATTTCATGCACTTTTAGTGTTTTGATTATATTTTGTGCACGCGGTTGCACATGGTTATGAGATTATATACCACGGTATACCTGATTTGGATTTGGATTTAGATATGCTGTATACCATCGATTTCGATTGTGTTACTCGATATTGCTTTCGTGCACCTCGTGCACTGGATTTGGATTCTTCCGCACATTTGACGCGCTTGGATTGGATTTTACCCATGTTCGGCGCTTGATTTTGGATTTCGTGCATGTTGGATGCACTTGATTTAGATTTTATTCGTTCATGATGGATGCACTTGATTTGGAAATGCGCATGCTTGAGGCGCTTGATGCGATTTAGGTGCACACCAGATGCACTAAATTGAGATTCTTCGTGCATATCAGATGCACTTGATATTTTCGTCAGGCACACCCGTTGCCCTTGACAGGTGTTTCGTGCACACCCGTTGCACTTAGATTTTGTTTCTGTGCACATGTATGGCACAGTCATGGATTTCGATTTCCGTGCGCACCAGACGCACGCGACATTCTTATGCACATTTTTGGATTGATTTCTTATGGAGCAGTACGTTTTTTATGATATTTACTATTTGATATAGGTACTGAGCAGGACTAGTCCGAGGATAGTATCTGAACATATTTTTCATGCGTTGATAGTTATCGAAGGGATTTCCAAAAAGGAGCTATAGTCTCAGTATTTACTTACGTGTCGGAGATGACACGAAACGTTTAAAAACAAGGAAACCCTTCTTAATTGTTTTTAAAACGGCGGGACGTGTATGTTAAACAAAAGGTATATATATATATATGTATATATATAGTTATTTTCTTATAATAGACGTCCGCCACTGTGCAGTGTTATGCTCATCGCACAACGATTTAAAAAGGTTTGGCATGCATTTCCTTCAGATGTTTACATGTATAGTTTTGATGTTTACATGTATGGTTTTGATGTATATCATGTAGGTTTCGTTTGGGCTTTGACATTGGTGTCTTCACCATGACTTCGATGATTGCGGGATACTTGACGGGGTTTTGATTTTGAGTTATCTGCTCATTCTTTATGCGCATGCATTGCGCTACGATGTGTTATATGTATTTGCGATTTCGGGACCCCGACGACATGATCTTTTTACCGAAATGTTTTAGTATTTGAGGGGTTTAAATTTAAATTCGGGGACCTAATTTCTTTAAAGGGTGAAGACTGTAACATTTCAGAAAAGTAAAATATTATTTTTGGGAATTTTTATAATTAAATATTAAATATTTTGAATATTTTAATAAAGCGGTATAATTAAATACCGATAAATTGGGGAAAATTTTGGAAAATTATCGAAATTACTAAAATGAGGGGGCTTGATGTGAATTATGCAAATTATAAGCTTTTATGATTAATTATACGCTATTTTAATGCTAATCACGATTAAATATCGCTAATCGCGCATTAAGCGTGTTTTGTGCACATGACATGCACAAAGTCATTTTTCACACTTGTACATTTTCTTTCATGGTTTCCTTCTTGTTATCAAGCATGGTTATAATTTAAAGGAGAAGATTAAAAAAGAAAACCAAAGTAAAGAAGAGAAAAGAAAAGAAAAAAAGGAAATCAATAAACAAAGAGGGATGGGCATGAGAGAGAGTGAGGTGAGGGGTTCTCTTGACCTGGTCACACATCATCATCCTCTTCATTTTCTTCTCTACTTCAACCATGGCCGTACCTCTCTCCCTCCCCCACTACAACCCTCAAAACACCACCAAAAATCCATCAAAAGTTCATCCCCACTTCACAAAAAACATGTACAAGCTCACAAGCTACACTTCGGACAAAGAAAAATGGGATTTTAATGCTCTAGGGGATTCTTGGGTCCCAAATGAGGTAATTATTTCACATTAAGTGTAGTACTTCTTTTGCTTTAGCCTCTATTCAAGATTAAAACCGATTTAGTGAAGTTTTATGAACTTTGAAGTTTCCTAAAAGAGGGTTGTGGGATTTTTGGGTTGTGTTAGTGTAATTAAGCCTTAGTGGTGACCTTAAAACTCCCCTATGTTGTTAGAAACCCAGGCCCACTCGAAACTAAGCCAAATACAGAAAACTGGAAACTTTCCATGTCGGTTTGTGAGTGTATAGGGTGTGCAAGGAAATCTGGGATGACCTGGGAATTTTACGAGTAAAATAAATAACTCCAGTGACAAAATTAAGACCATAGGGAGCCACCCTACCAATACAAACCCATTGGAGCACCCAGGGCCGGCGAGCTCGAAAATTCATGGAGAGTGCTCGTCCACTTTGTGGGGTTTAGGGCCTAGATTGCTTCAGTAGGTCATATTCACACTATATATCACCCCAGTATTGTTTGCTTACCTTGTTTTCACTTTAAAAAAAATCTGGGGACACTTTTATAGGTTGCTGCTTTGTATTTCGTGAGGTTTATGAATTTAAGTTTTGATATTTGTGTTTGTACTCGGTCACTTAACGTTTGTACGTCTATCCCGAGTGTTATTTGGTTGAATTGCGAGATGCAAACCATAGGTTTTGACCTATGTGAGTTCCGCGTGTCGTTTTGGTTTTGATTTAGATTTTAATGCGATACGATACGTTGTGACATATAAGTACCCCCATGTGGACTTCGAGACGACGAGCAAGCGCATTTCGATGTCGGCATCGGCAAACGAAGGTCAAGGTGAGTAGATATATATCTACGGGGGAAGTCGGGTGGATGGCGTATAGCACCCCCGCAGTTTCGTTGTGATGTATACGAATACGTATACATACATACATACATACATATATATATATTATATGTTATTATGTGATTATTGATGGTTAAGATAGATTTTAGGTGTTCGTGTTATAGTTTAGCGTTAGTTGCGAAACCTTAGATTAAAGATTACACCCACACGCGCGCATACACATGCATACATTTATTTACCTGTGCGTATATGGGGATATGTATATATATATATATACACATAGGTATGGGACTATGTATATATATATATATATATACGTATACATATAAACGGATATTGAGGATAGTAGATGATATTGGAGAGGAGTCGATGAGATTGGGCTGGATGCCTTGAGATCGGTGATGTGGCATGGTTCGTATTATGAGATACGACTCGATGTTATAGCGGGTCTTTTAGGCGTGGTGTTTTCATACACACGTAAACATATATGTAGATGGTATCAGTATTGTACTAGACGTAGATCAGTACCCCCAGATCATGATATATGATAAAAAGGATACCAGTTGATTAATGAGATAATATGATATTGACCCGTACCCTGATTTGGGATGCCGTACGATGGATTTACCGTACGAGCTGTATATTGATGATAGATCAGCACTCTTGACTCGAGAATGTCATATGATGTATTGTATCGTACATGATACTATTGAGGCGGAATCTCCGACTACTATATATATATATATATGTATGTATGTGTATATATATATATATATATATATATATATATATATATATATATATATATATATGTATGTATGTATATATACATATATCGACTCAGATATAGGTGGTGTTCCACACCATTTTGATTTTTCTGTTAGTTTAGACCTATAGTTTACTGTATGACACGTTATTATTATTATTGCATATTAATTATTGTTGTGTTATTATTCAGCTCCCGCATGTTCTTACTGTTCGCTTCGCATTGCGTGTTTATATGGTGCTTTCACATGCTACTATTGAATTCATGCTGTCAGGACACCAGCACCATTACCGAAGAAGCGTATGTTACACGTACATTTGTTTGCCGGCACACACACATCTTCATCGGTAATTGCCATATCACATACACATTAGAAAATGCTAGTCATTAGTACAAATTGTTAGTTGATTGTTCGACATGGTAATTGTGTACTTGCTTATTGATAGCTTAGATATTGCATTTATTCTGTGATTGTCATGCATATTTATGTATTCATTTTCATGCATTATTATTTAGGGCCAGTCCGGAATGCCGGAGCCCAATACTTTTAAATTCATTATTAATTATTCTCGAGATTTGGGCTTTCCATGCGATTTATGGATTTGGAGAAACCACAAGATTTTATAAACTTATGATTATCATTTTAAAATGAAAAGTGCGGTTTTCTCATGATATGATTTGAGATATGTCCACCATGGGTTTTCTCGGCTCTTGAGTGATATCTTACACCCAATTCGAGGAGGGGTAGGAACCGTCTGGGGGTGGACGATGGACCCGTTACGGTACCCCGGGGCAAGAAGATCGCAGTTGATCGGCATTGAGCCTGTGACACGGGAGCATTGCTGACCGGTGATTGTATTGTGACTCGTCGAATATCCTGAGGATACCGATCGGAGTTGGACCAGTCCGGATAGCCGGAGCCCAGGGGCCAGTCCGGACAGCCGGACCCCTAGATATTGATATTGATATTGAGATATTGAGATATTTTGATATGGGCCAATCCGGATAGCCGGAGCCCTAGATATTGAGATATTCGGATTAATGTTTTGTGTCGATACTAGACACTGATTTATGTTGATTTCATTGATGATACCTCGTTTTATATAAATAGAAATCTGATTAAAACAAGAAAACAGTTCTTCATTTACATGTATTCTGTTTTCATTACATTACATTCATACCTCATACACATGATATATTGCTACCAGAGGCACTGACACGAGCACATGGGATTACACTTATGTATAGATGTTTACCATTGCCACCTTTTCATGCTTCAGACTTTATCATTTTGAGGTTATTTATATTTGATCGTATTGACCTAGGATTGAGTCATACATACGATTTCTGCTCGGTGATGTTTTCTACTCACGAGTTGGCAACTCACCCCCGTTGTGCCACAGTTTCTTGCAGGTTTTGCCGTACAGGTTTTTCCCTTGGCAGCTTGGCTGGCACACTATTTCCATTCCGGGTGATTTGCTTTGCTAGGTGGGTTCACTCGCATCATGACCACCATTGTACCATTATTATATTTCAGTTGTATCTAGTAAACTCCATCAACCAAACTTGTATATTTATTTCACTTAGATGACCAGTGATGTATATTCTTTCGACCTTAGAGTCGCGCGTTGTATTATTATGGTTTTCATTGATGTTTTGAGTTTCTTTTTGAGTTTTGATCCTCGCCCATCGGCGTTGTATATTATATTGCTTGCGTGGTTGTGGCCGTCGATTGACGAAGAGCTAGCTCCCGCTTGGGGATGCCTTTTATCATTATATATGCTTTTATCATGTTGTACCCCGTTCGGGGCCAGTATTTACAAAGGAAACTCTGCCGAAATTTTCAGAAAAGACTTGATATTTTGATAACGCATAATTCGGCTTATGCTATTAAAATCACTCATTTTAAAATAAGTTTCTTTTTACCTAAAATGGTCTTAGATTTCTGGGTTATTGGCTTACTTGAATTAGATGGGGTCTTATAGACTTCATATAATTCAAGGGCCAGTCACGTGCCATTTCGTGTCGTAACAATAGCCCCAGAATGATCGCGGTAACTCAGTGTTACTCATCATTGAACGTACCATATCCAATAGGGTTCGGTTCCTTCTCTCCGATACACCGTTGTGTTGTGGTGTGTATGGAGGAGTAAGCTGAGAGAGAATTCCATTCTTTTTTAGGTAATCCAGGAACTCGGTACTCAAGTATTCACCACCTCGATCAGATCTCAGTATCTTGATACTTTTGCCGGTTTGTTTTTCCACTTCATTCTTATACTCTTGGAATTTCTCAAAGGCCTCGGATTTATGATTCATCAAGAAGACATGTCTATACCCGGAGAAATCATTCGTAAAAGTAATGAAATAGGAAAAAACACTTATTGCATGTGTAGACATTGGACCACACACGTCGCTGTGTATGAGTCCCAAGAGCTCGCTTGCTCTTACTCCGTGTCCAGTGAACGGAGTCTTTGTCATCTTTCTTTTGAGACATGATTGACAAGTTGCATAAGATTGATATTCGAACGGATCCAAATATCTTTCATTATGTAACTTGGTTAACCTTGTCTCATTGATGTGACCTAGTCTACAATGCTATAAGAAAGCATGATTTAATTCTGGAGACATTCTTTTGTGTGTATTCTGGATATTGAAAATCTGCGTTTGGTTTAATACGTATATACCGTTGCTTAATGTACCCGACCCAATAAAATTATGATTAAGGTGGATGTTTACGACATCACTTACAAATGCAAAATCATAACCTTCTTTAGACATTAATGATACAGATATGATATTACAAGTCAAACTGGGTACAAAATAACAGTTGCGCAAAACCAAAACATGTCCATTAGTCAATCCTAAGTGATATTCCCCTACGGACAAAACATCCATGCTTGCTCCGTTTGCAACTCTGAGGGTCATATCATCTGCCTTCAAAACACTACGGCTTCTCAGTGCCTGCAAAGAATTACAGATATGAGATCCTGATCCGGTATCCAATACCCAGGAAGATGAGTTGATTGACAAACAATTTTCAATTACATACACACCTGAAGCCGAAGCCTCAACTTTCTTCGGGTCCTGGTTCTTGGCCTTCCAAGCCTGCAATATTTCTTCCAGTGTCCCTTCTTATGACAATATAAGCATTCTTCCTTTCCCACTGTTGGTCTCGCCACTTTTTCCTTTCCCTTGGCTTCCACCTTACTAACACCGCCTCTCGGTTTGGTAGGGGCATTCTTCATTCCTTTGGCTTTCGCCTTGGACCTAGAAGAGGAAGCACCGCCAACAAACAGAGAGGGTGCTTCCCTAGCTTTCTGCAGGGTTCCCTCTGCACTCCTCAACATGTTGAGGAGTTTCGGAAGTTCAATTCTTTACCTTGAATATTAAAATTCAAGATAAACTGGGCATAGGTGGAAGGAAGGGACTGGAGAATCAAGTCTGTATCTCATTCTCTAACGTAGTCCCAAGGTCTGCGAGCTCCTCAATGTAGCCAATCATCTTAAGGACGTGTTCCCCTACAGATGATCCGACGGCCAACTTCGCTGAAAATAGCTTCTTCGAGGTCTCGTATCTTGCGATACGGGATTGCTCCCCATATAGTTCTTTAGTATAGAGAAATATGGATTCAAGGTCCATATTCTCCTGCCTCCTCTGATGTTCATTGTCCATAGAGGCAAGCACGAGGCACTTGGCCTTCGCGCAGTCAATCTTCCAGGTCTTACGGATTTCCTTATCCGCGATGCTGGATTCTGGACCTGGGACGGCGGGGGCCTTAGTGGTAAGAAGATACCCCAACTTTTCATAAGTGATTGACATCTTGACATTCCCGAACCAATCTCTATAGTCTGGCCCTGTCAATTTGTTTTTATCTAGTAATAACTTAAAGCCCGTCATATTTGGTCCCTGCAATTAGGAGAGAGAGAAGAAACACTTTAGCGTGATGCACTTGCAAGTTTAGAGTGGTTTTTAATTTGTCTAAACAGGCTTGCTCCCACTGTTTCTCGAATCCTTCTTCAAACCATAAAAGAAGAATCAGTCAGGATTAATCTCACCATATAATACTTGCTTAACCGTTCGGCCAGGCCAGTTTCGGTACTTCTATGGAGGTTTTACGACGCTTTCATGAAGTTCCTTAATTAAATAACCTCTTTTCCCTGTGGGCGTAGCCCCGCTAACACCTTTCTCGACACCTACTTGGTTTATAGCATTGATCGTTAAGTGAAAAAATCTCCCGAGGTGTAGCATATACTCACAGTAAGATCAGGATCCAAATATCATCGTGCGATAAAGTTGAAGGAATCCTACCAAAATTATCACACTCCAAATGGTATGCAACCTTAGCAAGTTTCAGTTTCTTTAGAAACTCCCGATGTGGACTTTTGCCCCATGCTCTTATGACCTTGACGAAGGCCAACATATCATAAGTCACATGTCAAGTACTACCCGTCATTACCCAGGTTAATTTGGATCCACCCGTACATACCCTTGACGAAGGCCAAAATAACAGTATGACTGTCCTAAACCAACGCATCTATCTATGCTACAGATAAATATTCAGTAGCTACCAATCACTATGCCTTGGCGAAGGTCAAAATACACAGCTTGAATACTACTGAACATTTAACTGAAATTGTTGGGGCACGGCAGCGCCCCGACCGTCAAACCGACGCCAAATGCGAAACAAAAACTTTTTACAAAACCGGCGCTACCGGAACCAAATACCCGGATCGTTCCATTAACCGTTAACCAGCAATCTGTAAAATAAAGTTCAGAGATTATACCGATCGATCCGTGTCCTTCGGTCTTCAATCACTTTTCTAGCTCCTCGCCGCTGTCCCGATCAAATCCGTCCTCCGGTCTCGCCGTCAAAGTGGCACCACGTCAATGAATCTTTATATGGGCTCCTGCTTCAAAACGAAGAAACTCGGACATAAAGTTTGCTAGCTGACATGTCCAAGATGAATTAGAGAAGAGTGTAGAATACTTTGTCTCAAGACACCCGATGAATCGGGCGAAGGTAAACGAAGTTGCGAAGAAGATTGAATGAAGTGAGCACATGAATTTTGCATTGGAGAAAATCAAAGAAGCTTGGGCATTCATGGGCTCGGCCACTCATGGAGATCACTGGGGATTTCTATGTGTGTTAGTTGCCAAAAGAAGTGATGGATTAATTAACACATAACATCCCAAAAAAAAAACCACAGCAACAACCATGCTGCCCACTCCCCATTGACTTCGAAATCCCATTTCTCCATTTAATGCTCACAAAAGCATGCCCATGCCCAATACAAAAAATGAAAAGGACACCTCACTAAAACCATGCACACTCAAAGCCACCTCATCAAAGAGTCCACTGCCCAAACAAAAGAAAGCAACCAATTTTCGAAATTGGCAGCGAACCAAAAGCAAGCACAAATAAAGGAATTTTTGCCAAGGTACATGAAGCAAGGATAAGGGCCAAAATAAATTACAAATATGAACCAATAATTAAACATTAAATCTAATATTTAATCAGGAGGAGAAAAACTGGTAGCTTCAAGAGTAATCCCGTAAGAGATTACAGGATTACCCCTTAACTGTATATACATACCCGCATTTGTATTCCGGCCAAATACGAATGCAACGAGACAAAAATATTCCTACACAATATAATACTAGGATCCGGCTTAAACCAAAGCCCACTAGTACTATCCGTCCGAAACACGACACGTGCATAAGTGCACGTGTATGTTCGAACCCTGCCATAAAACCATACGGCCTCTACAACGTTTCGCCCGAACTTGGGAAACTGTCTGTGGGGGACTCTAATGACTCATCAATACACTGGTACTGGGTATAACCACAAGCACGTCAGAGGTACTAGCTGTACGTAACGGTTGCCTATATATTGATCGGAAGGGAAGCTGAGGAGCGAACTCATCCAGAAACCCTACTGAGCCTGATAGTGACAATATCCGTACAGTCCGGTCTGTTCGTCTAAGAGTATCGCATATCGGGTCTAGGGGTGGATAAAGTCAGACCCCTAATAACGCGATAATTCGTGTCGGTATGAAACCCATCACCACCTGAGAAACTACTGATCCGAATCAGTAATTCTCGATTACCTTGGCCAAGGATTTATAGTGATGGCCACCCGTGCACTGTGTGACATCAACCCCCAATACTGGGAGAGACGAATCCCTGAGGATCCGCTCACTGCCTCCTTGTGGCTCGGGACTGTACCAAACTAAAAGCTGTTTGTACGACTCCTTTGAGCCATGGTAGGGTAGTAATCAAAGCACAGTGGGAACTCACACGTGACAAATGACGATCTCAGGTCGACAGACTAACCTGTACACATGTCACCTGGGAACTGCTATCTGACAATAGGTATAATACCAACTAGCAGGTTCCCGGCGAGTCCTGTCCGGTGTACTCATAACCGAATGAGCACCTGTATACATCTTAGTTTAACCAACAGAGAGCAATGGCTTGTGTGACCGGCCACCGCCCCTCGTCGGGGTCTCGACTGTATACACTAGTCTACTATCGGAGTATCGATGCCCAGTCTTGAAACTCCCACGACTAGGGACACTTTAAGGATGTGCATATAGACCCTAGCTCTCACGTATATGATCGCCATCATACTGCTGGCTGTCAAGCAAGAATCTTATGGTCTCTACCAATATGTACATGATGATAAAGACAAACCAGATAGCATACTATCATCTCGAGTAAGACTGTCCTACCGGTATAGGTCCTCCCTCAATCATTGCAATCCCGTACCCGCGATCCAATAATTGACTTCGAGGACACTATATCCAACAATCTCCCACCTGCACTTAAGGCTAATTATTCCGATATCGCATACTCACAACCCGTGTGATACCGAACATCCAACACCTATACTAATCAGTTTCACAAAACTCGTTTGTAAAACTATTGCGTTCGAGAAATAGCCTCAGTGAGTGGATCCGCCATGATGTTTCTTTACATATCTCTCTTAATCTCAAATTCGTGGAGAAAGCCATCTCCCGAAATGAGAAATACCTGTCTTAGAATATGTCTGGATAGCTGATGGGACCCAGTTCACAAATGAACTCCAATCCAGCAAACTTCTTAGACTGTATCGTCAACTGAATTTAATCAGTAACATACGCCATGCCTCTCTCAGTATCCTCTTGGACCACCTGTCCAAACTACTGCCGCTCGTAAGAGGGAAAACTATAACTCTGACAGTCACTCTGTCATCCATGTCACCTTGAAAGCTTGGAATGATAACCGTCTCCCGAAAGAGGCTGCCGTTATCAAATCCCCAGAACAACCACTTATGTTCTAAAACTGTTTCCGAACGTTTTCTCCACGATTGGATTAATATCAACTTATTGCATATAGTGCAAAAACAACATCTGGTGTGGTACTTGACATCTCATGATCAACTCAATTGCCTAAGCAAGTGATATGTTAATAATGCATATTCCTCTCCCCTTTAGTCTGTAAGACACTTTTAAAGAGGGTGACTCCATCACCTGCAGGTACACCACCATGCCAGGATTCTTCCATTCTAAAACACCTTTAGAATGCTGTCAAAGTCCCCAGATTGGGAAACTACCCAAATCTAGATCTAAAACCATAGATCCAGTAACCAGACTGCCTGATATTATAACCATATCCTTTGTGGAGAAACTCTGTGTGACAACCACAGTATAACCGATTGTAGTATAGGAATTTCACTTCCTATAATGTGTATGTCATCCAAGTACCAGGACATCACACCCTACTACCTTCTTAACAGATCCATCTCCTATTCTGATGAAGTCAAAGCCCATGACTGTCACATCAAAAATAGATGATCTATCTCCACTATATCTTCTTTAGTGTATAAATAGATATAAGCAACTTGTCCACTATGCTTCCGTTGCTCCCACTGACTACGACAACCCTCTGGCAGAGTCATATACACGTGCACTTCTAAAGCTAGTTTAGAATGACGCTATACTCATCCTCCTGCCGGGTCTCATAGTCTAGAACGGAAGTAATGGAAAATCTGGGTAAATAAGAACCTCCCTGTCACCGTCCTTGACGCTACCAGAGTACCTCTCGGGTGCCTGAGGTTACCCACCATATCTGCGGAGTGGCTAATGGAATGTCAATCCTGATTGAATCTTTAAGTCCTATTAAATTTTCCGTAATCGTTTGTGGTTCTGGAATCACTTCTAGTTCTACCTTACTCCCACTATTGTTTTCTGAAAGAGTCCATTTTACTAAAACTGTGGAGAGTCAAGAATAATATCACTATTGATCTTCCAGATGGTAGAAAATTAACCCTCGTCATAGCCCAGGTTAACCCACAAACTGCCATTACAGAAACGTGCCTAGAGTTATCCAGAGTCTGGTTTTAAGCATAAGCCGGACAACTCCACGTACCTTAACATCGTTAAGATACAAACCATTCTATATTCAATATAGAAATAGAGGCACTGATTTAATTGGAACCAGATTCAAATCATGCAGCTGTCTCCAGTGCATGTCAACTAAATGGAGAGAGGCCGATCAACATTACTCAACTTAGGAGTGCATCCAATTATGAGTAACCTGAAAAAGAAGCAAGTTCTCAAAAACCATTACTGTCAACTGAATACCAACCACTAGTATCTACATCTTCGATCACCTTGAAGAATCCTGATACTTGCAACACATGGTTCTCTACTTTATTCCTGTACCTATAGCTTCTCAAACTTGTACCTTGTATTTCTACGAAACAATTGTCTAAAACTTGAGAAGTCACAAGTAAACATAATATAGTACGAGGACCAACCCCTTTGTCCTAATGGACACTGGACAATATACAATACTTTGTATAAGTCCCCTGAGTTGAATAACTCAAACTCTGTGCGTCGTAGGTTGAAAGCTGTACCCAGGCGATTTTCTCGAATATCACTAATTACAACGAATTCCGATATAATGAGAATGATCACCTAATTCCCAATAACTTACTCCCACTCATCATCTGTAAAACCATACAGATGTGAGAATTATACCTGGTAAATACATACTCTGGAGCAAGTGTCTAATTGGGAAATCAGTTTTCTATTAACAATACACAGTGAAACTGAAACATGAATATGTTTCGAAAGAGTATCTGGGTATTCTTAGTAATGCCTCTTCCATTATCAGATTCATGACTATAACCGTATATTTCCTTGCCATCTCTCCAATTCCCTTTATTTGTCTTTACTCATTACCTTCTGTACACCATCGTTAGGCTAAGTAGTTTTCTTCCTTCCCTACCGTTCGGTGGCAGCCTATGGTTTGGAAGAAGAATATCCAATAAGCATAATAGGTGTACTCTTCTAATCCTAGGAGCACTCGTAACCTGAGAGATGTAAGTGCACGGCGGCGCCCCGGCCGTCAATCCGACGGCCAATTGCGGAAGCGGTGATAAACTTAAATTTTGCGGACTTAGCAAACCGGCACCACCGCGCACTAAACACCCGGATCGTAACCATTAACAAGTCAAAGCTAACTAGAAGATGGGAAAGAGATATACCGACGATCCAAGTCCTCCGGTCTTCTCGTCATGGTCCCGATCTCCTGCGGAAAAGTCCCGTCTCCTCCTCGTCACCGGAAGTGCACCACATCGCCTACTTTGTTTACGGGCTCCCACCTCAATGCCGAGGCAACTCGGGCACGAAGCCGGCTACTCGACGTGCCCAAGGTTCGCTGTAGAATATGTAGTCCTCAAGTCTCATTTGGGGTTTTGGAGCTTTGCCATTTGGTGGAAGAAAAAGAGAGCTTGGAGAGAGGTGGGGAAAAATGTAGCATACCAAAAATGAGAGTAACATTTTTCCACACAAAAATGAAATGAATCCCATGTTGGATATATGTATGCCCTAGAGGCCATTATGTGATAGTGGATGTATCTATACATGTATATATATTCAGTTTACTTTCTTGCTCGACATGATAGTATGCTATCTGGTTATTCTTTATCTGACATGTTTATTTGATCATGCTTCTATTCATTCATACATGCTGATAAAGCCCTGAGGATATCGGCTTGACTACTCTGATTATGATGGAGATCATACTAGTGGGACATCTGTAGTCTATAAGCATATCCTGAAATGTCCCTAGTCGGAGGTGTATCGAGATGGGGCATCGATATACCAGAGTAGACTAGCGTATATGATACTAGACCCATGTGATGGGCAATGGATGTTCCCACATTCATCGATGTTTGACATCAAGATCATATACGGGTGCTCAGTGGTGACTGGGTACACTGGACGGACTCGCCGAGAACTCCTATATGGAATTATATCTATCGTCGGATAGCAGTTCTCAGGTGACACTGGTACAGGTTAGTCTGTAGACCCGAGATCGTCATAGAGCCTTGTGTGTTCTCCCACTGTACTTTGATTGCCACCCTACCACGGCTCTACTGAGTCGTGCAAACAGGTGGCCGTTGGGTACAGTCCCGAGACACATGAAGACGATGAGCGATAGGAGGGGTTTCGTCTCTCCCGGTATTGGGAGTTGATGTTGTGCTGTGCTCGACTGGTTATAACGGCAAGTCCCTGGCCAGGGCTGATGAGATTTGCTGATAAGTGTTATCAGTAGTTTCTCGATCTGTTATAGACCATTCACCGACACGACTTATTGAGTTATTGGGGTCGACGTGACCATCCCTAGGCTCGATATGCAGCAGATTTGACGAAGAGACCGGACTGTACGGTAGTGTTGCCGGATGGCTCGACGGGAGTTGTAGCAGGTTCGCTTGTTGTCTTCTGATCGCTCAATACCCGGGTGGCCGTTACGTTTAGCTGACCTCTTGCGGCTTGAGGGCACTTGATATGATCATTACCCTCTGCCGGCGTATTGACGAGTCTTAGAGTCCCACAGAGGAGTTACCCAGTCCAGGCGAAACGTTGTGGTGCGCATATGCGATATGCGCATGCACCCGATTGAAATGTGCGTATATGATACCGAACATTGATCGGGTGAACTGCTTTTGGTGGGGTCATATGAGATATGACCGGATTGATAAATCAAGTGTTGATTTATCATTTAACCATTAGTTTTCTCACTCAAACCTTTCTAGGGTTTGATGTATGCATGCATGCATGCATGTGTTTCTATTTTTCTTTTCTAGCTTCATGCACATGAAGATGTGCATACATGTACACATACATACATCAAACTATCATGGTTGTTTATATATGGAAATGGTGGCAATATAAGCTTCACACCATAGATTAAACTATGGATAATTATTTAATTTTGGTTTTAAAAGAAAATGAAAAGGAAAGGATAATTATACTAGTTTCTACATGCTTCTTTTAACCTAACCATTCTCACACACCACTAAACCATGGTTATCTTTTCCTTTATCATTCTAAACCCAAGTTAAATTAATCATCCATCTTTTAATCATGGTTAGTGTCAAGAAGGATAAAATATATATATTGTGATATTCATTTTCTTTTTCTTCTTAAGAAAAAGAGTTATCTTTTTATCTCTTCATAATATTAGCCATCATCTTCATCTTCCTTCATCTTCTCCTCTCTAGATCTTTTCTAGTGAGTGAAATACAACAAAAGAAAGGTTTTTGAAGTGAGATCCAAAGCCACAACAACATTCTACACAAGCTTAGCCGTTTCGTTTAGAGTGTTATCTTCGATTTGACGAAGTAGCGAGCTTGGACGGATATCTCCGCGGTGGATCATCGTGGACACAAGGGGAGATCAAGAGAACCTTGATTCAACACAAAAGAGCCTAAGGAGCGAAGCAAAAACGGGAGCTACAAAGGTTGTAGCCTTCAAACCCTAATTTTGTTAGCTTTATGTTTAGCAAACCCTAATTTTCTAGGATCCATCCTTTGCATGTTAGTTTAGCACCTTAAAATGAAAACTTTAGGTCATGTGATGCTTGTAATCTCTTCATAGGGTGCTATACTAACCTTACATTGGTATCAGAGCCGACCTAGAACATTAGGCGACCTTTTTGCGGAGTAAAAAGTCCGATCGAAACAAAAATACGGGTTTATGGGATGCTCTCTGGAAATTTTTTAAAAATTAATCTTTTTCAGAATTAAAAATTCTCAAAAATTAGAGCAGGTAAAAAATTAGATGATCTGCAAAATTCGTACCTGTGAACAGTAAGTTTGACCGCGGAAGGGCGGCATAAGCAAGCTTGTGCCGCGCTTCCGCGGCCAAATGTGGGGCCCTCTGATATTTTTTTGTACAGTAATTTTCTTTGCCTGCTACATTACATTTTGAGAGTATTTAATCTGAATCTTCTGTTGAATATTCTGGAGATGGTTTTGAACTAGATGTTTCGATCGGAATTTTCATTTCGTATTTCTTTTCCGGGTAAACTAGAAAGTATTGAAGTGTTTGAACGATTATCATTTACTCAATATTCACGGGGTTTAAATAGTTTGGAGATGTGTGCAAGTCTTTTTGCGGTGGTCCCTCTAGAAGACAACAAACCTTAACTCGATTATGTGACCGTCTCGAACTGCCCTTTGAACCTTAGGGTTTGAGGCAGTACGGCGTGCCACATGTGAGGCGTTGGCTTGACCCTTCTACGGCTGGACCGCCGCTACTGTGTCACACTCCGGATCTTTGAACCCTGCTCAAGTGTTGAGCTTTAGTGAATCTTGGGTGCTTGACAGTTCGTTCGAAAACTTTAATACTGTCTGTTTATCTGGAATGTGATACAATATGTGGAATTCAAATAGTGTAGACATGAAATACGAAATATGTGATATTTCGCATTTATGATGTCTAATGAGAATCTGGATTCCAAATATTGTAGTTTTACACTTTCTTTTCTGTGACCGTAAGTGTAGTATGTTAGATATCGCCGGTTTCGTTGCTATACATCAACGACAATCGGGGTACGCATACTTACTTACGTTGATGATATATGATATTATGTGTTGCTGAGATATGATGTGCAGGATTGTCGCGATCGAATAGCCGGGGGTTTTTGTGAGATGAGAGTTTTATATTTTCATTCATGTAAATTCAAATGTAATGTAATATTCTTTTATTTGGGGCACTTCCAGGTTGCGGTTGTGTCACCAGTGTTGTATATTATTTACTTTTCCGCATTAGGATGGACCCAAGGAGGGGAGCACAGGTGACCGGGTTCTGGGGTTCAGTGGGAGGCCATCTCGAGGAGTCGAGACCGGGTCTCCTAAATTCCAGGATTGGTAGGGTCACTTGTCGCTCTCGTAGGGGTCCAGGGTGTGGGCTTGGCTATTCATCGTGACTGTGGAATCCGTGTTTTCTATTCTGGCTAAATACTAAATACGGACGTCCTAGTATATCCCACGTTATATCTATATTTCTGCTGCCTGTGTTCTGTGAAATCTGAGACGAATGACTTATTATATATATGATATATAGTAGACGTTGCTTATGTTTTACACCCGCGCTAGTCCCGTCCCGGTATGCCGTTAGTTAAGTAACCTAACGGTGCATAACGGAACATTGCGGCGAATGCGGATGGCATAAGCGTACGTGATATTTTCGTTTCTTTTCTGTGATTGGCTTTAGGACTTAAATGATGGGATTACATTAATGTGATTAATGTAAAGAAAATAAACCTAAAAAGATGTTGTAGAATCGGATTTAAAAACTACTCGGCTATTTATGAAAAAGCTTTATTTCAAAACTGCGGAGCTTAAGCCACTCCTTTTGAAAAACTGTTTGATTCTACAACGATATCAAGTTCAAAGCGTTAAAGATTTTCTTAAAAATCATTCGCAACCCTCCGTCATTTTAGGAAGTAGAGTACTTAGTATTCGTGCTACGTTTGTTGACTTTAGTTAAGGCGTAGTGTACGGTAGCTAAGTGATGTCTTCCTATACTGCATATGATGCAGATTAATTAGGACATTCATACGACTTTGTTGACCATAGTTAAGGGTCATATGGGTGGGTCTAATTGATCAAGAAATGACGGGTAGAACTTGACTGGTACTTATGATTTGTTGACCATAGTTAAGGTCATAAGTACTAGGGGTAAAAAATTACATCGGGAATTTCAAGTGTTGAAATTTGCAATGAGATTGCATACCTTCCATATGATGGTTGGATCCCGATCCCACTGTGGGCAATAGTTGCTCCTAGGAGAGTTTTGCAGTTTACAATTAGCTAACTCATTAGGTGTCTAGAAAGGTGTTAACGGGGCTCCGCCTCTGGGAAAACGAGGTTTACTCTAATTAGGTCCATGCGAAAGCACGGGGAACCTCCCTCAAAGTACCAACACTGGCCTGGCTGAACGGTTAGCGAAGTTGTAGACTGTAATTAATCCTGGCTAGTTTTTCTTTTTAAGGTTTGAAAGAAAAACTTGATAAAAAGCAGTGGGAAACATCGATTAGACAAGATAATAAAACCAATCTAATCTATGCAAGAGCTTTCGCTGAGTGTATTCTTTTCTCTCTCTTAATGGCAGATACCAATGACTGGACTTAAGCTTCTACTAGATAAAAACAAACTGAACGGGACCAACTATAAAGACTGGCTAAGGAATCTGAAGATCGCCTTGACTTATGATAAAGTATCATATGTCCTCACGGCTTCAGCCCCGCCCGTCCCAGGCCCAAAATCCTCAGTTGCGGACATAGAAGTCCGCAAGACATGGGACGCTGACTGTGCCACGGCCACATGCCTCGCGCTTGCATCGATGGATAACACACATCAAAAGCAGCACGAGGACATGGACATCCACGGGATACTGCTCCATACAAAGGAGTTGTATGGGGAGCAGTCCCGCGTATTACGATACGAGGCATCAAAGAAACTGTTTCACATGCGGATGGCCCCTGGCACACCAGTAGCAGACCATGTTTTGAAGATGATAGCCCTTATAGAAGAGCTTGAGGACCTTGGATGGACAATGGAAAATGAACAATATATAGATATTATTCTGCAGTCCCTCCCCTCCACCTTTGCTCAGTTCATAGTGAACTTCAACATGCATGGCATGGAGAAGGACCTCCCTGAACTCCTTAATATGTTAAGGAGTGCAGAGAGCACTATGAAGTCAGCAAAGACTCCCGTTATGACCATTGGACAGTCTTCTTCTTCTCGCCCAAAAGCTAAGGCCAAGGGAAAGAAAAAGAAGAAACCCACTAATCCTAAGGGCGGAGTCAAAAAGGTGAAGGGAAAGGGAAAATCCACGGCTGGAGACCCAGGGAAAGGCGAGTGTTTTCATTGCCACAAGACAGGACATTGGAAGCGCAACTGCACGGAGTACCTAAGTCTTAAGAAGAAGCATGGTGATGCTTCTGCTTCAGGTGCGTTTGTAACTGAAAACTGTTTTTCTATAAACTCTGCTTCCTGGGTATTGGATACCGGTTCAGGTTCTCACATTTGCAATTCTATGCAGGGGCTGAGAAATAGCAAGGTTTTGAAGACAGGTGACCATACTCTCCGCGTTGGAAATGGTTCCAATGTACATACAGTCGCAGTGGGAGAGTATCACTTGGGGTTGCCGTCTGGATGTATTTTGATTTTGAATCCATGTTATTTTGTACCTGATATGCTATGTAATATAATATCCGTATCTTTGTTGGACAATGAAGGATATAATTTTGTGTTGCAGAACAATGTTATGAACATTCACCTAAATCAAATGTTGGTTGGGTATGGTACACTTAATAACGGAATATATGTCCTAAATCAACACACAGTTTTCAGTATACAACACACTAATAAAAGAAAAATTTCAGAATTAAATGAAGCTTTTCTTTGGCACTGTAGACTTGGTCATATTAACGAAACAAGACTAAACAAGTTACATAAAGATGGATATTTAAACTCTTTTGAATATAAATCTTATGCGACTTGCCAGTCTTGTATCAAGGGTAAAATGACCAAAACTCCGTTTACTGGACACGGAGAAAGAGCTACTCAGCTCCTGGGCCTCATACATAGTGATGTATGTGGGCCGATGTCTACACAGGCTAGAGGCGGTTTTTCATACTTCATTACATTCACCGATGATTTCTCAAGATTCGGTCATGTATTTTTATTAAAACACAAGTCTGACGCTTTCGAGAAGTTCGTTGAATATAAACAAGAAGTAGAAAAACAAACCGGCTTGAGTATTAAGATGCTTCGATCAGATCGAGGTGGTGAGTATCTCAGTACAGAATTTGCAAACTTCCTAAAAGAGAATGGGATTCTCTCTCAGCTCACTCCGCCTTACACACCACAGCACAACGGTGTGTCAGAACGACGGAATAGGACCCTATTAGATATGGTCCGGTCCATGATGAGTGACGCTGAGTTACCAGTCTCGTTTTGGGGGCATGCATTGGAGACTGCGGCGTTTCTGCTAAACAGGGTTCCAACCAAAGCCGTGTCTACCACGCCATATGAGATATGGAATGGAAAGAGACCATCTCTTAAAAGAATTAAGATTTGGGGTTGCCCGGCCTATGTTAAAAAGCAGAATCCGGACAAACTCGAGACACGGTCAGTCATGTGTAACTTTGTGGGATATCCAAAGAATTCTTATGGATATCTGTTCTACCACAAAGAGGAACAAAAGGTGTTTGTTTCTCAGTATGCCACATTCTTGGAAAAAGAGTTTTTCACAGATAAAGATGATGGCAAGGTAGTAGATCTGGAAGAGGTTCTGGAGACACAAACTATAAATGACGATTTGGTTGAACCGGCTGTTGCAACAGAAACTGAAGAACCTCGGCCACTCCGTAGGTCTGGTAGGACTTCTCGCCCACCGGAGAGGTACTACGGTTTTCTCATTGATGGTGACAGAGAAGACTGTATCATGGAAGATGATGATCCTACCAGTTTTCAGCAAGCTATCACGAGTGGTGACTCTGTGAAGTGGCTGGATGCCATGAGATCCGAAATGGAGTCTATGTACACCAACAAAGTATGGACTTTGGACGTTGTACCCCCTGGGGTAAAACCTGTGGGGTGCAAATGGATCTTTAAAAGAAAGATTGGTGTGGATGGGCAGATAGAGACCTATAAAGCAAGACTTGTGGCGAAGGGTTTTCGTCAAAGACCAGGTTTGGACTATGACGAAACTTTTTCGCCCGTAGCCATGCTTAAATCTATTCGGATCCTACTTGCTATTGCTGCTCACTACGACTATGAAATCTGGCAGATGGACGTTAAAACGGCATTTCTAAATGGAGATTTAGAAGAATGTGTTTATATGGATCAGCCGGAGGGCTTCATTGACAGTGGGAGCAGCGAGAAAGCATGTAGATTGCTTAAATCCATATATGGGTTAAAGCAGGCATCTCGGAGTTGGAACATCTGTTTCGATGATGTTATCAAAGAGTTTGATTTCATCAAAAATCCGGATGAACCTTGTGTTTATAGGAAGACTGTAGGAAGAGCTGTCACATTCCTCGTATTGTACGTGGATGACATTCTTCTGATAGGAAATGACATTCCTATGCTACAGTCGGTCAAATCATTCTTATCACTAAGGTTCTCCATGAAGGACCTGGGTGATGCCACATACATCCTGGGCATAAGGATCTATAGGGATAGATCCAAAAAGTTATTGGGATTGTCCCAAACCAGGTACATCAACACCATCCTAAAGAGGTTTAGTATGGAAGACTCCAAGCGGGGTGCCTTACCCGCTTGCCATGGAGTCACTCTCTCCAAGGATTCTTGTCCAAAGACCGATGAAGAGAGAGCTCGCATGAGCATTATACCTTATGCTTCGGCAGTAGGGTCTATAATGTATGCGATGTTATGTACACGCCCAGATGTAGCTTATGCACTTAGTGTTGTAAGCAGGTATCAATCCAACCCAGGGGAGAACCACTGGACAGCTGTGAAGAACATTCTTAAGTACTTGCGAAGGACTAAAGAATTGTTCTTGGTGTATGGTAATAAAGATCTCCAAATGGAGGCCTTTACCGATTCGAGCTTCCAGAGCGACAAGGATGACAGCAAATCTATCTCAGGGTTTGTATTTACCCTCAATGGAGGGGCGGTAAGTTGGAAGAGTTCCAAACAAGATACCGTTGCAGACTCTACGATGGAAGCTGAGTACATTGCTGCAAATGATGCCGCCAAGGAAGCCGTCTGGATGAAGAAGTTCGTCTTGGAGCTAGGAGTAGTTCCAACCATTATTGATCCAATACCTTTGTATTGTGACAATAATGGGGCGATGGCGTTAGCCAAGGAACCCAGATCCCATCAGCGGTCCAGACACATCCTGAGGCGTTTTCATTTGATCCGGGAGATTGTAGATCGCCGCGAGATCGAGATTAAGAGAGTTGACACAAAGAACAACGCCGCGGATCCATTCACCAAGGCTCTCCCTCAGCCGCAGCATGAGCGACTTTTTGAGATGTTGGGTATGAGATACGCCAATAACTGGCCTTAGTGCAAGTGGGAGATTGTTGGATATATGTATGCCCTAGAGGCCATTATGTGATAGTGGATGTATCTATACATGTATATATATTCAGTTTACTTTCTTGCTCGACATGATAGTATGCTATCTGGTTATTCTTTATCTGACATGTTTATTTGATCATGCTTCTATTCATTCATACATGCTGATAAAGCCCTGAGGATATCGGCTTGACTACTCTGATTATGATGGAGATCATACTAGTGGGACATCTGTAGTCTATAAGCATATCCTGAAATGTCCCTAGTCGGAGGTGTATCGAGATGGGGCATCGATATACCAGAGTAGACTAGCGTATATGATACTAGACCCATGTGATGGGCAATGGATGTTCCCACATTCATCGATGTTTGACATCAAGATCATATACGGGTGCTCAGTGGTGACTGGGTACACTGGACGGACTCGCCGAGAACTCCTATATGGAATTATATCTATCGTCGGATAGCAGTTCTCAGGTGACACTGGTACAGGTTAGTCTGTAGACCCGAGATCGTCATAGAGCCTTGTGTGTTCTCCCACTGTACTTTGATTGCCACCCTACCACGGCTCTACTGAGTCGTGCAAACAGGTGGCCGTTGGGTACAGTCCCGAGACACATGAAGACGATGAGCGATAGGAGGGGTTTCGTATCTCCCGGTATTGGGAGTTGATGCTGTGCTGTGCTCGACTGGTTATAACGGCAAGTCCCTGGCCAGGGCTGATGAGATTTGCTGATAAGTGTTATCAGTAGTTTCTCGATCTGTTATAGACCATTCACCGACACGACTTATTGA
This sequence comes from Agapanthus africanus, assembly GCA_030015575.1. NCBI lineage: Eukaryota > Viridiplantae > Streptophyta > Magnoliopsida > Asparagales > Amaryllidaceae > Agapanthus > Agapanthus africanus. Next base: position 244,013,195 of record CM057340.1, read on the forward strand.
GTTATTGGGGTCGACGTGACCATCCCTAGGCTCGATATGCAGCAGATTTGACGAAGAGACCGGACTGTACGGTAGTGTTGCCGGATGGCTCGACGGGAGTTGTAGCAGGTTCGCTTGTTGTCTTCTGATCGCTCAATACCCGGGTGGCCGTTACGTTTAGCTGACCTCTTGCGGCTTGAGGGCACTTGATATGATCATTACCCTCTGCCGGCGTATTGACGAGTCTTAGAGTCCCACAGAGGAGTTACCCAGTCCAGGCGAAACGTTGTGGTGCGCATATGCGATATGCGCATGCACCCGATTGAAATGTGCGTATATGATACCGAACATTGATCGGGTGAACTGCTTTTGGTGGGGTCATATGAGATATGACCGGATTGATAAATCAAGTGTTGATTTATCATTTAACCATTAGTTTTCTCACTCAAAACCTTTCTAGGGTTTGATGGATGTATGCATGCATGCATGTGTTTCTATTTTTCTTTTCTAGCTTCATGCACATGAAGATGTGCATACATGTACACATACATACATCAAACTATCATGGTTGTTTATATATGGAAATGGTGGCAATATAAGCTTCACACCATAGATTAAACTATGGATAATTATTTAATTTTGGTTTTAAAAGAAAATGAAAAGGAAAGGATAATTATACTAGTTTCTACATGCTTCTTTTAACCTAACCATTCTCACCCACCACTAAACCATGGTTATCTTTTCCTTTATCATTCCAAACCCAAGTTAAATTAATCATCCATCTTTTAATCATGGTTAGTGTCAAGAAGGATAAAATATATATATTGTGATATTCATTTTCTTTTTCTTCTTAAGAAAAAGAGTTATCTTTTTATCTCTTCATAATATTAGCCATCATCTTCATCTTCCTTCATCTTCTCCTCTCTAGATCTTTTCTAGTGAGTGAAATACAACAAAAGAAAGGTTTTTGAAGTGAGATCCAAAGCCACAACAACATTCTACACAAGCTTAGCCGTTTCGTTTAGAGTGTTATCTTCGATTTGACGAAGTAGCGAGCTTGGACGGATATCTCCGCGGTGGATCATCGTGGACACAAGGGGAGATCAAGAGAACCTTGATTCAACACAAAAGAGCCTAAGGAGCGAAGCAAAAACGGGAGCTACAAAGGTTGTAGCCTTCAAACCCTAATTTTGTTAGCTTTATGTTTAGCAAACCCTAATTTTCTAGGATCCATCCTTTGCATGTTAGTTTAGCACCTTAAAAATGAAAACTTTAGGTCATGTGATGCTTGTAATCTCTTCATAGGGTGCTATACTAACCTTACATCCCATTCCCCTTTGGAATGGCCGCCCCCCCACTTCACAAGTGTGATTGGAGAGAGAAAGAGAAAGGTCAAGGGGGAGTGGTGGAACCATCATACAAGGGAGTGTCAAGTTATGATGTGAAGAAATGATAGCTAGGAAAGTCCAACACTCAAAACAACCATCAACATAACCAAAGTCAATCCATCATGAGAAGGAGAAGTCAATGATGGTGCTCATCATGAAAACCATCATGATACAAAAATATGCAAAGACCCCCTCCACAAATGCCTATTTGCAACAATGCAAATAAACCCTCCTCCACCAATCTTCGGCCAATGAACGGAACAAAGGAAATTGGCCGAAACGGAAAGCAAACTGGCAACTCCAGAAAACAGGTCCCGTAATAAATTACAGGAAAACCCCGATACTGTGCATACACACCCGCATTTGTATTTCGACCGAAATACAAATGCAATGAGACAAAATCTCCACTGTACTATACTAGAATCCGGCTTATACCAAACCGGCTAGTAATATCTGTTCGATCCTGATCCGTGCAATACCGCACGTATCTGATCGAACCCTGCCATATAACCATACGGCCTATAGTACAAACTGTCCGATCCTGATCCGTGCAATACCGCACGTATCTGATCAGACCTTGCCATATCTCCATACGGCCTCTACAACCTTTCGCCCGAAAGCTGAGTAACAGAATGTGGGGGACTCTAAAGACTCGTCAACACCTTGGTTGTAGATTTAACCACTAGCACGTCAGAGGTATAAGCCAATACGTGACGGGCTACCAGGTACTGACTAAAAGGGACGTCTGTGAGTGAACTCAGCCTGACAACCCTACTGAGCCTGTCAGTGACAATATCCGTGCAGTCCGGTCCGTTCGTCTATGAGTATCGCATGGCGGGCCTAGGGGGTTGGTAAAAGTCAGACCCCCAAAAGCGGTACAAGTCGTGTCGGAGTGTAGCCCAGAACACCCTGAGATACTAATGGAATACCTACCAGTAAATCTCCTTGCCTTGGCCAAGGACTTTGTGTAATGGCTCTCCTAGACACAGCACGACCTCACCCCCAATACCGGGAGAGACGAACCCCTGAAGATACGCTCACTGCCTCCATGTGGCTCGGGACTGTACCCAACTAAAACCTGTTTGCACGACTCCTTTGAGCCGTGGTAGGGTAGTAATCAAAGTACAGTGGGAACTCACACGAGACAAATGACGATCCCCAGGTCGATGAACTAACCTGCACACATGTCACCAGGGAACTGCCATCTGACGTCTGGTATATGACCAACTAGCATGTTCCCGGCGAGTCCTGTCCGGTGTACTCATAACCCAATGAGCACCTGTATACATCTTAGGTGATCCAACTGACACCAGTGGCTTGTGAGACCGGCCACCGCCCCTCGTCGGGGTCTTGACTGTATACACTAGTCTACTAATGGAGTATCGATGCCCGGTCTCGAAACTCCCACGACTAGGGACCTTTTAAGGATATGCTTGTAGACCCCCAGCTCCCACTTATATGATCGCCCTCATACTGCTGGTGGTCAAGCAAGAATCCTAGGGGCTCTATCAACGTGTAATAGCGACTTGTCAGGTCACTTAAAGCAGTACACGATGATAAAGGTAAACCAGATAGCATACTATCATCTCGAGTAAGACTGTCCTACCGGGATAGGTCCTCCCTCAATCATTACAATCACGTACCTGTGACCTAATAATTGACTCTGAGGGCACTATCTCCAACAATCTCCCACTTGCACTCAAGGCTAATTATTGCGATGTCGCATACTCACAGCCCGTGTGATACCGAACATCCAACTCCTCTACTAGTCAGTCTCACAAAGCTCGTTTGCGGAACTATTGCGTTCGAGGAATAGCCTCAGTGAGTGGATCCGCTTAGTTGTTTCTTTCTATGTCTCTCTATATCTCAAGTTCGCGGAGAAACCCATCTCCCGAAATGAGCAATACCTGTCTTAGAATGTGTCTGGATGTCTGATGGGACATAGCTCATAAATGAACTCCAAATCCAAACTTCTTAGACTGTATCGTCAACTGAACTTAATCAGTATCCTGCGCGCCATGCCTCCCTCAGTATTGCCTTGGATCACCTGTCCAAAATACTGCCCCTCGTCAGAGGGAAAACTATAACTCTGACAACCTCCTTGTCGTCCATGTCACCTTGGAAGCCTGGAATGATAACCGTCTCCTGAATGAGGCTGTCGTTATCATATCCCTAGAACATCCACTTATGTTCTAAAACTGCTTCCGACTGTTTCTCCAGGATTGGATTAATGTCAACTTATTGCATCTAGTGCAAGAACAACATCTGGTGTGGTACTTGACATCTCATGATTGACTCAATTGCCTAAGCAAGTGATCTGCCAATCATGCACGTCCCTCTCCCCTTTAGTCTGTAAGACACCTTTGGAGAGGGTGACTCCATTACCTGCAGGTACACTACCGTGCCAGGAGTCGTCCATCCTAAATACTCTTAGAATGCTGTCTAAGTACCCAGATTGGGAAACCACCCAAATCTAGATCTAAGACCATAGATCTAGTAACCAGTATGTCTGATATAAAATCCATTTCATTTGTGGAGAAACAACTGTGTGACGACCAAAGTATAACCGATCGTAGTGTAGGAGTTTCTTTTCCTACTCTGTGCATATCATCCAAATACCAGGATATCACACCCTACTACCTTCTCAACAGATCCATCCCCTATTCTGATGAAGTCAAACCCATGACTGTCACGTCAGAAATAGATGATCTTTCTCCGCTACATCTGCTCTAGTCTATAAATAGACATAAGCAACCTGTCCACCAATGCTTCCGCTGCTCCCACTGACTACGACAACCCTCTGGCAGAGTCATATACACGTACACTTCTAAAACTAGTTTAGAACGACGCTATACTCATCCTCCCGCCGGGTCTCGCACCCTGGAACAACAGCAATGGTAATTGTGGGTAAACAAGAACTTCCCTGTCACCGTCCTTGAGGCTACCGTAGTACCTCTCGGGTGCCTGAAGTTACCCACCTTATCTGCGGAGTGGCCAATGGAATGTCAATTCAGATTGAATCTTTAGGTTCCTTATCAAATCTTCAGTAATCGTTTGTGGTTCTGGAATCACTTCCAGTTCTACCATACTCCCACTACTGTTTTCTGAAAAAATCCATTTTTAATAAAACTGTGGCGAGTCTAGAACAATATCGCTATTGTTCATCCAGATGGTAGAAAGTCAACCCTCGTCATAGCCTGGGTCAACCCACAAACAGCCATTACAGAAACGTGCCTTGAGTTGTCTAGTGTCTGGTTTTAATCATAAACCGGACAACTCCCCGTACCTTAACATCGTTAAGATATGAACTATTCTATATCCAATATAGAAACAGAGGCACTGATTTAATTGAACCAGATTCAAATCATGCAGCTGTCCCCAGCGCATGTCAACTAAATGGAAGGAGGCCGATCAGCGTTACTCAACTTAGGAATACTTCCAATTATGAGTAACCTGAAAGAGAAGCAAGATCTCTTTATCACTACTATCAACTGAATACCATACACAAGTATCTACATCTTCGATCACCTTGAAGAATCCCGATACTTGCAACACTTGGTTCTATACTTTATTCAAATACCAATAACTTCTCAAAATTCGGACCCTGTGTTTCCACGAAACACTTGTCTAAATACTAGAGAAGTCATAAGTAAACCGAATATAGTATGAGAACCAAACCCTCTGTCCTAATGGACACTGGACAACATACAATACACTGTATAAGTCCCTTGAGTCTGACAACTCATTCCCTGTGTGTTGTAGGTTGAAAACTGTACCTTTGGTTATGAAGAATTACACCGCTGTTTAATGCTCCTTACCTAACCATCCGCTGATATAGGTAAATGTCATAGACATAATTTCAAAAAGGCATATCTCACTCTATGAAAATAGACGTACAGATACATCGATTTGAAATTGGTGCATAACGGCGGATATTCAAAACCAAATACTTGCCGTCCGGCAAATAACCCAGGTGACTTCCTCAAATATCACCGATTACAACGAATCCCGATATAATGAGGACAATCACCTAATTCCCAATAGCTTACTCCCACTCATCATCTGTAAAACCATACAGATGTGAGAATCATACTTGGTAAATACATACCCTGGAGCAAGTGTCTAATCGGGAAATCAGTTTTCCTTTAACTGTACACAGTGAAACTGAAACATTGAAATGTTTCGTGGGGTATCCCGGTATTCATAGTAATGCCTCTTCCATTATCCAGATTCACAACTACAACCGTATAATTCATTGCCATCTCTCCACATCCCTTCATATGTCTTTAGTCATTACCTTCTGCACACCCCTTTAGGCCAAATGTTTTTCTTCCTTCCCTACCGTTCGGCACCAGCCTATGGTTTGGAAGAAGACTATCCAATAAGCATAATGGGTGTACTGTCCTAATGCTAGGAACACTCGCAATGCGAGAGAAGGTGAAGATAAAAGACACCCGAATAAACCTTATTCCTATTTCTCCTGAACCAGAATCCATCCCCGAACTGGAACCAGTTCCATTCGAGTTCGTATATAACCATACGATGGAGTATCCAAATAAACTGTGGATCTTCGTAGTGATACGGAGTGTCCTGGAGAAATACAAAGGTGATGTGGGAGTGGTAACGAAATATTTGGTTTGGTCATGAATATCTGTTGCATTTTACTTTGCCCTCTTACTAATCCCTTGCTTTGTCTGAACTTAATACCTTCTGCACACCATCGTTATGCTAATTAGTTTTCTTCATTCCCTACCGGTCGGCACCAGCCTAAGGTTTGGAAGAAGACAATCCAATTTGCGTAATAGGTGTACTACCCCTAAACCAAGGAGTACTCGTAACCTGAGAGAGGGTAAAAGGAAAAGACAACTGAATAATCCTATCCGTTTTCTCCAGAACCGGAAACCATCCTCGAATAAATTCTTTCGAGTTCGTATCTAACCATACGATGGTTTTGTCCAATGGAAGTGGACGTTCGTAGTAAAACGGGGTGTCCTGGAGAAAAGGGTAAAAGTAGGAGTGGCAATGAGGTTTGCAACTCTGACAATCCAAAAGCCGGTGTTTAAGAAGGTTCGGTCAACTTGGTCACTGAGTCATAGTCTTAGGGTCGGGTCAATGGTCGCTGCCAAAGAGAGAGAGAAAAGAAACACTCAGCGTGCACTCGAACCTAGATCAGAATGGTCACCAATTTATCTAATCTGGAATCCTCCCACTGTACCTCAAATTCTCCTCCAAACCTGAAAGAAGAATTAGTCGGGGTCACCCGAGGAGTAAACTAACTCATCAGTGGGAATCGGGATCCAACTCTCATCGCATGACAACGTGACGGAATCCGCTCACGGTATCACACTCCAGAAGGTATGCGCATATCTGGCAAGTTTCAGTTCTTTTGAAACTCCCGATGTGATTTCTGCCCCATGCTCTTATGACCTTGGCGAAGGTCAACAAATCATAAGTCACATGTCAAGTTCTACCCATCATTATCCAGGTTAATTTGAATCCACCCGTACAAGCCCTTGACGAAGGTCAATAAGGCTATACGACTGTCCCAAACCAACGCATCTATCTATGCTGCAGAAAGGCAACAAGCAACTACCATACACTATGCCTTGACGAAGGCCAACAAACATAGCATGAATACTACGTGCTACCCGTATGAAACGACGGAGGGCTACGAATGGTTTCTGGCGAAAACCTTTAACGTAATGAACTTGATATCGTCGAAGGAACGGATAGCTTTTTAGAAATATAGTGACGACAACTTCCGCTAAAGAGGTCACTCCCGGCGAAGGGATCTCGGCTCTTTCCCCGTAGAATGGGGTGCAGGATATTCCAACTGAATACCACGGTGCAAAGCAAAAGCAATCGGCTATAGTGAAGTTAATGCCCTGACGCAAACTTTTGTCCAAGGGGTCACTCCCGGTGAAGGGATCTCGGCCCTTGCCTCGTCGACTGAGGAGCAGGATATTCCAATGAATACCACGATGCAAAACAAAAGTAAACGTCCTTGCAATAACAGCTTTTTGAAAAGTGTTCCAACAACATCAGATTAGGTTTGTTTTTAACTTGCATTGATCCGAATCAACGCAGTCCCATCAATTGATCACACCAAAAAGAACGAAAATATACTGATGTACGTATATGCCATCCGCATTCGCCACTAGGTCCCGTCATTACCCGTTAGGTTAGCTTACTAACGACAGAGCGGGGACTGGACTAGCGTGGATGCAAAACATATACGACATCTACTAATATATATACCAATATATAGTATTTCGCTCAAGGCGTGAATAAAAGGCAACATCACAGAAATGTACAGCATCACAGAAACAATACAGATATCTGGGATCCCCGGGTTTCACAGAGCCACTACTGAAACCCGACGTTCCCCTGGTCGTGTGGATAGCCTGTGCAATGAAATCCTAGACCCCTACGGGCGCGGCAAGTTACCCGCCAAAACCTGAAGCGAGGCAGCCCCCTTCAGCGCCGTGAATGGACCACCCAGCACTTCACGGAATCCGGTAACTTGGGCACCCCTCCTGGGTCAACCTGTACCCCCTACGAGTGCGGCGAATAGCCCGCCAATCCTAGAGTGAAGCCCCCTCCGTCTCAATGCCATGAGATGCAGGCTTGTTGCCCTCCAGAACCCGGCTATCCGTGCACCCCTCCGCGGGGTAATCCTAGTACAGAAAGTAAAATATACATACACCGGGTACATCGACCGCAACCAGGTCGTGCCCCAAAATAATAATACAATCAGGCAGTGACGGCAGTCCACATGTCGGACGCTCGCCCCGTAATACCAAATGTACATAATACAACAGAACTGTACTAGCATTGCATCCAGGCTATCCCCCACGACCGATCCGCAACATCACAGCAACAACAAAACATCAACGTGAAAGTCACGTTCGCAAATCCGTCTAACCGGGCTATAGCAGTTAGACCGGATTTACCGATCAAGTGACATTCACGGTCGCAGATATAATGTAAATACTGTGAAAAATGTGTTTAAAATTTTCCGATTGACCAAAAATTAACAAGTGGGCCCCAATCAAAACTGTAGCACTCACAGAAAACTTAGGCCCAATTTTAATATTCCAAAACCCATATTTTAAGCCCAGAAGGCCTCTGAAAAAAAATTGGTGAAGTGATCTCCACAGTGCGCGGCGGAAGGGCGGCGGGAAGGTGGTTTTCGCGGCGGTTCCGCGCTCCCACTGTGGAGTTACTACGTCGAATTTTTACAGAGCTCTTAGATTTTCCAGTACATCAATATTTTACAACCTGAAAAATTTTTCGACACCAAAAATTTCCAACAGAAAACTGTCGTGAGCAAATACGGGTTTTTGGACATTTCGATCGATCGGAACTCAAAAAAGACATTACACAAAGCTAGACTAAGTTAATGGGGAGGCTCTGATACCACTGTAAGTGCACGGCGGCGCCCCGGCCGTCAATCCGACGGCCAATTGCGGAAGCGGTGATAAACTTAAATTTTGCGGACTTAGCAAACCGGCACCACCGCGCACTAAACACCCGGATCGTAACCATTAACAAGTCAAAGCTAACTAGAAGATGGGAAAGAGATATACCGACGATCCAAGTCCTCCGGTCTTCTCGTCATGGTCCCGATCTCCTGCGGAAAAGTCCCGTCTCCTCCTCGTCACCGGAAGTGCACCACATCGCCTACTTTGTTTACGGGCTCCCACCTCAATGCCGAGGCAACTCGGGCACGAAGCCGGCTACTCGACGTGCCCAAGGTTCGCTGTAGAATATGTAGTCCTCAAGTCTCATTTGGGGTTTTGGAGCTTTGCCATTTGGTGGAAGAAAAAGAGAGCTTGGAGAGAGGTGGGGAAAAATGTAGCATACCAAAAATGAGAGTAACATTTTTCCACACAAAAATGAAATGAATCCCATTCCCCTTTGGAATGGCCGCCCCCCCCACTTCACAAGTGTGATTGGAGAGAGAAAGAGAAAGGTCAAGGGGGAGTGGTGGAACCATCATACAAGGGAGTGTCAAGTTATGATGTGAAGAAATGATAGCTAGGAAAGTCCAACACTCAAAACAACCATCAACATAACCAAAGTCAATCCATCATGAGAAGGAGAAGTCAATGATGGTGCTCATCATGAAAACCATCATGATACAAAAATATGCAAAGACCCCCTCCACAAATGCCTATTTGCAACAATGCAAATAAACCCTCCTCCACCAATCTTCGGCCAATGAACGGAACAAAGGAAATTGGCCGAAACGGAAAGAAAACTGGCAACTCCAGAAAACAGGTCCCGTAATAAATTACAGGAAAACCCCGATACTGTGCATACACACCCGCATTTGTATTTCGACCGAAATACAAATGCAATGAGACAAAATCTCCACTGTACTATACTAGAATCCGGCTTATACCAAAACCGGCTAGTAATATCTGTTCGATCCTGATCCGTGCAATACCGCACGTATCTGATCGAACCCTGCCATATAACCATACGGCCTATAGTACAAACTGTCCGATCCTGATCCGTGCAATACCGCACGTATCTGATCAGACCTTGCCATATCTCCATACGGCCTCTACAACCTTTCGCCCGAAAGCTGAGTAACAGAATGTGGGGGACTCTAAAGACTCGTCAACACCTTGGTTGTGGATTTAACCACTAGCACGTCAGAGGTATAAGCCAATACGTGACGGGCTACCAGGTACTGACTAAAAGGGACGTCTGTGAGTGAACTCAGCCTGACAACCCTACTGAGCCTGTCAGTGACAATATCCGTGCAGTCCGGTCCGTTCGTCTATGAGTATCGCATGGCGGGCCTAGGGGGTTGGTAAAAGTCAGACCCCCAAAAGCGGTACAAGTCGTGTCAGAGTGTAGCCCAGAACACCCTGAGATACTACTGGAATACCTACCAGTAAATCTCCTTGCCTTGGCCAAGGACTTTGTGTAATGGCTCTCCTAGACACAGCACGACCTCACCCCCAATACCGGGAGAGACGAACCCCTGAAGATACGCTCACTGCCTCCATGTGGCTCGGGACTGTACCCAACTAAAACCTGTTTGCACGACTCCTTTGAGCCGTGGTAGGGTAGTAATCAAAGTACAGTGGGAACTCACACGAGACAAATGACGATCCCCAGGTCGATGAACTAACCTGCACACATGTCACCAGGGAACTGCCATCTGACGTCTGGTATATGACCAACTAGCATGTTCCCGGCGAGTCCTGTCCGGTGTACTCATAACCCAATGAGCACCTGTATACATCTTAGGTGATCCAACTGACACCAGTGGCTTGTGAGACCGGCCACCGCCCCTCGTCGGGGTCTTGACTGTATACACTAGTCTACTAATGGAGTATCGATGCCCGGTCTCGAAACTCCCATGACTAGGGACCTTTTAAGGATATGCTTGTAGACCCCCAGCTCCCACTTATATGATCGCCCTCATACTGCTGGTGGTCAAGCAAGAATCCTAGGGGCTCTATCAACGTGTAATAGCGACTTGTCAGGTCACTTAAAGCAGTACACGATGATAAAGGTAAACCAGATAGCATACTATCATCTCGAGTAAGACTGTCCTACCGGGATAGGTCCTCCCTCAATCATTACAATCACGTACCTGTGACCTAATAATTGACTCTGAGGGCACTATCTCCAACAAGAGAAGGTAAGGATAAAAGACAACTGAATAAACCTTATTTCTATTTCTCCTGAACCAGAATCCAGCCTCAAAAAAGTTCCTTCGAGTTCGTATATAACCATACGATGGATTTATCCAATGGAATTGGATGTTCGTAGTGATACGGGGTGTTCTGGAGAAATACAAAGGTGAATTAGAAGTGGCTATGAAATACATGGTTCGGTCGTGAATGATAGCAGTCGCAATTTACTTTGCCCTCTTTCTAATCCCTTTATTTTGTCTTTACATATTACCTTCAGAACACCCAACTTAGGCTAATTGGTTTTCTTCATTCCCTACCTTTTGGCACCTGCCTATGGTTTGGAAGAAGACTATCCAATAAGAGTAATAGGTGTACCCTCTCCTAATCCTAGGAGCCCTCACAACCTGAGAGAAGGTAAATGGAAAAGACAACTGAATAGTCCTATTCAATCTCTCCAGAACCAGAATCCATCCTCGAAAAGGTTCCTTCGAGTTCGTATATAACCATACGATAGATTTATCCAATGGAATTGGATGTTCGTAATAATACGGGGTGTTCTGGAGAAATGCAAATGGTAAGAGAAGAGTGGCAATGATGTATGCAATTCAGACAATCCAAAAGCCAGTGCTTTAAGAAAGTTCGGTCAACTGGGTCACTGAGTTATAGTATAGGGTCGGGTCATGGTCGTAGTCAAAGAGAGAGAGAAAGAAAACACTCTGCGTGCACTCTAACCTGAATCAGAATGGTTAATCATTTTTTCTAATCAGGAAACCTCCCACTGTATCTTCAAATTCTCCTCCAAACCTGAAAGAAGAATTAGTCGGGGTCACCCGAGGAGTAAACCAACTCATCAGTGGGAATCGGGATCCAACTATCATCGCATGATAACGTGATAGAATCCACTCACGTTATCACACTCCAGAAGGTATGCGCCTGCCTGGCAAGTTTCTTGTATGTTTGAAAGTCCCGATATGATTTTTACCCCTAACGACTTCATGGCCTTGATAGAGACCAACGTGCCATAAGTCACTACTCAAGTTCAACCCGTCAATATCCATGATTGATCTAAACCTACCGGCACAAGCCCTTGATAGAGACCAGTGTGACTGTGCGGCTGTCCTAGACAATCGCATATCCATGCTACAGGCAAGTATCACGCAGCTACCGTTCACTATGCCTTGATAGAGACCAACGTACACAGCATGAATACTACGTGATACCTATCTGAAATGACTGAGGGCTACGGCTGGTTTTTGGCGAAAAACCTTTAGCGTAATGAACTTGATATCGTTGAAGGAATCTAAGTGGTTTTAAAAATATAGTTACGAAAACTTTTGCTAAAGAGGTCACTCAGGGTGAAGGAATCTCGGCTCTTTCCCCGTCCAATGAAGTGAAGGATATTCCAAACTGAATACCACGATGCAAAGCAAAAAGTAATCGACTATAGTGAATTTATTACCCTGACGCAAACCTCTGTCCAAGGGGTCACTCCCGGTGAAGCGATCTTGGCCCTTGCCTCGTCGAATGAGGTGCTGGATATTCATGATCGAATACCACTGTGCAAAACAAAAGAGAACGCCCTTGTAATAACAGCTTTTGAAAAATTGGTTCCAACAACATCAAATATATGTTTTTTTTCCTTGCATTGATAAGAATCAACACAGTCACATCAATTGATCACACCGGAAAAGAACGAAAATATGATGTATGTATATGCCATCCGCATTCGCCACTGGGTCCCGTCATCACCCGTTAGGTTACTTAACTAACGACAGAGCAGGGACTGGACTAGTGCGGGTGTAAAACATATACAACATCTACCAGTATATATATCAATATATAATAATCGCTCCAGGTATGATAAATGCAACATTACAGAAAAGTAATAAGCATCACAGAACAATACAGATAATCAAGGATCTCCGGGTTTAATAGAGCCGCAAATGAAACCCGACGTTCCCCTAGTCGTGTGGATAGCCTGTGCAATGAAAACCTAGACCCCTACGAGCGCGGCAAGTTACCCGCCAAAACCTGAAGCAAGGCATCCCCCTTCAGCAAAGTGAATGGACCACCCAGCACTTCATGGAATCCGGTAACTTGAGCACTCCTCCTTGGGTCAACCTGTACCCCCTACGAGTGCGGCGAATAGCCCGCGAATTCTAGAGTGAAGCCCCCTCCGTCTCAACGTCATGAGATGCGGGTCCGTTGCCCTCTAGAACCCAACTATCCGTGCACCCCACCGCGGGGTAATCCTAGTACAGAAAAGAAAATATATACAACGGGTACACCGACCTCATCCCGGTCGTGCCCCAAAAGAATAATATACAAATAGGTAGTGACGGCAATCCACATATCGGACGCTCGCCCCGCAATATCAAATGTACAAATAAATCCAAACTGCACTACCATTGCACACAAGCTATCCACCACGACAAATCCGCAACATCACAGCACAACACAGAACATCAACGTGAAAGTCACGTTCCCAAATCCGTCTAAAAGAACTATAGCGATTAGACAAGATTTACCGATCAAATGACATTTACGGTCACAGATAGAAATGTAAAGTACTGCTAACTAACGTATTTAAAATTTCGATCGACAACAATTCCCGAAGTGGGCTCCCAAGTACAAATCCAGCACTCAAAATAAAATCGGGGCCCAAACAAAATATTCCAGAAACCCCAATTCCATGTTAAAGACCTGAAGCAAAAATTTAGCGCACTGAAACCTCAACACTACGGCGGAACCACGGCCAAAACGTGGGTACGGCCGCGGTTCCGCGGCGCTACATGGGGATCATGCTACCAAAATTTTACATTTGTCTAATAAAAGCCTGCCTGATTTTCTGAAACACTCCAAATAATTTTTTCGACCAGTTTACAAATTCGACAGAAACTTAAGATTTGAAATTAGGGTTTCGGAAATATTGTTCGATCGATATTTTAAATATGTTAGAATAAGCTAGTAAGTGGTTAATGGGTGGCTCTGATACCATGTTGGGTCACGGCAGGGCCCCAGCCGTCAAACCGACGCCAAATGCGGAACAAAAAGTTTTTACAAAACTGGTGCTACCGGAACCAAATACCCAGATCGTTCCATTAACCGTTAACCAACAATCTGTAAAATAAAGTTCAGAGATTATACCGATCGATCCGTGTCCTTCGGTCTTCAATCACTTTTCTAGCTCCTCGCCGCTGTCTCGATCAAATCTGTTCTCCGGTCTCGCCGTCAAAGTGGCACCACGTCAATGAATCTTTATATGGGCTCCCGCTTCAAAACGAAGCAACTCGGACATGAAATTTGCTAACCGACATGTCCAAGATGAAATAGAGAAGAGTGTAGAATATTTTGTCTCACGACACCGGATGAATCGGACGAAGGTAAATGAAGTTGCCAAGAAGATGGAATGAAGTGAGCACATGAATTTTGCATTGGAGAAAATCAAAGAAGGTTGGGCAATCATTGGCTCGGCCACTTATGGAGCTCACTGGGGATTTCTATGTGTGTTAGTTTCCAAAAGAAGTGATGGATAAATTAACACATAACATCGCAAAAAAAAAAACCACAGCAACAACCATGCTGCCCTACTCCCCATTGACTTCGAAATCGCATGCCTCCATTTAATGCTCACCAAAGCTTGCCCATGCCTAATAAAAAAAATTGAAAAGGACACCTCACTAAAACCATGCACACTCAAAGCCACCTCATCAAAGAGTCCACTGCCCAAACAAAAGAAAGCAACCAATTTTCGAAATTGGCAGTGAACCAAAAGCAAGCACAAATAAAGGAATTTTGGCCAAGGTACATGAAGCAAGGGAAAGGGCCAAAATAAATTATAAATATGAACCAATAATTAAACATTAAATCTAATATTTAATCGGGAGGAGAAAAACTGGTATCTTCAAAAGTAATCCCGTAAGAAATTACAGGATTACCCCTTAACTGTATATACATACCCGCATTTGTATTTCGGCCAAATACGAATGCAACAAGACAAAAATATTCCTACACAATATAATACTAGGATCCGGCTTAAACCAAAGCCCACTAGTATTATCCGTCCGAAACACGACACGTGCATAAGTGCACGTGTATGTTCGAACCCTGCCATAAAACCATACGGCCTCTGCAACGTTTCGCCGGAACTTGGGAAACTGTCTGTGGAGGACTCTAATGACTCATCAATACACTGACACTGGGTATAACCACGAGCACGTCAGAGGTACTAGCTGTACGTAACGGTTGCCTATATATTGATCGGAAGGGAAGCTGACGAGCGAACTCATCCAGAACCCTACCGAGCCTCACAGTGACAATATCCGTACAGTCCGGTCTGTTCGTCTAAGAGTATCACATATCGGGTCTAGGGGGTGGATAAAATCAGACCCCTAATAACGCGATAATTCGTGTCGGTATGAAACCCATCACCACCTGAGAAACTACTGATCCGAATCAGTAATTCTCGATTACCTTGGCCAAGAATTTCTAGTGATGGCCACCCGTGCACTGTGCGACATCAAACCCCAATACCGGGAGAGACGAATCCCCGACGATCCGCTCACTGCCTCCATGTGGCTCGGGACTGTACCCAACTAAAACCTATTTGCACGACTCCTTTGAGCCGTGGTAGGGTAGTAATCAAAGCACAGTGGGAACTCACACGAGAAAAATGACGATCTCAGGTCGACAGACTAACCTGTACACATGTCACCTGGGAACTGCTATCTGACAATAGGTATAATACCAACTAGCAGGTTCCCGGCGAGTCCTGTCCGGTATACTCATAACCGAATGAGCACCTGTATACATCTTAGGTTAACCAACTGACAGCAATGGCTTGTGAGACCGGCCACCGCCCCTCGTCGGGGTCTCGACTGTATACACTAGTCTACTATTGGAGTATCGATGCCCAGTCTCGAAACTCCCACGACTAGGGACACTTTAAGGATGTGCTTATAGACCACAGCTCCAACTTATATGATCTCCATCATACTACTGGCTGTCAAGCAAGAATCCTATGGGTGCTATCAATATGTACATGATGATAAAGACAAACCAGATAGCATACTATCATTTCGAGTAAGACTGTCCTACCGGTATAGGTCCTCCCTCAATCATTGCAATCCCGTACCCGCGATCCAATAATTGACTTCGAGGGCACTATATCCAACAGAAATGACGGAGGGCTACGAATGGTTTTGGCGAAACCATGAACGTAGTTAACTTGATATAATCGAAGGAACCTGATAGCTTTTAAAAGGAGTGGTTTAAGCTCCGCATTTTAAAAGTTTTGCTGTTTTGGAAAAACCGAGTGGTTTTGAAATTGTTCCAATGATTCAACTTTGGTTTGTTTTCATAACATTAATTTAATGCTGTCCCATCAATTAAACCTACCATTGCAGAAAACAACGAAAATATAACGTACGCTTATGCCATCCGCATTCGCCACTGGGCCCCATCATCACCCGTTAGGTTACTTAACTAATGACAGTGCGGGGGCTGGACTAGCGCGGATGCAAAACATAAGCAACGTCTACTAGATATCATATATAGATATATATTCATTCGTCAGATGCAATGATAGTCATTCCAGATCACAGATGAACACATTGGATGTACTAGGAATCCGTGTTTCGTTTAAGACTGCAACGAAAGACGGATTAC
The DNA here is from genome assembly GCA_030015575.1 of Agapanthus africanus. Classification (NCBI taxonomy): domain Eukaryota; kingdom Viridiplantae; phylum Streptophyta; class Magnoliopsida; order Asparagales; family Amaryllidaceae; genus Agapanthus; species Agapanthus africanus. The sequence continues at coordinate 244,029,888 of CM057340.1, forward strand.
ACGGTCGTGTTGAATAGCCAAACCCCACCCCAGACCCTTACGGGTGCGGCAAACTACCCGCCAAATACCTAAAGTGAAGCAGCCTCCCTCAACAAAGTGAGTAGGCCACTCGGCACTTCAAAGTACCCGGTAGTTTGTGCACTCCACCTTGGGTCTATCCTAGGAGCAAAAACAGTAAAAGAAATAATATACAATGGTGGCTACAACCTCAACCCGGATGTGCGACCATAAAATAATATGACATCAATTTACAATTTACATCAAATGAAAGATAAATGAACACTTATCTCACATCCCCGGCTATTCATCCACGACAATCCAACAAGTTCATATACACAAACCAATATCATAGATCACAGATATGTGCAACCCCCACTAATCAACGTATAGCGATAGCAGACGTTCAACACATATAACACATCACAGATATAACCCGATTAGCTAAAGCTTATAGAATTTCGATCAATAACCATATTTGAATCTACTCCAAGTACAACACTGTACAGAAAAATTCCTGAGCAGAAAAAAAATATCCCAGAAAACACAAAACCATCACAAAGAGCACCAGAAAAGATTTGGACAAACTCGGAGTCGACTCGGCCGCAGATCCACGGCGGAACGCTTGGTTCGGCCGCGGTTCCGTGGTGGTCTGACCGAGTTAGGCCCCCAAATTTCTTCAGTGTTCTAGAAAAAGCCTGCAAGTATTTTTCAGGTCTCTGAAATAATTTTTAGACCTGTTTTAAAAATCGACAGAAAATGCAAGTTTTTTCGTGTTTTTGGGATTTTTCCGTGATCGAAGTTCTAAAGATTTTGCTAACATGTTAGTTATGGTTTAGCTAGGCTCTGATACCACTGTAAGTCCATGTTACCCATCCCGGTATTTAACGGGGAGGCAGAATAGGTAAAAACAAATTTTTCTTAGCAAGGTAACATAGACTATCCATGAGGATCTTTGCTAAACATTAACTAACAAAATAACAAAGATTTCTAACTACTAGGTTAGATGGTTATACCTAAAGCTTGAACTCCTTCTTCTCCTTGTTGTGGTTCTCCTTGTTGTGAGCTCCTTGGAGTGGTTGTGGATGACTCCTCCTTATCGGCTTCTCTATGTAAAAGAAGATCCACCTGAAGGCCTCTACCTTGAGCTCCAACCGCAATGAAGAAGTAACTAGAGTGCTTCGTGTGCTAAACTAAGAATCCTAGAGTGAGTAGATAAGTGTTTCGGTGGTTTGGTCTCAAAGGCTATTGATTTTCAAATCATGAAACATTAGAGCTTTGAGAGAGGAAAAGGAGAGAGCAACCATGAGAGAGAATGTGTCATGATAAAAATGAAGGGGTAAGCTCTCACATTAGGAAAAAGAATAATCAAAATTTTAGGAAGATAATTGTCATGGTTGATGTTAATTTGACCATTATCATGTCACAATTAATGCTAAGCACAAATATCTTTTGCTTAACAAAAAAATATCTAAGTCAACTAGAGTCTACATGGTGAAACCAAATCAGTCATAACATAATTAACTCTAATAAAAGATTAATAATCAATTTCCCCATCTCATTAAGGTTTTAATCAAGTCAATGGTCAAAACCCTAATGGGGTGTCTCCTTCTCTGCCTCTGTCAACTGTATATACATACCCTCATTCGTGTTCCGAAGAACATGAATGCAATGAGACTGAACCAACCCAAAATCAGATACTAGGATCTGGTTTAAACCAAAGCACACTAGTATCATCTAACCGAACACCAAACACGCACAAGTGCGCATATGTGAACGAACCTTGTCGTAAAACCATACGACCTCTACCTCATTTCGCCCAAAGGTGAACAACAATCTGTATGGGACTCTAAAGACTCGACACTACTCTGGCAGTGGGTTTAACCATAGGCCGTAAGCGGTACTAGCTGTACGTAACGGTCCCCAGGTAAATTTTGATAAGAAGGTCGATGAGAAAAACCCATCCGAACTCCTACTGAGCCTGAATGTGACATTCTTCATACAGTCCGGTCTGTTCGTCTAAGAGCATCACATATCGGGCCTAGGGGGGAGGTAAACGTCAATCCCCTAATAGCGGTATAAGTCGTGTCGGAGTGTAGCCCAAAACACCCTGAGAAACTACTTGATTACCTGTAACACTTTGAAATTTCGTTTTAATGTTTTTCGTGTTAATTAGAAATTGTGCGTGTTATTATATATGTGTACATAGGATTATTAGTTATTTTAGTCGGGTTTACCCTAATTGGAATTTTCCTTGATGTAGCTTACACTTGCACACTTAGCCATTTTGAGACATAGGTTAAAGTTAGCCATTTCATTCTTGTATGGTTCATAGTTAATTCCCCATCCTTTTATCAAACTAAACCTTTTTTTTAAAATTCAAACATCCAAATAAAAAAATGAAGCATGGTGTTAGCTAGAAAATTGACTTTTCACCCCATTTTCCTTCTCTTCTCTTTCTCTTTCCCCCATCTCAGAATTCTGCAGAAATTTCAGTAGAAAAACCTTGCTTTTCTTCATCTTTTCTTCTCCTTTTCACATCTCTTTGATCTCAACCCAAAACCCTACACAAATCAACACTTTTCCTTCACAAAACCTTGGAAAAAGGGGTCTATTTGAGGTGTTTGGTGGTAGATCTGCCCACTTGAGGTTAAAGCTGTAACTTTTGGTTTTTCTAAGGTCATTTGAAGGTATAAATCTCACTCCTAGCACCCTATCTCCATAACTTGCATGTTTAGTTTCTAAAAATCTCATTTTGTGCATGTTTTGTGCTATGTAAAAGGGTTTAGTGAAGTTAGGTTAAAATTGATATCTTCATGGCTTGATTAGCTTGGTAATGGGTGATTAGGGTGGTTTTAGACCTGGGTTTGCTTCAGTTTGCACAAAAATATCCTAAAGTATTGTTTTAGTGTTAAATTAGACATTTTAACTAGAAATAGGGCTCTGTTAGATCTGCTGCTACCCGGGTTGTTTCAGAATGAAATTGGAATTACTGTAGCATGTGTTGGGGGTGTAGAGTGCACACACAAAACCGGGAGACCCACCTCCCTACCCAGGCCGCCAAAAAATGCGTTCTGGTCGCAATTTGCGGCCAGATTAGTGAATTGGGGGTTGGGGTTTGGGTCACAGGAGTCTGCTTCTATGTGGAGTATTTTGGTATATCTATTTTTATAATATCTGTTCTGTATCAAAATCTGGAGTAGAATACCCTATTTCCCGTATTTTTAATCTTTCGCGACACGCGTGATACGTGTCTGTGGGTTTGGGGTTTCTGCGTATCGCGACGCGTCGGAGTGACTTCAGGCACGTAATCACATGTTTTAACGTATCGCGCACACGCGCGCTTGGTTTGCGACACGGGTTTCTAGTTGACCTTAAATGTCGTGTTTGTATAGTTTTGAGCTTATGCGTGATATTCTGTGGAATTCTAGGTTCTCAGGCGAGTGGGACGGACGCCGCGAAGAAGGGGAAACAAGTCATCGGCTATACCTAGCGAGAGACTACGGTGAGTAGATTTAACATCTACGGGGATATCGCCCGCATGGCGTTCTACGTCAGGGCTGATAGGATTTTGTAGCTACATTTCCATACATTGACTGTTCATGGCTACTATTTAGTGCATACCACATTCCCTGATATATGTATATAAACTAGAATTGATAGAACACCGCACCTTTACTAACGGTTCATTTTGCACGAGCACTATCCTGCATGCTACACACACACCGTTAGTAATTGCCATGACACTCACACTGTAGAATTTCGATGATGTTCATACTTGATGCATATATCACATCGGATCATTATGTTGTAGCTCATCTTTATGTGACTTGACATGATATTCATACTTGATGCATATATCACATCGGATCATTATGTTGTAGCTCATCTTTATGTGACTTGACATGATATTCAAACTTGATGCACATATCACATCACATTGACTAGCATATTGGTTTGGATTACATGTGATTTCTGAATTTGGGAACCGTGTCTATTTCAAATATGTAATCATTTAAAAACCCGGTTTCCTTGATATGATATTTCGGTGCGTCCACCCTATGTTTTCTCGGTGCTAGAGTGATATATATGAGATAGAGAGGGCTGACCCGGACTGACGGATGCCTGATATATATGAGATAAAGAGGGATGACCCGGACTGACGGATGCCCGATATATATGAGAGAGAGGGCTGACCCGGACGGACGGATGCCCGATAGACATATGAGAGAGGGGGCTGACCCGGACTGATGGATGCCCGATATAGGAAGATTTGCGTGTCGATGCTAGACACGAGTATCTATGATATTTGGGTGCCAATGTTGGGCACTCGTGATTCTTAGTGATGTACAGGATTTGAGGGCCGATGGGAGTGCCGGAGACTGGGCTGTTGGGATTTGGGGTGCATTGATGGACACCGACTACATATTCCACGTTGACATTCCGTGCAGATGTTATGCTTCCCATGCTTAGCATTCATTATTGTATCTCATCCTGTAGTTATATTACCTGATAGAGCACTTGCATGATTATTGCACATACTGCTTACCACGCATTGATATCATCTGTTGGCATATGATAGAGTAGCGCAGTACGTGCATGCTCGCGATTACCTTTATATGTTATCTCTATTCACGAGTTGGCAACTCACCCCCGTTGTGCCACAGTGTTTGCAGGTTGCCCTTCGAGTAGTCGCGGCAGGCTGCGTTTTGTATCTTTTGACACAGATACCCCTACAGTTGGTGTACTAGTTCTTTTGCTGATAGGTGGGTTTTGCATGGTATCTGTTTATCTTTCAGTTATGTACATTGTTGTATCTAGTATTCTCCATCTACCATATATGTACTTGACTTAGAGACAGTGTGAGGATGATGATGTATATTATTTGTATTCTGGCGTTGAGCTCGTTGTGAGCCGACTTTACTTATGCAGTTTATTTTATCTGTGATGTTCCCACTTGTTGATCTTTATCTTCTCTACGGCGTTGTATATTGCTATCTTGGTAATTATTTACTTAAGAAATCTTGTCGCTTTAATAAATACTTCCATTTAAAACTTAAGACACTCTATACTTTTACTGGTTTGGCTTCTGGGTTTTCGGTTCACTTAGCTGTGTTACGCCTGTAGACGTTACGTGGTTAAGTGCCGGTCATGGGCCAAACTTCGGGTTGTGACAAAGTTGGTATCAAAGTGTAGGTTTTACCTTTCGGAGTGTTCCTAGGATGACCCTGGTATGATGGAGTAGGTAGTTGAAGCAGAGTGGCGTAGCGTGCGTATTTTCCGCGGCATACTCACGACACGGTACTCCGCCAAGGCGACCTTAGGACTTGTTGATTTAAATTCCTTATTGAGTACATACATTCTTGCGATTCGATTTCCGTATCCTTATCGAATCCTACTTTTCCTTTCAGCCATTATGCCGCCAAAGACTACGAGGGCACAGAGAGCGGCCGTGAGGGCCGAGATTCGAGTTGACTCGTCCGAGACGAAGACTGATCTGGATAGTACACCGGTTGTGCCCGAGTAGGCTGTTCCTGCCGTGACAGATCAGATTGCTATGCTAGGGGCTGGTGTGCAGGAGATGCGCCAGACGATGGGATCCAGTATGCAGGAGATGCGCCAGATGATGGGATCTCTAGTTGAGACACTTCGAGCGCAGTGACCAGAGGTAGTTCCACCCGTTGCAGAGACCGCGGTGGTACCCACAGTACAGGCAGTTGCCCCTGCAGCTACGGAGGTTATTACAGTATCGTTGTCAGAGTTTATGAGGCTGAAGCCTCCGGTCTTCACAGGCACCGATGCTGCCGAGGACCCACAGTCTTTCATTGATAGGATGGCGCGGATATGTTGTTCACTTAGATGCGCAGATGCGAGATGGGTTGAGTTCGCGAGCTTTCGCCTGGAAGGCCTCGCGCAAAAATGGTGTGAATCAGTCGAGAAGGGTAGAGCAGCAGGTCTTCCTCCTATGACCTGGACAGAGTTCGTGGTGCTATTCCATGCCCGTTTTCTTCCACTGAGCGTCAGATATGCTAGAGCACGCAGGTTTGAGTCCTTACGTCAGACTCCGGAGATGTCAGAGGCAGAGTATGACGTCCTGTTCACCGAGCTGTCAGTGTATGCTCCATACCTAGTGGCTACTGAGGAGTTGCGAGTCAAGAGATTTGTCCGAGGCTTGCTTACACCACTATTTCTAGCGATCAGCGCACAGCATTGCGAGACATATGCAGCAGCTGTAGACGCAGCCCTATTAGTCGAGGAGCGCCTTGCTGAGACTTCGGTAGTTCCAGAGCCGAAGAGAGTTCATGCAGATACATCAGCGCAGAGACAACCTTTTCGGCGCCGTGATGGACGTCTTGCAGGTAGCAGAGATTCGGGGCGAGGCAGGTTGTTTAGCTCCTATCCCCTGTAGGGTCAGCGACCATCATCAGGATGTTTCCGTTGCGGGAGTTCTTATCATCGTGTACGAGATTGTCCTGAGGTACCCGGAGGGAGGCAGCAGCACTGCACGTCACACTACCACCTTCACCACCCCAGACGGCGTTGCCTATTGTACCTACTATTACTCCGCGTCAGACTTATGCACAGAGAGGTCATGGTCGCGGAGGATTTGTTCATTGAGGACGAGGTGATCGAGGCAGAGGACAGCCAGCGGCCGGCAGAGGACAGTCAGTCGTAGGTGGAGGACAGGCGCGAGTTTTTTCTTTGACGCATCAGGACGCGCAGGCGTCCAATGCGGCGGTCTCAGGTATCCTTCCAGTATGTTCTGTTGATGCACACGTGTTATTCGATTCCGGATCCACGCACTCGTACGTATCCATACACTTTGTGCCGAGTTTGGGTAGAGAATCCGGTTTGCTTGATCAGCCGCTTGTTGTGACTACTCCTGTGGGAGAGTCGTTTGTTGCTAGGCACGTGTTCCGATCCTGTATCGTCCGTATCGGCGAGAGAGAGTTGCCGGTCGATTTGATCCTTCTTGAGATGTTGGACTTCGACGTTCTTTTGGGCATGGATTGGTTAACCACGTGCTATGCTTCTGTTGACTGCCGCGAGAAAACAGTTAGATTTTGTTTTCCCGGCGAGTCGGTTTTTGTTGTGTTGGGGGACCGTGGTGCCACCCTCACAGTGTGATTTCTTCTTTTTGCGCTGGACAGCTTTTGAGGAAGGGATGTCAGGGATTTCTCGCCTATGTTTGCGATACTAGAACTACAGAGGTTCCGATGGATCAGGTTCTGGTTGTTAGCGAGTTCCCTGATGTGTTCCCTGACGAGCTTCCTAGGCTACCGCCCAAGCGTGATATTTCTTTCTGTATTGATTTGGTTCCTGGCACGGGGCCTATTTCTGTACCGCCTTATCGGATGGCCCCGGAGGAACTTAGAGAATTGAAGGGCCAGTTGCAATATTTGCTGGATAAGGGACTTATTCGACCCAGTGTTTCTTATTGGGGTGCTCCAGTCCTGTTTGTCATGATGAAGGACGGCAGTATGCGTTTGTGTATCGACTACCGTCAGTTAAATAGGGTGACAGTGCGGAGCAGGTATCCTTTGCCATGCATCGACGATTTGTTCGACCAGCTTCAGGGGGCAGGATACTTTTCGAGAATCGATTTGCGATCAGGCTACCATCACCTGCGGGTTCGACAGGAGGACATTCCTAGGACAGCTTTCCGCACGCGCTACGGCCATTACGAGTTTTTGGTGATGTCGTTCGGACTCACCAACGCGCCAGCAGCATTTATGGACTTGATGAACCGTATTTTCCGGCCGTATCTTGATCTGTTCATCATAGTGTTCATTGACGATATTCTAGTGTATTCTTAGAGTAGAGAGGAGCACGAGCAGCACGTGCGGATTACACTGCAGACTTTGAGGGAGCATCAGCTTTTCACCAAATTCTCAAAGTGTGCTTTCTGGCTGGACAACGTCGACTTCTTAGGGCACGTGATTACACGATATGGTATATGTGTAGACCCGAGGAAGATTGAGTCTGTTCGGAGTTGGCCTAGACCCATGTCAGTTACTGAGGTTCGCAGCTTTCTAGGGCTGGCAGGCTACTACAGGCGATTCGTGCAGGACTTCTCTCGCATTGCTACACCTTTGACCGGGTTGACCCGAAAGGGAGTTCGTTTCGATTGGACGGAGGAGTGTGAGCACAGTTTTCAGCAGCTACGGGCTCTATTGACTACGACACCAGTGCTATCTTTGCCTTCAGGATCAGGCGGATTTGTGGTCTACTGTGATGCTTCACGAGTGGGGCTATGGTGCGTATTGATGCAGCATGACAGGGTGGTCGCGTATGCTTCGCGGAAATTAAAGAAACATGAACAGAACTACCCCACTCACGATTTGGAGATGGCTGCAGTTGTAGGGTTCCTAGGCACTCTAGTAAGGTCTCACAAGGCATCGAACATGCCATATTAAAATTTTAGTGCCGAGAAACCCTAGACTACGGATCTTTAACTAGATGTTTAGGCGAAATAGAAAGCTAGTTAACACTTAACTACTAGGATACGGATATACAACCATTGTAGATCCGGATTTCCTCCTCCTTAGCTCCACGTGGTCATGTCCTCGCTGTCCATCATGAATCCTTGACTCGATCATCGGCTTCATCGGGAAAGCGAGCGGAATAGGTCGTCGGCTTTGTGTCAAAGACGATCTACGTCGAGGTTGCACAAACTCAAGCTCCGACTTCACAAACTTCTGAAACTTGTGAAGTAAACACCCAAAACAACTTGGCAAGAGGTAGAGGGTGAAGAAATAGGAGGTGGGTTCACTTTGGAATTGGATTTATCTCACTAGAACTCAAGTTGCCATTGTTGTAGCAAGCTTGAAGAAGAAGAAGAAGATGAAGATGAAGCAAGAATGATAAGTGTTCACTTTTTTAAAAAAAATAAAACTAATATGAATACTTATCATATCTTGACCATGGTCAAGTGTAGAGATTAAACCAAGGTTAGTAAGTGTGGTTAGGATTAAGGATGAGATAAGGATGGTGGACTTTGTCAAAGCTTCATGAAGCTTTGACATAGCTCCAAAATTAGCCACCATTCTTAACTTAATCCTTTTAAATAAATAAATGATAAACCAAAACCCTAATCATCACTTAACCATGGTTTAACCCTTTACACTTAACCACATTATCAAGTATCATCAAACATGATACAAAGTAGTGCACTAAAGCATATCATATATACAATGTGCATCAAGTGAGAAAAATCCGTTTAAAGTGAACCAATACTAGTTAATGCAAAGTAATATATCAAATATATAATTATACATTAAATCATTAAATCAACACTTGATTCAATGATCCGGTTATATCGCATACAACCGACTAGTATGAAATGTATCGATTTATCGAATCAATGATTCGATAACTAGGTCATATCGAATATAACCAATCGAAACATATATCGCGAGAATGAAATGCTGTATCACATACTCGCATTATTCTCGGTCCCGCACATATCTCATATGCGCTCCTATTTCGTTTCGCTTGAGCCAGGAAACCTCTGTGTAGGACTCTAAAGACTCGTCAATACGCCGGTAGCAGATGATGATCATATCAAGCACCCACAAGCCGCAAGCGGTCTGCTAAACGTAACGGCCACCCGGGTGTTGAGCGATCAGAAGATCGACGAGCTAGCCCGCTCACACTCCTGCGAATCCGACCAGTAACACTTACCATACAGTCAAGTCTCTTCGTCTGATACGTCGCATATCAAGTCTAGGGGTGGTATACGTCAGACCCCAATAACCCGATAAGTCGTGCCGATGTGAGGCTCGTAACGGGTCGAGAAACTACTGGTAACACTTACCAGTAAATCTCTGATCAGCCCTGGCCAGGGACTTCCCTGTTACGGCCAATCGAGCACAGCGCAACATCAACTCCCAATACCGGGAGAGACGAAACCCCTCCTATCGCTCATTGCCTCCATGTGACTCGGGACTGTACCCAAAGACCACCGTTTTGCACGCCCTCATGGACGTGGTAAGGTGGAGATCAAAGCACAGTGGGAACCACACAAGACTCTATGACGATCTCGGGTCTACAGACTAACCTGTACAAGTGTCACCTGAGAACTGCCATCTGACGTGAGGTATAATACCATCTGGGAGTTCTCGGCGAGTCCGTCCAGTGTACCCAGTTTCCACTGAGCAACCGTATACCATCTCTGATGTCAAACACCAATGGATATGGGATCATCCATCGCCCATCACATGGGTCGAGAAGCGTATACGCTAGTCTACTCTGGTATATCGATGCCCCGTCTCGATACACCCACGACTAGGGTCCTTGAAGGATGTACTTATGGACTACCATGTCCCCACTAGTATGATCTGCATCATAGTCCAGGTAGTCAAGTACAAATCCTAAGGGCTTTACCAACATGTAACTATAAGACAGTATAAAGAGACTAGTGTACATGTTAAGATAAATGGCAACCAGATAGCATACTATCATGTCGAGCAAGAAAGTCATCTCTATATATGTCCAAGCATCCAATATAATATACATAATCTGTACAATACTGGCCTCTAGGGCATACATACAACTAACAATCTCCCACTTGCACTAGGGCCAGCTGCTGTAGTATCTCATACCGAGCATCCCGAAGAGTCTCTCAAACTGTATCTGGGGAATGGCCTTCGTGAGTGGATCCGCCGTGTTGTTCTTCGTGTCAACTCTCCTGACCTCGATCTCCCGGCGATCAACTATCTCCCGGATCAGGTGATACCGCCTCAGAATATGCCTGGATCGCTGATGGGACCTGGGTTCCTTGGCCAAAGCCACCGCTCCATTGTTGTCGCAATACAAAGGTATTGGATGCTCAATGGATGGAACCACTCCAAGTTCTGTAATGAACTTCTTGATCCAAACAGCTTCTTTAGCAGCATCGTTGGCAGCGATGTATTCAGCTTCCATCGTCGAGTCTGCCACGGTTTCCTGCTTGGAACTCTTCCAGCTAACCGCCCCTCCGTAAAGGGTAAAGACAAAGCCCGACTGCGACTTAGAGTCGTCCTTATCACTCTGGAAGCTCGAATCGGTAAAGGACTCCACCTGGAGTTCTCCGTTACCATACACCAAGAACATATCTCTAGTCCTTCGCAAGTACTTGAGAATGCTCTTCACAGCTGTCCAGTGACTCTCTCCAGGATCAGCTTGATACCTGCTCGCTACACTTAGTGAGTATGCTACATCGGGTCTGGTACATAGCATCGCATATATGATAGAGCCTACTGCCGAAGCATAGGGTATCCCTTGCATGCGAGCTCTCTCCAAATCAGTCTTGGGAGACATCTCTTTGGAGAGAGTGACTCCAGAGATCGTGGGCATGTTCCCACACTTGGACTCTTCCATACTAAACCTCTTTAGTATGGTGTCAATGTACCTGGATTGGGACAATCCCAAAATCCGTTTGGATCTATCTCTATAGATCCTGATTCCCAATATGCAGGAGGCATCACCAAGATCTTTCATTGAGAATCTTTGTGATAAGAAGAGCTTGACCGATTGCAGCATAGGAATATCATTTCCTATCAAGAGTATGTCGTCCACGTACAATACGAGGAAGACAACCTTACTCTCTGCCACCTTCTTGTAAATACAAGGTTCATCTGGATTTTTGACGAAATCAAACTCTTTGATAACGATGTCAAAGCAGATGTTCCAACTCCGCGATGCTTGCTTTAATCCATAAATGGATTTAAGCAGCTTGCACACCTTCCCGCTGCTCCCACTGTCTACGAAGCCCTCTGGCTGAGTCATGTACACGCACTCTTCTAAATCACCATTTAGAAAGGCGGTCTTAACATCCATTTGCCAGATTTCGTAGTCATGAAAGGCAGCAATGGCAAGCATGATTCGGATGGATTTAAGCATAGCCACTGGAGAAAAGGTCTCGTCATAGTCCACACCTGGTCTTTGACGAAAACCCTTTGCTACAAGTCTAGCTTTGAAAGTTTCCACTTTCCCATCTACACCAAGTTTCTTCTTAAAGATCCACTTGCTCCCAATGGGTTTTACCCCTTCAGGAGCAACTTCCAAAGTCCATACTTTGTTGGTGTACATGGAATCCATCTCGGACCGCATAGCATCCAGCCATTTCACTGAGTCCCCACTCGTGATAGCCTGCTCGAAGCTAGTTGGGTCATCATCCTCCATGATGCAATCCTCACTACCACCATCAATGAGAAAACCATAGTATCTCTCAGGTGGACGAGAAACCCTACTAGATCGGCGGAGAGGCTGGGGTTCGTCGGGAGCTACTGAATCCTCTGGTTCCACTAAATCTTCAGTTTGAGTTTGTGTTGCTGGAATTTCTTCCAGTTCTACCTCATCGCCACTAATTTCTTTTGCAAGAAATTCCTTTTCCAAAAAGGTGGCATGGCGAGAAACAAACACCTTTTGTTCCTCTGTATGGTAGAAAAGATATCCATGTGAATGTTTGGGATATCCCACAAACTTGCATAGAACTGACCGTGCCTCGAGTTTGTCCGGATTTTGCCTTTTGACATAGGCCGGGCAACCCCATATCTTAACTCGTTTAAGACACGGTCTCTTCCCACTCCATATCTCATATGGTGTGGTAGGTACAGATTTAGATGGAACTTGATTCAATAGGTATGCTGCTGTCTCCAGCGCATGACCCCAGAAGGAAATAGGTAACTCAGCTGTACTCATCATAGAGCGCACCATATCTAATAGGGTGCGGTTCCTCCGCTCCGATACACCATTGTGCTGTGGTGTATATGGAGGAGTTAGCTGAGAGAGAATCCCATTCTCTTTTAGGAAGTCCAGGAATTCATTGCTCAAGTATTCACCTCCCCGATCTGATCGCAGGATTTTAATACTTTTTCCGGTTTGGTTCTCAACTTCTTGTTTATATTCCCTAAATTTCTCAAAAGCTTCTGATTTGTGTTTCATCAGGAACACATACCCGAACCTAGAGAGATCGTCAGTGAATGTAATGAAGTATGAAGAACCATCCCTGGCATGTGTAGACATGGGACCACATACATCACTATGTATCAGTCCTAAGAGTTCGGTAACTCTTTCTCCGTGTCCTATAAACGGAGTCTTGGTCATCTTGCCTTTGAGACATGACTGGCAAGTGTCATAAGATGAAAATTCAAACGGATTTAAATATCCATCTTTATGCAACTTAGCTAGTCGTGTCGCATTGATGTGACCCAGTCTACAATGCCACAAGAAAGATTCATTGAGTTCAGAACTCTTCCTCTTGTGTGTGTTTGTTATGCTCAGGACTGTTGATTGGTTTAGAACATAAATGCCATTGCATAACGTGCCTGATCCAACCAACTTTTGGTTATGGAAAATGTTCATAACATTGTCCTGTAATACAAAATTATATCCCTCTTTACTTAATAAAGAAACCGATATAATGTTGCATATCAGGTTCGGCATGTAATAGCATTCGTTCAGAACCAATGTATTACCTGTTGGTAATACAAGGTGATATTCCCCGACAGTCTTAGCTGCAACAATTGCACCATTTCCAACTCTAATGTCTTTATCACCTTCTCCAAGTTCTCTACCTTTCCTAAGCCCATGTAACTGATTACATATATGGGATCCTGACCTGGTATCCAATACCCAGGACGTAGAGGAAATGGAGAAACAGTTCTCAGTAACGAACACACCCGAAGAAAATGCATCAACATGTACTTTCTTCATTCGGGTGGCATGGGAATCCTGGTATTCCCCTATATCCTGTTCAGTCCTATAACTCTTATACGAAAGAACGGAACCAACGTTCCCCAGCACAGTATAACATGCGGGTTCGGTCAATACATCCATATTATTATCTTTATTAAGGCATGAAATGGTCGCTACCTGGAGAGAGAGAGAAGAAAACACTTTAGCGTAAGCTCGTGCAAGATCAGATTGGTTATTATCTTATCTAATCAGGATGGCTCCCACTGCTTTTTATCAAATCTTCCTCCAAACCCTAAAAGGAAAGACTAGCCGGGATTAATTACACACTACAGGTTCGCCAATCTTTCAGCCAGGCCAGTGTCGGTACTTTGAGGGAGGTCCCCCGTGCTTTCGCACGAACCTAATTACTGTAAACCTCATTTTCCCAGAGGCGTAACCTCGTTAACACCTTTCTAGACACCTACTTGATCGGCTAATTGCACTGTGTAAAACTCTCCCAGGAGTAACTCTTACTCGCAGCGGGTATCGGGATCCAACTATCTCATAGAAGGTATGCAATCTCATTGCAAATTTCAACACTTGAAATTCCCGATAATATTTTGCCCCTAGTATCCTATGACCTTGACAAAGGTCAACAAATCACAGGATGCTAGTCAAGTTCAACCCGTCATTTCTTGATTGAATCAAACCCACCCGCACGACCCTTGACAAAGGCCAACAAGGTCGTACGACTACCCTGAAACAATCTGCATCATATGCATAAACAGATAAGCACTATTCAGCTACCGCACACTACGCCTTGACAAAGGCCAACAAACGCAGCACGAATACTAAACAGTCTTTATCTGAAATGACGGAGGGCTACGCAGGTTTTTCATAAAAACCATGAGCGTAATGAACTTGATATCGTTGTAGAATCAAATGATGTTTTGAAATGGAGTGATTTTGAGGCTTTTCTAGTTTTGCTAAAGGAGTCACTCCCGGTGAAGGGATCTCGGTCCTTTCCTCGTCGAATGAGGTGCGGGGTATATCATATATACCGCTGTGCAAAGCAAAAACTGTAGCTACCTGTTTTATTTTAAAATTTGATTCCACAACATCTTAGGTTTCTTATCTTTCATTAATCACATTAATGAAGTCCCATCATTTAAATACCTAAACATCACAGATAGATATGACGTACACTTATGCCATCCGCATTCGCCTCGATGTCCCCTCGTGCACCGTTAGGTTAGGTAACTAACGACAGAGCAGGGCAGGGCTAGCGCGGGTGTAAAACATAAGTAACGTCTATATAATATATCATATATACTATATACTATATCCATCACAGAATCACAACACAGATATCGCAGCAGAATAAACATATGAAATATTGGATATACTAGGACGTCCGTGTTTTCAATACGAGCCAGTATAAAACACGGATTCCACGGTCGTGATGAATAGCCAATCCCACACCCCTAGACCTCTACGAGAGCGGCAAGCAACCCTGCTAATTCTAGGGTTAGGAGACCCGGACTCGACACCTCGAGTTGGTCTCCCACTGGACCCCAGAACCCGGTTACTTGTGCTCCCCTCCTTGGGTCTATCCTAGTGCAGAAAAGTAAATAATATACAAAGGGTGACAACTCCCGCATCCTGGAAGTGCCCCGAATAAAAGAATATTACATACAAGTTTTTACATGAATGAAAATGAAAAACACTCATCTCACATAAAAACCCCCCGGCTATTCAAACACGACGATCCAATATAACATATCCAGCAACACATAACATCACATGTCATCAACGTAAGTAAGTATGCATACCCCAATTGTCGTTGACGTATAGCAACGAAACCGGCGATATGAACATACTACACTTACGGTCACAGAAAAGAAAGTGTAAAACTACAACAATTGGAATCCGCAATCTCTTTAGACATCACATGCCTAACAGTTACAAACCCCGCATTTTAGTCTCATTATCGAAAACTCTTTTCAATATCGTATGGGACTAAACTGCTAGATTTATAACATTGATTCAGTTATCACATAACTGTTTGTGAATTCCAATTATTGTGTCCAATTCCGGATAAATAGAATATATTAAACTTTCCGATCGAACACTCGAACACCCAAGTTTTCCCGACACCGATCAACAAATGAGATAGGTTCAAAGACATTCACTTCATACCTCAGTACCAACGGTCCAGCCGTAGAAGGGTCAAGCCAACGCCTCACATGTGGCACGCCGTACTGCCCCAAACCCGAAGGTTCAAAGGACAGTTCAAGACGGTCACATAATCGAGTTAAGGTTTGTGTCTTCTAGAGGGACCATCGCGTTACTTGCACTACTCAGAACGTCTTTTAACCACAGAATAATCCAACACTTGGATATTCCGGCAGGGGAAAACCTGGGTATTTATATCCGGTCGAACTCTTTAACATATTCTACAATTATCTGGAAAAACACTTAGACAAAGTTTGATATTCCGATCGAATTCATCGATTCCCAATATAACTCCAGAGCACTCAACCCTTAAATTAATTTAAAAATACCCAGAAAACTCACCAGAATTTATCAGGTATTACTGTGCAAAAATAGTGGGATGATGTCACCATTTGACCACGGAAGGGCGGCAGAAAGCATGCTTCTGCCGCGCTTCCGCGGCACAATGAACAGTTCAGGGAAACGTTTTGCACAGTAATGCTTAGAATTCTATGCTGAATTTTTTAGACATTTTTAATATCAAAAATTCCCAGATTTATGAAAATGTCCAGAGAGCTCTAAAGTATTTGGGTTTCGTGTTCGTTCGGACTTCAAACTGCGTCGGGACTTCGCCTAAGGCTCTAGCTAGGCTCTGATACCACTGTAGGGTTCCTAGGCACTCTAGTAAGGTCTCACAAGGCATCGAACATGCCATATTAAAATTTTAGTGCCGAGAAACCCTAGACTACGGATCTTTAACTAGATGTTTAGGCGAAATAGAAAGCTAGTTAACACTTAACTACTAGGATACGGATATACAACCTTTGTAGATCCGGATTTCCGCCTCCTTAGCTCCACGTGGTCATGTCCTCGTTGTCCATCATGAATCCTTGACTCGATCATCGGCTTCATCGGGAAAGCGAGCGGAATAGGTCGTCGGCTTTGTGTCAAAGACGATCTACGTCGAGGTTGCACAAACTCAAGCTCCGACTTCACAAACTTCTGAAACTTGTGAAGTAATCACCCAAAACAACTTGGCAAGAGGTAGAGGGTGAAGAAATAGGAGGTGGGTTCACTTTGGAATTGGATTTATCTCACTAGAACTCAAGTTGCCATTGTTGTAGCAAGCTTGAAGAAGAAGAAGAAGATGAAGATGAAGCAAGAATGATAAGTGTTCACTTTTTAAAAAAATAAATAAAACTAATATGAATACTTATCATATCTTGACCATGGTCAAGTGTAGAGATTAAACCAAGGTTAGTAAGTGTGGTTAGGGTTAAGGATGAGATAAGGATGGTGGACTTTGTCAAAGCTTCATGAAGCTTCAACATAGCTCCAAAATTAGCCACCATTCTTAACTTAATCCTTTTAAATAAATAAACAAATAAATAAATGATAAACCAAAACCCTAATCATCACTTAACCATGGTTTAACCCTTTACACTTAACCACATTATCAAGTATCATCAAACATGATACAAAGTAGTGCACTAAAGCATATCATATATACAATGTGCATCAAGTGAGAAAAATCCGTTTAAAGTGAACCAATACTAGTTAATGCAAAGTAATATATCAAATATATAATTATACATTAAATCATTAAATCAACACTTGATTCAATGATCCGGTTATATCGCATACAACCGACTAGTATGAAATGTATCGATTTATCGAATCAATGATTCGATAACTAGGTCATATCGAATATAACCAATCGAAACATATATCGCGAGAATGAAATGCGGTATCACATACTCGCATTATTCTCGGTCCCGCACATATCTCATATGCGCTCCTATTTCGTTTCGCTTGAGCCAGGAAACCTCTGTGTAGGACTCTAAAGACTCGTCAATACGCCGGTAGCAGATGATGATCATATCAAGCACCCACAAGCCGCAAGCGGTCTGCTAAACGTAACGGCCACCCGGGTATTGAGCGATCAGAAGATCGACGAGCTAGCCCGCTCACACTCCTGCGATTCCGACCAGTAACACTTACCATACAGTCAAGTCTCTTCGTCTGATACGTCGCATATCAAGTCTAGGGGTGGTATACGTCAGACCCCAATAACCCGATAAGTCGTGCCGATGTGAGGCTCGTAACGGGTCGAGAAACTACTGGTAACACTTACCAGTAAATCTCTGATCAGCCCTGGCCAGGGACTTCCCTGTTACGGCCAATCGAGCACAGCGCAACATCAACTCCCAATACCGGGAGAGACGAAACCCCTCCTATCGCTCATTGCCTCCATGTGACTCGGGACTGTACCCAAAGACCACCGTTTTGCACGCCCTCATGGACGTGGTAAGGTGGAGATCAAAGCACAGTGGGAACCACACAAGACTCTATGACGATCTCGGGTCTACAGACTAACCTGTACAAGTGTCACCTGAGAACTGCCATCTGACGTGAGGTATAATACCATCTGGGAGTTCTCGGCGAGTCCGTCCAGTGTACCCAGTCTCCACTGAGCACCCGTATACCATCTCTGATGTCAAACACCAATGGATATGGGATCATCCATCGCCCATCACATGGGTCGAGAAGCGTATACGCTAGTCTACTCTGGTATATCGATGCCCCGTCTCGATACACCCACGACTAGGGTCCTTGAAGGATGTACTTATGGACTACCATGTCCCCACTAGTATGATCTGCATCATAGTCCAGGTAGTCAAGTACAAATCCTAAGGGCTTTACCAACATGTAACTATAAGACAGTATAAAGAGACTAGTGTACATGTTAAGATAAATGGCAACCAGATAGCATACTATCATGTCGAGCAAGAAAGTCATCTCTATATATGTCCAAGCATCCAATATAATATACATAATCTGTACAATACTGGCCTCTAGGGCATACATACAACTAACAGCAGTGGTCTTTGCACTTAAGATCTGGCGACATTACCTATATGGAGAGTCGTGCCAGATATTCACTGATCACAAGAGCTTAAAGTATATATTCCAGCAGCTAGACTTGAACCTTAGACAGCGCCGATGGATGGAGTTAGTGAAGGACTACGATTGTGATATCTTGTATCACCCGGGCAGGGATAATGTAGTGGCGGATGCTTTGAGCAGGAGGCCCGGGGGTAGTCTATCTTGTTTGAGCGCAGTACAGAGGCAGTCGTCGGCAGATTGGCAGATTTTATGCGACAGCCGGGTACAGTTCGAGTTTACGCCGATCGGAGGACAGATTGCACATGTTCATGCACGCCCACAGTTGCTTGACCGTATACATGAGGCACAGCACAGTGATGACCGATGTTCAGAGATCAGGACACAGATGGGACAGGGCAGATTTTTCGAGTTCGTGATCGATGATCAGGGGATACTACGATTTGGGGCTAGACTGTACGTACCAGATGCTGAGGGATTGCGGCGCGAGATTCTTGAGGAGGCACATCGATCGGTATACAGTGTACATCCCGGTTCCACCAAGATGTTCCAAGATATGAGAGGTGTTTACTGGTGGGACGGAATGAAGAGAGACATCACATATTTTGTGTCGAGATGCCTGACTTGTCAGCAAGTCAAGGCTGAGCACCAGAGGCCCGCGGGAGAGCTACAGCCGGTACCCATTCCGGAGTGGAAATCGGAGCAGATTTCTATGGACTTCATTGTGGGTCTACCCAGGACTAGTCGAGGGTATGACTCCATCTGGGTGATCGTGGATCGTTTGACGAAAGCGGCTCACTTCCTGCCGGTGAAGAGGACTTTCGGATTTGCTCAGTATGCCCAGATTTACACCGACGATATTGTACAACTGCACGTAGTTCCGACATGTATCGTGTCCGACAGAGGCACCCAGTTTACCAGCCGGCTATGGCAGAGACTTCAGGAGGCTTTGGGCACTCGCTTGAGCTTCAGCACAGCATTTCATCCGCAGACCGACGGACAGTCAGAGCGGACCATTCAAACTCTCGAGGACATGCTCAGAGCGTGCGCCTTAGACTTTGGAGGTAGCTGGGATCATCATTTGCCCTTAGTAGAGTTCTCCTACAACAAAAGCTACCAGGAGACCATTCAGATGGCACCGTTTGAGGCTCTTTATGGGAGGAGATGCAGATTGCCCACCTGTTGGACAGAGCTCAGTGAGAGCAGTATCTTAGGGCCACAGATTGTGGAGGAGACGACCGCGAAGATCCAGTTGATTCGCGACAGGATGAGAGCAGCTCAGAGTAGGCAGAGATCTTATGCGGACCGTCGGCGACGCATACTTGAGTTTTCTGTTAGTGACCATGTTTTCTTGAGGGTCTTCCCAATGAAAGGTGTGATGAGATTTGGGAAGAAGGGGAAGCATAGTCCCAGATTTGTGGGCCCCTTCGAGATCCTCGAGCGTGTTGGTGCAGTTGCGTATCGGTTAGCCCTTCCGCCCAGTTTTCCAGACGTGCACCCTGTATTTCACGTTTCGATGCTCCGCAGATATCTTCATGATCCTTCGCATGCGATTCAGCACCCGACGATCCAGCTTGAGCGCGACCTTTCCTATGCAGAGCAGCCGATGATGATCTTGGATCGACAAGTGAAGAAATTGAGGTCGAAAGAGATACCGTCCGTCAAGGTACTTTGGCGTGGTCCAAGCAGAGAGAAGGTCACTTGGAAAACCGAGAGCGAAATGAGGAAGAGGTATCTCCACCTTTTTGAAGGTACGTGTAGTTAGATTTTGAAATTCGGGGACCGAATTTCTTTAAGGGGGTAGATTGTAACACTTTGAAATTTCGTTTTAATGTTTTTCGTGTTAATTAGAAATTGTGTGTGTTATTATATATGTGTACATAGGATTATTAGTTATTTTAGTCGGGTTTACCCTAATTGGAATTTTCCTTGATGTAGCTTACACTTGCACACTTAGCCATTTTGAGACATAGGTTAAAGTTACCCATTTCATTCTTGTATGGTTCATAGTTAATTCCCCATCCTTTTATCAGACTAAACCTTTTTTTTAAAATTCAAACATCCAAATAAAAAAATGAAGCATGGTGTTAGGTAGAAAATTGACTTTTGAACCCATTTTCCTTCTCTTCTCTTTCTCTTTCCCCCATCTAAGAATTCTGCAGAGATTCCAGCAAAAAAACCTTGCTTTTCTTCATCTTTTCTTCTCCTTTTCACATCTCTTTGATCTCAACCCAAAACCCTACACAAATCAACACTTTTCCTTCACAAAACCTTGGAAAAAGTGGTCTATTTGAGGTGTTTGGTGGTAGATCTGCCCACTTGAGGTTAAAGCTGGAACTTTTGGTTTTTCTAAGGTCATTTGAAGGTATAAATCTCACTCCTAGCACCCTATCTCCATAACTTGCATGTTTAGTTTCTAAAAATCTCATTTTATGCATGTTTTGTGCTATGTAAAGGGGTTTAGTGAAGTTAGGTTAAAATTGATATCTTCATGGCTTGATTAGCTTGGTAATGGGTGATTAGGGTGGTTTTAGACCTGGGTTTGCTTCAGTTTGCACAAAAATACCCTAAAGTATTGTTTTAGTGTTAAATTAGACATTTTAACTAGAAATAGGGCTCTGTTAGATCTGCTGCTACCCGGGTTGTTTCAGAATGAAATTGGAATTACTGTAGCATGTGTTGGGGGTGTAGAGTGCACACAAAAAACCGGGGGACCCACATCCCTACCCAGGCCGCCGAAGAATGCGTTCTGGCCTCAATTTGCGACCATATTAGTGAATTGGGGGTTGGGGTTTGGGTCACAGGAGTCTGCTGCTATGTGGAGTATTTTGGTATATCTATTTTTATAATATCTGTTATGTATCAAAATATGGAGTAGAATACCCTATTTCCCGTATTTTTAATCTTTCGCGACACGCGTGATACGTGTCTGTGGGTTTGGGGTTTCTGCGTATCGCGACGCGTCGGAGTGACTTCAGGCACGTAATCATATGTTTTAACGTATCGCGCACACGCGCGCTTGGTTTGCGACATGGGTTTCTAGTTGACCTTAAATGTCGTGTTTGTATGGTTTTGAGCTTATGCGTGATATTCTGTGGAATTCTAGGTTCGCAGGCGAGTGCAACGGACGCTGCGAAGAAGGGGAAACAATTCATCGGCTATACCTAGCGAGAGACTACGGTGAGTAGATTTAACATCTACGGGGATATCGCCCGCATGGTGTTCTACGTCATGGCTGATAGGATTTTGTAGCTACATTTCCATACATTGACTGTTCAAGTCTACTATTTAGTGCATACCACATTCTCTGATATATGTATATAAACTAGAATTGATAAAACACCGCACCATTACTAACGGTTCATGTTGCACGAGCACTATCCTGCATGCTACACACACACCGTTAGTAATTTCCATGACACTCACACTGTAGAATTTCCATGATGTTCATAATTGATGCATATATCACATCGGATCATTATGTTGTAGCTCATCTTTATGTGACTTGACATGATATTCATACTTGATGCATATATCACATCGGATCATTATGTTGTAGCTCATCTTTATGTGACTTGGCATGATATTCATACTTGATGCACATATCACATCACATTGACTTGAATATTGGTTTGGATTACATGTGATTTCTGGATTTGGGAACCGTGGCTATTTCAAATATGTAATCCTTTAAAAACCCGGTTCCCTTGATATGATAATTCAGTGCGTCCACCCTATGTTTTCTCGGTGCTGGAGTGATATACATGAGATAGAGAGAGCTGACCCGGACAGACGGATGCCCGATATATATGAGATAAAGAGGGCTGACCCGGACTGACGGATGCCCGATATATATGAGAGAGAGGGCTGACCCGGACTGACGGATGCCCGATAGACATATGAGAGAGGGGGCTGACCCGGACTGACGGATGCCCGATATAGGAAGATTTGCGTGTCGATGCTAGACACGAGTATCTATGATATTTGGGTGCCGATGTTGGGCACTCGTGATTCTCAGTGATGTACAGGATTTGAGGGCCGATGGGAGTGCCGGCGACTGGGTTGTTGGGATTTGGGGTGCATTGATGGACACCGACTACATATTCCACGTTGACATTCCGTGTAGATGTTATACTTCCCATGCTCATCATTCATTATTGTATCTCATCCTGTAGTTATATTACCTGATAGAGCACTTGCATGATTATTGCACATACTGCTTACCACGCATTGATATCATCTGTTGGCGTATGATAGAGTAGCGCTGTACGTGCATGCTCGCGATTACCTTTATATGGTATCTCTATTCACGAGTTGGCAACACACCCCCGTTGTGCCACAGTGTTTGCAGGTTGCCCTACGAGTAGTCGGGGTAGGCTGCGTTTTGCATCTTTTGACACAGATACCCCTACAGTTGGTGTACTAGTTCTTTTACTAATAGGTGGGTTTTGCGCGGTTTCTTTTTATCTTTCAGTTATGTACGTTGTTGTATCTAGTATTCTCCATCTACCATATATGTACTTGACTTAGAGACAGTGTGAGGACGATGATGTATATTATTTGTATTCTGGCGTCGAGTTCGTTGTGAGCCGACTTTACTTATGCAGTTTATTCTATCTGTGATGTTCCCACTTGTTGATCTTGATCTTCGCTACGGCGTTGTATATATCTATCTTGGTAATTATTTACTTAAGAAATCTTGTCGCTTTAATAAATACTTCCATTTAAAACTTAAGACACTCCATACTTTTACTGGTTTGGCTTCTGGGTTTTCGGTTCACTTAGCTGCGTTACGCCTGTAGACGTTACGTGGTTAAGTGCCGGTCACGGGCCAAACTTCGGTTCGTGACAGTACTTAACTATAAATCTCGCTTGCCCTGGCCAGGGACTTTGTGTATGGCTCTCCAAACACAGCGCGCTGTCAACCCCCAATACCGGGAGAGAAGAATCCTGTCTGATCGCCACTGCCTCCAAGTGCTTCGGGACTGCACCCAACTACTACCTGTTTGCACGACTCAATAGAACCGCGGTAGGGTAGTAATCTAAGAACAGTGAGAACACACTTGAGGCGAAATAGCAGTGTCAAGTCAACGGACTAAGTTGTACTCATGTCACCTAGGAACTACTAACTGACGATAGGTATAGTACCAACCAACAGTTCCCTACGAGTCCTGTCCAGTGTACTCGTAACCTAACGAGCACCTGCATACTATTTCCAGCACGACGTGCAGATGGTTGTGGGACAGACCATCTCCCCTCCTGGGATGAGAAGCGTATACACTAGTCTACTCTGTGTTAGTTTATATGCCCTAGAGGCCATTACTGTATCATACTAGTTTGTATATTACTTAATGGAAGCTTGGGATATTCACAGTTGTATATACAATCTTGCTCGAAATGGTAGTATGCTACTTGGTTTGTCTCTGCTTTAATATGTGCATGTGTTTCTTTTAGCATATCGCTGATATACATATTAGTAGAGCCCTTAAGATCTTTGCTTGATTACCAGCGTTGTGATGGCGCTCACACTCGTGGGAGCTGGGTGATCTATAAGCACATCCTTATACAGGTCCCTAATCGTTAGACTATCGAGACAGGGCATCGATACTCCGGAGTAGACTAGCGTATGCGCTTCTCATCCCAGTGTGGGAGACGGTCTGTCCCACAGCCGTCAGTACGTCGTACTTGAGATAGTATGCGGGTGCTCGTTAGGTTACGAGTACACTGGACAGGACTCATCGGGAACTGTTGGTTGGTATTATACCTATCGTCAGTTATCAGTTCCCAGGTGACATGAGTACAGCTTAGTCCGCTGACTTGACACTGTCACTTCGCCTCAAGTGTGTTCCCACTGCACTTTGATTACTACCCTACCACGGCTCAAAGGAGTCGTGCAAACAGGTAGTTTTTGGGTGCAGTCTCGAAGCACTTGGAGGCAGTGACGGTTAGACAGGATTCGTCTCTCCCGTTATTAGGGGTTGACATCGCGCTGTGTCCAGGAGAGCCATTACACGAGTAGTCCCTGGCCAGGGCAAGCGAGATATACTGGTAGGTTTCCAGTGTTATCTCAGGGTGTTCTGGGCTACACTCCGACACGACTTGTACCGCTATTAAGGGACTGACGTTCACCGCCCCCTAGGCCCGCCATGCGATGTATCAGACGAACAGACCGGACTGTATGGAGATTGTCACATACAGGCTCAGTAGGAGTTCACCTCGTCAGTCTTCTTATCGACATCTACCTGGGGACCGTTACGTACAGCTAGTGCCGCTTGCGGTCTGTGGTTAAACCCACTGCCAGCGTAGTGTCGATTCTTTAGAGTCCCACACAGAGAGCTATTCGCCTTTAGGCAAAATGAGTAGAGGTAGCATGGTTTTGCGACAGGGTTCGTTCACATCCGCGCACTTGTGCACGTTTGCTGTCCGGACAGCTTATACTAGCGGGCTTTGGTTTAAGCCGGATCCTAGTATATGATTTGGGATTGCTTTTTCTCATTGTATTCGTGTTCCTCGGATCACGAATACGGGTGCGTATGCACAGTTTCTTGAGACAGAGGGAGAGGACTTTGATTAGGGTTAATGACTATTGTCATTTTATTAACCCTAATGCTTATGTGTGTATTATGGTTAATTGATATTAGTTTAATAATTGTGCATGGTTATGGTTGTTGACCATTTGACCTTCTTGACTTGTTGACCTTGGTTGACACTTTGACCATCATCATTTCATTTAGAAGATGCTTTTTGATCCTTGCAATTTGCATTAAAAATGAAATGATAATGGTCATGTCTTGATTATGCCATGACAATTATCTTACTAATTATCTAATTAAAATAATACACACATATATGTGAGAATGGGTTATTTTATTCTCATTCTATCATTTACTTTCTCTCTCTTGTTCTTCCTCTCCCTCAAGCTCTCCCCTCTCATGTGTTGAGAAACACTTGAGCTTGAGAAAAACCCTTTCTTGATAATCTCTACTCTCATCTAGGGTTCAAGGATTAGCACTTCTTGCACCCTAGTTACTTCTAGCTTGGAGTTGAAGCCAAAGGTCGAGGCTTTCGGGTGGATCTTTCTTCGATGTGAGAAGACGACTAAGGTGACCTCCTTCCACCACTCCAAGGAGCAAGGAGAGAAGGACATAAAGCCCAAGGTATAACCTTTCTAGCACTTAGCTAGTTTCTAGTTAGCTTTAGCTTGTTTTTGTTTAGCAAAGATCCTTCTTTGTCTAGTCCATGTTGCCTAAGTTGATAAAAATTTGCTTTTTATTCCGTTTTCCGCCTCCCCGCAAGTACCGGGGTGGGCAACGTGGACTTACAGTGGTATCAGAGACTAACTAAACATAAACTAACTAGGTAGTAAAGTGTATCGAAGTTCGAATCGGAAAAATCGAAAAACCGAGTTTTCAAAACCCTAAGTTTCTGTTAAATTTTTTTCTGTTCAAAACAAAATAAATTATACTCCAAAAATCATCTCAGGGTTTTGTGAAGAAAGCCACCAAAAACGATCCAGTGATTCGACCAAAGAGCCGCGGTTCCACGGCAATAGCAAGCTATTGCCGCGCAACCGCGGCCGTCTTGGCTCTTTACTGGGTCGAGTTTGGTGCAGTGTATTTCTGGCTTGGTTTTAGGATTTTTAAGATGGTTTATATGTGCCCAGGTTTGCCAGAATAGAAATTTGTTTTTGGGGGCCTATAAATCCGTATTTTTTCGGAACTTCAATACACTTTGACTAAAAGGTTATATCTGTGATGTTTATATGTATTGAACGTCGGCTAATCGCTATATGTCGATTAGTCGGGGTTATACATATCTGTGATCTGTGATTGATGATGGTATGTGTATATGAATGGGTTGGATTGTCGCGGATGAATAGCCGGGGTGGATGTGAGATGAGTGTTGCTTTTTCTTTCATTCATTGTAATATGTAAATTGATGTAATATTATTATTTGTTTGGCCGCACAACCGGGTCGGGGTTGTAGCCGTCATTGTATAATTCTTTTTACTATTTTTGCTCCTAGGATAGACCCATGGAGGGAGTGCACAAACTACCGGGTATCTCGAAGTGCCGAGTGGCCTACTCACGGTGGTGAGGGAGGTTGCTTCGCTTCGGGTACTTGGCGGGTAGTTTGCCGCACCCGTAGGGGTCTTGGGTGGGGTATTGGCTATTCACCGCGACCGTGTAATCCGCTTTTCGTTGCAGGCTCGAACGAATTGCGGATTCCTAGTATATCCAATGTATTCATCTGTGATTTGTAATGTCTATCATTGCTATATATTTATATATGATAACTATTTAGGCGTTGCTTATGTTTTACAGCCGCGCTAGCCCAGCCCCCGCTCTGTCATTAGTTAAGTAACCTAACGGGTGATGAAGGGGCCCCGTGGCGAATGCGAATGGCATAAGCGTACGTCATATTTTGGTTGTTTTCTGCAATGGTAGGATTAAATGATGGGACGCATTAAAAGAACTAATGCAAGAAAATAAACCAAGTAAAAGTCGATTGGAACACTTTGAAAACCACTCGGTTCTTTTCAAAACTAAACTTTTAAACGCGGAGCTTGAACCACTCCTTTTAAAAGCTATCTCGTTCCATCGATTATATCAAGTTCACTACGTTCACGGTTTGGCCAAAACCATTCGTAGCCCTCCGTCATTCCTCATGAATGGTCAAAAAGTATTCAAGCTATGTATTTTGGCCAAAGTCAAGGCATAGTGATTGGTAGCTATTGGGTATTCATGTGTAGCATAGATAGATGCGTTGGTTTAGGACAGTCGTGCTGCCATTTTGGCCAAAGTCAAGGGTAGGTACGGGTGGGTCCAAATTAACCAGGTGAATGACGGGTAGAACTTGACATGTGACTTATGATATTTTGGCCAAAGTCAAGGTCATAAGAGCATGGGGCAGAAATCCACATCGGGAGTTTCATAAGTACTGAAACTTGCTAGCGCTGCATACCATTTGGAGTGTGATAATTCAGGTAGGATTCCTTCGGTTTTATCACGCGATGATATTTGGATCCCGATCCTACTGTGAGTATATGCTACTCCTCGGGAAAACTCTCACTTAACGATTAATGCTATAAACTTAGTAGGTGTCTAGAAAGGTGTTAGCGGGGCTACGCCCACAGGGAAAAGAGGTTACTTAATTAAGGAACTTCGTGAAAGCGTTGGAAAACCTCCCTCGAAGTACCGACACTGGCCTGGCTGAACGGTTAAGCAAGTATTGTACGGTGAGATTGATCCTGACTAATCCTTTCTTTACGGTTTGAGAAGGGATTCGAGAGACAGTGGGAGCCATCCAGTTTAGACAAACTAAAAACCACTCTAAACTTGCAAGAGCATCATGCTAAAGTGTTTCTTTTCTCTCTCCTAATTACAGCGACCATTCAACATGACTGGACTTAAGTTATTACTAGATAAAAACATATTGACAGGGCCAAACTACAAAAATTGGCTCAGGAATGTCAAGATGGCAATCACTTACGACAAGTTGGGGTATGTCCTTACCACCAAAGCTCCCCGTGTCCCAGGTCCCAAAACCAGTGTCGTAGATAGGGAAATCTACAAGACCTGGGAAATAGATTGCGCGAAGGCCAGATGCCTCGTACTAGCCTCGATGGACAACGAACATCAGAGGAGGCACGAGAATATGGACCTAGAGTCCATATTTCTTCATACAAAAGAACTGTATGGAGAGCAGTCTCGTATCGCAAGATACGAAGTGTCGAAGAAGTTGTTTTCGGCAAGGTTGGCCGTCGGATCATCGGTAGCGGAACACGTGCTTAAGATGATTGGCTACATAGAGGAGCTCGTGGACCTTGGGACCACGTTGGAGAATGAACTCTATACTGATTTGATTCTCCAATCCCTTCCTTCCACTTACGCCCAGTTTATTCTTAACTTCAACATGCAAGGAAAAGAGGTTGAACTTTCCAAACTTCTGAACATGTTGAGGAGTGCTGAGGGCACCCTGCAGAAGGGTAGGGAGACATCCACTTTGTTTGTAGGAGGATCTTCCTCTTCTAGATCCAGGGAGAAAGCCAAGGGTAAGAAGAAGAAAGCCCCCGCCAAACCAAGAGGCGGTGTCGGTAAAGTGGATACGAAGGGAAAAGGAAAAGCAACAAAGATAGCGGGAAAGTTGGTGGGGAAGGAAGAATGCTTCTATTGTCACAAAAGTGGTCACTGGAAACAGGATTGCAAGGCTTGGAAGGCCAGAACACAGGATTTGAAGCGAGTTGCGGCTTCAGCTTCAGGTGTGTATGTTATTGAAAACTGTCTATCAATAAACTCTACATCCTGGGTATTGGATACCGGATCAGGATCTCATATCTGTAATTCTTTACAGGCGTTGAGAAAGCATAGAGTTTTGAAGGCAGGTGACATGACCCTCAGAGTTGCAAACGGTGCTAGTATGGATGCTGAGGCCGTGGGGGACTATCACCTGGGATTGTCGGATGGACACTTTTTGGTTTTGCGTAGTTGTTATTATGTACCAAAATGCAACCTGTAATATCATTTCTGTATCTTTATTATCTAAAGAAGGTTATGAATTTGCATTTGTAAGTAATGTAGTGAACATTCACCTTAATCAAGTTTTGATTGGGTCAGGTACATTGAACAACGGTATATACGTATTAAACCAACCACAGATTTTCAATGTCCAGAATACACACAAAAGAAAGTCTCCAGAAATCAATAAAACTTTCTTATGGCATTGTAGACTGGGTCACATCAATGAGAGAAGGTTGACTAAGTTACATACAGAAGGATATTTGGATCCGTTCGAATATCAATCGTATGCAACTTGTCAATCCTGTCTCAAAGGAAAGATGACAAAGACTCCGTTCACTGGACACGGAGTAAGAGCGAGCGAGCTCTTGGGACTCGTACACAGCGACGTGTGCGGTCCAATGTCTACACATGCACGAAGCGGTTATTCTTACTTCATTACTTTTACGGATGACTTTTCAAGGTACGGTTATGTCTTCTTAATGAAACATAAATCCGAGGCTTTTGAAAAATTCCAGGAATATAAGAATGAAGTAGAAAAACAAACAGGAAAAAGTATCAAGGCACTGAGATCTGATCGAGGTGGTGAATACTTGAGTGCCGAGTTCCTGGGTTACTTAAAAGAGAATGGAATTCTCTCTCAGCTTACTCCTCCATACACTCCGCAACATAACGGTGTATCGGAAAGACGGAACCGAACCCTATTGGATATGGTACGGTCCATGATGAGTAATGCTGAGTTGCCGCGATCGTTCTGGGGATATGTGCTAGAATCAGCTGCATACCTTTTGAACCGAGTTCCAACTAAGACTGTGCCTACTACACCATATCAGATGTGGTGTGGGAAGAGACCCTATCTTAATCACATTAAGACATGGGGATGTCCAGCTTTTGTAAAAAAGCAGCATGCGGATAAGCTCGAGGCACGCTCAGTACAGTGCAAGTTTGTGGGATATCCAAAGAACTCCAAGGGATATTTCTTCTATTGCGAAGAGGAACAAAAGGTGTTTGTTTCTCGCCATGTCCACTTTCTAGAACACCAGTTCATAGAAAAAGAATTAAGTGGGAGCGCAATAGAACTGGAAGAAATTCCAGAACCACGAGCTATTACTGAAAGCTTAGTAGAACCAGAGGGTTCGAAAGATCAGGACATTCCCACGCCACTCCTCAGGAGCAGTAGGCAGTCTCATCCGCCCGAGAGATACTACGGTTTTCTCATTGACGGGGATAGAGAGGATTGCATCATAGATTGTGATGAGCCTACTAGCTTCCAGCAAGCCATTCAGAGCGTCGACTCGGTAAAATGGCTGGATGCAATGCGGACTGAAATGGAGTCCATGTACACCAACAAAGTATGGACGTTGGACATTGCTCCAGATGGGGTAAAACCCGTAGGATGCAAGTGGATCTTCAAAAGGAAGATTGGTGTAGATGGACAGGTTGAGACCTATAAAGCTAGACTGGTTGCAAAGGGTTTTCGTCAGCGACCTGGTTTGGACTATGACGAAACTTTTTCTCCAGTAGCTATACTAAAATCCATTCGGATCCTTCTTGCCATTGCTGCCTTCCACGATTATGAGATTTGGCAGATGGACGTAAAGACAGCTTTTCTAAATGGACATTTAGAAGAGTGTGTCTATATGGATCAGCCAGAGGGTTTCATTCAGAGTGGGAGCAGCGGAAAGGTGTGCAAGTTGCTTAAGACCATTTATGGACTAAAGCAGGCATCGCGGAGTTGGAACATCTGTTTTGATGAGACGGTCAAGGAATTTGGCTTTATCAAAAATCCAGATGAACCATGCATCTATTGTAGATTTGTAGCGAGAACTGTAGTATTCCTCGTTTTATACGTGGATGACATTCTCTTAATAGGAAATGACATTCCTATGCTACAATCTGTCAAGGGGTTCTTGTCACACAGGTTCTCCATGAAAGACCTGGGTGATGCCTCATACATTCTGGGTATCCGGATCTACTGTGACAGATCTAAGAGGATATTAGGACTTTCGCAGTCCAGGTACATCGACGCCATACTGAAGAGATTCAGTATGGAAGATTCCAAGCGCGGTAATCTACCGGCTTGTCACGGGATCACCCTCTCCAAAGAGATGTCTCCCAAGACTGATTTGGAGAGGGATCGCATGTCTATTATACCCTACGCTTCTGCGGTAGGCTCTATAATGTATGCGATGTTGTGAACCAGGCCGGATGTGGCTTATGCACTGAGTGTGGTAAGCAGGTATCAGTCAAACCCTGGGGAGAAACATTGGATAGCAGTAAAGAACATTCTCAAGTACCTGAGAAGGACTAAGGAGATGTTCTTGGTGTATGGCGGAAAAGACCTCCAGATTGAGGCCTTTGCTGACTCCAGCTTCCAGAGTGACAAGGATGATTCCAAGTCCATGTCGGGTTTTGTCTTTACCCTCAATGGAGGGGCGGTGTGTTGGAAGAGCTCCAAACAGGAAACCGTTGCTGACTCGACTATGGAAACGGAATACATCTCTGCATCTGATGCCGCAAAAGAAGCTGTCTGGATAAGGAAGTTCTTGAGAGAACTTCAGGTGGTTCCGTCCATTGTTGACCCAATACCTCTGTATTGCGACAACAATGGGGCAATAGCTTTAGCGAAGGAACCCAGGTCCCATCAGAAATCCAGACACATCTTGACGCGGTATCACCTGATCCGGGAGATCGTGGATCACCGGGAGATCGAGGTTCGGAGGGTTGCTTCAGAAGATAACACAGCAGATCCATTCACCAAGGCCTTGCCCCAGACTCAGTTCGAGCGGCTGATCGAGATGATTGGTCTTCGATACGCTAGTACATGGCCTTAGTGCAAGTGGGAGATTGTTAGTGTATATGCCCTAGAGGCCATTACTGTATCATACTAGTTTGTATATTATTTAATGGAAGCTTGGGATATTCACAGTTGTATATACAATCTTGCTCGAAATGGTAGTATGCTACTTGGTTTGTCTCTGCTTTAATATATGCATGTGTTTCTTTTAGCATATCGCTGATATACATATTAGTAGAGCCCTTAGGATCTTTGCTTGATTACCAGCGTTGTGATGGCGCTCACACTCGTGGGAGCTGGGTGATCTATAAGCACATCTTTATACAGGTCCCTAGTTGTTGGACTATCGAGACAGGGCATCGATACTCCGGAGTAGACTAGCGTATGCGCTTCTCATCCCAGTGTGGGAGACGGTCTGTCCCACAGCCGTCAGTACGTCGTACTTGAGATAGTATGCGGGTGCTCGTTAGGTTACGAGTACACTGGACAGGACTCGTCGGGAACTGTTGGTTGGTATTATACATATCGTCAGTTATCAGTTCCCAGGTGACATGAGTACAGCTTAGTCCGGTGACTTGACACTGTCATTTAGCCTCAAGTGTGTTCCCACTGCACTTTGATTACTACCCTACCACGGCTCAAAGGAGTCATGCAAACAGGTAGTTTTTGGGTGCAGTCCCGAAGCACTTGGAGGCAGTGACGGTTAGACAGGATTCGTCTCTCCTGGTATTGGGGGTTGACATCGCGCTGTGTCCAGGAGAGCCATTACACGAGTAGTCCCTGGCCAGGGCAAGCGAGATATACTGGTAGGTTTCCAGTGTTATCTCAGGGTGTTCTGGGCTACACTCCGACACGACTTGTACCGCTATTAGGGGACTGACGTTCACCGCCCCCCTAGGCCCGCCATGCGATGTATCAGACGAACAGACCGGACTGTACGGAGATTGTCATATACAGGCTCAGTAGGAGTTCAGATGGGGTTCACCTCGTCAGTTTTCTTATCGACATCTACCTGGGGACCGTTACGTACAGCTAGTGCCGCTTGCGGTCTGTGGTTAAACCCACTGCCAGCGTAGTGTCGAGTCTTTAGAGTCCCACACAGAGAGCTATTCGCCTTTAGGCAAAATGAGTAGAGGTCGCATGGTTTTGCGACAGGGTTCGTTCACATCCGCGCACTTGTGCACGTTTGCTGTCCGGACAGCTTATACTAGCGGGCTTTGGTTTAAGCCGGATCCTAGTATATGATTTGGGATTCGTTTTTCTCATTGTATTCGTGTTCCTCGGATCACGAATACGGGTGCGTATGCACAGTTGCTTGAGACAGAGGGAGAGGACTTTGATTAGGGTTAATGACTATTGTCATTTTATTAACCCTAATGCTTATGTGTGTATTATGGTTAATTGATATTAGTTTAATAATTGTGCATGGTTATGGTTGTTGACCATTTGACCTTCTTGACTTGTTGACCTTGGTTGACACTCTGACCATCATTATTTCATTTGGAAGATGCTTTTTGATCCTTGCAATTTGCATTAAAAATGAAATGATAATGGTCATGTCTTGATTATGCCATGACAATTATCTTACTAATTATCTAATTAAAATAATACACACATATATATGAGAATGGTTTATTTTATTCTCATTCTATCATTTACTTTCTCTCTCTTGTTCTTCCTCTCCCTCAAGCTCTCCCCTTTCATGTGTTGAGAAACACTTGAGCTTGAGAAAAACCCTTTCTTGATAATCTCTACTCTCATCTAGGGTTCAAGGATTAGCACTTCTTGCATCCTAGTTACTTCTAGCTTGAAGTTGAAGCCAAAGGTCGAGGCTTTCGGGTGGATCTTTCTTCGACGTGAGAAGACGACTAAGGTGACCTCCTTCCACCACTCCAAGGAGCAAGGAGAGAAGGACATAAAGCCCAAGGTATAACCTTTCATGCACTTAGCTAGTTTCTAGTTAGCTTTAGCTTGTTTTTGTTTAGCAAAGATCCTTCTTTGTCTAGTCCATATTGCCTAAGTTGATAAAAATTTGATTTTTATTCCGTTTTCCGCCTCCCCGCAAGTACCAGGGTGGGCAACGTGGACCTACACTCTGGAGTATCGATTCCCTGTCTCGGTAATCCTATGACTAGGGACCTGTATAAGGATGTGCTTATGGACTACCCAGCCCCTACTAGTGTGACTGCCATCACAACGCTGGTAGTCAAGCAAGATCCTAAGGGCTCTATCAATATGTATTAGCGATATGTTAAAAGAAACATACACACATATTGAGATAGATACAAACCAAGTAGCATACTACTATATCGAGCAAGACTGTCATAAATCTGTGTATATATCCCAAGCTTCCAAAATGTAAAATACAAACTAGTACTATACAATAATGGCCTCTAGGGCATATCACACTAACAACATGGGTGTATGAGACTCACACCATGCTTATAATAATATAAGGTTTTATTTATTTAAAGTAAATCAAATTGGTTAGAAATTAGTCACATGGTTAAGCTTAGTGGAAGCTTATAGAACCATTA
Source organism: Agapanthus africanus (assembly GCA_030015575.1). NCBI lineage: Eukaryota > Viridiplantae > Streptophyta > Magnoliopsida > Asparagales > Amaryllidaceae > Agapanthus > Agapanthus africanus. Next base: position 244,064,513 of record CM057340.1, read on the forward strand.
ACTTAGTCTACTACTTTTATTTTACATTAGTTATTTATTAACCCAACCATTACCTTAAGCCATGGTTAAGTCTCTACCAGAGTTAGTATGAGATATTATCTCACCTATGGTTGCTATTCTCACCACTTGATTCATTCTTGACTTGCTTCTCTCCATGGTTTCTTTTCTTCATCTCCTTCCTCAAGCTCTCTAGCTTTTTGGGAGGTGAAGAAAATGAGTGAGAAAATAATTTTTAAAGTGAGCAAAATTCCTACTTCATCAATCTTTTCTAGACTAGCCATTTAGATTGGGTTTCTTCACTAGTTCATCACTTAGTGAAGAGGTAGCTTAGGTTAGTGTCTCCTCGACGTAGTCCATCTTCGGCCTCGAAGACTTCAAGCAAGCTTGTTCATTACACCTTGTGGATCCTTACTAGAGTCCGGGAGATCACTACATGGAGTGAAGGACACGGAGCTTATGAAGTGAAGGACCGGTCTAAAAAGGTTGTATTCCTGGTTCACTTAGATGTAAATGTTGGGTTGTCTAGCACGGCAGCAAGGTTTCGGGAGGCATCGTCTATGACAATTTCAATTTTTTGCCGTTCTAGCTATCCCTAACCCTAGATTTTTAACTAAAGAATCATACAGAATCGATAAGCAAACTATTTTGCAACTAGTGATTAGGGATTACAACCTTTGTAGTCCGTTCCTTCGCTTCATAAGCTCCAAGTCGTGGTCCCTTCGCTGCGATCATCAAGCTCCCGGACTCTTGAGAGGCTCCATGAGGTGAATGATGCATGCTTGCTTGAAGTCTTCACAATCCAAAATAATCTACTTTGAGGAGACACAAACCCAAGCTATTTCTTCACTAATTAGGGATTGGTGAAGCTAACACTCTAAACTATATGGCTAGTATAGAAGAGGATGATGAAGTAGGAATTTTGCTCCCTTTAGTTTTCTTTTTCTCACTTTATTTTATCACATGAAAAAATCTAGTAAGCTTTTTGTGAGGATGAAGAAGATGAACAAGTGATGAATGAATAATGAGCTTAGGTTAGAAATGCAACCATGGTGAGTTAGTATATGTCATGGATAACTCATGTAGAGAATAAACCATGGGCTAGGGTTAAAGGTTAGGTTAATAAATATCTTAGAAATATCAACAAAGGTGGACTTAGTCAACAAGATAAATATCTTAGCATAATCCACACAAATTTGATTTATCTAAAATAAAAATAAAATCTAATCCTAATCTTTAGCTATGGTGAGAATCTCATAAACACTAGTTGCATGTATAACCTATCATGTTACAATTATACATATCACATATATATAATTTTGTAACAAAAGAAAAGAATACAACAAACATATATCACATATATGTTAAATGTATCCAAAGTGAGAAAATGAAATATTTAAGTGAGCATATATTAGTTAATGTAATTTAATATATCAAATATATAATTCTACATTAAATTATTAAATCAATACTTGATTTAATAATCCGGCAATTGAACATATAACCGACTAATATCAAATGCAACAATTTATCGAATCAACACTTGATCCGATAAACCGGCTATATCAGATATAACCGACCAATGTCACAAGTCGTGAGAATAGAATACAGTATCACATACACGTATCAATCTCGGTTCTATATGTTAGTTATATGTATTCCCTAGAGGCCATTACTATACATGTGTTGTATATTTTAGTGGATGCTTGGACATATATAGGGAGGACTTTCTTGCTCGACATGATAGTATGCTATCTGGTTACTCTTTACCTTAACGTGTACACCGATTGTCTCTCTGTTACATGCTGGTAAAGCCCTTATGATGTGTACTTGACTACCTGGACTGTGATGCGGATCGTACTAGTGGGGACATGGTAGGCCATAAGTACATCCTTCAAGGTCCTTAGTCGTGGGTATATCGAGACGGGGCATCGATATACCAGAGTAGACTAGCGTATACCTTCTCGACCCATACAGATGGGCAATGGATGATCCCATATCCATTGATGTTTGACATCAGAGATGATATACGGGTGCTCAGTGGAGACTGATGGTATTATACCTTACGTCAGATGGCAGTTCTCTGGTGACACTGGTACAGGTTAGTCTATAGACCCAAGATCGTCATAGAGTCTTGTGTGATTCCCACTGTGCTTTGATTTCCACCTTACCACATCCAAGAGGGCGTGCAAAATGGTGGTTTTTGGGTACAGTCCCGAGTCACATGGAGGAAATGAGCGATAGGAGGGGTTTCGTCTCTCCCGGTATTGGGGGTTGATGTTGCGCTGTGCTCGATTGGCCATAACAGGGAAGTCCCTGGCCAGGGCCGGTTTAGAGATTTACAGGTAAGTGTTACCAGTAGTTTCTAGGCCCGTTATGAGCCTCTCATTGGCATGACTTATCAGTTATTGGGGTCTGACGTTTACCACCCCTAGACTTGATATGCAACATATCAGACGAGGAGACCGGACTGTACGGTAGTGTCACTGTCAGGCTTTATGCAGGAGTTGGAGCAGGCTTGCTTGCTGATCTTCTGATCGCTCAATACCCGGGTAGCCGTTACGTCCAGCTAGTACCGCTGACGGCTTGCGGGTGTTTGATATGATCATCACCTACTGCCGGCGTATTGACGAGTCTTTAGAGTCCTACATAGAGGTTGTACTGGCTCAGGCAAAACGAGATTGATGCGCATATGTGATATGTGCGGGACCGAGAATAATGCGTGTATGTGATACCGTATTATATTCTCGCGATGATTGTATCGATTGGTTGTATGCGATATAACCTAGTTATCGAATCAAGTGTTGATTCGATAACTCGATACATTGATATTAGTTGGTTATATGCGATATGACCGGATCGTTAAATCAAGTGTTGATTTAATGATTTAATGTATAATTATATATTTGATATATGACTTTACATTAACTAGTATTGGTTCACTTAAGATTGATTTTCACACTTGATGTGCACAAGTTGTATATGTGATATATTTTTGTGCACAAGATTGTATCATGCTTGATGATACATGCAAACTTGGGTGTGTATGCTTTAAACCATAGTTTAGGTTAATGGTTGAGGTTTTATTTATTTATTTATTTATTATATTTTGGAAAAACTAAATGGTGGCTTTTTTGTTTCATTGCTAGAAGCTTCATGAAGCATGCTAGCATCTTTGAAAAAGTTTTGCCATTTTGTTTTATCCTTAACCTAACCAACAACCTAAGCCCTAGTTGATTCTCTACATGAGTTATCCTCACCCATGGTTGCATTATGATAGATATCACTTGATAATTCTTTGAGATTATTCATTCTTATTCTTTTTCTTCTTCTTCTTCTTCTTGAAGAAAAGGAAAAGCTTACTAGAAAATTATCAAGTGATGAATCCAAGTGAGAAATCAAAATCTAAAGAGTTCCCACTTCCTATCTCACCATCCTCTACTAGACTAGCACTTTAGTTTAGGGTGTTTGCTTCACTAATTCTATGGTTAGTGAGGTAGAAGCTTGAGTCCGTATTCCCTCGACGTAGATCATCTTCGGCATCGAAGACATCAAGCGATCCCGTTGCAACTTCTTAAGGAGCCGTCCGAGAGTCCGGGAGTTGGATGATCGCAGCGAAGGTACGTCGTCACGGAGCTTTAGAAGTGGTGGACCGGATCTACAAAGGTTGTAGTCCCTTCCCTTTAGTGATAATTGTTATCTACTAGCTTATGATTCGCCTAATCTCTAGTCAATGATCTAGCTTAGGGTTGTTCGGCATGCTAAAATTTTAATCCGGCATGGTTGATGCCTTTTAGAGCCTCCTTAGTGTGCCTAGTAACCCTACAGTGATATCAGAGCCTAGCTAGAGCATTAGGCGATGCGTTTACGAAGTTAAAATCCCGATCGAACCCGAAAACAACACCTTAAACCCCTTTCTGTACTTTTTTTAAAATCTGGGATTTTTCCAAATTAAAAATGCTTAAAAAATTCAGCAGGGTTTTCTAAGAATTACCATGAAAAACGAGCCCCTAAGTCCTCTATATGGCCACGAAACCGCGGCAATAACCCACCTTTGGCGGCGGTTCTGCGGCAGAGTAATGGAATTAGCGACGGGTTTTTGCACAGTAATTCTTGTCTCTGTTGTCTATATTTTCTGGGTATTTTTAACAGTGACTCAAGAGTTGAGTATTTTTGGGGTTTATTTTGTATTCGATGATTCGATCGGAATATTTAATTTCGTAATGTTTTTCCTCGTAATTTTAGAATATGTTAAAAAAGGTTCGACCGGATATAAGTACCCACCTTTTCCCCTACCGGGAAATTTCCAAGTGTTGGATTTTTCCGTGGTTTAATGACGTTCTAAGTAGTGCAAGTAACGCGATGGACCCTCTAGAAGACAACAAACCTTAACTCGATTATGTGACCGTCTTGAACTGCCCTTTGAACCTTAGGGTTTGGGGGAGTACGGCGTGCCACATGTGAGGCGTTGGCTTGACCCTTCTACGGCTGGACCGTTGGTACTGTGGCATGAAGCGAATGTTTTTAAACTTATTTCATGTGTTGAGCTGTTTCTGGAAAACTTGGGTGTTTGATTGTTCGATCGGAAAGTTTAACATTTTCTATTTATCTGGAATGTGGTACAATATTTGGAATCCACAAGTAGTTATGAGATAACTGATTTGGATGTTATAAACATAGCAGTTTAGTCTCACTTGATCGGTTGCCACGGAATTTTGATGTGATCGAAACTCCGTCGCAATCACGTAGCGTACGCGGATACTCGCCGGATAAACTTAATAGACAGCCATCCCCCATAGCCCCGACCAAGTGACTGTAAGAGAACCCCGTCGCCGAAAGCATCCGTACAGGTGCTCGCGGCAGCGGTATTCCGCCTTAGTGCACTTCGTCGACGGCGTCCGGGGGTGCGGCCATCTACTAAAGTTTGCGACGAGCATTCGATCAAATATCAAGAATCTTGTTGAATTGACCGACTAGATATTGAAAAGTGTTTTCGATATAGAGACTAAAATGCGGGGTTTATAACAGTTAGGCATGTGATGTCTAAGGAGGTTGCGGATTCCAACTGTTGTAGTTTTACACTTTTATTTCTGCGACCGTAAGTGTAATATGTGTTATCGCCGGTTTCATTGCTATGTCAACGACTATTGGGATGCGCATATTTACTTACGTTGATGACATGTGATGTTATGTGTTGCTGGATATGTTATATTGGATCGTCGTGTTTGAATAGCCGGGGTTTTTTTTTTATGTGAGATGAGTGTTTTTCATTTTCATTCATGTAAAAACTTGTATGTAATATTCTTTTATTGGGGCACTTCCAGGTTGCGGAAGATGTCACCTTTTGTATATTATTTACTTTTCCGCACTAGGATAGACCTAAGGAGGAGGGCACAAGTAACCGGGTTCTAGAGTCCAGTAGGAGACCAACTCGAGGAGTCGAGTCCGGGACTCCTAACTCTAGAATTGGTAGGGTTGCTTGCCGCTCTCGTAGGGCTCTAGGGGTGTGGGTTTGGCTATTCATCGCGACCGTGGAATCCGTGTTTTATACTGGCTCGTATTAAAAACACGGACGTCCTAGTATATCCAATATTTCATATGTTTCTTCTGCTGCGATATCTGTGATGTGTTCATTTGATGTTCTGTGATAAATACTGTATATAGTATATATGATATATTATATAGACGTTACTTATGTTTTACACCCGCGCTTGCCCTGCCCCGCTCTGCCGTTAGTTACCTAACCTAACGGTGCACGAGGGGACATCGAGGCGAATGCGGATGGCATAAGTGTACGTCGTATTTATCTGTGATGTTTAGGTAACTTAAATGATGGTACTTCATTAATATGATTAATGAAAGAAAAAAAACCTAAGATGTTGTGGAATCGAATTTTCAAAAACAGGTAGCTACAGTTCTTGCTTTGCATCGCGGTGTTCTTTGCAGAACATCCTGCACCTTATTCGATAAGGAAAGGGTCGGGATCCCTTCACCGGGAGTGACCCCTTTAGCAATGACTGGCAGATGCTACACCCCTCGGTTTGTCTTTTGATTGCTCATATAGTTCTTGCTTTGCACAACGGTATATATGATATATCCTGCACCTTATTCGATGAGGAAAGGGCCGACGATCCCTTCACCGGGAGTGACCCTTTTAGCAAAACTAGAAAAGCCTTAAAAACACACCATTTTAAAATCATTTGATTCTACAACGATATCAAGTTCATGACGCAATAGCTTTTCTTAAAAACCTGTCATGGCCCTCCGTCATTTCAGATAAGTACTAGTTAGTATTCGTGCTACGTTTGTTGACTATGTTAAGGCGTAGTGTGCGGTAGCTGATTAGTGCTTATCTGTATAAGCATATGATGCGATTGGATTAGGGCAGTCGTGCGACTTTGTTGACTATGTTAAGGGTCGTGCGGGTGGGTTTAATTCAATCGGGAAATGACGGGTTGAACTTGACTAGCACTTATGATTTGTTGACTATGTTAAGGTCATATAGCTGCTAGGGGCAAAATTATTGGGAATTTCAAGTGTTAAAATTTGCAATGAGATTGCATACCTTCTATGAGATAGTTGGATCCCGATACCCACTGCGAGTAATTGTTACTCCTGGGAGAGGTTTACACATTACAATTAGCCAATCAAGTAGGTGTCTAGAAAGGTGTCAATGGGGTTACGTCGCTGGGAAAACGAGGTTTACATTAATTAGGTTCGTGCGAAAGCACGGGGGACCTCCCTCAAAGTACCGACACTGGCCTGGCTGAAAGATTGGCGAACTTGTAGCGTGTAATTAATCCCGGCTAGTCTTTCCTTTTAGGGTTTGAAGGAAGATTTGATAAAAACAGTGGGAGCCATCCTGATTAGATAAAATAATAACCAATCTGATCTTGCAAGAGCGCACGCTGAGTGTTTTCTTCTCTCTCTCTCCAGGTAGCGACCATATCACGCCTTAATCAAGATAATAATACGGATGTATTGACCGAACCCGCTTATTATACTGAGCTGGGGAACGTTGGTCCCGCTCCAACTTATAATTGTTATAAGACAGAGCAGGAATTAGGGGAATACCAGAATTTCTATGCCACCCAAACGAAGAAAGTGCATATGATGCATCTCCTTCGGGTGTGTTCATTACAAAGAACTGTTTCATCCTCCACGTCCTGGGTATTTGATACCGGATCAGGATACAGATATGTAATCTGTTACATAGGGCTACAGAAAGGTAGAGACATGAGAACGGGTGATAAGTTTCATGAGACAGAAAACGGTGCAAGTGTTGCAGCCAAGTCTGTTGGTCACTATCACCCTGTATTACCAGAATACATTGATTCTGAACGAATTTTATTAGATACCGAACCTGATATACAAAATCATATTAGTCTCTTTATTAGTAAAGAAGGATAAAATTTTGTATTGTTGGATAGTGTTTTGAACATTTCCTATATCAAGAGTTGATCGGTTCAGGCACGTTATCTAAAGGCATTAACGTTCTAAATCAAACTACAGTTCTTAGTATACAGAACACATACAAGAGGAAGAGTTCAGAAATGAACGAATCCTTCTTGAGGTATTGTAGACTAGGTCATATCAATGTGACCGACTAGCTGAAGTTACATTAAGATGCATATTTAAATCAGTTTGAATTTACATCTTGTGAAACTTGCCAGAGATAAGATGACCATAGCTCCGTTTGCTGGAAACAGAGAAATAGTTAGTAAACTCTTGGGATGATACATGGTGATGTATGAAGGTCCCCTGTCTATACATACCAAGACCGGTCCTTTGTACTTCATTACATTCTCTGATAATCTCTCAAGATTGAGACGTATGTTCCTGTTGAAACACAAGTCCGAACCTTTTGAGATATTCACAGAATATAAGTTAGAAGTAGAGAACCAAAACGGGTATAAGTATTATGTCCTTTGATGTGATCAAGGTGGAGAATACTTGAGCACGGAATTCCTGGATTATTCTAAAGGAGAATGAGATTCTCTCTCAGCATTACTCCTCCGTATACACCACAGCACGTCGGTGTATCGGGGCGGAGCAATCACACCCTATATGATAAGGTGTGCTCTATGATGAGTACTACTGAGTTTCCTATTTCCTTTTAGGGAGTTATGCACTTATGAAGTTGCATACCTATTGAATAGGGTTCCGATCAAATCAGAAACCTACCATTTCATATGAGATATGGAAAGGGAAGAGCCCATCTCTTAAGTCAGTTAAGATTTGGGGTTGTCCAGCCTATGTCTAAAAGCATAATCCGGACAAGCTCGAGGCAAAGTCAGTTCTGCAGAAGTTTGTTGGATATCCCAAGCATACGCAAGGGAATATCTTCTACCTAACCGAGGAACAAAAATGTTTTTGTTTCTCAGCATGCCACCTTTGTGAAAGGGAATTTCTTGTGAAGAAATTGGTGGACATGAGGTAGAACTGGAAGGAGTTCCAGCTATACAAACTGCAGCTGATGATTTGGTAGAACCGAAGGATTCAATAGTTTCCAACGAATCTCAGCCTCTCCGCCGATCTAGTAGGGTTCCTCACCCACCTGAGAGATACTTCTGTTTCTCTATGACAGTGGGAGCGAGGATTGCATCATGAGATGATGACCCAACTAGTTTTGAGCTGGCCATCAGGAGTGAGACTCTGTAAGAATGGCTGGATGTTTATCGATCTGAGATGGAATCCTTATACACCAACAAAGTATGGACTTTGGTTGCTTGATCTGAAGGTTTAAATCCCCATCAGGAGCAAGTATATCTTGAGAAGATTACTTGGTGTACATTGAAAAGTTGAGACTTTCAAAGCTAGACTTGTTAAAAGTTTGCATCATTGACCAGGTGTGGATTATGATGAAACCTTTTCTAAGTAGCTATGCTTAAGTCCATCCAGATCCTACTTGCCACGGCTACATACCATGACTACGATATCCGGCGGTTGGGTGCCATGACTGCTTTTCTAAATGCTGTTTTAGAAGAGTGCGTCTATAAGTACACAGCCAGAGGGCCTCGTAGACAGTGGGAGCAGCGGAAACGTGTGCAAGATGTTTTATGTGATAAAGCAGGCATCGCGGAGTTGGAACGTCTGTTTTGATGTGTTAGTCAAAGAGTTTGACATCATCAAAATGGTAGATGAACCTTGTATAAACGAAAAGGTAGTAGGGAGTATGGTGGTGATCCTCGTAGAGTACGTGGATGACATGCTCTTGATAGGGAAGGAGTTTCCTATGCTGCGCTCGGTCAATCTCCGCTTATCACAAGGATTCTCCATATAGGATCAAAGTGATACCTACTAAATCCTGGGTTTTGGATGTATGAGATAGATCTAATTGGATGTTAGGATACTCACTAGATGTAGTGAGCTGGTATCAATCGATCCTAGGGAGAATCACTGGAAGTGTTCCAGGGTGATAAGGACGACTGAATGTCAGTCACAGGCATTGTCTTTACCCTCAGTAAAGGGACGGTATGTTGGAAGAGTTCCAAGATAGATACCGTGGCATACTAGACGATAAAGGCTGGATACGTCGCTACTTAAGATGCTACCAAAGAGGCAGTCTGGATGTATACTAGTTCATGAGATGAACTTTGTTCCCTCCATTGTGTGACAATGGAGTTGTGGCTTATGCCGAGGAACACCCATCCCATCAGTGATCCAGACATATTCTAAGGCAAGTGTCACCTGATCATGGAGATGGTTGATCTCCAGGGATCGAGGTCAGGAGAGTAGACTCAGAGGACAGCACGGCGGATCCACTCACGAAGGCTTTTTCCCAGAGAGAGACAATTATGGGATGGTTGAGTATGAGATACTACAACCACTGTTATCAGATGACCCTAGTGCAAGTGGGAGATTGTTAGTTTTATGTATGTCCTAGAGGCCATTACTATACATGTGTTGTATATTGTAGTGGATGCTTGGACATATATAGGGAGGACTTTCTTGCTCGACATGATAGTATGCTATCTGGTTATTCTTTACCTTAACGTGTACACTGACTATCTCTCTGTTACATGTAGGTAAAGCCCTTAGGATGTGTACTTGACTACCTGGACTGTGATGCGGATCATACTAGTGGGGACATGGTAGTCCATAAGTACATCCTTCAAGGTCCCTAGTCGTGGGTATATCGAGACGGGGCATCGATATACCAGAGTAGACTAGCGTATACCTTCTCGACCCATACAGATGGACAATGGATGATCCCATATCCATTGATGTTTAACATCAGAGATGATATACGGGTGCTCAGTGGAGACTGGGTACACTGGACGGACTCGCCGAGAACTCCCAAATGGTATTATACCTTACGTCAGATGGCAGTTCTCTGGTGACACTGGTACAGGTTAGTCTGTAGACCCGAGATCGTCATAGAGTCTTGTGTGATTCCCACTGTGCTTTGATTTCCACCTTACCACGTCCAAGAGGGCGTGCAAAACGGTGGTTTTTGGGTACAGTCCCGAGTCACATGGAGGCAATGAGCGATAGGAGGGGTTTCGTCTCTCCCGGTATTAGGGGTTGATATTGCGCTGTGCTCGATTGGCCATAACAGGGAAGTCCCTGGCTAGGGCTGGTTTAGAGATTCATAGGTAAGTGTTACCAGTAGTTTCTCAACCCGTTATGAGCCTCTCATTGGCATGACTTATCAGTTATTGGGGTCTGACGTTTACCACCCCTAGACTTGATATGCGACATATCAGACGAGGAGACCAGACTGTACGGTAGTGTCACAGTCAGGCTTTATGCAGGAGTTGGAGCGGGCTTGCTTGCTGATCTTCTGATCGCTCAATACCCGGGTAGCCATTACGTCCAGCTAGTACCGCTGACGGCTTTTGGGTGTTTCATATGATCATCACCTACTGCCGGCGTATTGACGAGTCTTTAGAGTCCTACATAGAGGTTGTACTGGCTCAGGCAAAACGAGATAGGTGCGCATATGTGATATGTGCGGGACCGTGAATAATGCGTGTATGTGATACCGTATTATATTCTCGCGATGATTGTATGCGATATAACGTAGTTATCGGATCAAGTGTTGATTCGATAACTCGATACATTGATATTAGTCGGTTATATGCGATATGACCGGATCGTTAAATCAAGTGTTGATTTAACGATTTAATGTATAATTATATATTTGATATATTACTTTACATTAACTAGTATTGGTTCACTTAAGATTGATTTTCACACTTGATGTGCACAAGTTGTAAATGTGATATATTTTTGTGCACAAGATTGAATCATGCTTGATGATACATACAAACTTGGGTGTGTATGCTTTAAACCATAGTTTAGGTTAATGGTTGAGGTTTTATTTGTTTATTTATTTATTTGATTTTGGAAAAACTAAATGGTGGCTTTTTTGTTTCATTGCTAGAAGCTTCATGAAGCATGCTAGCATCTTTGAACAAGTCTTGCCATTTTGTTTCATCCTTAACCTAACCAACAACCTAAACCCTAGTTGATTCTCTACATGAGTTATCCTCACCCATGGTTGCATTATGATAGATATCACTTGATAATTCTTTGAGATTATTCATTCTTATTCTTTTTCTTCTTCTTCTTCTTCTTGAAGAAAAGGAAAAGCTTACTAGAAAATTATCAAGTGATGAATCCAAGTGAGAAATCAAAATCTAAAGAGTACCCACTTCCTATCTCACCATCCTCTACTAGACTAGCACTTTAGTTTAGGGTGTTTGCTTCACTAATTCTATGGTTAGTGAGGTAGAACCATGAGTCCGTATTCCCTCGACGTAGATCATCTTCGACATCGAAGACTTCAAGCGATCCCGTTGCAACTTCTCAAGGAGCCGTCCGAGAGTCCGGGAGTTGGACGATCACAGCGAAGGTACGTCGTCACGGAGCTTTGGAAGTGGTGGACCGGATCTACAAAGGTTGTAGTCCATTCCCTTTAGTGATAATTGTTATCTACTAGCTTATGATTCGCCTAATCTCTAGTCAACGATCTAGCTTAGGGTTGTTCGGCATGCTAAAATTTTAATCCGGCATGGTTGATGCCTTGTAGAGCCTCCTTAGTGTGCCTAGTAACCCTACACTATACATATCACATATGTGCTCCTACTCCGTTTCGCCTGAGCCAGGAAACCTATGTGTAGGACTCTAAAGACTCATCAATACGCCGGCAGTAGGTGATGATCATATCAAACACCCACAAGACACAAGCGGTCAGCTAAATGTAATGGCCACCCGGGTATTGAGCGATCAGAAGAACAACAAGCAAGCCTCCTCACACTCTTGTGAATCCAACCAGTAACAATACCGAACAGTCCGGTCTCTTCGTCTGATATGTCGCATATCCAGTCTAGGGGTGGTAAATGTAAGACCCCAGTAACCGATAAGTCGTGTCGATGTGAGGCTCATAACGGGTCGAAAAACTACTGATAACATGTAAGGTTCCTAGGCACCCTAATGAGGTCTCACAAGGCATCAACCATGCCAATTTCAAATTTAAACGGTGCCGAGAAACCCTAGAACGGATCGTTGGCTAGATTTCTAGGCGACAAAAGAAACTAGTTAACACTTAACTAAGAGAATACGGAAATACAACCTTTGTAGATCCGGTGCTCCACCTCCATAGCTCCGCAACGAAGTCCCCTCGCTGTCCAAATGAATTCCCGGGCTCTAGCGTCGGCTTCGTCGGAGAAATGGCGAGCTAGGTCGTCGATGTCCATGCCGAAGATGATCTACGTCGAAGCATCGCTAGATCAAGCTCCAACTTCACCAAGTCAAGAAAACTTGTGAAGGAAACACACTTTGCTACTTGGCAAGAGGTAGAGGATGAAGAAATAGGAAGTGGGTTCACTTTAGAATTGGATTTCTCATACTTTTCATCAATCCACCATTGATGAAGTGAAGCTTTCTTCAATGAAGAAGATGAAGAAGAAGAAGAAGGTGTTATGATAAGTTGATTAGAATAATTGAAAAAGAATTATCCTTATCATAACATGAACCATGGTTTGATGTAGAGAGTTAACTCAAGTTAGATGAATGGTTAGGGTTTGAAGAAGAAGACAAAAAGGTTACATGAGTCAAAGTTGCATGAAGCTTCATGAAGCTTCATGTAAGAAAGCAACCTTTTTATTTTCTTTTCCCTTTTTCTTTTAATCCAAATTAAAAGATAAAAGAATAAATGAATAATATATAAAACCCTAACCATTTACTTAACCAAGGTTTAACTCTTTACACAAAACCTAGTAATCTTGCATCATCAAACATGATACAATCAAGTGCACAAAAGTATATCACATATACAATGTGCACACTCGAGTGAGAATATCCATTTAAAGTGAACCGATACGAGTCAATGCAAAGTAATATATCAAATATATAATTATACATTAAATCATTAAATCAACACTTGATTTAACGATCCGGTCATATCACATATAACCGACTAGTATCAAATGTATCGGCTTATCGAATCAATCCTTGATTCGATAACTAGGTTATATCGCATACAACCATTCGATACATTCATCGCGAGAATAGAATACGGTATCACATACACGTATTATTCTCGGTCCCGCACATATCTCATATGCGCTCCTATTTCGTTTCGCTCGAGCCAGGAAACCTCTGTGTAGGACTCTAAAGACTCTTCAATACGCCGGCAGCAGGTGATGATCATATCAATCACCCACAAGCCGCAAGCGGTCTGCTAAACGTAACGGCCACCCGGGTATTGAGCGATCTGAAGATCGACGAGCAAGCCCGCTCACACTCCAGTGAATCCAACCAGTAACACTACCGTACAGTCCTGTCTGATCGTCTGATATGTCGCATATCTCGCCTAGGGGTGGTAAACGTCAGACCCCAATAGCTCGATAAGTCGTGTCGATATGAGGTCTACAACAATTTGAGAAACTACTGGTAACACTTACCAGTAAATCTCAGCAACCCTGGCCAGGGATTTCCTGTTATAGCCAATCGAACACAGCGCAACATCAACCCCCTATACCGGGAGAGACGAATCCCCTCCTATCGCTCATTGCCTCTATGTGACTCGGGACTGTACCCAAAAACCACCGTTTTGCACGCCCTCTTGGACGTGGTAAGATGGAAATCAAAGCACAGTGGGAACCACACAAGACTCTATGACGATCTCGGGTCAACAGACTACTCTGTACCAGTGTCACCAGAGAACTGCCATCTGACGTGAGGTATAATACCATCTGGGAGTTCTCGGCGAGTCCGTCCAGTGTACCCAGTCTCTACTGAGCACCCGTATATCATCTCTGATGTCAAACACCAATGGATATGGGATCATCCATCGCCCATCTGTATGGGTCGAGAAGGTATACGCTAGTCTACTCTGGTATATCGATGCCCCGTCTCGATACACCCACGACTAGGGACTTTGAAGGATGTACTTATGGACTACCATGTCCCCACTAGTATGATCCGCATCATAGTCCAGGTAGTCAAGTACACATCCTAAGGGCTTTACCAACACGTAACAGAGAGACAATCAGTATACACGTTAAGGTAAAGAGTAACCAGATAGCATACTATCATGTCAAGCAAGAAAGTCTTCCCTATATATGTCCCAGCATCCACTACAATATACATCCAATGTACAGTAATGGCCTCTAGGGCATACATATAACTAACAATCTCCCACTTGCACTAGGGCCATCTGTAGCCGTGGTTGTAGTATCTCATACTCAACCATCCCATATAGGTCTCTCTTTGGGAACAGGCCTTTGTGAGTGGATCCGCTGTGTTGTCCTCTGAGTCTACTCTCCAAACCTCGATCCCTTAGAGATCAAGCATCTCCATGATCAGGTGACACTGCCTTAGAATATGTCTGGATCACTGATGGGACGGATGTTCCTTGGCATAAGCCACAACTCCATTGTCACACAATGGTAGGAACGAAGTTCATCTCATGAACTAATATACATCCAGACTGCCTCTATGGTAGCATCTTAAGTAGCGATGTATCGAGCCTTTATCGTCTAGTATGTCACGGTATCTAGCTTGGAACTCTTCCAACATACCGTCCCTTTACTGAGGGTAAAGACAATGCCTGTGACTGACATTCAGTCGTCTTTATCACCCTGGAACACTTCCAGTGATTCTCCCCAGGATCGATTGATACCATCTCACTGCAACTAGTGAGTATCCTAACATCCAATTAGATCTATCCCATAGATCCAAAACCCAGGATTTAGGAGGTATCATTTTGATCCTGTATGGAGAATCATTGTGATAAGCGGAGATTGACCGGGCGTAGCATAGGAAACTCCTTCCCTATCAAGAGTATGTCATCCACGTACTCTACGAGGATCGTCACCATACTCCCTACTACCTTTTTGTTTATACAAGGTTCATCTACCATTTTGATGATGTCAACTTCTTTGACTACTTCATCAAAACAGATGTTCCAACTCCGCGATGCCTGCTTTATCTTATAAAGCATCTTGTACACGTTTCCGCTGCTCCCACTGTCTACGAAGCCCTCTGGCTGTGTACTTACAGACGCACTCTTCCAAATCATCATTTAGAAAAGCAGTCAAGACACCCATCCGCCAGATATCGTAGTCATGGTATGTAGCCGTGGCAAGTAGGATCTGAATGGACTTAAGCATAGCCACTGGAAAAGGTTTCATCATTATCCACGTCTGGTCGATGACGAAAACCTTTAACAAGTCTAGCTTTGAAAGTCTCAACTTTTCCATGTACACCAAGTAATCTTCTCAAGATATACTTGCTCCTGATGGGGATTTAACCCTTCAGATATAGCAACCAAAGTCCATACTTTGTTGGTGTATAAGGATTCCATCTCAGATCACTAAACATCCAGCCATTCTTACAGAGTCTCACTCCTGATGGCCAGCTCGAAGCTAGTTAGGTCATCATCTCATGATGCAATTCTCGCTCCCACTGTCATAGAGAAACCGAATTATCTCTCAGGTGGGTGAGGAACCCTACTAGATCGGCGGAGAGGCTGAGGTTCGTTGGAATTTACTGAATCCTTTGGTTCTATCAAATCATCAGTTGCAGTTTGTATGGCTAGAACATTTCCAGTTCTACATAACTGACCTTGCCTCGAGCTTGTCCGGATTTTGCTTTTAGACATAGGCCGGACAACCCCAAATCTTAACTAACTTAAGACATGGGCTCTTCCCTTTCCATATCATATATGAAGTGGTAGGCAACTGATTTGATTCGAACCCTATTCAATAGGTATGCATCTTCTCAAGCGCATAACTCCCAAAAGGAAATAGGTAACTCAGTAGTACTCATCATAGAGCACACCTTATCATATAGGGTGTTATTGCTCCACCCCGATATACCATCGTGCTATGGTGTATACGGAGGAGTAATGCTGAGAGAGAATCTCATTCTCTTTTAGAAAAGTCCTAGAATTTCGTGCTCAAGTATTCTCCTCCTTGATCTCATCAAAGGACATAATACTTATACCCGTATTGGTTCTCTACTTCTAACTTATATTCTGTGAATATCTCAAAAGGTTCGGACTTATGTTTCAACAGGAACGTATGTCTGAATCTTGAGAGATTATCAGAGAACGTAATGAAGTACTAAGAACCGGTCTTGGCATGTGTAGACAGGGGACCTTCATACATCAACATGTATCATCCCAAGAGTTCACTAACTCTTTCTCTGTTTCCAGTAAACGGAGCTATGGTCATCTTATCTTTGTGACATGACTGGCAAGTTTCATAAGATGTAAATTCAAACAGATTTAAATATGCATCTACATGTAACTTCAGCTAGTCGGGTCACATTGATATGACCTAGTCTACAATGCCTCAAGAAGGATTCGTTCATTTCTGAACTCTTCCTCTTGTGTGTGTTCCGTATACTAAGAACTGTAGTTTGATTTAGAACATCAATGCTTTTAGATAACGTGCCTGAACCGATCAACTTTTGATATAGGAAATGTTCAAAACATTATCCAACAATACAAAATTTTATCATTTCTTTACTACTAAAGAGACTGACATGATTTTGTATATCAGGTTCGGTATCTAATAGCATTTGTTCAGAATCAATGTATTGGTAACACAGGGTGACAGTGACCAACAGACTTGGCTGCAACACTTGCCCCGTTTTCTGTCTCATGAAACTTATCACCCGTTCTCAGTTTTTCTACCCTTTTGTAGCCCAATGTAACAGATTACATATCTGGGATCCTGATCCGGTATCATATACTTAGGATTCGGAGGATACTGAGAAACAGTTCTTTATAATGAACACACCCGAAGATAATGCATCAGCATGCACTCTCTTCGTTTGGGCGGCACGGGAATTCTGGTAATCCCCAATTTCCTGCTCTGTATTATAACAATTATAAGTTGGAGCGGGACCAACGTTCCCCAGCTCAGTATAACAAGCGGGTTCGGTCAATATTCCGTATTATTATCTTGATTAAGGCGTGATATGGTCGCTACCTGGAGAGAGAGAGAAGAAAACACTCAGCGTGCGCTCTTGCAAGAATAGATTGGTTATTATTTTATCTAACCAGGATGGCTCCTACTGCTTTTTATCAAATCTTCCTTCAAACCCTAAAAGGAAAGACTAGCCGGGATTAATTACACACTACAAGTTCGCCAATCTTTCAGCCAGGCCAGTGTCGGTACTTTGAGGGAGGTCCCCCGTGCTTTCGCACGAACCTAATTAATGTAAACCTCGTTTTCCCAGAGGCGTAACCCCGTTGACACCTTTCTAGACACCTACTTGATCGGCTAATTGTAATGTATAAAACTCTCCCAGGAGTAACACTTACTCGCAGCGGGTATCGGGATCCAACTATCTCATAGAAGGTATGCAATCTCATTGCAAATTTCAACACTTGAAATTCCCGATAATTTTGCCCCTAGCGTCCTATGACCTTGACGCAGGCCAACAAACCATAGTGCGCTAGTCAAGTTCAACCCGTCATTTCCTGATTGAATTAAACCCACCCGCACGACCCTTGACGCAGGCCAACAAAGTCGCACGACTACCCTAATCCAATCTGCATCATATGCATAAGCAGATAAATACTAGTTAGCTACCGCACACTACGCCTTGACGCAGGCCAACAAACGTAGCACGAATACTAACTAGCACTTATCTGAAATGACGGAGGGCTACGACAGGTTTTTCTGAAAACCTATTGCGTAATGAACTTGATATCGTTGTAGAATCAAATGATTTTGAAATGGAGTGTTTTTGAGGCTTTTCTAGTTTTGCTAAAGGAGTCACTCCCGGTGAAGGGATCGTCGGTCCTTTCCTCGTCGAATGAGGTGCGGGATATATCATATATATCACTGTGCAAAGCAAAAACTCTTAAAATCAATCAAAAGACAAACCGAGTGTGTAGCATCTGCCAGTTATTGCTAAAGGAGTCACTCAAGGTGAAGGGATCTCGGTCCTTTCCTTATCGAATAAGGTGCAGGATATATCACATATACCTCTGTGCAAAGCAAGAACTGTAGCTACCTGTTTTATTTTGAAATTCGATTCTACAACATCTTAGGTTTCTTTTATTTCATTAATCACATTAATGAAGTCCCATCATTTAAGTACCTAATCATCACAGATAAATACGACGTACACTTATGCCATCCGCATTCGCCTCGATGTCCCCTCGTGCACCGTTAGGTTAGGTAACTAACGGCATAGCGGGGCAGGGCTAGCGCGGGTGTAAAACATAAGTAACGTCTATATAATATATCATATATACTATATACTGTATCTATCACAGAACATCACATGATCACATCACAGATAACGCAGCAGAAGAAACATATGAAATATTGGATATACTAGGACGTCCGTGTTTTCAATACGAGCCAGTATAAAACACGGATTCCACGGTCGCGATGAATAACCAAACCCACACCCCTAGACCCCTACGAGAGCGGTAAGCAACCCTACCAATTCAAGAGTTAGGAGACCCGGACTCGACTCCTCGAGTTGGTCTCCCACTGGACTCCAGAACCCGGTTACTTGTGCACCCCTCCTTGGGTCTATCCTAGTGCGGAAAAGTAAATAATATACAAACGGTGACAACATCCGCAACCTGGAAGTGTCCCAAAAAAAAGAATATTACATACAAGTTTTTACATGAATGAAAATGAAAAACACTCATCTCACATAAAAAACCCCGGCTATTCCAACACGACGATCCAATATAACATATCCAGCAACACATAACATCACATGTCATCAACGTAAGTAAATATGTCCATCCCAATTGTCGTTGACATATAGCAACGAAACCGGCTATATCACATATTACACTTATGGTCACAGAAAAGAAAGTGTAAAACTACAACAGTTGGAATCCACAACCACCTCAGACATCGCATGCCTGACCAAATGAATTCTTTAGACATCGCATGCCTAACAATTATAAACCCCGCATTTTAGTCTCAAAATCGAAAACACTTTTCAATATCAAGTCGGGTAATTCAACGAGATTCCCGACTCCCTGATCGAATGCTCGTCGCAAACTTCAGTAGGCGGCTGCACCCCCGATACCGTCGACGAAGTGCACCAAGGCGAAACACCGCTACCGCGAGCACCCGAACGGATGCTTTCGGCGACGGGGTTCTCCTACAGTCACTTGGTCGGGGCTATGGGGTGAAGCTGTCTATTAAGTTTACCCGGCGAGTATCCGCGTACGCTACGTGATTGCGACGGACTTTTGATCACATCAAAATTCCGTGGCAACCGATCATTTGAGACTAAACTGCTATATTTATAACATTCATTCAGTTATCTCATAACTACTTGTGAATTCCAATTATTGTATCACATTCCGGATAAATAGAAAATGTTAAACTTTCCGATCAAACAATCGAACACCCAAGTTTTCCCGATACAGCTCAACACATGAAATAAGTCTAACAACATTCAGTTCGTGCCTCAGTACCAACGGTCCAGCCGTAGAAGGGTCAAGCCAACGCCTCACATGTGGCACGCCGTACTGCCCCAAACCCGAAAGTTCAAAGGGCAGTTCAAGACGGTCACATAATCGAGTTAAGGTTTGTTGTCTTCTAGAGGGTCCATCGCGTTACTTGCACTACTTAGAACGTCGTTAAACTACGGAAAAATCCAACACTTGGAAATTTCCCGACAGGGGAAAAATTGGGTATTTATATCCGGTCGAACTTTTTAACATATTCTAATATTCATCCGGAAAGCCACATAGAAAAAATTTGATACTCCGATCGAAACACCGAATCCCCAAAACAACCCCAGAAAATTCAACTCTTGAATAAATATTAAAAATTCCCAGAAAACCCAGCATATTAAAATAGGAATTACTGTGCAATAATGGGAAGGTGACGTCATCACCTAGCCGCGGAACCGCCGCAGAAGCTGGGCTTCTGCCGCGGTTCCGCACCGTTTTGGATGAATCATGGGTCCAATTTTGCGCCGTAACTCATATATTTCCCTGCTGAATTTTTTAGCAATTTTTAATTTGGAAAAATCCACGTTTTCAGAAAAAGTCCAGAGAGCGTGGAAATTTTGGGGTTTCGGTTTCGTTCGGACTTCAAACTCCGTCTAGACTTCGCCTAAGGCTCTAGCTAGGCTCTGATACCACTGTAGGGTTCCTAGGCACCCTAATGTGGTCTCACAAGGCATCAACCATGCCAATTTCAAATTTAAACGGTGCCGAGAAACCCTAGAACGGATCGTTGGCTAGATTTCTAGGCGACAAAAGAAACTAGTTAACACTTAACTAAGAGAATACGGAAATACAACCTTTGTAGATCCCGTGCTCCACCTCCATAGCTCCGCAACGAAGTCCCCTCGCTGTCCAAATGAATTCCCGGGCTCTAGCGTCGGCTTCGTCGGAGAAATGGCGAGCTAGGTCGTCGATGTCCATGCCGAAGATGATCTACGTCGAAGCATCGCTAGATCAAGCTCCAACTTCACCAAGTCAAGAAAACTTGTGAAGGAAACACACCCTACTACTTGTCAAGAGGTAGAGGATGAAGAAATAGGAAGTGGGTTCACTTTAGAATTGGATTTCTCACACTTTTCATCAATCCACCATTGATGAAGTGAAGCTTTCTTCAATGAAGAAGATGAAGAAGAAGAAGAAGGTGTTATGATAAGTTGATTAGAATAATTGAAAAAGAATTATCCTTATCATAACATGAACCATGGTTTGATGTAGAGAGTTAACTCAAGTTAGATGAATGGTTAGGGTTTGAAGAAGAAGACAAAAAGGTTACATGAGTCAAAGTTGCATGAAGCTTCATGAAGCTTCATGTAAGAAAGCAACCTTTTTATTTTCTTTTCCCTTTTTCTTTTAATCCAAATTAAAAGATAAAAGAATAAATGAATAATATATAAAACCCTAACCATTTACTTAACCAAGGTTTAACTCTTTACACAAAACCTAGTAATCTTGCATCATCAAACATGATACAATCAAGTGCACAAAAGTATATCACATATACAATGTGCACCCTCGAGTGAGAATATCCATTTAAAGTGAACCGATACGAGTCAATGCAAAGTAATATATCAAATATATAATTATACATTAAATCATTAAATCAACACTTGATTTAACGATCCGGTCATATCACATATAACCGACTAGTATCAAATGTATCGACTTATCGAATCAATCCTTGATTCGATAACTAGGTTATATCGCATACAACCATTCGATACATTCATCGCGAGAATAGAATACGGTATCACATACATGTATTATTCTCGGTCCCGCACATATCTCATATGCGCTCCTATTTCGTTTCGCTTGAGCTAGGAAACCTCTGTGTAGGACTCTAAAGACTCGTCAATACGCCGGCAGCAGGTGATGATCATATCAATCACCCACAAGCCGCAAGCGGTCTGCTAAACGTAACGGCCACCCGGGTATTGAGCGATCTGAAGATCGACGAGCAAGCCCGCTCACACTCCAGTGAATCCAACCAGTAACACTACCGTACAGTCCGGTCTGATCGTCTGATATGTCGCATATCTCGCCTAGGGGTGGTAAACGTCAGACCCCAATAGCTCGATAAGTCGTGTCGATATGAGGTCTACAACAATTTAAGAAACTACTGGTAACACTTACCAGTAAATCTCAGCAACCCTGGCCAGGGATTTCCTGTTATACCCAATCGAACACAGCGCAACATCAACTCCCTATACCGGGAGAGACGAATCCCCTTCTATCGCTCATTGCCTCCATGTGACTCGGGACTGTACCCAAAAACCACAGTTTTGCACGCCCTCTTGGACGTGGTAAGATGGAAATCAAAGCACAGTGGGAACCACACAAGACTCTATGACGATCTCGGGTCAACAGACTACTCTGTACCAGTGTCACCAGAGAACTGCCATCTGACGTGAGGTATAATACCATCTGGGAGTTCTCGGCGAGTCCGTCCAGTGTACCCAGTCTCTACTGAGCACCCGTATATCATCTCTGATGTCAAGCACCAATGGATATGGGATCATCCATCGCCTATCTGTATGGGTCGAGAAGGTATACTCTAGTCTACTCTGGTATATCGATGCCCCGTCTCGATACACCCACGACTAGGGACTTTGAAGGATATACTTATGGACTACCATGTCCCCACTAGTATGATCCGTATCATAGTCCAGGTAGTCAAGTACACATCCTAAGGGCTTTACCAACATGTAACAGAGAGACAATCAATATACACGTTAAGGTAAAGAGTAACCAGATAGCATACTATCATGTCGAGCAAGAAAGTCTTCCCTATATATGTCCCAGCATCCACTACAATATACATCCAATGTACAGTAATGGCCTCTAGGGCATACATATAACTAACATAACATTTACCAGTAGATCTCCATATCAACCCTGGCCAAGGACTTCCAGTTATAGCCAATCAAACACAGCGCAACATCAACCCCTAATACCGGGAGAGACGAAACCCCTCCTATCGCTCATTACTCCTATGTGATTCGGGACTGTACCCAAAATCCACCGTTTTGCATGTTCTCATGAACGTGGTAAGGTGGAAATCAAAGCACAGTGGGAATCACACAAGACTCTATGACGATCTCGGGTCTACAGACTAACCTGTACCAGTGTCACCATAGAACTTCTATCTAACGATAGGTATAGTACCATCTAAGAGTTCTCTGCGAGTCTGTTCAGTGTACCCATTCTGCACTGAGCACCCGTACACCATCTTTGATGACAAACACCGATGGATCTGGGATCATCTATCGCCCATCATATAGGTCAAGATGCGCATACGCTAGTCTACTCTAGAGTATCGATGCCCTGTCTCGATACACCTTCGACTAGGAACAATTATAGGATGTACTTGTAGACTACCCTGGCCCTACTAGTATGAACTGCAACATAGTCCTAGTAGTCAAGTACATATCCTAAGGGCTTTATCAACGTGTGAGAGAAAGACAGTAAACCAATACAAGTTAACATGTTAAGACAAAGTGAAACCAGATAGAATACTATCATGTTGAGCAAGAAAGTCCTCTCTATATATATCCAAGCATCAACTACATTATACATCATATGTACAATAATGGCCCCTAGGGCATATACATAACTAACAGTTAAGATTCTAGGTTAGGGTTCTTTAGTGTAACACCTTAGGATTTCGATTAGTGTTAATTAAGCGATAATGCAGGTTTTCTGTAAAAAGTTTACCAATTTGGATTCCTCACATTTTATAACAATTAATTAATAATTTTATTATTGATTGTTTTGGTTTGCACACACGTGTGCACGTTAATGTGAGGGTTTGTTTGTGTTAATCTAGTTTAGTGACCATGACAACTTAATCTAATCATATCCTTTGATTAAACCTTAACCCTAAACCCTTGATATTTTGTTGTGAGAGAGATATTTCTTTTGGGTTTGGATTGGGAGGAGGTGGCTTGGTGAGTCATGAGAGGCATGGCTTGCATTAATGGGAGAAGTTATTGCAATGGTGCACTCACCCTATGCTCACCTCTCTCTCTCTCTTTATCATTTCTTTCTTTCATTCTATCATTCTCTATCTCTTTCTCATTTATCCTTCACTTCCCTCAACTCTCAACTGAACACTCACCTTACCTTCACTAATCCTTCACAAAACTTCACAAAACCTCACTCAAATCCCTTTTCAAGCCTTGTTTTCCTCTTAGATGCCTTGGAGCTTGGAAAGCTAGGATTTTTGAGCTTTTTTGGATAGGTAATGATCTATATCTGTTAAGTAGGTCTTTTTAGTGTTGTGTAGTTTATTCGCTTCAGTTTAGACTGCTTAAAGTAAAGTTTCATGCACATATCGTATTTTTAGTGTCATATTGTGATATCTGTGATCTGCTGTGACCTAGTGTGTGTATTAGAAAATCTAGCAGTGTAGTGGTATTATACTAGAGACCCTAATCTCTCACCTGAAGCACGAGACCCATCCGCTCGGATTTGGCCGGCGACACATAGGCAAATTCCGGCGACCTCGGCCATTTGTTGGAGTTTTGGTTTGGGTTTTTCAGGGTAGCTGTCTGTAGTTGTTTTAGTGTGTTTGGTCCTATTTAATTTTTATGTTTTGTCTGTATACAAAATCTGTGATTACTTTGCTAGTTTCTAGTGTTACGATTACGTGTGTTACGTTATCCGACACGGTACGTGTACATTGCGTAGCTTTTACTCTTGGGTTGGTTTCGTAGTGTCGCTATGCATGCTAGCCAGTCGACGAACACTTGAGAGTATGGTTGGAGTTGGTGCGTCGGTCAAACGTAGTTTGTACGTGTTATTGGTCGATTGCTAATGTGAACTTGTTATATTGTTTTATGATCTTAGGGACGCAGGTGAGGACTTCGGACGCTGCAAAGAAGGGAAAGCGAGTGGTTGGCTTTACATAGCCCAAGATCATCTGTGAGTAGATTTAACATCTACAGGGGAATCGCCCGCATGGCGTTATGCGTCTGGGATAGATATGATATGATATTAGTCGCATGTTTATATTGCACATATAGAGTTTGCGCATAAACTTCATTGCATATTATTACTTATTGTGCTTGGACTTGTACCCACTGGACACTGCACGATTATTGACGGCTCATGTTGCACGAGCACTGATTGTATGCCACACACACCGTCGATAATTGCCACGAAACGCACAACCCATATACATACGAGATATAGTTGACACCTATACATACGTGATATTGTAAGGTTAGGGACTTGAGACATTGATTCATATTCCATTATGCATATGACATATAGCATACCTGTATACCTACATGCTTACACATATGCCTTGCCACGCCTACATGCTAGATACCCATATACCTATATGGTATTGTACTAATAGAGATAGGTATATACACATATGAGACATAGCTACATGTACATCTTGCATACATACTTATATGTTCACCCTTATATGATGTTGCGTTGGATTTCGGAGAAATTAGGAACCACATGATATATTTAATAACTTGTTGCAGTTAAATAGCGGTTTTTTATTTATCTTCTCATATTACTGTTTCATGTTACATATATTATATTTCATGGATTTCGCATTGATATATGGATTTCATATGATGTTTTCTGGATGTTTTACTCCTGGGTATAATATCAGTGGTATGGGACGCTGATATATATACATGTATATATATATATATATCAGTGGTGTGGGACGCTGTTATATATGTACACCTATATAATATATATCATCATAATGATCTGTGCAAGTATTCTTATTCATTACTCGATGTGAGGGGCCTATGTGCTCGATATGAGGCCTATGCGCTCGATATGAGGGGTCTATGCGCTCAATGTGAGGGGCGTATATGCTTGATGTGAGGGGCCTATGTGCTCGATGTGAGGATTCAGTGAGGATGACATGTTTTATTTCATACTCCGCATTTATTTGTTATGCATTGCTTCATGTATTAGTAGTACCTGATAGAGTACCTTTCATGACTGTTGCAAATACATATTGTCATTTATTGCTATCAACTTGCATGTGATAGACCATCGTAGTACGTGCATACTTGCGATTACCTGCATATGTTATTTACTATTCACGAGTTGGCAACTCACCCCAGTTGTGC
Source organism: Agapanthus africanus (assembly GCA_030015575.1). Classification (NCBI taxonomy): domain Eukaryota; kingdom Viridiplantae; phylum Streptophyta; class Magnoliopsida; order Asparagales; family Amaryllidaceae; genus Agapanthus; species Agapanthus africanus. Next base: position 244,090,574 of record CM057340.1, read on the forward strand.
CACAGGGTTGTACAGGTTGTCCCTCAGAGCAGTCAGAGGCAGGGCTTTCTTCTTCTTCACATCGTAAAATCTTTTGCTGCGAATACCGCTACGGCTGACTGGGTGCAGTTTTGCTATAGGTGGTTTTGTGGTTATCCGATGTTGCTCATTATATATTCATTGTATCCAGTACTCTCCATCTACCATTTTCATGTATTGAGTTAGAGAAGAGTTGTGAGGACGATATTGCGTATTATTTGTGACTTGGAGATTTTCATGTTGTTCACTTTATATCGTCTTTTTCTTCGCTACGGCGTCGTATATCTGTTGTGGTGGTTCTTTTCCGCCTTTGGGCGTGGATTTGCTCCCGTTTGGGGATGCTTCACTTATATCTTTTGTTGTACCATTTTTGAGGGCTTGTGTCACGACCCGAAATGGCACGTGACTAGCCCTTGAATCATATGAAGTTTATAGGACCCCATCTATTTCAAGTAATCCAAAATCCCAGAAATCTAAACCATTTAAAGAAGAAGGTAAAGGAAAACTTGTTTTAAAGTTTTCATATAAACACTTTGAAAAGTCGTAGTAAACATTTTTAAAACATCATATCTTTTCAGAAAATTTCGGCAGAGTTTCCTTTGTAAATACTAGCCCCATAAGGGTACTATAACGACCGTGATTTCTAATACTTAATAAAATATATTCTATTTAAATTATAGTATCAAATAATTATTTACGTGTTTCTTTGATAGAAAAATATTTTTTTGTAATATTAATAATTTTCAGAGCAGTGAAATATAATTTAGGGAATTTTATAAAATCTATTTATTGTTTTCCTAGACTTAAAATGTTTTAATAAAATTTATTAAAGCCTAAAAATAATCTGCATATTTTAGTATCGATTAAAATAATTAGTTTGTAATTAAAAATATTTTGAAGGATAAACTAGATTTTAATAACTAGCTAAAACCATAGGAATGAATATAATATTTAGTTTTAGCCCAAAATTATTTTTATACTAAAGATAATCATAAAATATATTTTTTGAAATTTTCCCATAACTTTCCCGTATTTTAAACTATTTTTAACATTTATTTTGAAACCAAATTAAATTTTTAATATATAAATCCGTTTAGTTTTTATATAAAAAATAATAATTAAAAAAAATTAAATTCCCCTTGATCCTGGACGGTTGGATCATAAGATCCAACGGCCCAGAACCCACTGACGCGCCAACATGGTGGGGACCACGCGAAAACGCGTGATTCCCCCAGGCGTGACGCGTGGCGCGTGGGCCTGGCGGCGATGGCGCGATCTCGGCTGTTGGATCTAGATCCAAAGGCTAAGGTGAAGAGGCGGCGGCGGCTAATGATTCTGAATGATTGGGGCGCGGATTTTGATGGGATTTTAACGGATTTCTTGGATTTTATGGTTGGTGATAAAACGCTATAAATAGGCACTTCAAACACTGATTTCTCACACCTCAGAACTCTAAAAATTCTGAAAAAAATACCAGCGCCTTCGTATCGACGACGCCGACGCTACGGCTCCACCCAATTGCCATGCAAAAATCTGAGCGCGGAACTATTGAGGATTTTGTACACGCCTACGTTTTCAACCCTTCGGCATCCGACTGAAACCAAAGGTAGGATCCACCTCTCTCCCCTTATTCTGTCGCCTTCTTCTTTTCTCAATAACCTAGTTCCAACTTCTAATCATCAACCCCCTATTTAAAATGATTTTATAATATTCGTGCATGCCTATTCCTTATACCCTCAATAATGATAATGTTAACCCATGTTTTAAAACGGTGTTTAATTTCCTCTGTACACAAAAAATATATTGCACTCTCATACTACCTGGAATCTGAGATGCTTAATGTCATAACCCATGAATTGTCAATTCACCTCTGATATACCTACACTTACCCATACTATCAAAATGATCTCGAAATAGGTTACTTCCACAAAATACCCTCGTTCAATTAAAATGTTATATTTGTTTAAAATATCCATAAAAGATAAGATATGTGAAATAAATATTTTAGATTCGACATACATACATATTACTTACACTTTTTCATCAACTACTATAATGTTTTTAAACCCCCTTCAACCTTTTTAAAGAAGAAAATACTAAATTTAAATAACGGCTTATGGTTTTTCCAAACCGAACGTATTTTCTAAAACGTTACCCCGAATCTAAAACACTATAATTTCATAAAATTATTAATTTCATTTAAATACCTCGACCTTTATTGAAGGGCCAGTTTCCACAAGAATCATAATCCGTATAACGGTATCTTTTCGAAAGGAATATCTAGTACCTTATTAAAAGGAAATTTTCAAATAACACCAATTTAAGACAAAGGAAAGGTTGTAGGTATCGGTCGTTTATCTAAACCAGACTTTGTGGTGCCTAGGCTAGACAAGTGGGAAAGGTAATTTTAAAAGGCCCGTCTCACGGTGATTCGTGAGCGGATCCCTCCTTTCCTTACTTGTGCTTACCTGGCCACAATTGGCGGTGAAGAGGCGATTTAAGGATCTCACAACTTGCCCTTTTGAAACAGTTAGGAGCAGTCTAGTTTTTCAAATAAAAACCTCTTGCAACTTGTCCTTATAAAAATCTTTTGCAAAAGATTTTCAAATAAACACCACAACCTTTTATCGAAAGGATATTTTTTCGTAAAACATTATGTTTTTCCAAAATGATAAATATTCATACGCTTAACGTAACTATATTGAATAGACCACCTTCAATACAATTAGGTTGCGGACCATGCCACGTCATCCTTCTCCTTCTTTTGAGAAGCGGGGCGTGACAGGTTTTTTGGTGGCCCATGCAGGTCCTCTTGTGTACTAAAATAAAACCGTTAACCGACTTATTATATTTGTGAATCTCATCCATCTATACCGATATCATAGTTTTCCTATATCCCTTGTCCCTTCCTTGACATTCTGTACCCTGTCCATTACCTTCCCTTCAGGTCATGGCAAATCTTTCTGACGAGGATGACATGTCCGATATTACTTTTGAAGCTACATCTAGAGATTCAGACGACGAAGTCGAGACTCTCAGGCGGTTAATTCCGACAGCGACTCGGGAGACGAAGAAGTCGATACTGCAACTCCGGAGCCTATGATGGCCAATGACTCCGAAGGTGAAGAAGAAGATCCTATGGAAGAGGAGCATATAGAGGAGGAGCCGGAAAAAGAAACTCCTGCGGCGGAAGAGAATCCCATAGAATATGATCCGGATGAGGAGGCCCCAACAAAAGAACAAAACCCTATAGAGGTGGAATCAGAGAGCGAGGCTCCTGTCGAAGGATGAGTCGAAGGACGAAGCTTCGAGTAAGGAGGAACTCGAGGCCGAAGAAACTCAAGCAGTTGTCCCCGCAAGACACTATGGGAATGGTCGTACCTTTCTTAGTGCGGAGGACTATCGCAACTTGTTGAAGTCCCATAATCGAGATTAATAAGCCTTTTTCCTTTTCTTTGGCCGAATAAAACGATGTAAGAACATTAAGGGCATGTCCTTATTTTTCGGTTGTACTCTCCATATTGAAGTTGGATAATAAAATCTTAGTTTCAAGCCAAAAAATCTTTCTTTTGTCTCTTGCTCTTCTTACTAGTCTCTCCCTTGCATTAATTGTTGTCCTTCCATGCAAGTTATTGTCTTGTCTCACCTCAGCCGTTTGTAAGCTAACCTATTCTGATTCGGATCATCAATGGCCGGACGACACCATAACCGCAACAGAAAGGGAAATGGAGTCAATGAAGCCACTACTCAGCAAGCAGCTATGCTACATGATGCAAGGACTACTGGAGCAACAGCAGCAGCAGACAGCTGCCCTTCATCAGAAACTACAAGAACGTAGGCAGCAGCTGTTCCCTGATTAAAAATCAGGAAAAAACTTCAAATAGAGGCATCATGTGCTCACACGTGGCCAATGGTCACGTGTTAGCACGTGATGGTTAAAGGAGAGGCACAAAACAGAGCACAGAAGAGGGGTCACATGCTCACACACGACCGGGGTCACGTGCTCACACGCGACCGGGGTCACGTGTCAACACGTGACCAAAGGTCACGTGTCCACACGTGACTGGCTTTAAAAGCCTCACGGTTTAATAGAATCAAATTCTAAAAAGATCATTTAAATCTTTCCAAAATAGAGAAGAATTAAGGAGAACTGTTGGATTAAGAATCCAAGGGTGATTAAATATCACCAATTTATGGAAAAATCTTGGATAAGGAAAGATTTCCCCTAAATCTCACCGAAATAACAAATAGAATATATTTGGATTAAAACATCCAACGGTGAATAAAATTCACCTAGTAATCTAAATGCTCAGACTAATGATGAAAACAAAGCAAATCTTTCAATGAGAGATTTACTAAAAAAAATTGATTCTTTTCCACCTCCTATAAATAGGAGTCGAGAAGGAAGAATTAAAAAAAGGAGTAGAGACAGAATTTTGGAGAAAAAACTTTGAAGGGAATTTTAGCATCTTGAAAATTCAGAAAGAAAAACCTAGGTGAGATAAAGAAATGGGATCCAAACTTCAGAAAAAAGAGAATTTAATTCTCAAAGATCTAAGAGTTTAACTCTTTTGCAAAGAACTTAGTTCTTTCTCTGGTTGAAGATCTACAAAGTGCACATCTACCCATAAGTTGAGAATTTAATTCTCATCGGGTCGAGATCCTGCCATGCAGATCTAAAACCAAGAGGAAGAATTGAGTTTGGAGAATTTAATTCTCCCAAAGTTATAGGAATTTAATTCCTCCAAGATAAAATTAGGGTTTAACCCTATCTGAGAATTCAATTCTCCAAAATTATAGGAATTTAATTCCTTCAAGATGGACAGAACTAGGTTTAACCCTAATTGAGAATTTAATTCTCTCAAGCTCGCAGGAATTTAATTCCTCTTAAAATGAAATTAGGGTTTCACCCTATGCCAGAACTTGATTCTTTACATATATGGGAATTTAATTCCCACAAAAGGAAAATTAGGGTTTAACCCTACCTAAGAATATAATTCTTCCAAAGAAAATAGGAATTTAATTCCTCCAAAGTTATAGCTAGGGTTTAACCCTATGAATAATTTAATTCTTAAAAATATAAAGAGATCTTCAAACAGGCAAGAACTTGGGTCGCGTGACCCCGCGTGACCCCTGTAGAGATCTGCAGAAAAGAACCCAGAGGCAACGCCTCACGTGCTCCACGTGACCCCTAAAGCACAGAAAGAAAAAGCAAAATAAATAGAAGCTCTGGGCGCTCTCACGTGTTACCACGTGACCCCTTGGCAAATCAGCACACAAATCCCCATCACGTGTCAGCACGTGATGCTCCAAAATCAAATATTGGAGGCCTTACGCTTCACTGGTCAACTGCCCTGCCGAGGCCATTTTGAGTTCAATACTTTTTTTTCCAGAATAGAATAAGGGGAATCTGGTCCCACCTTTGGGCGCTCTCACGTGTCCACTTGTGACCCCTTTTTCTTTAGTGTTTTGACACTAATTAGAGATCTTCATTCCCAGTGTTTAACACTGATTTTTCTTAGTGTTTAACACTAATTTGAAAATCCTATTTGCAGTGTTTAACACTGATTATTTTCTAGTGTTTGACACTAAATCGAAAACTATATTTCCAGTGTTTAACACTCATTGTTCTTTTAGTGTTTAACACTAGTTTGAGAATTCTGTCTCTAGTGTTTAACACTTTTGTTATTTAGTGTTTAACACTACTTTTAGCCAAATTGGCTAATCCTTCAGAGGCAAAGCCTCCCCTTCAATTGAACCTCAAAATTGAATAACATCCAGAGCTACAACAGAAATGTTATCAAGCCCATCAAAACTTTTGTGGACTGGAACCAGACAAATGTCTAACAGACCAACAAAAGGCCAGGCTTAATTGGACTTAGCCCAAGTTGGCCATAAGTCCTCAATCCAGACCTAACTGAGCCAATGTGCTCACAATATAATTAATTGGTCTTGGTTCCAAATTGGGCTACAGATCATTTAATCTACCTTGGTTCAAGGGTACATCTCTTCACTCCTTTGATATTTGTCGTTGTAATTCCTCAACGTCTTCAAAGAGATGACGGGTCCCAACAACCATACATTTCACGGACTGTGGGGTCCTTAAACTCATGGAGTATGATGTCCTTAACCTTGACCGTGATGTCTTAAAACTAACAACGGACTATGATGTCCTTAACCTTGACCGTGATGTCTTAAAACTAACAACGGACTATGATGTCCTTAACATTGACCGTGATGTCTTTAAACTAACAACGGACTATGATGTCCTTAACTTTGACCGTGATGTCTTAAAACTAACATCGGACTGTGGAGTTCTTAAATCCACGGACTATGTTGTCCTTAACCTTTACTGCAATATCTTAAAACTAACATTGGACCGCAACGTCCTCAAACTACCTATCGACCGCAACGTCACTAAACTAAACAATAGAGTCCCCAATTACTCTTTTGTTGGATCTAAACGATCCCGTTAAGTTGATCTTAGTCTTAAATGAGGCTAACGTATCCTTAACAAATGTTTAAGTCGATCTTAGTCTTAAAAGAGGCTAACGTATTCTTAAACCCAAACCCCCAAACCCAAATCTAAGAAAGATACGGATTTGGACTAGTCCACGCCCTACGGGCGACAACATAACTTAGTCTCCGTATACAATCCACGGGCAACCAAACACAAAACAAACACCCACGACACGAGGTGACCATATGGAGAAGGAGAAATTTGATACCGCGATGCGGTAGCGTAATTAACTGCAAGGGCTTGCGCCTGCAGGGAAGAGCGTCCCCACAATCAAAAACCCCTCAAACAAGGGGGAATCTGACGAAGTCTGCTACATCGGCCGCATCTGTTTAATTCTTCGATACATGATGCTATAAATCAACTTGGCATCTTCAAAGAGGTGGACGGATAGCACCTATTAGCATCTGCCCCGAATCTCAGGAAAGACATTCTATCGCGCCGTCTTTCGGAGGCGAATAGATTCTAGCATGCCCGGTGGGACCTTTTCCTCTTTCCGCTCCACACTTCGTGTGTCGTGTTCGCGAACGAATCGCGGTTTGCTATGGTTGCCTGTGGATTTGAGGTACTAAGATTTGGTGTCTTGCTCCGTGCAGAAAATAGAAGATCAATGGCTTCAAACTGCACTAACTGCAACTGCAACTCTCGCTCCGTCCCGTCCGGAGGAGTGACTTACGGGCCCCAAGCTGCTTCCATCTTCACTATGCCGATGGAACAGGTGACTCAGGCCGCCACTGGATTGTTCTTCGGGACCATGCTCCCACCGATGAGCTTTAACGCCCCTGTGCCATCGCAAGAAGCTCCCAAGAAGTCGGTCTTTAATCGGCTTGCTACTACCACGGCCCCACTCAACGGGTCGTCCAGTTCCAACTCCTCGGTCTTCGCCAGATTGGGCCAAAGTTTATGTGGGCCCACGATGAAGCCTACAATTCCAAAACAGGTTATTCCGAAGAGGATAGCCATCCCTGCTCCTGAATTCGTCAAGGCGGCTTCTCCTGCCAAAGAGTCGGTCTTTACATGATTGACTATTCCAGCTCCCGTTCCTGCTCGAAGGTCTGTCTTTGACAGATTGGGTACTGCTACTCAAAAGACGTCAGTCTTCAAAAGGCAAGCACCAGCGGCGCCTCATCTGGACAGGGGGCAAGACAAAGCCATCCCCATCGCCGAACCAACCCCAACAGCTCGACACGCTCGACGTCGCTACTGGCGCCGAGTAAGGAAGGCCCGGGGCAACTCCCCCTCTGGGCTAACTCCACCAGCTCCAACGGTGGAAGTTAATGCTGCTGTTCCAACCGGGAACAGCTTTGAGCTGCTGAACAAGGTGCGCAGGAATTCACCTACCGCCGTACTAAAAAGATCTCCGCCGCCGGTGGAGACTGTCACAGAAATGAAGCCGGAACGGTCCCCTCAACAACTATCTTCTAAAGTTTACAAAATATAGCGACAAGTCTGAGATTCGGTGATTGATCAAGACTATCCCCGCTGACAGAAGAAGTTGAAGGTCCGACAGGAAGAAGACCACCCTGGCAAGCCACAAAGGACGACAACCACTTGGGTGCCCACTGTGACGGCCCCCTCAACATCCACCGTTCATAAGAAAAGTAGGCCGGAGAAGACCCCCATGCCTGCAACAAATGTTATAGGCACTGAGCCCAAACGCCCTAAGTCTGGGGGCATAACGGTCCATACCGTTTACATGGCATCCGGGAAGGAGGATAGCCGTGCTTCTACGGGCCACTGACCACTCACCCGATCCATTACAAGAGCCCAGGAATAACAAAAGCAGAAGCTCCAGGAGATGCTAACTGCGATGGCCGCGCTCACCGGACCAAAAGAAAGCCCGGAGGCGTCATCGGAGCAGCGTCGCGAACACGAAACTGATGCTGAATTCCTTCGAAGAATGCTCGAGAAGAAGGATAAGGAGGCTGCGGAACAAGCGGCCAATATAAAGCAAATGGCTCTCCAGTTCCAAGACATGGTCGGGATGATGATACAACCGGATCCTCCAGCCGAAGATCCTCCGATTATCCTCGAAGACGACAGAGGAGAAACGTCGAATCCACCTCAGGCTCTTTCAACAGCCAAAGATAAAACAATCTCTAAGGCCGCCCTGGATGATTATATTGCTCAACAAATACGAGTTCACCAGGCAAATGAGGCTGCCGGCCAAGTTGTCAAAACGGGGCGACCATATACGAGCTGGTATGATCAGATAAAATACCCGCCGGGCTACACGATACCAAAATTCCATGTCTTCAAGGGGACAGGCAATCCCCATCAACATGTCGCCAAGTTCAGTGCTCTTTGTGGCAACACCGGTGGCGATGATAAGCTCTTGCTTTGCCAATTCGTCGGCAGTTTATCAGAGACGGCATTTGAGTGGTATTCCGTACATCCAAATGACTCCGTCAAAAGTTTTGCTGAAATGGAGTTGTTGTTTACCCAGCGATTCGCGAGCGCCAGCAAACGCACCTTAATAACGGCTTTGATCATTGCAAGGGTGAAGCCGGGCGAAACTTGGGTTCAATATGCAATCTGATAGCGGAACCTGTGGTCGAAGTGCGAACAACGCATCGAAGAAGCACCAGTGGTGGGCATGTTCGTGGGCATCCTAGACCCTCATGCAACTATTTCACAGTTCATGATGTTCTTTAAACCGACCACGTTCCAGGCTTTAATCGATAAGCTAGCCCAGATGGATCAAAAGGGTCACAGACCGTCTCCCCCAAAGCCAGAACCTCAAAAAGACAAGGGTAAAGGGAAGGCGACCTTCGTTGCGAACACCCAACAGCAGCCCAGTGCCCCAAAACTAGCGGATCAACTCGAGGAGAGACGGCGCTATTACAATGAGAAAATGAAGCGTCCTTGCTCATTCTCACGGGACAAGACGAAGAGGCTATTCGAGCTGGCTATGCGCAACAGGCTTATCAACTTGCCGAATCCCAGGCGACTGCCGCAACCCAGCGAAGTGAATAATCCAAATTATTTCCCTTAATATCAAACGGTAAGTCACCCGATCGAGGATTGCTTTGTCTTTAAAGGATGGATCGAAGATCAATACCTACAAGGCAAGTTTGCGCTGTCCGAGAAGTGAAAAATAAACCCACCACAACCGCACACTCCAAGGAAGACGGACACACTGGGGGCAACTTGTTCTTTTGTTGAAGAAGCTCCATGGGAGGTCGTGCTGTCATCCAAAACCAAAAGGATGCTGAATGATCTCTAGACATGCCCGGCGATCAGGTGGAAGAACCCGCTAGAACCCAGATCATCGAAGGGATGCTGAAGCCTCGCCCAACTCCAAAGATCGGTGGTGATGGCCCCAGCACTCACACCCAGCCGTTAAAATCTTCAAAGAAAAACAAGAAGAAATCCAAGAAGCCCGTGAAGCCTGGCGACAAGCGCACGGATTTGCAGAAACAGATTGACGCGCTGGAAGAGTATAGCCAGAAGGCACGGATTCCAATCACGCTCCAAGAGTTCTTCAGCCACGTCCTCGAGGACGAAAATGATGGAGAAGACTCATCAGATGAATCTGAGGACTACATTGCAAGTTGTCATGTGATCTCTCACTCATTGATAGATGATAAAGAAGATCCTTACACCGAGAAACCGGGGGCAGGTCCCGAACTAGAACTTCTATGGCCGTCAGACGAGATGATCGACGCCTTCTTGAATGAGATTCGTCTGAAAAGTAAGGCCAATCGGGAGCGTGAGATGGCCATATTGGAAGGAGCCAAACACCGGCGACTAGACGAAAGAGTCGAGGCACTCCCGTCAAATCAAAAGACATCCGCTGCAGATAAAAACAAATTCAAGATGAAGAAAAGATTTGCTAAAGCCATATCAATAGGAATGAAGCTACCACCCTCTGAAGAAAACACTCTCGGTGGAGCAGGGATGCATCCTAATTACTGCTCATATCATCGAAAGATTTCGCACCCTACCGAAGAATGCGACGCTTTTAAAAGATGCTGACTGGGATATGTTGCTCACCGACAACATTTTAAGCGGACGAAACGCAAAACTCGTCGGGAGCAGAGAAGTACGACCGAGGAGCATAAAAGAACTATCGGCAACTGCTGTACGGTCAACGCCGGAGGATCGCAGGTTCTCACCATTGGGAGTGACTCTGACGAGGAAATGGCTCTTGGCCCTCTCTTTAAAGAATCCATCTTAGGGAAAGAGGAAGAACCAAAGGCCTGTGAAAACATTCAGCCGCGCAATCGCACGCTTCCAGAAATGAATCTCGGACCCACGAATAGAAAAGATAAGGGAAAAGAAAAGGTCTCTGAGGATATCGCCCTGGATGACCAAGTCATGAAAGAGCTGACTGCTAAGGACCCACCAAAGAAAAGTAAGGTAGACTACAACGTCCTACCGCACTTGAGGAAGCTACCCTCTCAGCTCAGCATTCTCGATGCCCTCTTATTATCAAAAGAAGCGAGAGATTCGTTAATCAAGGCACTGCAAGAGCCCGAGCAATTCCAAGCCTTCCTCACCGAAGAAAGGATGAAGGATGAGCTGGAAGAAGTGCACACAGCCGATGTCACGTTCGGTGATGAATACTTTCTCTTTGGGACGTGCGACCACAACCGTCCTCTATATGTCTCTGGATACTGCCACGATATCAAGATAGGTAAAATCCTGGTTGATAATGGATCCTCCGTCAATCTCCTTAATGTACGGGTCTTGAATGAAATCTGCATGAGCGTTCAGCACCTCGCTCGTGATAAAATCACCATCTCCGGTTTTGACTCCCAGTCATCGCGAACTCTCAGATCTGTGATACTAACATTACGCTTCGGATTACTCATCAAGGATATTAAGTTTCACGTCATTGATGCCAAGACCTGCTACAACTGTAGGGTTCCTAAGCACTCACAAGAGGTCTCACAAGGCATCAACCATGCCATTTTCAAAAATTATCGGTGCCGAGAAACCCTAATACGGATCGTCGACTAGAATTCTAGGCGAAACATTAAACTAGTTAACGACTTAACTAAAGGAGAGAGGCTACAACCTTTGTAGATCCGTTTCTCCACTTCCTTAGCTCCACGTAGGCGTCCTCTCGCTGTCCATCTCGAATCCCGAACTCAATCGTCGGCTTCATCGGAGAAATGGGCGGGCTCGGTCGTCGGCTTCGTGCCGAAGATGATCTACGTCGAGGCATCACAAGTTCAAGCTCCAACTTCGCCAAGTTGTGAAAATTGTGAAGAAAACACCCAAAACCACTTGGCAAGAGGTAGAGGATGAAGAAATAGGAGGTGGGTTCACTTTAGAATTGGATTTCTCACTCTTTAGCTCAAGGTGCCATTAATGGTGTCAAGCTTTTTCTTTTAAGAAGAAGAAGAAGATCAAGATAGAATATGATAAGTTTTTTTTTTTAAAATGAGAATAATATCATTACTTATCATATACTAACCATGGTGAAGTGTAGAGAGCAAACTAGGGTTAGGTGCATGGTTAGGTTAAGAGAAGAAAACAAAAATGGTCAATTATTCAACTCTTCATGAAGCTTCATGAAAGAAACAAATAAAGCCATCATTTTTCTTTTCTTTTCCAAAATGAATAATCAATATAAATAAATGAACAAGTAAATAAAACCCTAACCATTCATATAACCATGGTTTAATCTTTACACAAGCACAAGTTAACATGTATCATCAAACATGATACAAACATGTGTACACAAAAATATATCACATATACAATGTGCACATCAAGTGAGAAAATCCTTTTAAAATGAACCAATACTAGTTAATGCAAAGTAATATATCAAATATATATAATTATACATCAAATCATTAAATCAACACTTGATTCAATGATCCGGTCATGTCGCACATAACCGACTAGTATACAATGCATCGACTTATCGAATCAATCTTTGATTCGATAACTAGGTTATATCTCATATAACCAATCGAAACATTCATCGCGAGAATGGAATACGTTATCACATACACGCATTATTCTCGGTCCTGCACATATCTCATATGCGCTCCTATTTCGTTTCGCTTGAGCCAGGAAACCTCTGTGTAGGACTCTAAAGACTCGTCAATACGCCGGTAGCAGATGATGATCATATCAAGCACCCACAAGCCGCAAGCGGTCTGCTAAACGTAACGGCCATCCGGGTATTGAACGATCAGAAGATCGACGAGCAAGCCCGCTCACACTCCTGTGAATCCAACCAGTAACACTTACCGTACAGTCCGGTCTGTTCGCCTGATATGTCGCATATCAAGTCTAGGGGTGGTAAACGTCAGACCCCAATAACCGATAAGTCGTGCCGATGTGAGGCTCATAACGGGTCGAGAAACTACTGGTAACACTTACCAGCAAATCTCTGATCAGCCCTGGCCAGGGACTTCCCTGTTACGGCCAATCGAGCACAGCATAACATCAACCCCCAATACCGGGAGAGACGAAACCCCTCCTATCGCTCATTGGCTCCATGTGACTCGGGACTGTACCCAAAGACCACCGTTTTGCACGCCCTCATGGACGTGGTAAGGTGGAGATCAAAGCACAGTGGGAATCACATAAGACTCTATGACGATCTCGGGTTTACAGACTAACCTGCACAAGTGTCACCTGAGAACTGCCATCTGACGTGAGGTATAATACCATATGGGAGTTCTCGGCGAGTCCGTCCAGTGTACCCAGTCTCCACTGAGCACCCGTATATCATCTTTGATGTCAAACACCAATGGATATAGGATCATCCATCGCCCATCTCATGGGTCGAGAAGCGTATACGCTAGTCTACTCTGGTATATCGATGCCCCGTCTCGATACACCCACGACTAGGGACCTTGAAGGATGTACCTATAGACTACCATGTCCCCACTAGTATGATCCGTATCACAGTCCAGGTAGTCAAGTACAAATCCTAAGGGCTTTACCAACATGTAACTATAAGACAGTTTAAAGAGACTAGTGTACTTGTTAATATAAAGAGTAACCAGATAGCATACTATCATATCGAGCAAGAAAGTCATCTCTATATATGTCCAAGCATCCAATATAATATACATCATCAGTACAATACTGGCCTCTAGGGCATACATACAACTAACAATCTCCCACTTGCACTAGGGCCAGCTGCTGTAGTATCGCATACCGTGCATCCCGAAGAGTCTCTCAAACTGTATCTGGGGAATGGCCTTCGTGAGTGGATCCGCCGTGTTGTTCTTCGTGTCAACTCTCCTGACCTCGATCTCCCGGCGATCAACTATCTCCCGGACCAGGTGATACCGCCTCAGAATATGCCTGGATCGCTGATGGGACCTGGGTTCCTTGGTTAAAGCCACTGCTCCATTGTTATCGCAATACAAAGGTATTGGATGCACAATGGATGGAACCACTCCAAGTTCAATAATGAACTTCTTGATCCAGACAGCCTCTTTGGCAGCATCGTTGGCAGCGATGTATTCAGCCTCCATCGTCGAGTCTGCCACGGTTTCCTGCTTGGAACTCTTCCAGCTAACCGCCCCTCCGTAAAGGGTAAAGACAAATCCTGACTGCGACTTAGAGTCGTCCTTATCACTCTGGAAGCTCGAATCGGTAAAGGACTCCACTTGGAGTTCTCCATTACCATACACCAAGAGCATCTCTTTAGTCCTTCATAAGTACTTGAGAATGCTCTTCACAGCTGTCCAGTGACTCTCTCCAGGATCAGCTTGATACCTGCTCACTATACTTAGTGAGTATGCTACATCGGGTCTGGTACATAGCATCGCATACATGATAGAGCCTACAGCCGAAGCATAGGGTATCCCTTGCATGCGAGCTCTCTCCAAATCAGTCTTGGGAGACATCTCTTTGGAGAGAGTGACTCCAGAGATCGTGGGCAAGTTCCCACGCTTGGATTCTTCCATACTAAACCTCTTTAGTATGGTGTCAATGTACCTGGATTAGGACAATCCCAATATCCGTTTGGATCTATCTCTATAGATCCTTATTCCCAATATGCAGGAGGCATCACCAAGATCTTTCATTGAGAATCTTTGTGATAAGAAGAGCTTGACCGATTGCAGCATAGGAATATCATTTCCTATCAAGAGTATGTCGTCCACGTACAATACGAGGAAGACAACCTTACTCTCTGCCACCTTCTTGTAGATACAAGGTTCATCTGGGTTTTTGACGAAATCAAACTCTTTGATAACGACGTCAAAGCAGATGTTCCAACTCCGCGATGCTTGCTTTAATCCATAAATGGATTTAAGCAGCTTGCACACCTTCCCGCTGCTCCCACTGTCTACGAAGCCCTCTGGCTGAGTCATGTACACGCACTCTTCTAAATCACCGTTTAGAAAGGCAGTCTTAACATCCATTTGCCAGATTTCGTAGTCATGATATGCAGCGATGGCAAGCATGATTCGGATGGATTTAAGCATAGCCACTGGAGAAAAGGTTTCGTCATAGTCCACACCAGGTCTTTGACGAAAACCTTTTGCAACAAGTCTAGCTTTGAAAGTCTCCACTTTCCCATCTACACCAAGTTTCTTCTTGAAGATCCACTTGCTTCCAATGGGTTTTACCCCTTCAGGAGCAACATCCAAAGTCCATACTTTGTTGGTGTACATGGATTCCATCTCGGACCGCATAGCATCCAGCCATTTCACTGAGTCCTTACTCGTGATGGCCTGCTCGAAGCTAGTTGGGTCATCATCCTCCATGATGCAATCCTCGCTTCCACCATCCATGAGAAAACCGTAGTATCTCTCAGGTTGGCGAGGAACCCTACTAGATCGGCGGAGAGGCTGAGGTTCGTCGGGAGCTACTGAATCCTCTGGTTCCACTAAATCTTCAGTTTGAGTTTGTGTAGCCAGAATTTCTTCCAGTTCTACCTTATCGCCACTAATTTCTTTAGCAAGAAATTCCTTTTACAAAAAGGTGGCATGTCGAGAAACAAACACTTTTTGTTCCTCTGTATGGTAGAAAAGATATCCATGTGAATGTTTGGGATATCCCACAAACTTGCATAGAACTGACCGTGCCTCGAGTTTGTCCGGATTTTGCCTTTTGACATAGGCCGGGCAACCCCATATCTTAACTCGTTTAAGACATAGTCTCTTCCCACTCCATATCTCATATGGTGTGGTAGGTACAGATTTAGATGGAACTTGATTCAATAGGTATGCTGCTGTCTCCAGCGCATAACCCCAGAAGGAAATAGGTAACTCAGCTGTGCTCATCATAGAGCGCACCATATCTAATAGGATGCGGTTCCTCCGTTCTGATACACCGTTGTGCTGTGGTGTATATGGAGGAGTCAGCTGAGAGAGAATCCCATTCTCTTTTAGGAAGTCCAGGAATTCATTGCTCAAGTATTCACCTCCTCGATCAGATCGTAGGATTTTAATACTTTTTCCGGTTTGGTTCTCAACTTCTTGTTTATATTCTCTAAATTTCTCAAAAGCTTCTGATTTGTGTTTCATCAGAAACACATACCCGAACCTAGAGAGATTGTCAGTGAATGTAATGAAGTATGAAGAACCATCCCTGGCATGTGTAGACATAGGACCGCATACATCACTATGTATCAGTCCTAAGAGTTCAGTAACTCTTTCTCCGTGTCCCGTAAACGGAGTTTTGGTCATCTTGCCTTTGAGACATGACTGGCAAGTGTCATAGGATGAAAATTCAAACGGATTTAAATATCCATCCTTATGCAACTTAGCTAGTCGTGTCGCATTGATGTGATCCAGTCTACAATGCCACAAGAAGGATTCGTTCAGTTCAGAACTCTTCCTCTTGTGTGTGTTTGTTATGCTCAGAACTGTTGATTGATTTAGAACATAAATGCTATTGCACAACGTGCCTGATCCAACCAACTTTTGGTTACGGAAAATGTTCATAACATTGTCCTGTAATACAAAATTATATCCCTCTTTAGTCAATAAAGAAACCGATATAATGTTGCATATCAGGTTCGGCATGTAATAGCATTCGTTCAGAACCAATGTATTACCAGTCGGTAATACAAGGTGATATTCCCCGACAGTCTTAGCTGCAACAATTGCACCATTTCCAACTCTAATGTCTTTATCACCTTCCCCAAGTTCTCTACCTTTCCTGAGCCCATGTAACTGATTACATATATGGGATCCTGACCCGGTATCTAATACCCAGGACGTGGAGCAAATGGAGAAACAGTTCTCTGTAACGAACACACCCGAAGAAAATGCATCATCATGTACTTTCTTCAATCGGGTGGCATGGGAATCCTGGTATTCCTCTATATCCTGTTCATTCCTATAACTCTTATAAGAAAGAACGGGACCAACGTTCCCCAGCACAGTATAACATGCGGGTTCAGTCAATACATCCATATTATTATCTTTATTAGGGCATGACATGGTTGCTGCCTGGAGAGAGAGAGAAGAAAACACTTTAGCGTATGCTCGTGCAAGATCAGATTGGTTATTATCTTATCTAATCAGGATGGCTCCCACTGGTTTTTATCAAATCTTCCTTCAAACCCTAAAAGGAAAGACTAGCCGGGATTAATTACACCCTACAACTTCGTCGATCTTTCAGCCAGGCCAGTGTCGGTACTTTGAGGGAGGTCCCCCGTGCTTTCGCACGAACCTAATTAATGTAAACCTCGTTTTCCCAGAGGCGTAACCTCGTTAACACCTTTCTAGACACCTACTTGATCGGCTAATTGTAATGTGTAAAACTCTCCCAGGAGTAACTCTTGTTAGTGTATATGCCCTAGAGGTCATTACTGTATCATATTAGTATGTATATTACTTGATGGAAGCTTGGGATATTCACAGTTGTACAGACAATCTTGCTCAATATAGTAGTATGCTACTTGGTTTGTCTCTGCTTTAATGTGTACTTGTGTGTTTATTTATTATATCACCTATACGCATTAGTAGAGCCCTTAGGATCTTTGCTTGATTACCGGCGTTATGATGGCGATCACACTCGTGGGGGCTGGGTAATCTACAAGCACATCCTTATACACGTCCCTAGTCATGGGAGTATCGAGATAGGGCATCGATGCTCCGGAGTAGACTAGCGTATGCGCTTCTCATCCCAGCACGGGAGACGGTCTGTCCCACAGCCGTCGGTACGTCGTACTTGAGATAGTATGTGGGTGCTCATTAGGTTACGAGTACACTGGACAGGACTCTTCGGGAACTGATGGTTGGTATTATACCTATCGTCAGTTATCAGTTCCCAGGTGACATGAGTACAGCTTAGTCCGCTGACTTGACACTGTCACTTCGCCTGGAGTGTGTTCCCACTGTTCTTTGGTTACTACCCTACCACGGCTCTACTGAGTCGTGCAAACAGGTAGTAGTTGGGAGCAGTCCCGAAGCACTTGGAGGCAGTGACGGTTAGACAGGATTCGTCTCTCCCGGTATTGGGGGTTGACATCGCGCTGTGTCTAGGAGAGCCATTACACGAGTAGTCCCTGGCCAGGGCAAGCGAGATATACTGGTAGGTTCCAGTGTTATCTCAGGGTGTTCTGGGCTTCACTCCGACATGACTTGTACCGCTATTAGGGGTCTGACGCTTGCCGCCCCCCTAGGCCCGACATGCGATGTATCAGACGAACAGACCGGACTGTATGGAGATTGTCACATACAGACTCAGTAGGAGTTCGGATGGGTTTACCTCATCGGCCTTCTTATCGACATCTACCTGGGGACCGTTACGCACAGCTAGTGCCGCTTGCGGTCTATGGTTAAACCCACTGCCACCGTAGTGTCGAGTCTTTAGAGTCCCACACAGAGAGTTTCCCTGCACTGAGCGAAACGTGTAGAGGCCGTATGGTTTTACGGCAGGGCTGCGATCACTTACGTACACTTGTGTGCGTATGGTGTTCGGGCAGGCAGTACTAGTGGGCTTTGGTTTAAGCTGGATCCTAGTATTGCACGGATGGTTTTGTTTTGTCTTCTGCGCATCCGCATTCTGCGGAATGCGGATGCAGGTGTGTATGCACAGTTTTCGGAGTGATGAAGGAGGAAGTGCCTCATTAGGGTTTTGACAGTTGATTCAGTCAAAACCATTTTGAGGCGGACTCATTAGGGTTTTGACAGTTCGTTTGGTCAAAACCATTATGAGCCGGGGACATTATTTACTAATCCTTTCATTGATAATTATGTTATGGCTAATTACATTGACCATTTGACCATCTTGACTTTGTTGACCATTTGACCAAAGTTGACTAGGATCTTCTTGAAAGATCTAAAGTATTCTTTGGTTTTCTTTTT
The DNA here is from genome assembly GCA_030015575.1 of Agapanthus africanus. Lineage (NCBI taxonomy): Eukaryota > Viridiplantae > Streptophyta > Magnoliopsida > Asparagales > Amaryllidaceae > Agapanthus > Agapanthus africanus. The sequence continues at coordinate 244,109,354 of CM057340.1, forward strand.
CTTTTTCTTTTTGGTTATGATAATGGTCATGTCATTTGTAGCCATCACCTTTATCTTGATGTGATTAGTAATGATAATGTTTTTGCATCATTGCAACCATGGTTGGGTTTTCTCTTGGTTAAGCTTTTCATTTGCTTATTCTCATTCTCTCTCTTAAAATGAGAAGCTCCATGGTTGCTAGCTAGTTCCTCTTTCTTCCTCCTCTTGATTTATCTTTTGATCTCATGTGTTGAGAGATAAAGATCCCACAAAGACAAAACCATTCATCTACCACTTCTACACAACCTAGGGCTTCTAGATTAGCAATCTCCTTGCCCTAGTTACCTCGGCTCGAGATGGAGCTCGGTGTACATCTCTCGGGTGGATCGTCTTCGACTCAAGGAGGCCGCGGAGGTGACCAAAGTCCGGATCAACCATTGAGCAAACAAAGAGAAGAACAACAAGAAGAGAAGAACAATAAGAAGAGAAGGAGTTCAAGTTGAGGTATAACCGCTAACCGAGTAGATAACATCTCATGTTAGGATGCTAGTGTATTGTTTAGCAAAGATCCGGCTTTTACGGTCCATGTTGCCAAGTCCAGAAAAATTTTTTTTTTACCGTTTCCGCTACCCCGAAAGTACCGGGAGAGGTAACGTGGACCTAACAGTGGTATCAGAGCCTAACTAAACATAAACTAGCTAGGTAGTGAAGTGTATCGAAGTTCGAAACGGAAAAATCGAAAAACTGAGTTACGAAAAACCTGAGTTTCTGTTAAATTTTTTTCTGGTCAAAACAAAATTTTTCATACTCCAAAAATCATCTCAGGGTTTTTAGAAGAAAGCCACCAAAAATGAGCCAACAACTCGACCAAAGAGCCGCGTTTCCGCGGCAATAGCAAGCTATTGCCGTGGAACCGCGGCCATCTTGTTGAGTCACTGGGTCGATTTTGGTGCAGTGTATTTCTGACTTGGTTTTAGGATTTTTAAGATGGTTTATATGTGCCCAGATTTTTCAGAATAGAAATTTGTTTTTGGGGGCCTATAAATCCGTATTTTTCCGAACTTTAATATACTTTGACTATAAAGGTTATATCTGTGATGTTTATGTGTATTGAACGTCTACTAATCGCTATACGTCGATTAGTGGGGGTTATACATATCTGTGATTGTTGTTGATGGTTTATGTATATGAACTCGTTGGATTGTCGCGGATGAATAGACGGGATGGATGTGAGATGAGAGTTTCTTTTTCTTTCATTCATGTAATAATTTGTAAATTGATGTAATATTATTTGTATGGCCGCACAACCGGGTCGGGGTTGTAGCCGCCATTGTATAATTCTTTTTACTGTTTTTGCTCCTAGGATAGACCCATGGAGGGGGTACACAAACTACCGGGTATCTCGAAGTGCCGAGTGGCCTACTTATGGCGTTGAGGGAGGTTGCTTCGCTTCGGGTACTTGGCGGGTAGTTTGCCGCACCCGTAGGGGTCTTGGGTAGGGTATTGGTTATTCATCGCGACCGTGTAATGTAGGGTTCCTAGGCACCCTAGTGAGGTCTCACAAGGCATCGAACATGCCAAATTCAAAAAATCTAGGTGCCGAGAAACCCTAATACGGACCGTTTGCTAGAAAACTAGGCGAAAAAGCTAACTAGTTAACACTTAACTAAGAGATACGGAAATACAACCTTTGTAGATCCGGTTCTCCACCTCCATAGCTCCGCAACGAAGTCCTCTCCGCTGTCCAAAAAGAATCCGGGCTCTAGCGTCGACTTCATCGGAGAATAAACGAGCTAGGTCGTCGATGTCCATGCCGAAGATGATCTACGTCGAAGCATCGCAAGATCAAGCTCTCACTTCACCAAGTCAAGAAACTTGTGAAGGAAACACACTCTAGTACTTGGCAAGAGGTAGAGGATGAAGAAATAGGAAGTGGGTAGACTTTAGATTTGGATTTCTCACTCTTTATCATCAATCACCATTGATGAAGAAAGCTTTTTCTTCCTTGCTCATGAAGAAGAAGATGAAAGAATTATGATAAGTTAATTAAAAATGAAAAGTAAAAAGAATACTTATCATAATTGAACCATGGTCAAGTGTAGAGAATAAATCATGGTTAGTGGGATGGTTAGGGTTAAGCATGAGACAAAATGGTCACTTGGTCAAAGTCTTCATGAAGCTTCATGAACAAAACAAAAGAAGCCACCATTTTCTCATTTGCTTTTCATTTTCCAAAATGAATAAATGAATAAATAAATAGATATGAAAATGTAAACCCTAACCATTACATAACCATGGTTTAAAATTTACACAAAACACAAGTAAACATGTATCATCAAACATGATACAAACATATGCATAAAAGTATATCACATATACAACTTGCACAATCCAAGTGAGAAAATCCATTTAAAGTGAACCATTACTAGTTAATGCAAAGTAATATATCAAATATATAATTATACATTAAATCATTAAATCAACACTTGATTCAATGATCCGGTCATGTCGCACACAACCGACTAGTATACAATGTATCGGCTTATCGAATCAATCCTTGATTCAATAACTAGGTTATATCACATACAACCATTCGACACATTCATCGCGAGAATGGAATACGGTATCACATACACGTATTATTCTCGGTCCCGCACATATCTCATATGCGCTCCTATTTCGTTTCGCTTGAGCCAGGAAACCTCTGTGTAGGACTCTAAAGACTCGTCAATACGCCGGCAGCAGGTGATGATCATATCAAACACCCACAAGCCGCAAGCGGTCTGCTAAACGTAACGGCCACCCGGGTATTGAGCGATCTGAAGATCGACGAGCAAGCCCGCTCACACTCCAGTGAATCCGACCAGTAACACTACCGTACAGTCCGGTCTGATCGTCTGATATGTCGCATATCTCGCCTAGGGGTGGTATACGTCAGACCCCAATAGCTCGATAAGTCGTGTCGATGTGAGGTCTATAACAATTCGAGAAACTACTGGTAACACTTACCAGTAAATCTCAGCAACCCTGGCCAGGGATTTCCTGTTATAGCCAATCGAACACAGCGCAACATCAACCCCCTATACCGGGAGAGAAGAATCCCCTCCTATCGCTCATTGCCTCCATGTGACTCGGGACTGTACCCAAAAACCACCGTTTTGCACGCCCTCTTGGACGTGGTAAGATGGAAATCAAAGCACAGTGGGAACCACATAAGACTCTATGACGATCTCGGGTCAACAGACTACTCTGTACCAGTGTCACCAGAGAACTGCCATCTGAAGTGAGGTATAATACCATCTGGGAGTTCTCGGCGAGTCCGTCCAGTGTACCCAGTCTCTACTGAGCACCCGTATATCATCTCTGATGTCAAACACCAATGGATATGGGATCATCCATCGCCCATCTGTATGGGTCGAGAAGGTACACGCTAGTCTACTCTGGTATATCGATGCCCCGTCTCGATACACCCTCGACTAGGGACTTTGAAGGATGTACTTATGGACTACCATGTCCCCACTAGTATGATCCGCATCATAGTCCAGGTAGTCAAGTACAGATCCTAAGGGCTTTACCAACATGTAACAGGGAGACATTCAGTGTACACGTTAAGGTAAAGAGCAACCAGATAGCAAACTATCATGTCGAGCAAGAAAGTCCTCCCTATATATGTCCCAGCATCCACTACAATATACATCCTATGTATAGTAATGGCCTCTAGGGCATACATATAACTAACAATCTCCCACTTGCACTAGGGCCATCTGTAGCAGTGGTTGCAGTATCTCATACTCAACCATCCCATAAAAAAATCACTCTTTGGGAACAGGCCTTTATGAGTGGATCCGCTGTGTTGTCCTCTGAGTCTACTCTCCTAACCTCGATCCCCTGGAGATTAACCATCTCCATGATCAGGTGATACTGCCTTAGAATATGTCTGGATCACTGATGGGACGGACGTTCCTTGGCATAAGACACAACCCCATTGTCACACAATGGGAGGAACTAAGTTCATCTCATGAACCAATATACACCCAAACAGCCTCTTTGGTAGCATCATAAGTAGCGATGTATCGTGCCTTTATCGTCTAGTATGTCACGGTATCTAGCTTGGAACTCTTCCAACATACCGTCCCTTTACTGAGGGTAAAGACAATGCCTGTGACTGACATTCAGTCGTCTTTATCACCCTGGAACACTTCCAGTGATTCTCCCCAGGGTCGATTGATACCTTCTCACTACAACTAGTGAGATTCCTAACATCCAATTAGATCTATCTCATAGATCCAAAATCCAGGATTTAGTAGGTATCATTTTGATCCTATATGGAGAATTATTGTGACAGACGGAGATTGATCGAGCGTAGCATAAGAAAAATCCTTTCTTATCAAGAGTATGTCATCCACGTACTCTACGAGGATCACCACCATGCAGGGTTCCTTGGCACTCTAGTGAGGTCTCCCAAGCCATCAACCATGGCAATTTCAAAAATTATGGTGCCTACAAACCCTAAAGTACGGATCGTTTGCTAGATATCTAGGCGAACAAGAACTAGTTAACAGTTAACTATATAAAATACGGAAATACAACCTTTGTAGATCCGGTGCTCCACCTCCATAGCTCCGCAACGAGGTCCTCTCCGCTGTCCAAAATGAATCTGGGCTCTAGGATCGGCTTCGTCGGAGAATGGGCAAGCTAGGTCGTCGATGTCCATGCCGAAGATGATCTACGTCGAAGCATCGATGAATCAAGCTCCACCTTCACCAAACCCTAAAATCTTGTGAAGGAAACACACTCTACTACTTGGCAAGAGGTAGAGGATGAAGAAATAGGAATTGGGTTAACTTTAGAATTGGATTTCTCACTCATATCCAACAATCACCATTGATGGACTTTGCTTTTCTTCACTTGAAGAATGAAGAAGAAGAAGAAAGATATTATGATAAGTTAATAGAAAATGAAAAGAAAATGAATTCTTATCATAATATTAACTAGAGTTAAGTGTAGAGAATGAATCATGGTTAGTGGGAATGGTTAGGGTTAAGGATGAGATAAGTATGGTTGACTTGAACAAAGCTTCATGAAGCTTCAACTAAAGAACAAAAGAAGCCACCATTCTTTTCTCATTTTCATTTATTCATTTATCAAAAATAAAAAGGATAAATAAATAGATAAATGAATAACAAATAAGAAACCCTAAACTATTTCATTAACCAAGGTTTAATCTTTACACTTGAACCCTAGCATGACATGTATCATCAAACATGATACAAGCAAGTGCACAAAAGTATATCGCATATACAATGCGCACACCCGAGCGAGAAAATCCATCTTAAGTAAACCGATACTAGTTGATGCAAAGCAATATATCAAATATATAAATATGCATTAAATCATTAAATCAACATTTGATTCAATGATCCGGTCATGTGCACATAACCGACTGGTATCTAATATATCGGCTTATCGAATCAACGCTTGAATCGATAACTAGGTTATATCGCATACAACCTTTCGATATATTTATCGCGAGAATAGAATACGGTATCACATACACGCATTATTCTCGGTCCCGCACATATCTCATATGCGCTCCTATTTCGTTTCGCTTGAGCCAGGAAACCTCTGTGTAGGACTCTAAAGACTCGTCAATACGCCGGCAGCGGATGATGATCATATCAAACATCCACAAGCCGCAAGCGGTCTGCTAAACGTAACGGCCACCCGGGTATTGAGCGATCTGAAGATCGACGAGCAAGCCCGCTCACACTCCAGTGAATCCGACCAGTAACACTACCGTACAGTCCGGTCTGATCGTCTGATATGTTGCATATCTCGCCTAGGGGTGGTAAACGTCAGACCCCAGTAGCTCGATAAGTCGTGTCGATATGAGGTCTATAACTGTTCGAGAAACTACTGGTAACACTTACCAGTAAATCTCAGCAACCCTGGCCAGGGATTTCCGGTTATAGCCAATCGAACACAGCGCAACATCAACCCCCATATACCGGGAGAGACGAATCCCCTCCTATCGCTCATTGCCTCCATGTGACTCGGGACTGTACCCAAAAACCACCGTTTTGCACGCCCTCTTGGACGTGGTAAGATGGAAATCAAAGCACAGTGGGAACCACACAAGACTCTATGACGATCTCGGGTCAACAGACTACTCTGTACCAGTGTCACCAGAGAACTGCCATCTGACGTGAGGTATAATACCATCTGGGAGTTCTCGGCGAGTCCGTCCAGTGTACCCAGTCTCTACTGAGCATCCGTATATCTCTTCTGATGTCAAACACCGATGGATATGGGATCATCCATCGCCCATCTACATGGGTCGAGAAGGTATACGCTAGTCTACTCTGGTATATCGATGCCCCGTCTCGATACACCCACGACTAGGGACTTTGAAGGATGTACTTATAGACTACCATGTCCCCACTAGTATGATCCGCATCATAGTCCAGGTAGTCAAGTACAGATCCTAAGGGCTTTACCAACATGTAACAGAGAGACAATCAGTATACACGTTAAGGTAAAGAGCAACCAGATAGCATACTATCATGTCGAGCAAGAAAGTCCTCCCTATATATGTCCCAGCATCCACTACAATATACATCCTATGTATAGTAATGGCCTCTAGGGCATACATATAACTAACAATCTCCCACTTGCACTAGGGCCATCAGTAGCAGTGGTTTGAAGTATCTCATACTCAACCATCCCATAAAAGTCTCTCTCTGGGAACAGGCCTTTGTGAGTGGATCCGCTGTGTTGTCCTCTGAGTCTACTCTCCAAACCTCGATCACCCTGGAGATCAACTATCTCCATGATCAGGCGATGCTGCCTTAGAATATGTCTGGATCACTGATGGGACCGGCGTTCCTTGGCATAAGCCACAACTCCATTGTCACACAATGGGAGGAACATAGTTCATCTCATGAACCTATATACACCCAAACAGCCTCTTTGGTAGCATCTTAAGTAGCGATGTATCCTGCCTTTATCGTCTAGTATGCCACGGTATCCTGCTTGGAACTCTTCCAACATACCGTCCCTTTTCTGAGGGTAAAGACAATGCCTGCGACTGACACTCAGTCGTCTTTATCACCCTGGAACACTTCCAGTGATTCTCCTCAGGATCGATTGACACCATCTCACTACATCTAGTGAGTATCCTAACATCCATTTAGATCTATCTCATAGATCCAAAATCCAGGATTTAGTAGGTATCACTTTGATCCTTTATGGAGAATCATTGTGATAAGCGGAGATTGATCGAGCATAGCATAGGAAACTCCTTCCCTATCAAGAGTATGTCATCCACGTACTCTACGAGGATCGTCACCATACTCCCTACTACCTTTTTGTTTATACAAGGTTCATCTACCATTTTGATGATGTCAAACTCTTTGACTACTTCATCAAAACAGACGTTCCAACTCCACGATGCCTGCTTTATCTTATAGAGCATCTTGCACACGTTTCCGCTGCTCCCACTGTCTACGAAGCCCTCTGGCTGCGTACTTATAGACGCTCTCTAAATCATCATTTAGAAAAGCAGTCAAGACACCCAACCAGATATCGCAGTCATGGTATGTAGCCGTGGCAAGTAGGATCTGGATGGACTTAAGCATAGCTACTTGAAAAGGTTTCATCATGATCCACGCCTGGTCAATGACGAAAACCTTTAACAAGTCTAGCTTTGAAAATCTCAACTCTTCCATGTACACCAAGTAATCTTCTCAAGATATACTTGCTCCTGATGGGGATTTAACCCTTCAGATCTTGCAGCTAAAGTCCATACTTTGCTGGTGTATAAGGATTCCATCTCAGATCATAAAGCATCCAGCCATTCTTACAGAGTCTTACTCCTGATGGCCAGCTCGAAACTAGTTGGGTCATCATCTCATGATGTAATCCTCGCTCCCACTGTCATAGAGAAACCGAAGTATCTCTCAGGTGGGTGAGGAACCCTACTAAATCGGCGGAGAGGCTGAGGTTCGTTGGCATCTACTGAATCCCTTGGTTCTATCAAATCATGTGCTGTAGTTTGTATAGCTGGAACATTTCCAGTTCTACATAACAGACCTTGCCTCGAGCTTGTCCGGATTTTGCTTTTAGACATAGGACGGACAATCCCCAAATCCTAACTAACTTAAGATATGGGTTCTTCCCATTCCATATCACATATGAAGCGGTAGGCAACTGATTTGATTGGAACCCTATTCAATAGGTATGCAGCTTCTCAAGTGCATAACACCCAAAAGGAAATAGGTAACTCAGTATTACTCATCATAGAGCACACCTTATCACATAGGGTGTAATTGCTCCACCCCGATATACCATCGTGCTATGGTGTATTCGGAGGAGTAATGCTGAGAGAGAATCTCATTCTCCTTTAGAAAAGTCCAGGATTTCCGTGCTCAAGTATTCTCCTCCTCGATCACATCAAAGGACATAATACTTATACCCTCATTTTGGTTCTCTACTTCTAATTTATATTCCGTGAATATCTCAAAAGGTTCGGACTTGTGTTTCAACAGGAACATAGGTCTGAAACTCGAAAGAGATCATCAGAGAATGTAATGAAGTACAAAGAACCGGTCTTGGCATGTGTAGACAGGGGACCTACATACATCAACATGTATCATCCCAAGAGTTTACTAACTCTTTCTCTGTTTCCAGTAAACGGAGCTGTGGTCATCTTATCTTTGTGACATGACTGGCGAGTTTCACAAGATGTAAATTCAAACTGATTTAAATATGCATCTAAATGTAACTCAGCCAGTCGGGTCGCATTGATATGACCTAGTCTACAATACCTCAAGAAGGATTCGTTCATTTCTGAACTCTTCCTCTTGTGTATGTTCTGTATACTAAAGAACTGTAGTTTGATTTAGAACATTAATGCTTTTAGATAACGTGCCTGAACCGATCAACTTTTGATATAGGAAATGTTCAAAACATTATCCAACTATACAAAATTTTATCATTTCTTTACTAATAAAGAGATTGATATGATTTTGTATATCAGGTTCGGTATCTAACAACATTCGTTCACAATCAATGTATTGGTAATACAGGATGACAGTGACCGACAGACTTGGCTGCAACTCTTGCCCCGTTTTCTGCCTCATGAAACTTATCACCCGTTCTCAGTTTTTCTACCTTTCTGTAGCCCTATGTAACAGATTACATATCTGGGATCCTGATCTGGTATCACATACCCAGGACGTAGAGGATACTGAGAAACAGTTCTGTATAATGAACAAACCCGAAGATGATGCATCAGCATGCACTCTCTTCGTTTGGGCGGCACGGGAATTCTGGTATTCCCCAATTTCCTGCTCTGTCTTATAACAATTATAAGTTGGAGCGGGACCAACGTTCCCCAGCTCAGTATAACAAGCGGGTTCGGTCAATAATCCGTATTATTATCTTGATTAAGGCGTGATATGGTCGCTACCTGGAGAGAGAGAGAAGAAAACACTCAGCGTGCGCTCTGTCAAGAATAGATTGGTTATTATTTTATCTAATCAGGATGGCTCCCACTGCTTTTTATCAAATCTTCCTTCAAACCCTAAAAGGAAAGACTAGCCGGGATTAATTACACACTACAAGTTCGCCAATCTTTCAGCCAGGCCAGTGTCGGTACTTTGAGGGAGGTCCCCCGTGCTTTCGCACGAACCTAATTAATGTAAACCTCGTTTTCCCAGAGGCGTAACCCCGTTGACACCTTTCTAGACACCTACTTGATCGGCTAATTGTAATGTATAAAACTCTCCCAGGAGTAACTCTTACTCGCAGCGGGTATCGGGATCCAACTATCTCATAGAAGGTATGCAATCTCATTGCAAATTTCAACACTTGAAATTCCCGATAATCTTTTGCCCCTAGCAGCTATATGACCTTAACATAGTCAACAAATCATAAGTGCTAGTCAAGTTCAACCCGTCATTTCCCGATTGAATTAAACCCACCCGCACGACCCTTAACATAGTCAACAAAGTCGCACGACTACCCTAATCCAATCGCATCATATGCTAATACAGATAACCAATAGTTAGCTACCGCACACTACGCCTTAACATAGTCAACAAACGTAGCACGAATACTAACTAGTACTTATCTGAAATGACGGAGGGCTACGACAGGTTTTTCTGAAAACCTATTGCGTAATGAACTTGATATCGTTGTAGAATCAAATGATTTTAAAAATGGAGTGCTTTTGAGGCTTTTCTAGTTTTGCTAAAGGAGTCACTCCCGGTGAAGGGATCGTCGGTCCTTTCCTCGTCGAATGAGGTGCGGGATATATCACATATATCACTGTGCAAAGCAAAAACACTTAAAAGCAATCAAAAGACAAACCGAGGGTGTAGCATCTGCCAGTTGTTGCTAAAGGGGTCACTCCCGGTGAAGGGATCTCGGTCCTTTCCTCATCGAATAAGGTGCAGGATATATCACATATACCGCTGTGCAAAGCAAGAACTGTAGCTACCTGTTTTATTTTGAAATTCGATTCTACAACATCTTAGGTTTCTTTTAATTCATTAATCATATTAATGAAGTCCCATCATTTAAGTACCTAAACATCACAGATAGATATGACGTACACTTATGCCATCCGTATTCGCCTCGATGTCCCCTCGTGCACCGTTAGGTTAGGTAACTAACGACAGAGCAGGGCAGGGCTAGCGCGGGTGTAAAACATAAGTAACGTCTATATAATATATCATATATACTATATACTATATCCATCACAGAAACATCACATGATCTCATCACAGATATCGCAGCAGAAGAATCATATGAAATATTGGATATACTAGGACGTCCGTGTTTTCAATACGAGCCAGTATAAAACACGGATTCCACGGTCGTGATGAATAGCCAAACCCACACCCCTAGACCCCTACGAGAGCGGCAAGCAACCCTACCAATTCTAGAGTTAGGAGACCCGGACTCGACTCCTCGAGTTGGTCTCCCACTGGACTCCAGAACCCGGTTACTTGTGCCCTCCTCCTTGGGTCTATCCAAGTGCGGAAAAGTAAATAATATACAAACGGTGACAACTCCCGCAGCCTGGAAGCGCCCCAATAAAAGAATATTACATACAAGTTTTTACATGAATGAAAATGAAAAACACTCATGTCACATAAAAACCCCCGGCTATTCAAACACGACGATCCAATATAACATATCCAGCAACACATAACATCACATGTCATCAACGTAAGTAAATATGTCCATCCCAATTGTCGTTGACGTATAGCAACGAAACCGGCGATATCACATATTACACTTACGGTCACAGAAAAGAAAGTGTAAAACTACAACAGTTGGAATCCGCAATCTGCATAGACATCGCATGCCTAATCAAATGAATACCTTAGACATCACATGCCTAACAATTATAAACCCCGCATTTTAGTCTCAAAATCGAAAACACTTTTCAATATCTAGTCGGGGAATTCAACAGGATTCCCGACAGTCTGATCGAATACTCGTCGCAAACTTCAGTAGACGGCTGCACCCCCGATACCGTCGACGAAGTGCACCAAGGCGGAACACCGCTACCGCGAGCACCCGTACGGATGCTTTCGGCGACGGGGTTCTCCTACAGTCACTTGGTCGGGGCTATGGAGTGAGGCTGTCTATTAAGTTTACCCGGCGAGTATCCGCGTACGCTACGTGATTGCGACGGACTTTTGATCACATCAAAATTCCGTGGCAACCGATCAAAAGAGACTAAAGTGCTACGTTTATAACATTCATTTAGTTATCACATAACTTTTTGTGAATTCCAATTATTGTATCCCATTCCAGATAAACAGAAAATGTTTAACTTTTCGATCGAACAATCGAACACCCAAGTTTTCCCGATACTGATCAACACATGAAACAAGTATAACAACATTCCGTTCGTGCCTCAGTACCAACGGTCCAGCCGTAGAAGGGTCAAGCCAACGCCTCACATGTGGCACGCCGTACTGCCCCAAACCCGAAGGTTCAAAGGGCAGTTCAAGACGGTCACATAATCGAGTTAAGGTTTGTGTCTTCTAGAGGGTCCATCGCGTTACTTGCACTACTTAGAACGTCGTTAAACTACGGAAAAATCCAACACTTGGAAATTTCCCGACAGGGGAAAAATCGGGTATTTATATCCGGTCGAACTTTTTAACATATTCTAAAATTTATCCGGAAAACACATGGACAGAATTAGACTTTCCGATCGAAACAATGATTCCCAAAACAACTCAGAACAACTCAACTCTTGAGTTCAGTTTAAATATTCCAGGAAAATGAGCATTGAATTTTACGAGTTACTGTGAAATTTGACACGTGTCGGCTTCTTATTGGCGGCCCTTACGCCGCGCAAACCCCCTTTGTGCGGCGCTTCCGCCGCGCTTTTGTGGAATTAGGGTACCAAATTTCACAGTAATTCTTAAAAAAGCCTGCTTGTTTTTCTGGATATTTTTAATCGCCAAAAATCAACAGTTTTGAAAAAAGTACAGAGAGCAATTTTGCAATGGGATTTTGGTTCGATCGGGTTTCTAATTCCGTCCGGGGATCGCCTAAGGCTCTAGCTAGGCTCTGATACCACTGCAGGGTTCCTTGGCACTCTAGTGAGGTCTCCCAAGCCATCAACCATGGCAATTTCAAAAATTATGGTGCCTACAAACCCTAAAGTACGGATCGTTTGCTAGATATCTAGGCGAACAAGAACTAGTTAACAGTTAACTATATAAAATACGGAAATACAACCTTTGTAGATCCGGTGCTCCACCTCCATAGCTCCGCAACGAGGTCCTCTCCGCTGTCCAAAATAAATCTGGGCTCTAGGATCGGCTTCGTCGGAGAATGGGCAAGCTAGGTCGTCGATGTCCATGCCGAAGATGATCTACGTCGAAGCATCGATGAATCAAGCTCCACCTTCACCAAACCCTAAAATCTTGTGAAGGAAACACACTCTACTACTTGGCAAGAGGTAGAGGATGAAGAAATAGGAATTGGGTTAACTTTAGAATTGGATTTCTCACTCATATCCAACAATCACCATTGATGGACTTTGCTTTTCTTCACTTGAAGAATGAAGAAGAAGAAGAAAGATATTATGATAAGTTAATAGAAAATGAAAAGAAAATGAATTCTTATCATAATATTAACTAGAGTTAAGTGTAGAGAATGAATCATGGTTAGTGGGAATGGTTAGGGTTAAGGATGAGATAAGTATGGTTGACTTGAACAAAGCTTCATGAAGCTTCAACTAAAGAACAAAAGAAGCCACCATTCTTTTCTCATTTTCATTTATTCATTTATCAAAAATAAAAAGGATAAATAAATAGATAAATGAATAACAAATAAGAAACCCTAAACTATTTCATTAACCAAGGTTTAATCTTTACACTTGAACCCTAGCATGACATGTATCATCAAACATGATACAAGCAAGTGCACAAAAGTATATCGCATATACAATGCGCACACCCGAGCGAGAAAATCCATCTTAAGTAAACCGATACTAGTTGATGCAAAGCAATATATCAAATATATAAATATGCATTAAATCATTAAATCAACATTTGATTCAATGATCCGGTCATGTGCACATAACCGACTGGTATCTAATATATCGGCTTATCGAATCAACGCTTGAATCGATAACTAGGTTATATCGCATACAACCTTTCGATATATTTATCGCGAGAATAGAATACGGTATCACATACACGCATTATTCTCGGTCCCGCACATATCTCATATGCGCTCCTATTTCGTTTCGCTTGAGCCAGGAAACCTCTGTGTAGGACTCTAAAGACTCGTCAATACGCCGGCAGCGGATGATGATCATATCAAACATCCACAAGCCGCAAGCGGTCTGCTAAACGTAACGGCCACCCGGGTATTGAGCGATCTGAAGATCGACGAGCAAGCCCGCTCACACTCCAGTGAATCCGACCAGTAACACTACCGTACAGTCCGGTCTGATCGTCTGATATGTTGCATATCTCGCCTAGGGGTGGTAAACGTCAGACCCCAGTAGCTCGATAAGTCGTGTCGATATGAGGTCTATAACTGTTCGAGAAACTACTGGTAACACTTACCAGTAAATCTCAGCAACCCTGGCCAGGGATTTCCGGTTATAGCCAATCGAACACAGCGCAACATCAACCCCCATATACCGGGAGAGACGAATCCCCTCCTATCGCTCATTGCCTCCATGTGACTCGGGACTGTACCCAAAAACCACCGTTTTGCACGCCCTCTTGGACGTGGTAAGATGGAAATCAAAGCACAGTGGGAACCACACAAGACTCTATGACGATCTCGGGTCAACAGACTACTCTGTACCAGTGTCACCAGAGAACTGCCATCTGACGTGAGGTATAATACCATCTGGGAGTTCTCGGCGAGTCCGTCCAGTGTACCCAGTCTCTACTGAGCATCCGTATATCTCTTCTGATGTCAAACACCGATGGATATGGGATCATCCATCGCCCATCTACATGGGTCGAGAAGGTATACGCTAGTCTACTCTGGTATATCGATGCCCCGTCTCGATACACCCACGACTAGGGACTTTGAAGGATGTACTTATAGACTACCATGTCCCCACTAGTATGATCCGCATCATAGTCCAGGTAGTCAAGTACAGATCCTAAGGGCTTTACCAACATGTAACAGAGAGACAATCAGTATACACGTTAAGGTAAAGAGCAACCAGATAGCATACTATCATGTCGAGCAAGAAAGTCCTCCCTATATATGTCCCAGCATCCACTACAATATACATCCTATGTATAGTAATGGCCTCTAGGGCATACATATAACTAACACACCATACTCCCTACTACCTTTTTGTTTATACAAGGTTCATCTACCATTTTGATGATACCAAACTCTTTGACTACTTCATGAAAACAGATGTTCCATCTCCGCGATGCCTGTTTATCCTATAAAACATCTTGCATACGTTTCCGCTGCTCCCACTGTCTACGAAGCCCTCTGGCTGTGTACTTATAGACGCACTCTTCCAAATCATCATTTAGAAAAGCAGTCAAGGCACCCAACCACCAGATATCGTAGTCATGGTATGTAGCCGTGGTAAGTAGGATCTGGATGGACTTAAGCATAGATCCTTAGAAAAGGTTTCATCATAATCCACGCCTGGTCAATAACGAAAACCTTTAACATGTCTAGCTTTGAAAATCTCAACTTTTCCATCTATACCAAGTAATCTTCTCAAGATATACTTGCTCCTGATGGGGATTTAACCTTTCAGATATAGCAACCAAAGTCCATACTTTGTTGGTGTATAAGGATTCCATCTCAGATCGCTAAGCATCCAGCCATTCTTACAGAGTCTCACTCCTGATGGCCAGCTCGAAACTAGTTGGGTCATCATCTCATGATGCAATCCTCGCTCCCACTGTCATAGAGAAACAGAAGTATCTCTCAGGTGGGTGAGGAACCCTACTAGATCGGCGGAGAAGGCTGAGGTTCGTTGGAATCTACTGAATCCTTTGGTTCTATCAAATCATCTGCTGTAGTTTGTATAACTGAAACACTTCCAGTTCTACATAACTGATTCTTGCCTCGAGCTTGTCCGGATTTTGCTTTTAGACATAGGCCGGACAACCCCAAATCTTAACTGGCTTAAGATATGGGCTCTTCCCATACGATATCACATATGAAGCGGTAGGCAACTGATTTGATTGGAACCCTATTCAATAAGTATGCAACTTCTCAAGTGCATAAGCCCCTAAGGAAAAAGGTAACTCAGTAGTACTCATCATAGAGCACGCCATATTAAATAGGGTGTGATTGCTCCGCCCCGATATACCATCGTGCTATGGTGTATACGGAGGAGTAATGCCGAGAGAGAATCTCATTCTCCTTTAGAATAGTCCAGGATTTCCGTGCTCTAGTATTCTCCTCCTTGATCTCATCAAAGGACATAATACTTATACCCGTATTGGTTCTCTACTTCTAACTTATATTCTGTGAATATCTCAAAAGGTTCGGACTTGTGTTTCAACAGGAACATAGGTCTGAATCTCGAAAGATCATCAGAGAATATAATGAAGTATAAAGAACCGGTCTTGGCATGTGTAGACAGGGGACCTACATACATCAACATGTATCATCCCAAGAGTTCATTAACTCTTTCTCTGTTTCCAATAAACAGAGCTATGGTCATCTTATCTTTGTGACATGACTGGCGAGTTTCACAAGATGTAAATTCAAACTAATTTAAATATGCATCTTTATGTAACTCTAGCTAATCGGGTCACATTGATCTGACCTAGTCTACAATACCTCAAGAAGGATTCGTTCATTTCTGAACTCTTCCTCTTGTGTGTGTTCTGTATACTAAAGAACTGTAGTTTGATTTAGAACATCAATGCTTTTAGATAACGTGCCTGATTCGATCAACTTTTGATATAGGAAATGTTCAAAACATTATCCAACAATACAAAATTTTATCATTTCTTTACTAATAAAGAGACTGATATGATTTTGTATATCAGGTTCGGTATCTAATAACATTCGTTCCGAATCAATGTATTTGTAATACAGGGTGACAGTGACCAACAGACTTGGCTGCAACTCTTGCCCCGTTTTCTGCCTCATGAAACTTATCACCCGTTCTCAGTTCTCTACCTTTCCGTAGCCCTATGTAACAGATTACATATCTGGGATCCTGATCTGGTATCACATACCCAGGACGTAAAGGATACTGAGACACAGTTCTCTGTAATGAACACACCCGAAGATGATGCATCAGCATGCACTCTCTTCGTTTGGGCGGCACGGGAAATATGGTATTCCCCAATTTCCTGCTCTGTCTTATAACATTTATAAGTTGGAGCGGGACCAACGTTCCCTAGCTCAGTATAACAAGCGGGTTCGGTCAATAATCCGTTTTATTATCTTGATTAAGGCGTGATATGGTCGCTACCAGGAGAGAGAGAGAAGAAAACACTCAGCGTGCGCTCTGTCAAGAATAGATTGGTTATTATTTTATCTAATCAGGATAGCTCCCACTGCTTTTTATCAAATCTTCCTTCAAACCCTAAAAGGAAAGACTAGCCGGGATTAATTACACACTACAAGTTCGCCAATCTTTCAGCCAAGTGTCGGTACTTTGAGGGAGGTGCCCCGTGCTTTCGCACGGATCTAATTAATGTAAACCTCGTTTTCCCAGAAGCGTAACCCCGTTGACACCTTTCTAGACACCTACTTGATCGGCTAATTGTAATGTATAAAACTCTCCCAGGAGTAACTCTTACTCGCAGTGGGTATCGGGATCCAACTATCTCATAGAAGGTATGCAATCTCATTGCAAATCTCAACACTTGAAATTCCCGATAATATTTTGCCCCTAGCTCGCTATGACCTTGACGGAGGCCAAACAACCCATAGTCCGCTAGTCAAGTTCAACCCGTCATTTCCTGATTGAATTAAACCCACCCGCACGACCCTTGACGGAGGCCAAACAACGCCGTACGAATACCCTAATCCAATCGCATCATATGCTAGCAGATAAGCACTAGTTAGCTACCGTACACTACGCCTTGACGGAGGCCAAACAACCGCAGCACGAATACTAACTAGTACGTATCTGAAATGACGGAGGGCTACGACAGGTTTTTCTGAAAACCTATTGCGTAATGAACTTGATATCGTTGTAGAATCAAATGATTTTGAAATGGAGTGCTTTTGAGGCTTTTCTAGTTTTGCTAAAGGAGTCACTCCCGGTGAAGGGATCGTCGGTCCTTTCCTCGTCGAATGAGGTGCGGGATATATCATATATATCACTGTGCAAAGCAAAAACTCTTAAAAACAATCAAAAGACAAACCGAATGTGTAGCATCTGCCAGTTATTGCTAAAGGAGTCAATCCCGGTGAAGGGATCTCGGTCCTTTCCTTATCGAATAAGGTGCAGGATATATCATATATACCGCTGTGCAAAGCAAGAACTGTAGCTACCTGTTTTATTTTGAAATTCGATTCTACAACATCTTAGGTTTCTTTTAATTCATTAATCTCATTAATGAAGTCCCATCATTTAAGTACCTAAACATCACAGATAAATACGACGTACACTTATGCCATCCGCATTCGCCTCGATGTCCCCTCGTGCACCGTTAGGTTAGGTAACTAACGGCAGAGCGGGGCAGGGCTAGCGCGGGTGTAAAACATAAGTAACATCTATATAATATATCATATATACTATATACTGTATCTATCACAGAACATCACATGATCACATCACAGATATCGCAGCAGAAGAAACATATGAAATATTGGATATACTAGGACGTCCGTGTTTTCAATACGAGCCAGTATAAAACACGGATTCCACGGTCGCGATGAATAGCCAAACCCACACCCCTAGACCCCTACGAGAGCGGCAAGCAACCCTACCAATTCTGGAGTTAGGAGACCCGGACTCGACTCCTCGAGTTGGTCTCCCACTGGACCCCAGAACCCGGTTACTTGTGCTCCCCTCCTTGGGTCTATCCTAGTGCGGAAATGTAAATAATATACAAACGGTGACAACTTCCGCAACCTGGAAGTGCCCCAATAAAAGAATATTACATACAAGTTTTTACATGAATGAAAATGAAAAACACTCATCTCACATAAAAACCCCCGGCTATTCAAACACGACGATCCAATATAACATATCCAGCAACACATAACATCACATGTCATCAACGTAAGTAAATATGCGCATCCCAATTGTGGTTGACCTATAGCAACGAAACCGGTGATATCACATATTACACTTACGGTCACAGAAAAGAAAGTGTAAAACTACAACAGTTGGAATCCGCAACCACCTCAGACATCGCATGCCTGACCAAATGAATTACTTAGACATCGCATGCCTAACAATTATAAACCCCGCATTTTAGTCTCAAAATCGAAAACTCTTTTCAATATCAAGTCGGGCAATTCAACAAGATTCCCGAAAAACTGATCAAATGCTCGTCGCAAACTTTAGTAGGCGGCAGCACCCCTGATACCGTCGACGAAGTGCACCAAGGCGGAACACCGCTGCCGCGAGCACCCGAACGGATGCTTTCGGCGACGGGGTTCTCCTACAGTCACTTGGTCGGGGCTATGGAGTGAGGCTGTCTATTAAGTTTACCCGGCGAGTATCCGCGTACGCTACGTGATTACGACGGACTTTTGATCACATCAAAATTCTGTGGCAACCGATCAAGTGAGACTAAACTGCTATGTTTATAATATTCATTCAGTTATCTCATAACTTTTGTGAATTCCAATTATTGTATCCCATTCCAGATAAATAGAAAATGTTAAACTTTTCGATCGAACAATCGAACACCCAAGTTTTCCTGATACAGCTCAACACATGAAATAAGTCTAACAACATTCCGTTCGTGCCTCAGTACCAACGGTCCAGTCGTAGAAGGGTCAAGCCAACGCCTCACATGTGGCACGCCGTACTGCCCCAAACCCGAAGGTTCAAAGGGCAGTTCAAGACGGTCACATAATCGAGTTAAGGTTTGTTGTCTTCTAGAGGGACCATCGCGTTACTTGCACTACTTAGAACGTCGTTAAACTACGGAAAAATCCAACACTTGGAAATTTCCCGACAGGGGAAAAATTGGGTATTTATATCCGGTCGAACTTTTTAACATATTCAAGAATTTATCCGGAAAGCCACATAGACAAAATTTGATACTCCGATCGAAACACCGAATCCCCAAAAACACAGCAGAAAAATTCAACTCTTGAATAAATATTAAAAATTCCCAGAAAACTCAGCTCTTTGAACTAGGAATTACTGTGCAAAGGAACATGGCTGACGTCATCAAGGGGCCGCTGATCCGCCGCAGAAGCCATGCTTCTGCCGCGGATCCGCCGCGAAATTTACTGTTCACCAAAAACTTTTTGCACCGTAATTCTTATTTTTCCCTGCTGAATATTTTAGCAATTTTTAATTTGGAAAAATCCACGATTTTAGAAAATTTCCAGAGAGCAATTTTGATTTGGGGTTTCGGGTTCGATCGGGTTTCAAATTCCGTCTAGACTTCGCCTAAGGCTCTAGCTAGGCTCTGACACCATTGTAGGGTTCCTAGGCACCCTAGTGAGGTCTCACAAGGCATCGAACATGCCAAATTCAAAAAATCTAGGTGCCGAGAAACCCTAATACGGACCGTTTGCTAGAAAACTAGGCGAAAAAGCTAACTAGTTAACACTTAACTAAGAGATACGGAAATACAACCTTTGTAGATCCGGTTCTCCACCTCCATAGCTCCGCAACGAAGTCCTCTCCGCTGTCCAAAAAGAATCCGGGCTCTAGCGTCGACTTCATCGGAGAATAAACGAGCTAGGTCGTCGATGTCCTTGCCGAAGATGATCTACGTCGAAGCATCGCAAGATCAAGCTCTCACTTCACCAAGTCAAGAAACTTGTGAAGGAAACACACTCTACTACTTGGCAAGAGGTAGAGGATGAAGAAATAGGAAGTGGGTAGACTTTAGATTTGGATTTCTCACTCTTTATCATCAATCACCATTGATGAAGAAAGCTTTTTCTTCCTTGCTCATGAAGAAGAAGATGAAAGAATTATGATAAGTTAATTAAAAATGAAAAGTAAAAAGAATACTTATCATAATTGAACCATGGTCAAGTGTAGAGAATAAATCATGGTTAGTGGGATGGTTAGGGTTAAGCATGAGACAAAATGGTCACTTGGTCAAAGTCTTCATGAAGCTTCATGAACAAAACAAAAGAAGCCACCATTTTCTCATTTGCTTTTCATTTTCCAAAATGAATAAATGAATAAATAAATAGATATGAAAATGTAAACCCTAACCATTACATAACCATGGTTTAAACTTTACACAAAACACAAGTAAACATGTATCATCAAACATGATACAAACATATGCATAAAAGTATATCACATATACAACTTGCACAATCCAAGTGAGAAAATCCATTTAAAGTGAACCATTACTAGTTAATGCAAAGTAATATATCAAATATATAATTATACATTAAATCATTAAATCAACACTTGATTCAATGATCCGGTCATGTCGCACACAACCGACTAGTATACAATGTATCGGCTTATCGAATCAATCCTTGATGCAATAACTAGGTTATATCACATACAACCATTCGACACATTCATCGCGAGAATGGAATACGGTATCACATACACGTATTATTCTCGGTCCCGCACATATCTCATATGCGCTCCTATTTCGTTTCGCTTGAGCCAGGAAACCTCTGTGTAGGACTCTAAAGACTCGTCAATACGCCGGCAGCAGGTGATGATCATATCAAACACCCACAAGCCGCAAGCGGTCTGCTAAACGTAACGGCCACCCGGGTATTGAGCGATCTGAAGATCGACGAGCAAGCCCGCTCACACTCCAGTGAATCCGACCAGTAACACTACCGTACAGTCCGGTCTGATCGTCTGATATGTCGCATATCTCGCCTAGGGGTGGTATACGTCAGAGCCCAATAGCTCGATAAGTCGTGTCGATGTGAGGTCTATAACAATTCGAGAAACTACTGGTAACACTTACCAGTAAATCTCAGCAACCCTGGCCAGGGATTTCCTGTTATAGCCAATCGAACACAGCGCAACATCAACCCCCTATACCGGGAGAGACGAATCCCCTCCTATCGCTCATTGCCTCCATGTGACTCGGGACTGTACCCAAAAACCACCGTTTTGCACGCCCTCTTGGACGTGGTAAGATGGAAATCAAAGCACAGTGGGAACCACACAAGACTCTATGACGATCTCGGGTCAACAGACTACTCTGTACCAGTGTCACCAGAGAACTGCCATCTGACGTGAGGTATAATACCATCTGGGAGTTCTCGGCGAGTCCGTCCAGTGTACCCAGTCTCTATTGAGCACCCGTATATCATCTCTGATGTCAAACACCAATGGATATGGGATCATCCATCGCCCATCTGTATGGGTCGAGAAGGTACACGCTAGTCTACTCTGGTATATCGATGCCCCGTCTCGATACACCCTCGACTAGGGACTTTGAAGGATGTACTTATGGACTACCATGTCCCCACTAGTATGATCCGCATCATAGTCCAGGTAGTCAAGTACAGATCCTAAGGGCTTTACCAACATGTAACAGGGAGACATTCAGTGTACACGTTAAGGTAAAGAGCAACCAGATAGCATACTATCATGTCGAGCAAGAAGGTCCTCCCTATATATGTCCCAGCATCCACTACAATATACATCCTATATATAGTAATGGCCTCTAGGGCATACATATAACTAACATGTAATCCGTTTTTCATTGCATGCTCGAACGAATCGCGGGTTCCTAGTATATCCAAAGTGTTCATCTGTGATCTGGATTGGCTATCATTGCAGTATATCTATATACAATAACTATTTAGGCGTTGCTTATGTTTTACAGCCGCGCTAGCCCAGCCCCCGCTCTGTCGTTAGTTAAGTAACCTAACGGATGATGACGGGGCCCAGTGGCGAATGCGAATGGCATAAGCGTACGTCATATTTTGGTTTTTTCTGCAATGGTAGGATTTAAATGATGGGACGCATTAAAAGAACTAATGCAAGAAAATAAACCTAAAAGACGTTGTTGGAACAATTTTTCAAAAAGCTGTTATTGCAAGGACGTTCAATTTTTGTTTTGCATCGCGGTATTCGGTTGTGAATGCCCAGCACCTCAGTCGACGAGGCAAGGGCCGAGATCCCTTCATCGGGAGTGACCCCTTGGACAAAAGTTTGCGTCAGGGTAACAACTTCACTATAGTCGATTATTCTTGCTTTGCATCGAGGTATTCAGTTTGGAATATCCTGCACCTCATTCGACGAGGAAAGAGCCGAGATCCCTTCACAGGGAGTGACCTCTTTAGCAAAAGTTTTCGCCACTATATTTTTCAAAAGGTCTATCATGTTCCTCCAACCACATCAAGTTCATTACGTTAACGGGTTTTTCGCCAAAAACTCAGCCGTAGCCCTCCGTCGTTTTAGAAAATTAATACTTAGTATTCGTGCTGTGTTTGTTGATTATTCGTCAAGACACAGTGAACGGTAGCTGAGTAATAACTCTCTGTTGCACTGATAGATGCGATTGGTTAGAACGGTCACATGATTTTGTTGATTATTCGTCAAGGATCATGCGGGCGGGTCTAATGCAATCCTGGATAACGACGGGTTGAACTTGACTAGGACCTTTTGATTTGTTGATTATTCGTCAAGGTCACTTGGGTCCTAGGGGCAAAAACCACATCGGGAGTTTCAAAAGAACTGAAACTTGCAGATTTAGCATACCTTCTGGAGTGTAGTGACTAGAGTGGATTCCATCTAGGTCATCACACAATGATAGTTGGATTCCGATCCCACTGATGAGTTGGATTACTCTCGGGAGATTACTTTCACTTAACAATCAATGCTATAAACCTAGTAGGTGTCTAGAAAGGTGTTAGCGGGGCTACGCCCCCAGGGAAAAGAGGTTCTTGAATTAAGGAACTTCGCGAAAGCGTTGGAAAACCTCCCTCGAAGTACCGACACTAGCCTGGCTGAAAGGTTAAGCAAGTATTGTGACGTGAATTAAAACCCGGCTAGTTCTTCTTTTAAAAAGGTTTTAAGAAGAATTTGAGTAAACAGTGGGAGACATCCTGGTTAGATAAATTAATAAACCAATCTAATCTTGGAAGAGCATATGCTGAGTGTTTCTTTTCTCTCTCTCCAGGAAGCAACCTTTTCACGCCCTAATCAAGATAATAAAATGTATCGCTTGACCGATCCGAATTCTTATTCGGAACTGGGGAAAGTTGGTTCAGCTCTAACTTGTGACAACAGTCATGAGTATGAGAATGGGAAAGGGGATTGTATGGATTTCCAGGATACCCAGTTGAAGAAGAAGCATGGTTTTGCATCTACTTCAGGTGTTCTTGTAATTGAGAACTGTTTTACGGTCAGCCCTACCTCCTGGGTACTTGATACCGGATCAGGATCTCATATCTGTAATTTATTGCAGGGACTGAGAAAAAGTAGGAAAGTTGCACCGGGTGATATGTCGCTCAGAGTAGCGAACGGAGCACAAGTTAATGCGGCAGCCGTCGGTGAATATCACCTAGTATTGCCAAATGGCAAGACTATGATTTTGAACGATTGCTACTATGTACCCTCCATGGTTTGCAACATCATATCAGTTTCTTTACTCGATAAAGATGGATATAACTTTGTTCTTGAAAAGAATATCATGAACATTTACCTTCATAAGGTACTGGTTGCAGAGGGTACACTGTGTAATGGTATCTACGTTCTAAATCAGAATACAGTTCTCAATATACAAAACACACGCAAGGGGAAGAATTCAGATACGAATGAATCCTACTTGTGGCATTGTAGACTTAGTCATATCGGAGAGAAAAGACTGAGTAAGTTGCAAAAAGATGGACTCTTGAATGCGTTCGAGTTTTCATCTTATGAAACTTGTCAGTCTTGTCTCAAAGGGAAGATGACCAAATCTTCGTTCACCAGACATGGAGAAAGGGCAGCAGAGCTCTTGGGACTCATACACAGTGATGTATGTGGTCCGATGTCTACACATGCAAGGGGTGGGTTCTCCTACTTCATCACATTCACTGACGATCTCTCTAGGTTCGGATATGTGTATCTGATGAAACACAAATCTGAAGCTTTTGAGAAATTCAAGGAATTCAGAAAGGAAGTAGAGAACCAGATTGGCAAAAGTATCAAGATCCTCCGGTCTGATAGAGGAGGGGAGTACTTAAGCACGGAATTCCTAGATTACTTAAAAGAGAATGGTATTCTCTCTCAGCTTACTCCTCCTTATACACCACAGCACAATGGTGTTTCGGAGCGGAGGAATCGTACCCTATTGGATATGGTTCGCTCCATGATGAGTAGTGCTGAGTTGCCTCTTTCATTTTGGGGACATGCGCTTCAGACAGCGGCATACCTTTTGAATCAAGTTCCGTCCAAATCAGTGCCTAAAACTCTGTATGAAATATGGAGCAGTAAGAAACCATGTCTTAAGTTTATTAAGATATGGGGTTGTCCGGCCTATGTGAAAACACAGAAACCGGACAAGCTAGAGGCACGATCAGTTTTGTGTAAATTTGTGGGATATCCTAAAGACTCACTAGGATATCTGTTCTACCACACTGAGGAACAGAAGGTGTTTGTATCTCGCCACGCCACCTTCTTAGAAAGGGAGTTTCTTGCAAAAGAAACTAGTGGGAGTTCGGTAGAACCGGAAGAAATTCAGCGACCACAAAATGTAACTGAAAATTTGGAGGAACCGCTAGATTCAATAACCCCAAACGAACCTCAGCCACTCCGCAGATCTGGTAGGATTTCTCATCCGCCCGAGAGATACTACGGTTTTCTCATAGACGGGGATCGAGAGAATTGCATCTTGGAAGAAGATGACCCTACCAGTTTCAGGCAGGCCATTATCAGTAGGGACTCTGATAAGTGGCTGGAAGCAATGCAATCCGAAATGGAGTCCATGTACGCCAATAAAGTGTGGACCTTGGATATTGCTCCACCTGGGGTAAAACCCGTTGGATGCAAATGGATCTACAAAAGGAAACTTGGTGTAGATGGGCAGGTGGAAACCTATAAAGCTAGACTCGTTGCAAAAGGTTTTCGTCAAAGACCTGGTTTGGACTATGATGAAACTTTTTCTCCGGTGGCTATGGTCAAATCCATTCGGATCCTACTTGCCATTGCTGCCTTCCATGACTATGAAATCTGGCAGATGGATGTTAAAACGGCTTTCCTAAACGGTTGTTTGGAAGAGTGCGTTTACATGGATCAACCAGAAGGTTTCGTGGATAGTGGGAGCAGCGGAAAGGTGTGCAAGTTGCTTAAATCCATTTATGGATTAAAGCAGGCATCGCGGAGCTGGAACATCTGTTTTGATGAGGCAATCAAGGAATTTGATTTCATCAAGAACGAAGATGAACCCTGTGTTTATAAGAAGATTGTAGGACGAACTGTCGTATTCCTAGTCTTGTACGTGGACGACATTCTTTTGATAGGAAATGATATTCCTATGCTACAATCGGTCAAGCTATTTTTGTCACAAAGGTTCTCCATGAAGGACCTGGGTGATGCCTCGTACATTCTGGGGATCAAGATCTATAGAGATAGATCCAAGAGACTATTGGGACTTTCGCAGTCCAGGTACATAGAGACCGTACTAAAGAGATTTAGTATGGAGGGTTCCAAGCGCGGTAACATACCCGCATTGCACGGAATTACCCTCTCCAAGAAGATGTCTCCTAAGACTGACAAGGAGAGGGTTCGCATGAGCACTATACCCTACGCTTCGGCGGTAGGATCTATAATGTATGCGATGCTATGTACAAGACCAGATGTAGCTTACGTGTTGAGCGCGGTAAGCCGGTATCAGTCAGACCCAGGGGAGGACCACTGGATAGCAGTGAAGAACATTCTCAAGTACCTAAGAAGGACTAAGGAGATGTTCCTGGTTTACGGTAAAGGAGACCTCCGGGTCGAGTCCTTTACCGATTCAAGCTTCCAGAGTGACAAAGATGACAGCAAGTCTGTCTCGGGTTTTGTGTTTACCCTCAACGGAGGGGCGGTATGTTGGAGGAGTTCCAAGCAGGATACCGTCGCAGACTCGACGATGGAGGCTGAATACATTGCTGCAAGCGATGCCGCAAAAGAGGCGGTCTGGATGAAGAAGTTCATTAGTGAACTTCAGGTGGTTCCGTCCATTGTTGACCCAATACCTTTGTATTGCGATAACAATGGGGCTATAGCTTTAGCGAAGGAACCAAGGTCCCATCAGAAATCCAGGCACATCTTAAGGCGGTATCACCTGATCAGGGAGATCATTGATCGCCAGGAGATCGAGGTGCGGAGAGTGGACACAAAGGACAACACTGCGGACCCATTCACGAAGGCTTTACCCCAAACTCAGTTCGAGCGGCTGATCGAGATGATAGGTCTTCGATACGCCGGTACATGGCCTTAGTGCAAGTGGGAGATTGTTAGTGTATATGCCCTAGAGGCCATTACTGTATCATACTAGTATGTATATTACTTGATGGAAGCTTGGGATATTCACAGTTGTACAGACAATCTTACTCAATATAGTAGTATGCTACTTGGTTTGTCTCTGCTTTAATGTGTACTTGTGTGTTTATTTATTATATCACCTATACGCATTAGTAGAGCCCTTAGGATCTTTGCTTGATTACCGGCGTTGTGATGGCGATTACACTCGTGGGGGCTGGGTAATCTACAAGCACATCCTTATACACGTCCCTAGTCGTGGGAGTATCGAGATAGGGCATCGATGCTCCGGAGTAGACTAGCGTATGCGCTTCTCATCCCAGCGCAGAAGACGGTCTGTCCCACAGCCGTCGGTACGTCGTACTTGAGATAGTATGCGGGTGCTCGTTAGGTTACGAGTACACTGGACAGGACTCGTCGGGAACTGATGGTTGGTATTATACCTATCGTCAGTTATCAGTTCCCAGGTGACATGAGTACAGCTTAGTCCGCTGACTTGACACTGTCACTTCGCCTGGAGTGTGTTCCCACTGTTCCTTGGTTACTACCCTACCACGGCTCTACTGAGTCGTGCAAACAGGTAGTAGTTGGGAGCAGTCCCGAAGCACTTGGAGGCAGTGATGGTTAGACAGGATTCGTCTCTCCCGGTATTGGGGGTTGACATCGCGCTGTGTCTAGGAGAGCCATTACACGAGTAGTCCCTGGCCAGGGCAAGCGAGATATACTGGTAGGTTCCAGTGTTATCTCAGGGTGTTCTGGGCTTCACTCCGACACGACTTGTACCGCTATTAGGGGTCTGACGCTTGCCGCCCCCCTAGGCCCGACATGCGATGTATCAGACGAACAGACCGGACTGTACGGAGATTGTCACATACAGACTCAGTAGGAGTTCGGATGGGTTTACCTCATCGGCCTTCTTATCGACATCTACCTGGGGACCGTTACGCACAGCTAGTGCCGCTTACGGTCTGTGGTTAAACCCACTGCCAGCGTAGTGTCGAGTCTTTAGAGTCCCACACAGAGAGTTTCCCTGCACTGAGCGAAACGTGTAGAGGCTGTATGGTTTTACGGCAGGGCTGCGATCACTTACGTACACTTGTGTGCGTATGGTGTTCGGGCAGGCAGTACTAGTGGGCTTTGGTTTAAGCCGGATCCTAGTATTGCACGGATGGTTTTGTTTTGTCTTCTGCGTATCCGCATTCTGCGGAATGCGGATGCAGGTGTGTATGCACAGTTTTCGGAGTGATGAAGGAGGAAGTGCCTCATTAGGGTTTTGACAGTTGATTCGGTCAAAACCATTTTGAGGCGGACTCATTAGGGTTTTGACAGTTCGTTTGGTCAAAACCATTATGAGCCGGGGACATTATTTACTAATCCTTTCATTGATAATTATGTTATGGCTAATTACATTGACCATTTGACCATCTTGACAAAGGCCAACAAACGCAGCACGAATACTAAACAGTTCTTATCTGAAATGACGGAGGGCTACGACAGGTTTTTCTGAAAACCTATTGCGTAATGAACTTGATATCGTTGTAGAATCAAATGAAGTTTTGAAATGGAGTGATTTTGAGGCTTTCCTAGTTTTGCTAAAGGGGTCACTCCCGGTGAAGGGATCGTCGGCCCTTTCCTCGTCGAATGAGGTGCTGGATATATCATATATATCGCTGTGCAAAGCAAAACTCAAAAACAATCAAAAGCAAACCGAGTGTGTAGCATCTACCAGTTATTGCTAAAGGAGTCACTCCCGGTGAAGGGATCTCGGTCCTTTCCTCATCGAATAAGGTGCAGGGTATATCATATATACCGCTATGCAAAGCAAGAACTGTAGCTACCTGTTTTGTTTAAAATTTGATTCTACAACAGCTTAGGTTTCTTTTCTTTCATTAATCACATTAATGAAGTCCCATCATTTAAATACCTAAACATCACAGATAAATACGACGTACACTTATGCCATCCGCATTCGCCTCGATGTCCCCTCGTGCACCGTTAGGTTAGGTAACTAACGGCAGAGCGGGGCAGGGCTAGTGCGGGTGTAAAACATAAGTAACGTCTATATAATATATCATATATACTATATACTGTATCTATCACAGAACATCACATGATCACATCACAGATATCGCAGCAGAAGAAACATATGAAACATTGGATATACTAGGACGTCCGTGTTTTCAATATGAGCCAGTATAAAACACGGATTCCACAGTCGTGATGAATAGCCAATCCCACACCCCTAGACCCCTACGAGAGCGGCAAGCAACCCTACCAATTCTAGGGTTAGGAGACCCGGACTCGACTCCTCGAGATGGTCTCCCACTGGACCTTAGAACCCGGTTACTTGTGCTCCCCTCCTTGGGTCTATCCTAATGCGGAAAAGTAAATAATATACAAAGGGTGACAGCTTCCGCAACCTGGAAGTGCCCCAAATAAAAGAATATTACATACAAGTTTTTACATGAATGAAAATGAAAAACACTCATCTCACATAAAAACCCCCGGCTATTCAAACACGACAATCCAATATAACATATCCAGCAACACATAACATCATATGTCATCAACGTAAGTAAATATGCGCATCCCAATTATCGTTGATATATAGCAACGAAACCGGCGATATCACATATTACACTTACGGTCACAGAAAAGAAAGTGTAAAACTACAACAGTTGGAATCCGCAACCTCTTTAGACATCACATGCCTAATCAAATGAAATACTTAGACATCACATGCCTAACAATTATAAGCCCCGTATTTTAGTCTCATTATCGAAAACTCTTTTCAATATCAAGTGAGACTAAACTGCTAGATTTATAACATTCATTCAGTTATCTCATAACTGTTTGTGAATTCCAATTATTGTATCCCATTCCGGATAAATAGAGAATATTAAACTTTCCGATCGAACATTCGAACACCCAAGTTTTCCCGAAACCGATCAACACATGAAATAAGTTCAAAGACATTCACTTCATGCCTCAGTACCAACGGTCCAGCCGTAGAAGGGTCAAGCCAACGCCTCACATGTGACACGCCGTACTGCCCCAAACCCGAAGGTTCAAAGGGCAGTTCAAGACGGTCACATAATCGAGTTAAGGTTTGTTGTTTTCTAGAGGGACCATCGCGTTACTTGCACTACTTAGAACGTCATTAAACTACGGAAAAATCCAACAATTGGAAATTTCCTGGCAGGGGAAAGATTGGGTATTTAAATCCGGTCGAACTTTTTAACATATTCTAAAATATCCGGAAAAACACATAGACGAAGTCTGATAATCCGATCGAATCAACGAACTCCCAATACACCCCAGAAAATTCAACTCTTGAATAAATTTTAAAAATTCCCAAAAAATCCAACATCTGAAGAAATCAGTTACTGTGCAAAAATTATATGATAATTCAATAAATTGGCCGCGGAACAGCCGCAGAAGCAAGGCTTCTGCCGCGGTTCCGCCGCACAGTAGATACTTCATTAATTAATTTTTGCACCGTAATTCATAGATTTTCCTGCTGAATTTTTTAGCAATTTTTAATCTGGAAAAATCCCAGTTTTTAGAAAAAGTCCAGAGAGCATATCGGGAATTAGGGTTTCGGTTCGATCGGGTTTCAAACGTCGTCTAGACTTCGCCTAAGGCTCTAGCTAGGCTCTGATACCACTGTAGGGTTCCTAGGCACTCACAAGAGGTCTCACAAGGCATAAACCATGCCATTTTCAAAAATTATCGGTGCCGAGAAACCCTAATACGGATCGTCGACTAGAATTCTAGGCGAAACATTAAACTAGTTAACAACTTAACTAAAGGAGAGAGGCTACAACCTTTGTAGATCCGTTTCTCCACTTCCTTAGCTCCACGTAGGCGTCCTTTTGCTGTCCATCTCGAATCCCGAACTCAATCGTCGGCTTCATCGGAGAAATGGGTGGGCTCGGTTGTCGGCTTCGTGCCGAAGATGATCTACGTCGAGGCATCACAAGTTCAAGCTCCAACTTCGCCAAGTTGTGAAACTTGTGAAGAAAACACCCAAAACCACTTGGCAAGAGGTAGAGGATGAAGAAATAGGAGGTGGGTTCACTTTATAATTGGATTTCTCACTCTTTAGCTCAAGGTGCCATTAATGGTGTCAAGCTTTTTCTTTTAAGAAGAAAAAGAAGATCAAGATAGAATATGATAAGTCTTTTTTTTAAAAATGAGAATAATATCATTACTTATCATATACTAACCATGGTGAAGTGTAGAGAGCAAACTAGGGTTAGGTGCATGGTTAGGTTAAGAGAAGAAAACAAAAATGGTCAATTATTCAACTCTTCATGAAGCTTCATGAAAGAAACAAATAAAGCCACCATTTTTCTTTTCTTTTCCAAAATGAATAATCAATATAAATAAATGAACAAGTAAATAAAACCCTAACCATTCATATAACCATGGTTTAATCTTTACACAAGCACAAGTTAACATGTATCATCAAACATGATACAAACATGTGTACACAAAAATATATCACATATACAATGTGCACATCAAGTGAGAAAATCCTTTTAAAACGAACCAATACTAGTTAATGCAAAGTAATATATCAAATATATATAATTATACATCAAATCATTAAATCAACACTTGATTCAATGATCCGGTCATGTCGCACATAACCGACTAGTATACAATGCATCGACTTATCGAATCAATCTTTGATTCGATAACTAGGTTATATCTCATATAACCAATCGAAACATTCATCGTGAGAATGGAATACGGTATCACATACACGCATTATTCTCGGTCCTGCACATATCTCATATGCGCTCCTATTTCGTTTCGCTTGAGCCAGGAAACCTCTGTGTAGGACTCTAAAGACTCGTCAATACGCCGGTAGCAGATGATGATCATATCAAGCACCCAAAAGCCGCAAGCGGTCTGCTAAACGTAACGGCCATCCGGGTATTGAACGATCAGAAGATCGATGAGCAAGCCCGCTCACACTCCTGTGAATCCAACCAGTAACACTTACCGTACAGTCCGGTCTGTTCGCCTGATATGTCGCATATCAAGTCTAGGGGTGGTAAACGTCAGACCCCAATAACCGATAAGTCGTGCCGATGTGAGGCTCATAACGGGTCGAGAAACTACTGGTAACACTTACCAGCAAATCTCTGATCAGCCCTGGCCAGGGACTTCCCTGTTACGGCCAATCGAGCACAGCGCAACATCAACCCCCAATACCGGGAGAGACGAAACCCCTCCTATCGCTCATTGGCTCCATGTGACTCGGGACTGTAGCCAAAGACCACCGTTTTGCACGCCCTCACAGACGTGGTAAGGTGGAGATCAAAGCACAGTGGGAATCACACAAGACTCTATGACGATCTCGGGTCTACAGACTAACCTGCAAAAGTGTCACCTGAGAACTGCCATCTGACGTGAGGTATAATACCATCTGGGAGTTCTCGGCGAGTCCGTCCAGTGTACCCAGTCTCCACTGAGCACCCGTATATCATCTCTGATGTCAAACACCAATGGATATAGGATCATCCATCGCCCATCTCATGGGTCGAGAAGCGTATACGCTAGTCTACTCTGGTATATCGATGCCCCGTCTCGATCGTCTCGATACACCCACGACTAGGGACCTTGAAGGATGTACCTATAGACTACCATGTCCCCACTAGTATGATCCGTATCACAGTCCAAGTAGTCAAGTACAAATCCTAAGGGCTTTACCAACATGTAACTATAAGACAGTTTAAAGAGACTAGTGTACATGTTAAGATAAAGAGTAACCAAATAGCATACTATTATATCGAGCAAGAAAGTCATCTCTATATATGTCCAAGCATCCAATATAATATACATCATTAGTACAATACTGGCCTCTAGGGCATACATACAACTAACAACAACGCTTTGCTCGGTCATCCTTGGTTACACGAGTACAACATCATCCCTTCTACGCAACAACAGTGTATGAAGTATTTCAAGGATGGTCTTGAGTATAACGTGACAGGAGAGCTGAATCCATTCTCCGTGAATGAAGTCCGCAAATATGAAGATGCAAAATACTTTTTGCCAGAACTTGAGGACATGGAGAGATGTCACAAACCGGAGAACAAAGTCGTCACCACCATTCCTGTCTTCGGGAGTGATACCGAGGAAGAAGAAGAGATAGTTTATTCTGGGCCGTCTCGACGTAACAACCAGGGACCTTCTGCCCCCATATTGATCTTCGGAAGCGACTCGGAAGATGAGGTTAATGCTGTGTTCTCCAGTCGGCCGTCTGTTCATATCATATTTTTGCATTTTTATTCCGCCCAATTTTGATCACATTGCTTATCGGTAGGTACTCTTGAGCCGTGTTTGCTAGTTAATTGCAGGATACAGGTTCTCGACTCTAAACAGTGAAATTGATGGAAAAGCACGACAAATTCCGGATTACTGCCAAGCACAGATAAAACGCAGGTCTCCGCTCTCTATCCGTATGTTGCCGCACACCAGTTTAAGGGACAAAAATGGCAAATCGATGTCATTTTCATACACAAAGCTCAATGTCAACACAAGATCCAACATATCTACGCGGAGCTCGAGGAAATCATGGCAAAAGATCCACATCAAATCACCTTTTGATCTGCTGAAATTCTGGAAAAATTGTGAAGAGATTCTGAGAAACAACATATACCACACTGAAGGGTACTGCAAACCAAGGGAAATCACCAAAATTGAAGGCCTAAGCCTCCTAAATGGCCGCGGTTCCGCGGCATAAGCACGCTTAGGCCGTGGAACCGCGGCCGTACGGTGTCGGCAGTTGACCTATTTTCAGGGGCGTTTTGGTCATTTCATTTTTGTTCTAAATGTTGCCCTAGAATTTCTGTTGCCTGCCTATAAATAGTCCAGAACATGCCAAAGCCAAGGGTGCTTATTCTTGTATTTAGATTTTAGAATACATGTTGTTGTTCTTCTTCCTCTTCTCCATTAAAACCTTGTAGTGAGCTTTTGTGAGTGAAGTGATGAATAAAGAGTTCTTTTTGTTACCATGCTTGTCTTATTGTTAATTATAATTGCTTGTAATTTTCATTTTTCTAATCTAGTTATTGTTATTTGTTGTTTATTTCTTTCTTGTTCTCTTTTTCTTTATCCTTAAACAACAATGATACTTAAGCTTGATCCTTGCCAAGGTGAGGTCTCAAATAGCTAGTTGTAATCTTCTAACCTCTTTCTTTCTATCTTCCTCCTTTTGTTTTATTTTCTTTTTCTTATAATGGGTGAGTAGTTTTCATACTTGTTAGGGTAGGATAAGGAAAGTTTGAGAGAAGGAAATCTCTCTCACTCTTTTCTTGCCCAACATCTGAATTCGGACTCCCGTTAATTGAACCACAATCCGCTCCCTATGGCACCCTATCCTACATGATAGCGGTGATTCCTTAGTGAGACTGGTTGTGGTTGAATTAACCGGAGGTTAAGGCTAAGAGCCAAGAACGGACGGACAAGCACCAAAAGGAAGAACTTATGCGTTGGAAAGCCTAGCTTATACTCGCAAGTTCCTTCCTAGTCGTGCTAATCCCCGTTGTTGCCGATTACCGTAACACCGATATTAAGAGTGCCAACGAAAGAAGTGAGCGACTCCTAACTCAAACTAACCTAATCCTAACCCTAACAAGCTCTCTTTATATATCACTTTAGCACATAGTTAATCTCAAAAAAAAACCTGGACATTTGGACTTAACTCCTTAAAGCACATAGAAAAAGATTCCCATCTCCCTGCGGACGACCCGTACTCAACCGGCTAGCTACAAGCGAAACCGTCTTGATTGCGGTAATTAACTAAGTACGCAAAATTTCTACCAATCAAATGGCGCCGTTGCCGGGGAGACGGTAGTTTATTTCTTTGTGTAATTTCGGGTTAATTTGTGAATATAAATATAACCGAAAAACAAAACAAAAAAATATACATTGTAAAAAAATCATCTTGTTATTTTTGATTAGTTTTTGTACAAGTGTGCAGGATAAAATGAAGTTCGAGTTCAGTGCCAAAGACGTGGGAAGTTAGACCCATATCTCGCGGCTACACCGCGACGGATCAAGACGGAGCTAACGGTCTACTGTAAAATTCTGTAGCAGATCCAGTGAGCAAATCATGATTCAGGAGCTCCAGAAAAGAAGAGGACACCCAGACCAGTACCTGCAAAGAATTTGAAGGCATAACTCTCCATTCCTGCCGCGGAACCGCGGCATAAGAGCCCTCTGGCCGCGGAACCGCGGCCATTTGCTGCCCTCATCAACTCAAAATTTCAGTAAGTCCTCCTTCTCTCTTCCCCACTCCTCTGAACTCCACTGAACCGTGTTTTCTGCAGCATTCTTTGCGCAAACTCTCTTCCCCCTTCCAATAAATTGTTCTTGTGCAGGATTCTTTGCACCACGCTAAAAAAAAAATTGATTGCAGTTGATTGTTACTGCTTTGCATATATTAATACGGACTTTAAGTGGCTTGAAACCAATCCAGATTGGATGGGGATTTCATCACCCTTCCAAGGACCCCAGAAATCACAAAAAGCATATGCATTGACCATTGTTTAATTAAAAAATACTAGACTCAGCCCTAAGGACTTCGCGCTCAATAGGACAGAGGACTAGTTACAGGCATCGGCCGTTTATCCTATCCTGACTTTGCGGTGTCTAGGTAAGTGTGTCCAAGGCAAGTGGTTACTTAATTAGGACCACTACTTACGTAGTGGGGAGCCTCCCACTTACCTGGCACTTACCTGGCCGCAATTGGCGGAGAAGAGGCGGTTTTGAGGTCCTATTTCTAGCCCATTGGAACAGTTAGGAGCTGTCTAGCTGACCTAGGTGACCCTAGATCTAGGTGTGATTGTGCATATCTTGTTTGTGATTGCTTGAAGCCATAAGTCCGTACATATTTCTGTAAAGCTCTTTTTAAAAAAAACCACAAAAACCAAAAACTTTTATAAAAACTTGCCCTTTGTCGCCAGAATCCATTTTTTTCACCCACCACCCATCGTATCTCTCCATTGACGTTTTCTTACCCTCACCTTCTCCGCTTTGACTATACTAAACTCGTTTAGTGTATGTCCGCTTGGACTCGGGACACTAGCGCCCGCCTCGTCCGCGTTACATTAGTCGCTACCGACTACGCGATCGACTCAGACGTCGAAACTCCGTCCACGCCTCTTTCACCCTTACCTTTGCCGGCCAACTCCGACGTTGACCGGACTTCTGTTCATACATCCTCACCTTCACCATCACCAACCTCTTCTTCTGCGATGTCATGATTTAATCCAAACATCTCTTTGACTCCCCCGGGATTGATTCCACCTCCTATGGATGCGAATAACCCACCACCACCGCCTGTCGTAGCGCCACAGCGAATCGCGCTCCAGGATCGTTTCTATCCCACCCGCTCTGCACTTCCCACCTGTCTTTCCCTTCAACCGGCCAATGGGGATAATTTTGAAATTAAGCCCCACTTCATTAACATGCTTCCGAAATTTCATGGGCTTGAATCTGAAGATGCCTATATCTTCATCAACAAGTTCCAAAATGTTTGTGCCATGATGAAAACTACCCAGCTGTCGGACGATGCTATACGACTACGGG
This sequence comes from Agapanthus africanus, assembly GCA_030015575.1. NCBI lineage: Eukaryota > Viridiplantae > Streptophyta > Magnoliopsida > Asparagales > Amaryllidaceae > Agapanthus > Agapanthus africanus. The sequence goes on from CM057340.1 coordinate 244,146,027, forward strand.
TCATTCCGTTCACTTTGTGCGATCTTGCTGAAAAATGGCTGTATAGCACCGCTTCCCACTCCATAACCAGTTGGGACGAGTTTGTGAAAGCGTTTCTCAAGAAATTCTATCCGAATCATAAAACCGCAAGGATCCGTAACGAAATCAACCAATTCTCTCAGCTTCATACTGAACCCTTCTGGAAGTGCTTTGACCGGTATAAATACCTTCTTGTTCAGTGCCCTCACCATGGTATCGAGAAATGGCAACTTTGCCAAACCTTATACGAGGGCCTGAACCCAGCAACCAAGCAGTTGTTGGAAACCATTTGTCAGGGCCACTTCCTATCGAAATCTGACGAGGAAGCGTGGCAATTCGTCGACGACCTTGCGGAACAAGCGCTTCAATGGGAGAGCACCAGACCAACTTCTTATTCTTCTTCCTCTACATCTACCGGTCAGTCTAGGGTAGGCATTCACCAACTTGATGTCTCTATTGCGATGAAAGCTGAAATGGCTGTAATAACGAGAAAACTTGAAGCGATAGAGAGCAAATTTTCATCTCCTGCTCCTGCCCCTGTTCTTCCCCTTCGTACCATTTGTGCTTGTTGTTTCGATCCTTCTCACTTAACCGAAGAGTGTCCTTACAATCCACCATCTCAAGGACAGGATCAGGTTAATGCTGCATTTCAACAAAGACCGAGAAATGATCCATACTCTTCCACTTACAATCCCGGTTGGAGGAACCACCCCAATTTCGCCTGGAATCAGAATCAACATCAATTCCAAGGCAACAATTTCCAAAGGCCCCCTCCTCCGCAACAACAAGCGCAACAACAAACTCAACATCAGTTTCAGCAGCCCTTCCAACCCCAACCTTTTCAAAATCAGATGAACAACTTTGCACCCAACAATTCTTTTCCGCAAAACAACTTTGTTCTGTCAAACAACGATAAGGTTTCCTCGCTAGAACGAAGTCTGGAGGCGTTCGTTAAACAATCGACACAATCCACCGCCAACATCCAGTCGTCTATTCAGTCTTTGGTGCAACACACTGCTGCACACGGGCAAAGCATCACGACCATCGAAGCCCAGATTGCACAGCTGAATGCGGCGTTAAGCGAGCGAGAAAAGGGGAAGCTTCCATCTCAACCACTCCCAAATCCCGGTCACCCACATAATGTACATGTTTCTCTTGAACAACAGAACAATAATGTGAGTGCCGTGACTACATTGAGATCGGGAAGGATGCTGCACAACAACATCGGCACAACAATTGAGGATAATGACACCCCGACCGCTTCTTCTTCTTCGTCTTCTGAGCCTATTCTCCATTCGTCAAAAGGCTCTTCTTCTTCTTCTTCTGCTCTGAACGGACCCACTTCTCACTCCACGAAAACACCAGCTCTGTGATCCGTTCCAACTCCACAATCTCCTCCACAAGCATTGGACTCAACCAATTTTAAAAACGTTCCATTTCCAAACCGGTTGAGGTCCAATAAACAAAATCCACAAATGGAGAAGATTCTGGAGTTGTTTAAGCAGGTTAACATGAACATTCCCCTTTTAGCTGTTGTCCAACAAGTCCCATCCTATGCGAAAATCTTAAAGGACTTATGCACGAAAAAGAGGAAATCTCAGGTACCCAAGAAAGTTTTCTTGGCTAGTGCTGTGAGTGATGCTCTTACCCAATCTTCACCTCAAAAACGGAAGGACCCTGGCTGTCCTACGATTTCTATTACCATTGGGGATAAGAACATAAACCGCGCATTATTAGATCTTGGTGCCAGTGTTAACCTGCTTCCGTACTCAGTATATGAGCAACTAGGTGTAGGAGAGCTGAAACCCACACACTGTACTCTCCAAATGGCCGACCGATCAATCACCCATCCTAGGGGTGTAGGGTTCCTAGGCACTCTAATGAGGTCTCACAAGGCATCAACCATGCCCATTTCAAATTTTAACGGTGCCGAGAAACCCGACTACGGATCGTTGGCTAGAAACTAGGCGAAACAAAACTAGTTAACAACTTAACTAAGGTTTATACGGAAATACAACCTTTGTAGATCCGGTGCTCCACCTCCATAGCTCCGTAACGAAGTCCCCTTGCTGTCCAAATGAATTCCCGGGCTCTAGCGTCGGCTTCATCGGAGAATAGGCTGGCTAGGTCGTCGATGTCCATGCCGAAGATGATCTACGTCGAGGCATCGCTAGATCAAGCTCCCACATCACCAAGTCATGAAACTTGTGAAGAAAACACCCTATACTACTTGGCAAGAGGTAGAGGATGAAGAAATAGGAAGTGGGTTCACTTTAGAATTGGATTTCTCACTCTTTATCATCACTTGCCATTGATGGAGGCAAGCTTTCTTCACATGAAGAAATGAAGAAGAAGAAGAATATTGTTATGATAAATCCTTTAGAAAATAGAAAATAAAAGAATACTTATCATAATCAACCATGGTCAAGTGTAGAGAATAAACTAGGGTTAGGTCAATGGTTAGGTTAGGCATGAAACAAAAATGGTGGACTTTTTCAAACCTTCATGAAGTTTCAATGTAAAACAAAGCAAGCCACCATTTCTTTTCTTTTGCCAAAATGAAATAAATAAATAAATAAATGAGTAAGCAAATAAAATCATAACCCTAACCATCACATAACCATGGTTTAATCTTAACATACACTTAAACAATCATGTATCATCAAACATGATACAATCAAATGTACAAATGTATATCACATATACAATGTGCACAATCCAAGTGAGAAAATCCATATAAAGTGAACCAATACTAGTTAATGCAAAGTAATATATCAAATATATAATTATACATTAAATCATTAAAGCAACACTTGATTTAACGATCCGGTCATATCGCATATAACCGACTAGTATCCAATGTATCGGCTTATCGAATCAATCCTCGATTCGATAACTAGGTTATATCGCATACAACCATTCGACACATTCATCGTGAGAATAGAATACGGTATCACATACACGCATTATTCTCGGTCCCGCACATATCTCATATGCGCTCCTATTTCGTTTCGCTTGAGCCAGGAAACCTCTGTGTAGGACTCTAAAGACTCGTCAATACGCCGGCAGCAGATGATGATCATATCAAACACCCACAAGCCGCAAGCGGTCTGCTAAACGTAACGGCCACCCGGGTATTGAGCGATCAGAAGATCGACGAGCAAGCCCGCTCACACTCCAGTGAATCCAACCAGTAACACTACCGTACAGTCCGGTCTGATCGTCTGATATGTCGCATATCTCGCCTAGGGGTGGTAAACGTCAGACCCCAATAGCTCGATAAGTCGTGTCGATATGAGGTCTATAACAATTCGAGAAACTACTGGTAACACTTACAAGTAAATCTCAGCAACCCTGGCCAGGGATTTCCTGTTATAGCCAATCGAACACAGCGCAACATCAACCCCCTATACCGGGAGAGACGAATCCCCTCCTATCGCTCATTGCCTCCATGTGACTCGGGACTGTACCCAAAAGCCACCGTTTTGCACGCCCTCTTGGACGTGGTAAGATGGAAATCAAAGCACAGTGGGAACCACACAAGACTCTATGACGATCTCGGGTCAACAGACTACTCTGTACCAGTGTCACCAGAGAACTGCCATCTGACGTAAGGTATAATACCATCTGGGAGTTCTCGGCGAGTCCGTCCAGTGTACCCAGTCTTCACTGAGCACCCGTATATCATCTCTGATGTCAAACACCAATGGTTATGGGATCATCCATCGCCCATCTGTATGGGTCGAGAAGGTATACGGTAGTCTACTCTGGTATATCGATGCCCCGTCTCGATACACCCACGACTAGGGACTTTGAAGGATGTACTTATGGACTACCATGTCCCCACTAGTATGATCCGCATCATAGTCCAGGTAGTCAAGTACACATCCTAAGGACTTTACCAACATGTAACAGAGAGACAATCAGTGTACACGTTAAGGTAAAGAGCAACCAGATAGCATACTATCATGTCGAGCAAGAAAGTCCTCCCTATATATGTCCAAGCATCCACTACAATATACATCCTATGTATAGTAATGGTCTCTAGGGCATACATATAACTAACAAGGGGTGAGCTAGAGGATGTGTTAATCAAGGTTGGGGACTTCATATTCCCCGTTGACTTCATTGTATTAGACACACAGCCTGTAGCTAACCCCCGGAATCAAATTCCGGTGATACTCGGTCGCCCATTCCTTGCAACCTCAAATGCTGTGATCAATTGTCAGAATGGTTCGATGAACCAATCTTTTGGAAACATAACAATTGAACTCAACATTTTTAGGTTGGGGAATCAGCCCTCCGAACCTAATGCTCATATACTAGACGTTTGCTCAATCCAGGAGATCACCCCTGAGGAATGTGAATTCGAGGAGTTTTTGTTCGATCACGATAACCTTAACGCGACTAGTGCGTTCCTCTTCGAACCTGATGCTGTTTCTGCGCCCGACAATGACTACGAGTGTTTCACTTTCTCGAACGATCCTAGCCACTCACCACCCGAGTTTGAATCCTTCGAATTTCCGGATGAGTTATCTGAACCATCCAACTCGGTCGCTTACACTCGTTTTGAACCTTTGCTGGAATCCTTTGAGTTCGAGACCTTTTCACCAATCTTGTCTTCAATCGTTTCACCTCCAACGCTCGAACTCAAGCCTTTGCCGTCTCACCTTAAGTACGCTTCCTTAGGTGAGAACGAGACCCTCCCTGTTATCATCTCGGCTTCTCTAGCTCCAGAGCAAGAGAAAGTCCTTCTTGCGGTCTTGCACAGCAATGTGCAAGCTTTTGGCTAGTCCATGGCGGACATCAAGGGGATTAGTCCCCTGATCGTTGAACATCACATTCATCTGATGGATGATTCCAAACCAGTCAGGGATCCACAAAGGCGACTCAACCCAGTCATGAAGGAGGCTGTGAATAAGGAAATCGTAAAGTGTCTGGATAGTGGTATCATTTACCCTATCTCTGATAGCCAGTGGGTTAGCCCCATTCACATTGTCCCCAAGAAATTAGGCATAACGATCCTCACTAACGAGGAGAACGAGTTAATCCCTACTCGCACCGAAACTGGGTGGCGTGTATGCATCGATTAAAGAAAACTCAACGCCGCAACGCGGAAGGACCACTTTCCGCTACCTTTCATTGACCAAATGCTTGAACGATTGGCCGGACATGAGTACTACCGCTTTCTTGATGGATACTCCGGCTATAATCAGATTCCCATCGCCGAAAAAGACCAGGACAAGAATGATCAGTCGAAAATACTGCATCTTTAAACCGGCAATTTCCCTATCATTTGCACTCATTTAGAAGTGTTCGGTATTCATATTACACATATTAGAAAATCAGTCGTAAAATATCAGATTGCATGTGTTAGACTTTAAAACGGGCACTATAAGGGAAATTGACTGCATTTCATAGCATGGCATCTGTAAGTCCACGGTAGCACCCCAGCCGTCTAACAGACGCCAAATGCGGAACAAAAACTTTTGACAACTGGCGCTATCGCGTACCGTAACCCGGATCTGCCATTAAAGCTAAAATAACATTCTACAAATTGGGTAGAAACGTTATACCGAATGATCCGAGTCCTTCGGTCTTCAACCATCATCCCACGCTTGTTGCGGCTGCTCCGATCTCCTTGAACTCCGGTCTTCTCGTCCAGGTGGCACCACATCGACGGATCTTTAAACGGGCTCCCGCCTCTGAACCGAAGCAACTCGATCGTCAAGTTTGCCAAAAGAGACGACCAAGATGAAGTAGAGAATGAGTAGAACACTTTGTCTCGTTACGTCCAAGGTCACAGACGAACGGATATGGAAGTTGCCTTTTGGATCGGGTAAAATAAGAAAGAGGCTAACTATTTTTCGTGAACCCGAATCTATCATAATCTTTTGCTAGTGAACAACAACCATGATCTCAAGTGTGAGAGAGAGAGGGGAGGGGCCGGCCACTTATAGGAGGTGGGGGGGTGAGTGTAGGAGGAGGGAGGTGACCACAAGAACAAATATCATGTGTGAACACAAAGTGTGAACACATAGTGTGAACACAAAGTATGAATACATTAAATGCAACCAATGAAACATCAACACAATTCAACCTAGTCACCTCTTCTAGAAACTTCTAGAACCTTCCACACTCATCTCAAGAAAAGATAAATCCGTCTTTAACCGAATGTTAAAAGACAGCTGATAGAAAACTGGAAACTGGCAACTTCCAAAAGTGATCCTGAAACGAATTTCAGGATAACCCCGTATCAGTATAAACATACCCGCATTTGTATTACGACCGAATACAAATGCAACTGAGACAAAGATATTATATCTACAAAGTATAATACTGGGTTCCGGCTTAAACCAAAGCCTACCAGTATTATCTGCCCGAAAAACGACACGTACGAAAACGCATGTGCTTTTTCCGAACCTTGCCATATCACCATGCGGCCTCTACAACGTTTCGCCCGAACTTGGGAAAGTGTCTATGGGGGACTCTAATGACTCATCAACACACTGGCACTGGGTATAACCCCTAGCACGTCAGAGGTACAAGCTGCACGTAACGTTTTGCCTATGTATTGATTGGAAGGGAAGCTGACGAGCGAACTCATCTATAAACCCTACTGAGCCTGACAGTGACAATGTATATACAGTCCAGTCCATTCGTCTAAAGAGTATCGCATATCGAGTCTAGGGGGGTGGACAAAGTCAGACCCCTAATAACGCGATAAATCGTGTCGGTATGAAGCCCATCACCTCCTGAGAAACTACTGATCCAAATCAGTAATTCTCCACTACCTCGGCCGAGGATTCCTAGTGATGGCCACCCGTGCATTGCGCGACATCAACCCCCAATACCGGGAGAGACGAATCCCCGACGATCCGCTCACTTGCCTCCAATGTGGCTCGGGACTGTACCCAAAAAAGACCTGTTTGCACGACTCCTTTGAGCCGTGGTAGGGTAGAAATCAAAGCACAGTGGGAACTCACACGAGACAAATGACGACCTCAGGTCGATGAACTAACCTGTACACATGTCACCAAGGAATTGCTATCTGACGATATGTATAATACCAACTAGCAGATTCCCGGCGAGTCCTGTCCGGTGTACTCAAAACTCAATGAGCACCTGTATACATATTAAGTTATCCAACTGACACCAGTGGCTTGTGAGACCGGCTACTGCCCCTCGTCGGGGTCTCGACTGCATACACTAGTCTACTCTGGAGTATCGATGCCCTGTCTCGAAACTCCCACGACTAGGGACACTTTTAAGGATGTGCTTACAGACCCCAGCTCCCACGTATATGATCACCATCATACTGCTGGCTGTCAAGCAGAATCCTATGGGCTCTATCAATCATGCAATAGCATGTATACGATGATAAAGACAAACCATATAGCATACTATCATCTTGAGTAAGACTGTCATATCGGTATAGGTCCTGCCTCAATCATTGCAATCACGTACCTGTGATCCAATAATTGACTTTGAGGGCACTATCTCCAACAGCATCATTCCTATATATCGCAACTTGTGTTTCGAAGTCTATGCATGACATTACAGAAGATCGGTCAAATTTACAAACGAAGACTGTTAAAAAGACGCCAACTCATGGATTTGGAATCTGTTATTAATATAGAGGGAATTACACAATTCAACATATCAGATAGCTATCCCAAAGGCAGCCCAAAGCATCTGAAGAAATTTGGCACATTAAGCCCCTCACGTGACCGCGGATCCGCGGCATAAGGAGGCACGTGCCGCGGATCTGCCGCAGCTTTGCCACATCATCACCCCAATTTCAGCCCATAACTCTACCTCAGTGTGTGCACTTCAGAAAGCTACTTCAATCTCCAGATTACTCCAGAACATTCTGGCAGATCAGCAAGTCATTGGGTTCTAAACTAAACACTCTTAGCTTCCTCAACAAGCTTCATCTAAACTCCATTAAGGACCTAGAACCTTCCCCCTAACCTCCTAGCTTAGGGTAGAAGCTAAGCCCTAACTAACTACTTCTAGAAGTCTCTCCCTATAACTAACTTTTGGAGGGAAAATTCAAATTTGAATTCCTAGAGCTAGGGTTTGGGAAACCTATAAAAAGACCCCTAGGCTCACTTGTTCAAGGTTGTTCATTAGTTGTTCCTAGTTCCTCAATTCAATTATTGTGGTTGTTTTTCATCTTCAACCCAACAACTACCACCTCAAAACCCTAACCCTAATCCCAATCAAGATCAAGAATTCAAGATCCTTTGAGTGCAAGCCAAGCAAGTCTTCAAGATCCTTTAGAAGCGGAACCGGAATTCAACGGAGCACGAGATCCAAGCGATACAAGACTCAAGGAGCCGAGCGATGCTAGATTCAACGAGCGAAGTTCCTACCTCTTGTAATTCTTGAGAGTTGTAACTACTTGTTGATGTAATAAAGGTGAAGATTCTTTAAACCTGCTTATTTTCAATTCAAGCATTATGATTCGTATTCAGTTCTTGAATGTATTCTTCGTGATGATGCTTGAATAAAACTCCGCTCGTGGAGGAATCGAAACGATTGTAGAATGATGATGTTGACGAATCTTAAAACGTTTTCTTAAGTCTTATTACAATTGTAAATTCTTGAAAATTGAATGATCGATAATCTAGATTGATGCGAATGCGTTCTTGATTCCTTTCGCACGATCTAGAGATCAACGATCGATCATCCGACTTTCAAGAAGCTATCTAGTGAATGTGATTCATCGAAAGGACAAAGGATAGGATGAGGAACCCTAATTCTTCGCAAGATCCTTGATCCTCGATGAATCTACATCGATTTAGCATCAACTTGTTAATGGATAAGAAATCGTATTCTTGAATCTTCTTCACATCTACAATTTACTCGATTCCTACGAGCTTTACTTCAAATCTTGAAACCTAAATTGATTGGAATTCTATCGATACTTGAATCTTGATGTTTATCATTTTCTTGATTCTTGATTAGAATATTGATACTTGAAACTCATCGATAAAAATCTTGAATCATGTTTTCTTTTCTTTTTCTATCAAATTTTCAATTCAAATAAAACAAGATACGAACGAATCGCGCAATCCCTGTGGACGATCCGCACTTACTAACGCGCTACAATCCGACACCGTTATTGACTGCGGTCAAATATTTTTGGTTGTGATTCTATTCATTTTCTAAACTGACAACGAGAAATTAAAAGATCAATCCAATGGCGCCGTTGCCGGGGATCGCGCGCTAATTCTTTCTTTATTTGAAATTTGAATTGAAAAATTTATTCCATTACAATTATGTGATCAAAATTCTCGCAAAACACTAAACGATTTGTTGTGGTTTATTGCAAGAAAATCTGGAGCTTGCTGTGCAATTGAAATATTTTTTGGAAATTTCCAGAGAGCTGGAGGAATCAACAGCAAGCTGCTGTTAAATTTTTTAACAGTGAACAGTACCAACAGCGGCTAAACCGCGGTCTAAGCGCCCTATTGCGGCGGTTCCGCGCCTTGGTGAAGGCCCGTCTGTACAATTTTGTTCACAGTAAGCTTCTATCTTTCTTATCTCCTTCTCTGTCTGCTCCAATTAACATTTTGTGCAGGCTTCTTTACAAAAATCGCAGCGCCGCGCAAAAAGAAAAAATTAAATTGTGCTTGTTTTGATTTTTGTGGTTGTTTGCATAATTAATACGGACATTAAGGGGCAAAGATCAAATCCAGATTAGGTGGGGAGTTCATTACCCTTCCTAAGCCCCGAAAATCGCAAAATTTGCATCCGCATTTACCCCAATTAACTAAAAGAAATCTAGAGATGACTCTAAGGACCGTCGCGCTCACTTAGGACAGAAGAAGGCCGTGGGTAATTCATTGCTTATCCGCGTTTCTCTTGTGGTGTCTAAGGCAAGTGTGTCGAAGGGTAGTTGTTACTTAATTAGGCCCACTACTTACGTAGTGGAGAACCTCCCACTTACCTGGCCACAGGAGAGACAAAGAGGCAGTGGAGGATTTATCCTGCGTCTTGTCTTTTGGATGTTAGGAGCGGACTAGAGATTTGACCTAGGTGACCCCTAGAATTAGGGTTTTGTGTGTTGCATTTGTTGTGATGCATCATTTTTTTTTCAAAAATCCGTATCTTTTTCAAAACAAACACCGCATTCATTCATTCATTACCCTAAATTATAAGCAACGCTGCCACTTGTACTAACCCTTTTTAGTGCAAGATAGGCTGGACACGGGATTCTAGTGCCCGTTTAGTCCGCGTACCCTTTATCGACTCCGAAGTTAGTATTTCTCCATTTACTTCTTCTTTACCCACAACCACACCCACATCGATGGATCCACTTCCATCGAATTTCTTTAACACTAATCTGCCACCGTCCGTTGGTGCGTAGAATCCACCCCGCATCTCTCTCCAAGAGAGGTGCTATCCATTGCGAGGTCCTCTTTCGACCTACTTATCCATTCCACCAGCCAACGGGGATAATTTTGAAATTAAACCCCAATACATCAATCTTTTACCCAAATTCCACGGACTCGAGACTGAAGACGCTTACGTTTTCATCACCAAATTTGAAAACGTATGCGCAATGATGGGTATGTCACAACTTTCAGTAGATGCTATGCGTCTACGACTTCTTCCATTTACTTTGTGCGATATGGCCGAGAAGTGGCTATATAACACTACCGCACACTCCATTACGAATTGGGAAGAATTCATCGTGGCATTTCTTAAGAAATTCTACCCTATGCAAAAGACAGCTCGAATCCGTAGCGAACTGAATCAATTTACCCAGCTCCCTACTGAACCATTTTCAAAATGCTTTGAACGTTTCAAGGATCTATTGGTTCAATATCCTCATCACGGCATCCCGAGATAGGATCTTTGCCGAATCATTTATGAGGGTATTAACCCAAACACTAAACAGAACCTTGAAAACATGTGTCAAGGTACTTTTATGACCAAGGATGATGGGGATGCTTGGAAATTTTTAGAAGAGTTCGCTGAAAAATCACTACAGTGGGAGAGTGGAACCCAATCATTGAATAGGGGTGGCGTACACCAAATAGATGTGTCCATAGGTGTTCGAACTGAGATGGCAGCAATCTAAAAAAGCACGATGCTATGGAACACAAATTTTCAGCAGCCTCCCTAAACCCAATGTCGGTCCCCAAAATTGTATGTGGCTGCTGTTCTGATCCGTCTCATTTAACGGAATAATGTCCATTAAACTCTCAGTTTCAAGGTCATGAGCATACAAATGCCGCATTTCAAAGACCTCGAAACGATCCATATTCTTCCACGTACAATCAGGGTTGGAGGAATCATCCGAATTTTGCTTGGAACCAACAACAACAATCTCATCAAAACACGGTTCTAAGCCAAAATAATTTCCAAAGGGCTCTTCCACCAAAACAGCAACCACTTCAACTCACTCAGCACCCCTACCAGTCACAAAATTTTCAAAACCAGGTCAACACTCCTGCACAGTCTAATCCTATGCAGTTGACCGGTTCTGACGAACTCTCTCAATTCACTCAAACCATGAAATCACTTTTGTGAAATTTCATAGAGGTTTCGGCTGAGGTTAGATCTTCCGTCAGTGAGATAAAGAAAAACTCAGCGTCCAAAGCTGAGAGTATCAGATCGATGGAAGCTGAAATCGCACGACTTAAAGCCGAAATGAGTGCGAGAGAAAAAAGGAAACTTCCGTCTCAACCCCTACCGAATCCTGGGCATTACAATGTAAATGCCGTCACAACATTGAGATCGGGAAGAGTGCTGAATAACCATGTCGGGGAAGGAATTGATGATATTGAAAATCCTATCAATAACACCCCGGCTGAGACCTTTCCTCACACACACACTTCTACTTCTGATCCTTGTTCTTCTACCCCACCGCCTTCTCGCGAGCCTATTCTCCATTTCCCACTAGGCTCGACACCTCAGTATAGCTCCTCTAGTTCTCCACAGACGATCCCCACTCCTCTTTTGGGATCACGTCTACCCCATTTTCCTTCTCCTATGATGGACCCAGCGCTTATTGCGAAAGCTCCTTACCCGAATCGGTTAAGGGGTAATAAAATGAGTCCTCATATGGAGAAAATTATGGAAATGTTCAAACAGGTTAACATCAACATCCCTCTCCTAGATGCTATTCAACAAGTCCCCGCTTATGCGAAAATTCTTAAGGACTTGTGCACTAGGAAGAGGAAGACTCAAGTGCCGAAGAAGGTCTTCATGTCTAATAATATTAGCACTGCTTTTATCCCCCAGCTACCAAAGAAACGTAAGGACCCAGGATGTCCTACGATATCGATTTCTATTGGGGGTAAAAACATAAATCGTGCTCTTTTAGACCTTGGCGCAAGTGTTAACCTACTTCCATATTCTGTATATGAGCAACTAGGGATTGGAGAGCTGAAACCTGCTCACTGCACTCTCCAAATGGCAGAGCGTTCAATCACCAAACCAAGGGGTGAACTAGAGGATGTGTTGATAAAGGTCGGGGAATTTGTATTCCCTGTGGACTTCATTGTTCTCGATACACAACCTGTAGCGAACCCCCGGGGCCAAATTCCAGTGATTTTGGGTCGTCCTTTCCTTGCCACTTCCAACGCTGTTATCATCTGTAGAAATGGTTCAATGCACTTATCATTTGTAAATATGACCATTGAACTAAACATCTACAAAGTTGGAAGTCAGCCATCAGAACCCTCTGCTCATATTCTTGATGTGTGCTCTGTCCACGAGATCGCTCCCGATAGTTGCGGAGCTGAGGAACTTTGCTTTAAAGATCTCGACGACACTACCACATCACTGTTTGATCTCACACATGATCTTAGTGAGGACACTTTTCCTACACTTGAGTCCTACACTCCTGACTTTTCTCCACCCGAGTCTGTATCATTCACAGGCTCTGAGCTTCTTCGCGACTCCAAAACGTTTTCTTAAGTCTTATTACAATTGTAAATTCTTGAAAATCGAATGATCGATAATCTAGATTGATGCGAATGCGTTCTTGATTCTTTTCGCACGATCTAGAGATCAATGATCGATCATCTGACTTTCAATAAGCTATCTAGTGAATGTGATTCATCGAAAGGACAAAGGATAGGATGAGGAACCCTAATTCTTCGCAAGATCCATGATCCTCGATGAATCTACATCGATTTAGCATCAACTTGTTAATGGATAAGAAATCGTATTCTTGAATCTTTCTCACATCTACAATTTACTCGATTCCTACGAGCTTTACTTCAAATCTTGAAACCTAAATTGATTGGAATTCTATCGATACTTGATTCTTGATGTTTATCATTTCCTTGATTCTTGATTTGAATAGTGATACTTGAAACTCATCGATAAAAATCTTGAATCATGTTTTCTTTTCTTTTTCTATTAAATTTTCAATTCAAATAAAACAAGATACGAACGAATCGCGCAATCCCTGTGGACGATCCGCACTTACTAACGCGCTACAATCCGAAACCGTTATTGATTGCGGTCAAATATTTTTGGTTGTGATTCTATTCATTTTCTAAACCGACAACGAGAAATTAAAAGATCAATCAAAGACCACATTCACTTGTCCTTTCGGCACGTTTGCATATCGTCGCATGCCTTTTGGGTTATGCAATGCGCCCGCTACCTTCCAGCGGTGTATGATGGGAATCTTCTCAGACATGTTGGAAAAATTCCTGGAGATCTTCATGGACGATTTCTCCATCTTCGGCGATTCCTTTAATGAGTGTTTGCTGCATCTCAACGCTGTCCTTACCCGATGTAAAGACAAGAACCTCACTTTGAATTGGGAGAAGTGCCACTTCATGGTGCGCGAAGGTATTGTCTTAGGACATATCATTTCGCAAAATGGCATAGAGGTTGACAAAGCAAAGATTGAGGTCATTTCGAATCTCCCTCCTCCCAGATGCGTCAGAGACATTCGATCCTTCCTTGGCCATGCCGGTTTCTATAGAAGGTTTATCAAGGACTTTAGCAAGATTGCTAGGCCCTTGACTCTTCTACTGGCCAAGGACACATCATTCGACTTCAACTCGAGCTGTGTGACTGCGTTCGAGTCATTAAAAAGATCACTCGCTTCTGCTCCCGTTCTTTCTTCACCTGACTGGACGCACCCATTTGAGATTATGTGCGATGCATCTGGCTTTGCTATTGGTGTTGCCCTAGGACAACACATAAAAAAGGTGCCGCACGCAATCTATTATGCTACCCGAACCCTGAGCGACGCCCAACTTAATTATACAACAAATGAGAAGGAATTCTTGGCTGTTGTATTTGCTTTAGAAAAGTTCAGGCCCTACCTCATCGGCTCTCCAGTCATTGTCTACACAGACCATTCTGCTCTGCGCCATCTTTTTGCGAAGAAAGATGCAAAATCTCGGCTAATACGTTGGATCCTCTAGCTTTAAGAGTTTGACCTTGTCATCAAGGACAAAAGAGGATGTGAAAACGTAGTTGCCGACCATCTCTCACGACTTCCTTCTTCGCCGTCGCCTCAACTTCCGATCAACGACGTTTTTCCGGATGAACAACTCTTGACATTATCTCGTGAACCCTGGTTCGCAGATATTGTGAATTATTTGGCCACAGGATTACTACCGACTGAATGGTCAAGTCAGGACAGGCTACGATTCTTATCCCAAGTAAAACACTTTTACCGGGACGAACCCTATCTGTTCAAGTACTGTCCCGACCAGATTATTCGTCGGTGTGTCCCTGACGATGAATTCAAGAGTGTGCTGTCATTTTGCCACGATCAAGCATGTGGCGGGCATTTTGGCCCCAGAAAGACAGTTGACAAGATCTTGCAGTGTGGTTTCTACTGGCCACAACTCTTCAAAGACGCTCATGGCTACTGCAAGACTTGCTCCCGGTGCCAACACTTGGGCCGGATATCCAGGAGGAACGAGATGCCGCTCCAACCAATCTTGGTTATAGAGATTTTCGACGTTTGGGGGATAGATTTCATGGGGCCGTTTCCCAGCTCTTTTGGGAACTTGTACATCCTTCTCGCTGTTGATTACATCTCTAAGTGGGTCGAGGCTGTGCCCGGCCGGACTAATGACAACAAGGTTGTCGTTTGGTTTCTTAAAGAAAACATTTTCTCCCTGTTTGGGCACCCCCGAGCGATCATTAGCGACAATGGAACTCATTTCTGCAATAAGACTTTTGAGGCCTTGATGCGGAAATATTCCATTAATCATAAGCTATCTACACCCTACCACCCCTAAACCTGTGGGCAAGCCGAAGTTTCAAATCGGCAAATCAAGCAGATACTGGAGAAGACAGTTTCCAAGAACCGTAAGGATTGGTCGTTGAAACTCACCGATGCCCTTTGGGCATTTCGAACTGCTTATAAGACCGATCTTGGCATGTCTCCCTATCGGCTTGTGTACGGAAAGGCTTGCCACCTCCCTGTGGAAATAGAGCATCGCGCATTTTGGGCGATAAAGGAGCTGAATCTGTCTCTCGAAGATGCGGGCAGCAATCGGAAGCTGCAGTTGAACGAATTGAGCGAGCTTAGGGAAGAGGCTTACGAAAACGCGGTTGTCGTTAAGAACCGAACGAATGTGTTTCACGATAAACACCTTTTGCGCAAAACTTTCACACCTGGTCAACAGGTGCTTTCTTTACGACACCCGGCTACACTTCCATCCAGGAAATCTCAGATCTCGCTGGAAAGGGCCGTATTTTGTGCGGAATGTGTATCCGCATGGCGCTGTGGATTTGGAGAATCCAAAGGACGGTTCATTTTTCAAAGTAAACGGACACCGACTTAAACCGTACCTTAGCGTCGAACCAACAGAGAAGCTCCTGGTCTTACAGGAGCCGGTTTACCCTGCATAATCTTCCTCTACCTACCACCAAACTTCAGTTATCCAGCCATGAACAGTGGACACTGTTACAAATAAGTTTGGGGGTATGTATATACCTTTTTGTATATATTTGTAGATATTCTTTTCCATTTTTACTATTTTTCTTTTTCTTTGAAAAAAAACAAAAAAAAAATTGTGTATCTAACCGACAATTTTGACCTTTCAATGATCTCTTCATGCAATGACAGTGAGGACAATGTCCAGTTTAAGTTTGGGGGTACGCTCGGTACGCATTTCTAACCTTCGCATTCATATGTATATTTTGCATCTGCATATTAAAATCCATAAAATCCATAAAAATCAGAAAATTTTCTAAAAACATAAATACTTTTCTGTCAAGTTAGCTAGTGGGAGAACTCTGATTCAACATTTCGACGGTTTTGTTTGATAAGATAAGAATAACTAAATCTTATTTTTAGATTTTGAAAACCTGAAAGATAACTCTCCTTTGAAGTTAACTATAGCTGATATACGTCTTTACATCACACTACACGTGTCGTGAGTTTTGGAAATTAGATGACAAGTCTATTATGTCTAAAAACTTCTAAATGGATAAATGATTTTCTGAGGATCAAATAGGTTTGTTCTGAAATAAGTAATATCAAGAATAGTTTATAAAGTGAAGTGAATATGAAGGAATGTTATTGATGACTTAATTGGAACTAAGTCTGAAAAATAACCCATCTGGAACTTGATTGGAATGATTACACACCGAACCCACTAAACACATCTTTTATCCAAAAAAATAATTGAACTGCTGGTTATATCTCCGTTCGCATTGAATCATCATGATTTTCACGCTAAATTGTCTTTTGTTTTTGGACCTAGGTAACTTGAGTAATTAAGTCCGCTGATGTGTCTCTACACTTAATGCCCTAAAGCCAACTGGTTTGGGAGCATTGGCCCAAAGCTCGTTAAGAAGCCTAGAAAGTCCAGATTAAAACAAAGTCAAGCAAGTGTTCTCTCCGAGTTAAAATTCCTAATGGTTCTTTGTGTGAGAATTATCTTGACAAAAGACAGGTTTTATATAAAAAAATATATTTCTAGCGGAGATATGAAGCTTTTATTCTATGATAAAGACTATTGCACGTTCACAGAGGTATGTATGAAATGAAAACAAGAAAAAGGTGGAGTGAAAAATAAGACCTAGTTTCCTGTTAAGGAAGATAGAAATTCTGAAGTTGAAACTTTACTGGAAAACCAAACTTGAAAAAAGCTTAACTCTTTATAAAACTTATGTGATCCTTTCAAAATTCTTATCTGGGCTTTATTGTGTGACATGATGACTTTAACCGATCCTTCTGGAACTTAACGACAATATTTGCACTGCACGTAAAGACATATAAAATCTTAAGTTAAATAAGAAGTAAGGTATGAAAAATAAAGGTTCGATAGACTAGGCTTAGGATAATAGACTTGTTATTTTCTGAAACAAAACCCTTGGGTTTTGAATCATAGTTATTTTGCAAAGCTAGCTTGACCGGATTTTTTGGGTAGTATCCGCTGAAAACCCTCAGGAGACAACACTCCTCATACTAGGGACACCTAGAGGTTTAACGGCTTGTTGCACATGCTCAGTGCAATCGCGTTCCCTGCGAAAGTGAGGTTAGGATTTTTTGTGAATAAATTGGCTTTGCTCGGGACGATCAAATGATAAGTTTGGGGGTATTTGTTCATATCAGATTTTTGCATTTTTATACCGCCCAAGTTTGATCACATTGCTTATCGGTAGGTACTCTTGAGCAGTGTTTGCTAGTCAATTGCAGGATACAGGTTTTCGTCTCTAAACAGTGAAATTGATGGAAAAGCACGACAAATTACGGATTACTGCCAACCAAAGATAAAACACAGGTCTCCGCTCTCTATCCGTATATTGCCGCACACCAGTTTAAGGGACAAAATGGTAAATCGATGTCATTTTCATGCACAAAGCTCAATGTCAACATAAGATCCAACATATCTACGCGGAGCTCGAGGAAATCATGGCAAAATATCCACATCAAATCACCTTTTGATCTGCTGAAATTCTGGAAAAATTGTGAAGAGATTCTGAGAAACAACATATACCACACTGAAGGGTACTGCAAACCAAGGGAAATCACCAAAATTGAAGGCCTAAGCCTCCTAAATGGCCGCGGTTCCGCGGCATAAGCATGGTTAGGCTGCGGAACCGCGGCCGTACGGTGTCGGCAATTGACCTATTTTCAGGGGCGTTTTGGTCATTTCATTTTTGTAACACGACGATCCAATATAACATATCACAGCAACACATAATATCTCATATCATCAACGTAAGCAAGTATGCGTATCCCGATTGTCGTTGATGTATAGCAACGAAGCCGGCGATACACCACATACTACGCTTACGGTCACAGAAAAGAAAGTGTAAAACTACAACAGTTGGAATCCGCAACCTCTTTAGACATCACATGCCTAACCAAATGAATTCCTTAGACATCGCAAGCCTAACAATTATCAACCCCGCATTTTAGTCTCTTTATCGAAAACTCTTTTCAATATCAAGTCGGGCAATTCAACAAGATTCCCGACATCCTGATCGAATGCTCGTCGCAAATTTTAGTAGACGGTCGCACCCTGAGATGCCGTCGACGAAGTGCACTAAGGCGGAACACCGCTGCCGCGAGCACTCGAACGGATGCTTTCGGCGACGGGGTTCTTCTACAGTCACTTGGTCGGGGCTATGGGGCGTAGCTGTCTATTAAGTTTACCTGGCGAGTATCCGCGTACACTACGTGATTGCGACGGACTTTTGATCACATCAAAATTCAGTGGCAACCGATCATTTGAGAATAAACTGCTAAATTTATAACATTCAAATTAGTTATCTCATAACTACCTGTGGATTCCAAATATTGTATCACATTCCTGATAAATAGATAATGTTAAACTTTCCGATCGAATAATCAATCACCCAGGTTTTTCTAAATAGCTCAACACTTGAGCGGAGTTTTAAAACATCTATCACATGCCACAGTACCAATAGTCCAGCCGTAGAAGGGTCAAGCCAACGCCTCACATGTGGCACGCCGTACTGCCACAAACCCTAAGGTTCAGAGGCAGTTCAAGATGGTCACATAATCGAGTTAAGGTTTGCTGTCTTCTAGAGGGTCCACCGCGTTACTTGCACGACTTAGAAAGTTTCAAACTCGAGAAAAAAATCCAACTTTTGAAAAATTTTCCGACAGGGGAAGAAGTGAGTTATTGATATCTGTTCGAACTTTTTAACAGTTTCTAAAATTATCCGGAAAAAATTAAACAAAGTTAAATTATCCGATCGAATCAACAAGTCCCCAATACAACCCTAGAAAACTCAACACTTGAGTGGAATTAAAAAATTCCCAGAAAAAATTGCCAAGAAAGGACCTAAGAATAAATTCATGAAATTACAGGGACTAAGTCATAATTTGGGCCGCGGAACCGCCGCCAAACCCTTGGTTTGGCCGCGGTTCCGCGGTCAAATAGTTTACTCAGTGAACCGTACTTCACAGTAATTCTTAGTTTTTCCTGCTTGTTTTTCCGAGCATTTTTAATTCATAAAAAATCATAGTTTTGAAAAATGTACAGAGAAGGGTAAACATCGGGGTTTCCGGGTTCGATCGGACTTTAAACTTCATCTAGACTTCGCCTAAAGCTCTAGCTTGGCTCTGATACCACTGTTGGGTTGTTCGACACGGCTAAAATTTTAATCGGGCATGGTTGATGCCTCGTAGACCCTTGTATGCGTGCCTAGCAACCCTACAGCATATATCCGGCCGATATCTCATATCGCAAGGATAATGCGGTATGTGATACCGTATTGGATTCTCGCAATATGAGATATCGGCCGGATATATGCTGTACGATTGCTAGGCACGCATACAAGGGTCTATGAGGTATCAACCATGCCCGATTAAAATTTTAGCCATGCCGAACAACCCAACAGTGGTATCAGAGCCAAGCTAGAGCTTTAGGCGAAGTCTAGACGAAGTTTAAAGTCCGATCGAACCCGGAAACCCCGATGTTTACCCTTCTCTGTACATTTTTCAAAACTATGATTTTTTATGAATTAAAAATGCTCAGAAAAACAAGCAGGAAAAACTAAGAATTACTGTGAAGTACGGTTCACTGAGTCAACTATTTGACCATGGAACCGCGGCCAAACAAAGGATTTGGCGGCGGTTCCGCGGCCCAAATTATGACTTAGTCCTTGGAATTTCATGAATTTATTCTTAGGTCCTTTCATTGCAATTTTTTCTGGGAATTTTTTAATTCCACTCAAGTGTTGAGTTTTCTAGGGTTGTATTGGGGACTTGTTGATTCGATCGGATAATTTAACTTTGTTTAATTTTTTCCGGATAATTTTAGAAACTGTTAAAAAGTTCGAACGGATATCAATAACTCACTTCTTCACCTGTCGGAAAATTTTTCAAAAGTTGGATTTTTTTTCTCGAGTTTGAAACTTTCTAAGTCGTGCAAGTAACGCGGTGGACCCTCTAGAAGACAACAAACCTTAACTCGATTATGTGACCGTCTTGAACTGCCTCTGAACCTCAGGGTTTGTGGCAGTACGGCGTGCCACATGTGAGGCGTTGGCTTGACCCTTCTACGGCTGGACCATTGATACTGTGGCATGTGATAGATGCTTTTAAACTCCGCTCATGTGTTGAGCTATTCGGAAAAACCTGGGTGATTGATTATTCGATCGGAAAGTTTAACATTGTCTATTTATCAGGAATGTGATACAATATTTGGAATCCACAGGTAGTTATGAGATAACTAATTTGAATGTTATAAATTTAGCAGTTTAGTCTAAAATGATCGGTTGCCACGGAATTTTGATGTGATCAAAAGTCCGTCGCAATCACATAGCGTACGTGGATACTCGCCGGGTAAACTTAATAGACAGCTACGCCCCATAGCCCCGACCAAGTGACTGTAGGAGAACCCCGTCGCCGAAAGCATCCGTTCGGGTGCTCGCGGCAGCGGTGTTCCGCCTTAGTGCACTTCGTCGACGGCATCTGGGGGTGCGACCGTCTACTAAAGTTTGCGACGAGCATTCGATCAGGATGTCGGGAATCTTGTTGAATTGCCCGACTTGATATTGAAAAGTGTTTTCGATAAAGAGACTAAAATGCGGGGTTTATAATTATTAGGCATGCGATGTCTAAGGAATTCATTTGGTTAGGCATGCGTTGTCTAAAGAGGTTGCGGATTCCAACTGTTGTAGTTTTACACTTTATTTTCTGTGACCGTAAGCGTAGTATGTGGTGTATCGCCGGCTTCGTTGCTATACATCAACGACAATCGGGATCCGCATACTTACTTACGTTGATGATATGAGATATTATGTGTTGCTGTGATATGTTATATTGGATCGTCGTGTTTTGAATAGCCGGGAGTTTTATGTGAGATGAGAGTTTTTCTTTTTCATTCATGTAAAATTCATTTGTATGTAATATTCTTTTATTGGGACACTTCCGGGCTGAGGATGATGTCACCGTTGTATATTATTTACATTTCCGCATTAGGTAGACCCAAGGCGAGGAGCACAAGTAACCGGGTTTTGGGGTCCAGTGGGAGACCATCTCGAGGAGTCGAGACCGGGTCTCCTAACCCTGGAATTGGCAGAGTTGCTTGCCGCTCTCGTAGGGGTCTAGGGATGTGGGTTTGGCTATTCATCGTGACCGTGGAATCCGTGTTTTATACTGGCTCGTATTGAAAACACGGACGTCCTAGTATATCCAATATTTCATATATGTTCTTCTACTGCAATGTTCTGTGATGAGATCATATTACTGCCTGAGACGAATGTTTATATTATATATATGGGATATATGTTATATTGCAGATTTCGTTTCAAAAGAGATGCTTGTAAAGCATAATAAAATGGGACTTCATTAATGAGATTAATGAAACTAAAAGAAACCTAAGATGTTGTGGAATCGAATTTTCAAAAATAGGTAGCTACAGTTCTTGCTTTCAATCGCGGTGTTCCTTGTAGAACATCCTGCACCTTATTCGATAAGGAAAGGGCCGAGATCCTTTCACCGGGAGTGACCCCTATAGCGATAACTGGCAGATGCTACAAACTCGGTTTGTCTTTTGATTGCTTTTGGAGTTTTTGCTTTGCATAGTGGTATATATGATATATCCTGCACCTTATTCGATGAGGAAAGGGCCGACGATCCCTTCACCGGGAGTGACCCCTTTAGCAAAACTAGAAAAGCCTCAAAAACACTCCATTTAAAATCACTCGATTCTACAACGATATCAAGTTCATTACGCAAAGGGTTTTCTGAAAAACCCGTCGTAGCCCTCCGTCATTTTAGATAAGTACTGGTTAGTATTCGTGCTGCGTTTGTTGACCTTAGCCAATGCGTAGTGTGCGGTAGCTGATTAGTGCTTATCTGTATAAGCATATGATGCGATTGAGTTAGGGTAGTTGTGCGACTTTGTTGACCTTAGCCAAGGGTCGTGCGGGTGGGTTTAATTCAATCGGGAAATGACGGATTGAACTTGGCTAGCACTTATGATTTGTTGACCTTAGCCAAGGTCATAAGATGA
Source organism: Agapanthus africanus (assembly GCA_030015575.1). Classification (NCBI taxonomy): domain Eukaryota; kingdom Viridiplantae; phylum Streptophyta; class Magnoliopsida; order Asparagales; family Amaryllidaceae; genus Agapanthus; species Agapanthus africanus. The sequence goes on from CM057340.1 coordinate 244,168,493, forward strand.
TAGGGGCAAAATATTATTGGGAATTTCAAGTGTTGAAATTTACAATGAGATTGCATACCTTCTATGAGATAGTTGGATCCCGATACCCGCTGCGAGTAAGAGTTACTCCTTGGTGAGTTTTACACATTACAATTAGCTGATCAAGTAGGTGTCTAGAAAGGTGTTAATGGGGTTACGCCCCTTGGAAAACAAGGTTTACTTTAATTAGGTTCGTGCGAAAGCACGGGGGACCTCCCTCAAAGTACCGACACTGGCCTGGCTGAAAAATTGGCGAACTTGTAGCGTGTAATTAATCCCGGCTAGTCCTTCCTTTTAGGGTTTGAAGGAAGATTTGATTAAAACAGTGGGAGACATCCTGATTAGATATATTAGATAACCAATCTAATCTTGCAAGAGCATACGCTGAGTGTTTTCTTCTCTCTTTCCTGCTAGCGACCATATCATGCCTTAATCAAGATAATAATTCGGATATATTGACCGAACCCGCTTGTTATACTGAGCTGGGGAACGTTGGTCCCGCTCCGACTTATAATTGTTATAAGACAGAGCAGGAAATTGGGGAATACCAGATTTCCCGTGCCGCCCAAACGAAGAAAGTACATGCTGATGCATCTTCTTCGGGTGTGTTTATTACAGAAAACTGTTTCTCAGTATCCTTTACGTCCTGGGTATGAGATACCGGATCAGGATCCCGCATATGTAATCTGTTACATGGGCTACAGAAAGGTAGAGAACTGAGAACGGGTGATAACTTTCATGAGATAGAAATGGTGTAAGTGTTGCAGCCAAGTCTGTTGGTCACTATCACCCTGTATTACCAGAATACATTGATTCTGAACAAATGTTATTAGATACCGAACCTGATATACAACATCATATCAGTCTCTTTATTAGTAAAGAAAGGATATAATTTTGTATTGTTGGATAATGTTTTGAACATTTCCTATATCAAGAGTTGATCGGTTCAGGCACGTTATCTAAAAGCATTGACGTTCTAAATCAAACTACAGTTCTTAGTATACAGAACACACACAAGAAGAAGAGTTCAGAAATGAACGCATCCTTCTTGAGGCATTGTAGACTAGGTCATATCAATGCGCCCCGACTAGCTGAAGTTACATTAAGATGCATATTTAAATTTGTTTGAATTTACATCTTGTGAAACTTTCCGGTCATGTCACAAAGATAAGATGACCATAGCTCTGTTTATTGGAAACAGAGAAAGAGTTAGTGAACTCTTGGAATTGATACATGCTGATGTATGAAGGTCCCCTGTCTACATATGCCAAGACCGGTTCTTTGTACTTCATTTGATTCTCTGATGATCTCTCAAGATTCAGACATATGTTCCTGTTGAAACACAAGTCCGAACCTTTTGAGATATTCACAGAATATAAGTTAGAAGTAGAGAACCAAAATACGCACTAGTAAAATAGGGGGTTGCCCCTACGGATATTGAAATCCGTAGGGGCAGATTTAACTTGGCCCTACGGATTAATCCGTAGGGCTAAAAGGTTGCCCCTACGGGCAAAGACGTCCAAGAATAAAAATATTAATTCTTAATTTGGTGTTTGCCCCTACGGAGCCGCAAACAAAGGACCTACGGGTATATCCGTAGGGGCAACTAAATATCAAATTACTAAAGCACAGATCGATCGCCTACGCTCACAATTTCTTTCTCTCTCGATCTCGATCGCGCGCGAAAATAAGACCCAAATCGCCACGCCGTCGTCGCCAACGTTGTTCTCCTCGTCGCCACCGCCGGTTTCGTCGCCACCGCAGTTCTCGTCGCCACCGCGGTTCAGGTCGTCGCCACCGCCGTTCAGGTCGTCGCCCCAGCCCCAGCAGCCGTTCAGGTGAGTAAATCTCGAGGTAAATTAAAGAATTTTTGGATTATTTTGGGCTTAGGGTTCATGGCGCGCGAGTTGGGGTTGGGCAGGGGTCGCGGTCGCGGTCGCGGTCGGGGTCGGGGTAGGGTTAGGGTTGGGGCAGGGGCTGGGCTGCGGGGTCGGGGTCGAGTTCGGGGTCGGGGTAGGGTTAGGGTCTGTAAGTGCACGGCGGCGCCCCGGCCGTCAATCCGACGGCCAAAAGCAGAAGCGGTGAAAAACATTAAATTTTGCGGACTTAGCAAACCGGCACCACAGCGCACTAAACACCCGGATCGTAACCACTAACAAGTCCTAGCTAACTAGAAGAAGGGTTAGAGAGATATACCGACAGATCCGAGTCCTCCGGTCTTCTCGTCGTCGTCCCGATCTCCTGCGGAATGTGCCGTCTCCTCCTCGTCGCCGGAAGTGCACCACATCGCCTACTTCTTTTACGGGCTCCCACCTCAATGCCGAGGCAACTCGGGCACGAAGCCGGCTACTCGACGTGCCCAAGATTCGCTGTAGAATATGTAGTCCTCAAGTCTCACTTTGGGGTTGTAGGAATTGCCTTTTGGTGGAGGAAATGATATGAGCTTGTGGAGATGAAACATATGGGATTTTACAAAGCTAGAATGATAAAAATCCCACCCCAAGAATTTTGGACAGCCCCTTCCCTCAATGAGGCCGGCCATGTATATGGTGGTGGAGAGAGTGAAAGAGTGAGAGAGTGTCAAAAAGATGGGAGCCATTCTCATATCATGCAAGAGAGAGAAAGGAAAAAACTCATCATGAAAAGAAATGATCATCAAAACAAACCCACACTCCACACACTAATCATCAACAACCATGATGCTTACAAAGTCAAGCCATCATGAAGTGATCAAGTCAAAAAGGTCAAGGTATGGTGCTCATCATGAAAACTATCATGATGCAACAAGAATGCAAATGACCCCTCCACAACCACTTATTTGCAACAATGCAAATAAGCCCTCCTCCACCAATCTTCGGCCAATGAACGGAACAAAGGAAATTGGCCGAAACGGAAAGCAAACTGGCAACTCCAGAAAACTGGTCCCGTAATAAATTACGGGAAAACCCCGAAACTGTGCATACACACCCGCATCTGTATTTCGACCGAAATACAAATGCAATGAGACAAAATCTACACTGTACTATACTAGGATCCGGCTTATACCAAAGCCGGCTAGTAATATCCGTTCGATCCTGATCCGTGCAATACCGCACGTATCTGATCGAACCCTGCCATATAACCATACGGCCTATAGTACAGACTGTCCGATCCTGATCCGTGCAATACCGCACGTATCTGATCGGACCCTGCCATATCTCCATACGGCCTCTACAACCTTTCGCCCGAAAGCTGAGTAACTGAATGTGGGGGACTCTAAAGACTCGTCAACACCTCGGTTGTGGATTTAACCACTAGCACGTCAGAGGTATAAGCCAATACGTAACGGGCTACCAAGTATTGACAAAAAGGGACGTCCGTGAGCGAACTCAGCCTGACAACCCTACTGAGCCTGTCAGTGACAATATCCGTGTAGTCCGGTCCGTTCGTCTATGAGTATCGCATGGCGGGCCTAGGGGGTTGGTAAAAGTCAGACCCCCAAAAGCGGTACAAGTCGTGTCGAAGTGTAGCCCAGAACACCCTGAGATACTACTGGAATACCTACCAGTAAATCTCCTTGCCTTGGCCAAGGACTTTGTGTAATGGCTCTCCTAGACACAGCACGACCTCACCCCCAATACCGGGAGAGACGAACCCCTGAAGATACGCTCACTGCCTCCATGTGGCTCGGGACTGTACCCAACTAAAACCTGTTTGCACGACTCCTTTGAGCCGTGGTAGGGCAGTAATCAAAGTACAGTGGGAACTCACACGAGACAAATGACGATCCCCAGGTCGATGAACTAACCTGCACACATGTCACCAGGGAACTGCCATCTGACGTCTGGTATATGACCAACTAGCATGTTCCCGGCGAGTCCTGTCCGGTGTACTCATAACCCAATGAGCACCTGTATACATCTTAGGTGATCCAACTGACACCAGTGGCTTGTGAGACCGACCACCGCCCCTCGTCGGGGTCTCGACTGTATACACTAGTCTACTAATGGAGTATCGATGCCCAGTCTCGAAACTCCCACGACTAGGGACCTTTTAAGGATAAGCTTATAGACCCCCAGCTCCCACTTATATGATCGCCCTCATACTGCTGGTGGTCAAGCAAGAATCCTAGGGGCTCTATCAACGTGTAATAGCGACGTGTCAGGTCACCTAAAGCAGTACACGATGATAAAGGTAAACCAGATAACATACTATCATCTCGAGTAAGACTGTCCTACCGGGATAGGTCCTCCCTAATTGACTCTGAGGGCACTATCTCCAACAGGGTCGGGGTCAGGGTAGGGTCAATTTATCCAATTTTTTATTGAGGGTGCGGCTGCGGCTGGGGCTGGGGCTACGGGCTGGGGCTAGGGCTGGGCTGCGGCTAGGGCTAGGGTTGGGGCTCGGGCTCGGGCTACGGCTAGGGCTAGGGTTGGGGCTGGGGCTCGGGCTGCGGCTAGGGTTGTGCGTCCTCCAGAGGGCGATCATAGGATCGGTGAAGTGAGGTGGCTGGATATGAGATACGATGGATTTCCATGTGTTCAATGGAATGCTGAGGGTCAGAGTCGGTTATTCATATATCTCCCAAAAAAGAATGAGTTTGTTATCAAAGGTGTATTGACTTCTACATCAAGGAATATCAGTTATATGTCATCCAGTGACTAAGTCTGTTTCTGGCCCAACCATATTTATGAATCGTTTCTTCTTTTTCCTTCTTACGTATATTTACTAGTTCAGACTGTATGCACCTCTGCAATCAACGCCGAGAACTTGTACATTATAGGTTAATAGACATATGCTATGAAATCACGGTGCATATCGAATTCATGATATGTTATAGTCCCTCATTATTTTTACTGTGGTGAGAAAGCAGTCGCTGGTGGCCATAAGCCATAGAATTGGCAGTTGTCTTACCTGCGATAACATCTTACAAATCATCAGTAGACATCTCTGTTATATTAATCTTTTAATGTCTGCATGCATGCATGTTTATTTGCATATTTCCACTTGTTTGTGCCATAGTTTTTGTGTGCGTGTGTGCGTGTGTGCCACAGTTATATTTACTTCTACATCAAGGAATATCAGTCGCATGGCAGGATTTAGTCCGGTTTTGGCCTAACCGCATTTATAAATTTGTCTTTTAGATGTTTTTCTGAGTGTCACATCGTTCTCACCCAAGTTTGTAAGCCATGTTCATTATTCTTGCAATTCTTTTAACTTGAATATGCCAGTTATTGTTCCGTTTAGTATAAAGTTGCAACAAAGAGTCTCTGTTAGCACTTCCATGCACCCTTTACATGTTTTTATCATATCCACTCCTATCTATCGAGAAAGTCAACATCTTCTGGTATTTGTTTTCAAAAAGAAAAGATAAGAGAGGAAAAGATATTTGTCCGTCTCATATTTGAGCCATACTTTTGATTTTCTTGCAGATTCTTGGTTGATTTTCTGTGATAATTCATAAACATAGTAATATTTGTAATGTTTCTTCTTGTTAGTCTACCTTTCCTCTTATGAATGCCAACACTGTTTTTGCCCTCCTTTTCTTCGGGGCACATGATATCTTGCACCTCTCCTCTCGAAAACTTATTTCTCTTTTATTTTCTATATCTTTATTTTATTTTATCTTATTTGCTACGCTTTGTTTTGTTTTATTATATTTTTCCTCTGCTAATTATATTCTTCTAGATCATGTTTGCCTAATCTATCCGAGGCTTAGCATAATCTAGTTGCGATAAACAATTCCATCTTCTGCTACTATGGTGGCACTGAGAAACTTCCATTTAGAAATGACAGCACGTATTTTGTGGAAGTACTGTACATAAGTAAAACCACAACGGGCATGACAAATTTGTTGACCAGGTTCCGATTACTGTGTGAAAGTTGTTCGGATGAAATTCTAATTCTGGTGGAATTGAAATCGATAACCGGTTCATATGGTGATTTAGGCTGCTTCAGTGATATTTGTGCCTACATTGATGCCTCAAGCAACGAATCAATGATGTGGATCACAAACTAATTAAATAAATTTTGAATACCAATCTGGACTGGGATTTGTGATTGGGGAGAAGTTTGTGTGCTCATGGGCATGACACAAGTCGGGAAAAGTACAACTTACAACGATCGTGTTCCAAATTAACGTAATTCAAATAGCAATTCCTTGGAATTTTTTAGTCCAGAGAATCTTGATCGAGTCTCAGTTCCATATTATTGCTAGTGGATGCGTTTTGTTCAAAGAGTCTTTTCCTTTTAGTAATTTTCCTTTTTAGGGAGTTTTCGACATTGAAATCTCACTAGTTGATAATGTTAAATGAGTTCTAGTCCTAGTTTGCTACATTTTTTATATATAGTAGATGGTGATACTTCTTTAAGTAAAAACAATCCTACACTTAAGCGAAATCATAAATCGAAACACACATATATAGAATACAACTCATACATGGGTATCCTCAAATCTAACTTTAATTATCGATAATTTATTTTTTTTAACGACAAACGCACACACAAAGCATATACACGGATTTTCTCCTTTGTCAGTAACCATCCCGTTCTTAGATTTCTCAATATAGTCATCATAACCTACAATTTATATGATACAGTCTAACATGGCCCATGAGTACGTCAGGGTTAGGTTCTTCTATGACTTCTTAGTGTCCAATGGAAAGCATACATCAGATTTGTGCAGGTCAGGTTCTTCTATGACTTTCAAGAGTCTCAACTGATTCTGTAAATTACACCCTAGTTGAGTGATACTTTTACCACTTCTCACTGCAGGTGCGCTCTCTAATATCCATTTTGAAAAAATATTATCAAAGGGATCATGGATGATGATGATGAGCAATACTATGGACTCCATTGCTTCAGGATCCTGCTACCTGATTTCTCTACCAAACTGGTGTTCTCTCTCTCTCTGTGTGTGTGTGTGTGTGTGATATATTAGGTTAGAAAAATACATATGCATATGTATAATAGCTTAAATTTAGTCCTCATGATATGATTGCATCAACTAAGAAAATATCTACCCAAGGTGTTTAAAAGTTTTAATTACTTTATACTAATAATACTTTCCATGTTCTGAAATATTAGTCCATGATGCCTGACGCATTCGCAGGCGCACCACGTGTGTAGAAATAAATATCTCTGGATTGTCATCGCAACTTTGAAGTTTCGATGTATCGGTATGCTATATATCTGTATTTTAGCTTTCTTTCTTATGCATGTCTTTTAATGATTCGCAGCCGGTTCCGAATAAATTTACCAAGCAGATTAGTAAGATGGTCAATAGAAGAGAAAATGCTAACCTAGTGAGCCACAATGGATAATTTGTCATTATTAATCCATCTTCCTGAAAACGGTTTATACGGAGGAAGTATATTTCATGGTACTTGAGAAAAATATATGTTGAAGTCAAAAGCTATCAAGATTTAAATCCTCGCTTATAGTCTTCCAAGATATTTTATATTCCACGGCAAGGTGACAATAATTGCATGCTTGTGCATGATTTGGTATGTAGATTCAAGGTTATGCATGGCTGCGACCCTTTCTTATGGTTTCTTATCATAATTTTCTGCACACTTATAGTTTATAAAGGCAGTTAGATCATATCTCTATAAGGGAAAACTTAAAATAACAACCTTTATACTAAAAAAATTATGTATGCTATTACTTAGTAGTTTATGGTTTTTAGACGCAAAAGCCATTTGAGAAATACTTTTCCTACCCACTATTAATCCATATTCTCAATATAGTCATTGAATTTGCACGCGCACATAATAAAAAGGAGAAGACAGTAATGTGGCAGAAAAAGAAGGAGAAGACAGTAATGTGGCAGAAGAAGAAGAAAATGGCATTCCTTGTTCTCTGTTTCAGCATCAATCTTCTGATATGAACTAATGATGGCTTTCACATAGACTTTTCCCTTTAGAGACTTCTTAGTGTCCAATGGAAAGCATACATCAGATTTGTGCAGGTCAGGTTCTTCTATGACTTTCAAGAGTCTCAACTGATTCTGTAAATTACACTCTTGTTGGGTGATACTTTTATCACTTCTCACTGCAGGTGCGCTCTCTAATATTCATTTTGAATGTAATATTATAGATATCCATGCCTATTTATGTCAAAATTACTTATATTGTCAATGTTTGAATGTCTAGTTGTTGGTGATGCGTCCATATCAGGGACAGAGGCCACTCCCGTTCCTCCAGGTATGTTTATATATTATATAGGGCATGTAAATTGATTTAGAATACTATATCATAAATATACACACATTCCTTTTGCTCTTAGTCGTCCAACTCATTATCATGGGCTGCTTGATGAGATTAGATTTGCGCCTGATGATCTACAAGAGCTTGTTCACTCCCTGTCATATGTGTAAGCAGCGCTATATGCGAGTTTACCTTGTTAATATGTATGTACTGAAATTAATTAATATTATTCAAATTTTGATACATGCAGATACCAGAGAAGCACATCTTCTATCTCTGTAGGTAAGGCTTTGAATTTGTTGATTTTGGTATTTCTTGTCAATTTTATAGACCAGTATGTGCTAAATATAATGTTCTGACAGTTGCTAGGGGGAAGGCAGCATTCGAATCTGCTGACCCCAGTCCTGGACGCCGCACACTGACGACACCACGGAGGTTGGGAGAGAGGCCGAGGACTGGGCTCTAGCAGGGCCCATATGAGGTTATTTGGTTGTAGACTTATGTTTTATTAATCATACATGTACATATCTAATTAAAATAAACTACAGTTTTCCAAACTAGATATCCAAATGAGGTTTCGAAATAACTCGATAATGATAAGAATTCGAATAAAACAGAGTTCTTACAGGCTTATTGCACACGTTATGTCCAGACGCGACGGGGTAGGCACAAGATTCTAGCGTTTATCAGAGGTGGAGCTGGACCGAGCTAGGCTAGCATTTTGATTCTTATTTTTTGAATCATGTATTTATTTATATGATACATATTGTACTACATTTTGAAACATTTTGGGCGATATTGATTTTGGTTTATATTTATATCATATTCAGTTTTTTGGTTTCTTTTGTATATTATATGCGTGAGATGTGAATATGAATACTGCGATATATGTTGTGTGATGATTAATTTTATATTTGATTGATGTATATATTATTGTGCACAGGGCGGGAAAAAATCAGGCAGCCCATTTTTAAAAAAAAAATACAGATAATGTGTACCTACGGATTAATCCGTAGGTACACATGTTGCCCCTACGGCTCCGCCCGTAGGTACACAATAACAGCAGTAACTGATATTTTCGACCCGATCGCAGTACCAGGGGTTGGGAGTGCCCCTACGGATACAACCGTAGGGCCAACTGCCTAGCCCCTACAGCCTTATCCGTAGGGGCCATATATCAGGATTCCTGATATATGGCCCCTACGGATAGGTACCTACGCCTATATCCGTAGGCGTTATATCATGCCCCTACGGTTATCTCCGTAGGTACCGCCAATATATTAAAAAAACCATAAATAATATAACTTTTTTTTACCCTACGCATTACTCCGTAGGGGCAACAGGACCTACACATATATCCGTAGGGGCAATAATTTGACCGTAGGGGCAAGTTCAGGGCTTCAACTTGCACCTGCGGCCTTTGCACCTACGGGGCATTTTTTAGCCCCTACGCATATGCCCGTAGGGGTAGTGGGTTGCCCCTACGGATAAATCCGTAGGGGCAACCCTTATTTGTAGTAGTGACGGGTATAAGTATTATGTCCTTTGATGAGATCAGGGAGGAGAATACTTGAGCACGGAATTCCTAGACTACTCTAAAGGAGAATGAGATTCTCTCTCAGCATTACTCCTCTATATACACCACAGCACGTAGGTGTATCGGGGCGGAGCAATCACACCCTATTAGATACGGTGTGCTCTATGATGAGTACTACTGAGTTTCCTATTTCCTTTTGGGAGTTATGCGCTTGAGAAGCTGCATACCTATTGAATGGGGTTCAAATCAAATCAGTTGCCTACCACTTCATATGTGATATGGAATGGGAAGAGCCCATATCTTAAGTTTGTTAAGATTTGGGGTTGTCCGGCCTATGTCTGAAAGGCAAAATCTGGACAAGCTCAAGGTAAAGTCAGATCTGTGGAAGTTTATTGGATATCCCAAGCATTCACAAGGGAATATCTTCTACCAAACCGAGAAACAAAAGTGTTTTATTTCTCAACATGCCACCTTTGTGAAAGGGAATTTCTTGTGAAGAAATTACTGGGCATGAGGTAGAACTGGAAGGAGTTCCAGCTATACAAACTGCAGCAAATGATTTGGTAGAACCAAAGAATTCAATAGTTTCCAACGAACCTCACCCTCTCCGCCGATCTAGAAGGGTTCCTCACCCACCTGAGAGATACTTCGGTTTCTCTATGACAGTGGGAGCAAGGATTGCATCATGAGATGATGACCCAACTAGTTTCGAGCTGGCCATCAGGAGTGGGACTCTGTAAGAATGGTTGGATGCTTATCGATCTGAGATGGAATCCTTATACACCAACAAAGTATGGACTTTGCTTGCTTTATCAGAAGGGTTAAATCCCCATCAGGAGCGAGTATATCTTGAGAAGATTACTAGGTGTACATGGAAAAGTTGAGACTTTCAAAGCTATGCTTAAGTCCATCCAGATCCTACTTGCCACGGCTACATACCATGACTACGATATCTGGTGGTTGGGTGTCATGACTGCTTTTCTAAATGATGTTTTAGAAAAGAGCGTCTATAAGTACACAGCTAGAGGGCTTTGTAGACAGTGGGAGCAGCGGAAACGTGTGCAAGATGTTTTATGTGATAAAACAGGCATAGCGGAGTTGGAACATCTGTTTTGATGTGGTAGTCAAAGAGTTTGACTTCATCAAAATGGTAGATGAACCTTGTATATACAAAAAAAGGTAGTAGAGAGTATGGAGGTGATCCTCGTAGAGTACATGGATGACATACTCTTGATAGGGAAGGAGTTTCCTATGCTATGCTCGGTCAATCTCCGCTTATCACAAGGATTCTCCATATAGGATCAAAGTGATACCTCCTAAATCCTGGGTTTTTTGATCTATGAGATAGATCTAATTGGATGTTAGGATACTCACTAGTTGTAGTGAGATGGTGTCAATCGATCCTGGGGAGAATCACTGGAAAGGTTCCAGGGTTATAAGGATGACTAAATGTCAGTCGCAGACATTGTCTTTACCCTCAAAAGAGGGACGGTATGTTGGAAGAGTTCCAAGCTAGATACCGTGACTTACTAGAAGATTAAAGGAAAGATATATCGTTACCAAAGATGCTACCAAAGAGGCAGTCTGGATATATAAGTTCATGAGATGAACTCGTTCCTACCATTGTGTGACAATGGAGTTGTGGCTTTAGCCAAGGAACTACCGTCCCATCAGAAATCCAGATATAATTCTTAGGCAGTATCACCTGATCATGGAGATGGTTGATCTCCAGGGAGATCGAGGTTAGGAGAGTAGACACAAAGGACAATAGCGCGGATCTACTCACAAAGGCCTTTTTCCCAGTAGAGACATTTATGGGATGGTTGAGTATGAGTTACTTCAACCACAGCTAATTGTTGGGTATGTGATACCACAACAGATGGCCCTAGTGCAAGTGGGAGATTGTTAGTTATATGTATGCCCTAGAGGCCATTACTGTACATACGATGTATATTACAGTGGATGCTAGGACATATATAGGGAGGACTTTCTTGCTCGACATGATAGTATGCTATCTGGTTGTACTTTATCTTAACATGTACTCTGATTGTCTCTATGTTACATGTTGATAAAGCCCTTAGGATATGTACTCGATTACTGGGACTATGATGAGATCATACTAGTGGGGCCACGGTAGTCGACGAGTACATCCTATAACTGTTCCTAGTCGAGGGTGTATCGAGACAGGGCATCGATGCACCAGAGTAGACTAGCGTATACGCATCTTGACCCACATGATGGGCGATGGATGATCCCATATCCATCGGTGTTTGACATCAAGGATGGTGTACGGGTGCTCAGTGGAGACTGGGTACACTGGACGGACTCGCCGAGAACTCCCAGATGGTATTATACATCACGTCAGATGGCAGTTCTCCGGTGACACTGGTACAGAGTAGTCTGTTGACCCGAGATCGTCATAGAGTCTTCTGTGATTCCCACTGTGCTTTGATTTCCATCATACCACGTCCAAGAGGGCATGCAAAATGGTGGCTTTTGGGTACAGTCCGGAATCACATGGAGGCAATGAGCGATAGGAGGGGATTCGTCTCTCCCGGTATAGGGAGTTGATGTTGTGCAGTGTTCGATTGGCTATAACGGGAAATCCCTGGACAGGGTTGCTGAAATTTACTGGTAAGTGTAACCAGTAGTTTCTCGAACTGTTATAGACCTCATATCGACACGACTTATCGAGCTACTGGGGTCTGACGTTTACCACCCCTAGGCGAGATATGCGACATATCAGACGACGAGACCGGACTGTACGGTAGTGTTACTGACTGGATTCACAGGAGAACTAGCAGGCTTGCTTGTTGATCTTCTGATCGCTCAATACCCGGGTGGCCGTTATGTTTAGCATACCGCTTGCGGCTTGTGGGTGTTTGATATGATCATCACCTACTGCCGGCGTATTGACGAGTCTTTAGAGTCCTACACAGGGGTTTCCTGGCTCAAGCGAAACGGAGTAGGAGCACATATGTGATATGTGCGGGACCGAGATTAATACGATATGAGATACCGTATTCTATTCTCGCGATTTGTGACATTGATCGGTTGTATGCGATAAAGCTGGGTTATCGGATCAAGTGTTGATTCGATAAGTTGTTACATTTGATATTAGTCGGTTATAGCCGGATTATTAAATCAAGAGTTGATTTAATAATTTAATGCATAATTATATATTTGATATATTACATTGCATTAACTAGTATTAGCTCACTTATGATTTATTTTCTCACTAGTATGTGCACATTGTTTATATATGATATATGCAAGTGTACATGTTTGTATCATGCTTGATGATACAGACAAGATGGGTGTATGAGACTCATACCAAGATTAGGGTTATTGGTTTATCTTAAGATTTAACAAAAGGGTTTAACTTAGTCAAAGTAATCAAGCTTCAAGAAGCTTGGAGAGGCTTTGACAAAGTCCACTCTTTTGTCATTTCTTTTGATATTCTTTAACCTAACCTTTAACCTAAAGCCTTGGTTAATTCTCTACATGAGTTAAGCATGAGGGCTTAACTCAACCATGGTGCCATTTATTTATTGGATAAGTTTTCATTTGGATGGATAATTCTTTCCTTCTTCTTCTTCTTCTTCTTCATCAAGCTCCATCCAAAAGCTTACTAGCTCCAATGGTGCTATGAGAAAAAGAGTGAGAAAATCAATTCTAAAGTGAGCCCACTTTCTACTTCTTCATCCTCTACCACTTACCATGTAGTAGAGTGTGTTCTCTTCACGAAGTTTATAACCTAGTGAAGGAATAGCTTGAGTTAGTGTCTCCCCGACGTAGATCATCTTCGGCCTCGAAGTCATCGTAGCAAGCACGTTCGTTCTTCTCATGGAGCTTCTCTAGAGTCCGGAGTGCATGATCGCAGCGATGGGGACGTCTACACGGAGCTAATGAAGTGAAGGACCGGATTTACAAAGGTTGTAATCTCTTTCACTTAGTGTTAAAGTTGTTAGAATGCAAGTTTTCGCCTAAACCCTAGTTTAAAGATCCGTATTAGAGTTGTTCGGTACGGCTAAAATTTTAATCGAGCATGGTTGATGCCTCGTAGACCCTTGTGCGCGTGCCTAGCAACCCTACAATTTTTGTTCTGAATGTTGCCCTAGAATTTCTGTTGCCTGCCTATAAATAGTCCAGAACTTGACAAAGCCAAGGGTGCTTATTCTTGTATTTAGATTTTAGAATACATGTTGTTGTTCTTCTTCCTCTTCTCATCTCTTCTCCATTAAAACCCTGTAGTGAGCTTTTGTGAGTGAAGTGATGAATAAAGAGTTCTTTTCGTTACCATGGTTGTCTTATTGTTAATTATAATTGCTTGTAATTTTCATTTTGCTAATCTAGTTGTTGTTATTTGTTGTTTGTTTCTTTCTTGTTCTCTTTTTCTTTATCCTTAAACAACAATGATGCTTAAGCTTGATCCTTGCCAAGGTGAGGTCTCAAATAGCTAGTTGTAATCTTCTAACCTCTTTCTTTCTATCTTCCTCCTTTTGTTTTATTTTCTTTTTCTTATAATGGGTGAGTAGTTTTCATACTTGTTAGGGTAGGATAAGGAAAGTTTGAGAGAAGGAAATCTCTCACACTCTTTTCTTGCCCAACATCTTAATTCGGACTCCCGTTAATTGAACCACAATCCGCTCTCTACGGCACCCTATCCTACATGATAGCGGTGATTCCTTAGTGAGACCGGTTGTGGTTGAATTAACCAGAGGTTAAGGCTAAGAGCCAAGAACGGACGGACAAGCACCAAAAGGAAGAACTTATGCGTTGGAAAGCCTAGCTTATACTCGCAAGTTCCTTCCTAGTCGTGCTAATCCCCGTTGTTGCCGATTACCATAACACCGTTATTAAGAGTGGCAATGAAAGAAGTGAGCGACTCCTAACTCAAACTAACCTAATCCTAACCTTAACAAGCTCTCTTTATATATCACTTTAGCACATAGTTAATCTCAAAACAAACTTGGACATTTGGACTTAACTCGTTAAAGCATATAGAAAAAGATTCCCATCTCCCTGCGGATGACCCGTATTCAACCGGCTAGCTACAAGCGAAACCGTCTTGATTGCGGTAATTAACTAAGCACGCAAAAATTCTACCAATCACCGTCAATACAAGCATTCGCTGATGATAATCAGAGTTTGCAAATTACCATGATTCGGCGGGAGCACTACAAAGATCTCGACGCATTTGAAGCTTACAGTGTGTAAGACCTGCAGACATTTTACGTCCCTCCCAGGAGAAAAGGTGAAAAGGCGATCCTATTCTATCGGTCTCCGGAAACAAGGGTGGAGAAAGAAATCTGGCACGGCGCAGATTCTACACTTGACAGGCACCAACCCATCCGTTTGCCCAGATACTACACGAACGGACTAAAAAGGCTATTGAAGCGCCAAGGGGTACCTTTCAAACAGACTATTCGACAAGCTCGGTTCTACAACAGGATTTGGGATGTCCCTGGGACTCAGCTCAAGTTGCCCAACTGGAGAATGGAAACGCATGGGCTTGGATATATGAAATCCGGGAAATGGGAACGAGTCCATGGTAGCTACGCCATATATAACTTCGATGAAGAAGAGGACGCCCTGTCAGAAAATGCCGACCCCGCACCAAAACAAGATCCTCCAATCAAAATGTCGAGTCCGTCATTTGAAGAACGAATGGACAAGCTTATCAGGTAAGCGGGTCAGAAAGTTCGAGACGATCATAAGCGCGAAATGGCCATCTATGAGAAAGCCAGGACGCAACGCCTTTTTCGACAGGCCGCGAAAGATGAAAATGCTCCTCCCTGTCAAACTGTTGTGCAAAAAACCCGACGCAGAGGCAGAAACAAGTCAAAGAGCGCAAAAGGCGTTCGACAGCAACAAAGCGGGTCTAGGAAGTCACGCTGTCGAGAATCAAGCGGTCTGGATTTGTCCCTTATTGTAGCATTTCCAAATAATCAAATATTATTTTTGGGAATTTTTATATTTTAATATTATTTTAATGAATATTTTAATATTCCAGTATAATTGAATACAAATAAATAGGGAAAAATTATGGAAAATTATAAAATAGGGTATTTATGGAATTATGCCATTTTAAAGTTTTTATGATTAGTTATATACGAATTAGTGCTAATCGCGATTAAAAATCGCTAATCGGATTTTTGGCATTTTTGTGCAAAACATGCACATATCATTTTGGACTTGTGTTACATTATTCTTACGATGGCTTTGTTTTGGGTTCACTATTCTTGGGAGAAGGTTTTTGAGAGGTTTAGAAAAGAGAAAAGAAAAGGATTTTGAATAGAAAATGGTACAGTAGTAGGTATGGTGATGTGAGAGAAAGGTGAGGGGGAGTCAACCTTGGTCATAGCTTCTCTGCTTCATTATTTTCCTCTTCAATTTCCTCTCCTCTTCAGCTCATGGCTGAACCACTTTCCCCTCTTCATCAAACCCTCACAAACATCTCATTTCCCTCATTAAAACCCCATCTTCCCTTCAATAAAAATGTGCACAAGCCCTCAAGCAACCATTGGACCAAGAAAGTTTGTGATTTGGCGTTGTTAAGGATTCATGAGTCTCTTTGGAGGTAAATCCTTCACAATTGTTGTATCATTTCTAGTGATTATGCCTCTTTTAAAGTTTGATGTCGTTTCGACGAAGTTTTGTGCACTTTGGACAACCCTAGAGAGGATTAGGGTAAATTTGAGTTATTAAGTGAAATTGAGACTTGTTGGGACCTTAGAATCCTGTTAGTGATGTTACTTTGGACCAGACCTGAGAGTTAATCCCAGAATACGGATTTAGTGAATCGATATTGGGGAAAACTATATTTCTGCGAGTGTATTTTGGAATCTGCTATCACCCCGGGACCCCTAAAATAAAATTGACTTGACAGTGAGATGTGCAGGCACCATGGAACCACCACAGCAAACCCTAGCCCCCAACTCTAAATTCCGGCCGCAGATTTATTCCTTCTGGCCGCAATTTGCGGCCAGAGCAGGGTGGTTTGGTCTCGTTTTTGGTACATGGCCCTATCTCCAGTAAACTAGACCCTTGGCATGTATAGATTTATTTAATTTGACCTAGGGTGAAATATGGAGCCTATTTCCAAAGTTTCTGTTTTGGATTCGTGTTTCCGTATTTCCGTATTGTGAATTCTGAGTTTGCGTACTCGAATACTTGGCGTTTTTACGACGATATCGAGGGTTGTGGATGGTTTTTGAAGCGTTGTCCATAGGTTCTAACCTATAGATCGTAGCGTATCGTTTGGGGTTTCGTATGCCGTTTTAGTTCTGAATTGGTTTTGATACGCATTTGCGATACGTTAAGGTGTAGGTACCCCATGAAGACTTCGGGATGACAAGCAAACGCGTGGCGACGTCGACAGATAAAGATGCAAGGTAAGTAGATTATATCTACGGGGGAAGTCGGGTGGATGGCGTATAGCACCCCCGCAGTCCGTGGTGATGTATACGAATACGTATACACACATATATTTATTATGTGTTGGTTAAGATTATTGATGGTAATAATGGATTATTGATGAAAATGATGTATTGGTTTAGTATAGTGCGAAACCCTAGAGTAGGGGTTGCACACCCACACATACACGTACACATATACTTGCAAACATACTTTCTTTTATCTGTGCGCATTTGGAGGTGTGTATATCTACACATGGGTATGGGACTATGTGTTCATATACGGGATTTGAGGATGATACGTGGGATTAAGATGAGTCGATGAGGTTTGATTGAGGCCGTGAGATTCGGCGATATGACAGAGTTCGTATTTGAGATACGACATGATGGTTTAGCGGGCTTTTGGGCATGTGTGTTACCCCGCATTCATACCTATGTAGATGGTATCGATTGTACTAGACTTAGATCTGTACCCTAGATTATGTGATATGATGGTAGTGATACCTGATATGTGATGAGATGAATGTGATACTGACCGTACCCAGCTATTGGGATGTCGTACGACGATTTACCGTACGAGCTTTATATTGATGTTAGATCCACACTCATGACTCGAGGATGTTATATGATATACCGTAGCGTACGTGATACTATTGAGGCGAGATCACCGACTATTGTATATATTTATATGTATATCGACTCAGATTTAGGTGGTTTCCATACCCCTCCCGATTGTCTTGATAGTTGGGTCCGTAGTTCGCATAGTAGGCGTAGACTAGACCCGAGTCATACCTATTTCAAAACTAACGAATCGGGGATATTTTAAAGATTGGCAAAAAGAGATTCTACGGATATTTTCAAACGTAGCATCTGTTCTTAAAACACCGTAGCCCTTATTTTACCAAAAAGCCCGATTCGTCTTATTTCAAAAGGCAAGGCTGCTTGATATAGTTATTGAGGTAGATTCTTTACTGTTGCGTTGATTATTCGGTTGCGCATATTCATATTATTTGCATCGCATTACTTGTGCTTATTGCTATATTTCCATCATGATGTTAAGACACCAGCACCATTATCGATGATGCGTATGTTCCACGTACACTATTTGCCGGCTCACACACATCATCATCGATAATTGCCATGTCACTACACTGTAGTACTGTTGCATTCCTGATATGATCCTTGCATGGCATATTGTACACTTATACCTGTACACATACATAGATGATTCTGACTTGATTAGAGAATAAGGACCGGAAGATATTCCTTAAAACTGATTCATTTTAAAAAGAGCGGTTTCCCTCGACATATGCACATTACTATTCCATGTTGCATAACTTACTGATATTCTTACCTTTCTTTACATGTCGCATACATCATATTTGATTATACGCATTGAGATATGCTGTTTCCATGATATTTCTGGATTTGGGAACCGTGGGTATTTCAAAAGGAGAATATGTAATTGTTTTAAAAAGCCGGTTACCTTTAATATGATATTTCAGTGCGTCCACCATGTGTTTTCTCAATGCTGAGAGCGACATGTGAAACCCGATTCGAGGAGGCGGATGAGGCCGATTGCGGGTACATGGTGGACCCGGTATGGTACCCCGGGGAGAGAACAGTTTTGCTGTGTAGTGGACGGTGAGCCTGGCAGAGGGACTACTACCTACCGGTGATTGGTTGGACCTGGCGGTTATCCGAAGGATACCGACCAGAGTCGATAGATGGATATGGGCGTATTGCTGGGGCCGAGGGCCGATTCCGCAGATGGAGCCGTGGGCTGGTCCGGACTGACGGAGCCCGTTATATGAGGATTAACGTGCCGATGCTGGGCACAGTTTTTATGATGTTTTCGAGTGTCGATGCTGGACACTCCGGTTCCATGATTTTGACGTGTCGCGGGGACACAGGTGGTTTATATCCTCATATTTCCATGCATATGCTGATGATATTTACATGCATGATGGTTATTGTCATTGGGTGACGAGTGGACGGGATACACGTATATGCAGATTTGATTACATTGATCATACCTCACATTTATGATATGCTATTACCTGAGGCACTGGTACAAACACTTGGCACTACACTCATGGATAGAGATTACATTGCCAGTTTAGCATGCTGCAGACTTATTCATATTGAGGTTTATATATCTGATTGTATTGACCTAGGATAGGTCATACATTCGATCTCTGCTTGTAGATATTTTCTATTCACGAGTTGGAAACTCACCCCCGTTGTGCCACAGTTCTTGCAGGTTTTTGCCGTACAGATTCCATAGCGGCATTTCTGGCACACTGCTTATATATGGGTGACTTGCTTGGGTAGGTGGGTTCTCTTGTATCAGAACCGCCATTGTTACTGTATTATTCATTGTATCTAGAAATTCCATCAACCAAAACTTGTATATTGTTTCAAACTTAGAAAACAGTGGTGTATTATTTCGACCTTAGAGTCGCGCTTGTAGTATTATGGTTTTCTGGATGTTTTGAGTTTCTTTATGGGTTTTGATCCTCGCCCTTTGGCGTTGTATATTATTATTGCTTGCGTGGTTGTGACCGTCGATTGACGAAGAGCTAGCTCCCGCTTGGGGATGCCTTTTATCATTTCATATATATTATTCTTGTTGTACCCCGTTTGGGGCCAGCTTTTACAAAGGAAACTCTGCCGAAATTTTCAGAAAAGATTACACATTTTTTTTAAAATGCATTTCGACTTAGTTATTTGAAAACTTTGATTTCAAATATGCTTTCTTTACTTATAAAAAAAACCAGTTCCTTTATTTACTCCTTAAATGGTTTTAGATTTCTGGGCTTTTGGCTTACTTGGATCAGAAGGAGTCCTATAGATTTCATAGGATTTAAGGGCCAGTCACATGCTCTTTCGGGTCGTAACACTTATGAAGAAGATGAGTCGAGCATACTCTTTTCCTCAAGATAAGACAAAGAAGATACTTGACCTCTCTATAAAACATCAAATGATTACACTTCCAGAGTTTAAACACCCCGAGCAAGCAGGCGAAGTCTCTCACCCAGACTATTGCTCTTATCACCGAGCAATAGGACACCCCCTCGAAGAGTGCTTCACCTTCAAGAACTGGGTCGAAGATCAATATCAGCTCGGCAAGTTCGCGTTATCCAACAGTTGGAGGTAACACCGCCGCAGAAGCACGAACCCAAAGCTACGAGAGTAGAACCAGATACCCATCAGTCTTCGAAGCGAATTCGTACTTGTCATATGATAACATCATCAAAAGAAGAATCTGAGAATATGCATGACCTTCCCTGGTGCTTCGAAAACAATGATGACGAGGTGATCTCAGAATTTCCACCAGCACCGAAAGAGCTGGAAAATGGAATACATACCACTGCAGATAACCTCAAGAAAATCGATTTGGGGACGACAAGTGACCCAAGGCCTACGTTTGTCAGCGAGCTGCTGTCTGAAGAACAGGTGGCGACACTCAAAGATGTGCTCATACAGTACAAAGATTGCTTCACATGGAACTACTCCAAGATGCCGGGATTAGATCCAGAGATTGCTGTGCACAAGTTGGCAATATCCCCGGACATCAAGCTAATCAAACAAGCACCGAGAAGAATGCGGCTCGAGCTTGAGATGAGCATCAACGCCGAGGTCAAGAAGCTGATTGACTCTGGCTTCATCCAAGAGGTTCGGTATCCTGACTGGATCGCCAACATCGTCCCGGTGATGAAGAAAAATGGGACAGTGCGCATATGTGTGAATTTCGGGATCTCAATAAAGCCTGCCCGAAAGACGACTTCCCAGTACCGGTCACCAAGCTGATGATAGACAATACGTCCACTCACGAAGTTTTCTCCTTCATGGACGGCTCATCAGGATATAATCAGATAAAGATGCATCCAGAAGACCAGAAGCACACTGCTTTCCGGACCCCTTTGGGTATATTCTGCTACAAGGTGATGCCCTTCGGTCTAAAGAATGCCGGTGCCACCTAGCAGAGGGCCATGACGAAGATCTTCGATGACCTCATACATGAAATCGTCGAATGCTATATCGACGACCTCGTGGTAAAAAGCAAATCATACGAGGAACATCTTAAGCATCTGAATATCGTATTTCAACGCTTTCGGCAATACAACTTGAAGATGAACCCTCTCAAATGCGCGTTCGGAGTGTCCTCAGGCAAATTCCTAGGATTCATTGTCTGACACCGAGGTATCGAGATAGATCCGTCAAAAATCAAGGCGATCATGGAAATGCCTCTGCCAAGGACTCTCAAGCAATTGCGGTCTCTCCAAGGGAAGCTCGCGTATATCCGGCGATTTATATCCAATCTCTCAGGTAAGTGCCGTACTTACAGTCACCTGATGAAGAAGGGAACCCCTTTCGTCTGGGATCATAAATGCCAAAGCGCACTGGACGAAATCAAGCAATACCTGCCGAATCCGCCAGTGCTGGCTGCTCTGGTCAAGGGAAAGCCTCTCATTTTGTATACAACCGCCCTTGAAGGTTCCTTAGACGCATTATGGGCACAAGAGAACGATCAAGGGAAAGAGAGAGCCCTCTACTATTTGAGTCGATTTCTGCTGGGGGAGGAAAGTAATTACTCTCCCATCGAAAAACACTGCCTGGCATTAATCTTTGCGATAACAAAGCTCAGGCATTATCCGTTGGCGCATGAAGTCCGTCTCATATCGAAGGTGGATCCTCTCAAATACTTGATGTCAAATGCCATATTAACGGGGCGACTCGCTAAATGGGCCTTGCTCTTGATGGAGTTTTTGATAACTTATCAGCCTCTTAAGGCAGTGAAAGGCCAGTCCATCGCCGACTTCCTCGTTGAGCATCCGATACCGGCCGATACCCTTTGAATTGCGAACTGCCAGACGGACATGCGTTTGATGCGATCGACGGTAGTGATACCCGATGGGAACTTTACTTCGATGGAGCATCTTCTATGAAGAAGCGCAAACAAAACACGCCTATAATCAAATCAGGGGTAGGCCTTATCTTCGTGACCCCGCGAGGAGGGATAATGCGCTTTGCTTTCTCCTTGATAGAGCCGAGGACGAACAATGAAGCTGAATACGAAGCTTTGATAGCAGGCCTCGAAATCACCATCGACATGGGAATTGAGAACCTCATCATATACGGAGATTCCCAACTGGTCGTTAGTCAAGTGAATGGCGACTACCAAACATGCAAACCAGAGCTGGTAAAGTACGGCGAGAAGGTGCAGCAACCGTTGACCCAGATTCCTTCCTACACTCTGGAAAGCATACCGTGTGCGGTAAATAGTAAAGCGGATGCATTAGCCAAGATCGCTAAAGAGCTAGCCGATGAGAACCTCGATGATGTAAGAATCGTGGTACAAAGCCGTCGAGTTCTTGCTCCGACAAAAATATCTCCGGAATCATCCGAGGAAAAAGAAGCAACTGAGCAGACGACCCTACGAATAAATGACCAAGAAAAGGTTGAAGATTGGAGAGAAGTCTTTATAGACTACTTCAAATCACGTCGAACACCTGAAGATGCGTCCTCAAGACATCAGCTTATGAAACGAGCTCTGTCTTTTGCCTTTGTCAATGATACTCTGTACAGGAGGTCGTTTGATTCTCTGTGGTTAAGATGCTTGGGACCTGAAGAAGAAAAAAGTGTCATCCAAGAAGTTCATGACGGACTCTGCAGTTCTCACCAAGCAGACCCGAAGATGAAGTTGAAGATTAAACGGATAGGCTACTACTGGCCCACGATGATCCAGGACTGCCTCAAATACGCGAGGCAATGCCACTCATGCCAGATCCATGGCGACTTTATCCATCAGCATCCAAATCCACTGCATCCAACAGTGGCTAGCTGGCCGTTCGAAATATGGGGAACTGGCATAATCGGCCCCATTGAACCGGCATCGTCCAGAGGACATTGTTTCATTTTGGCGACAACTGATTGCTTCTCCAAATGGGCAGAAGCAGTACCGCTGAGGGAAGTAAAGACGGAGAATATCCTCCACTTCTTCAAGACGCACGTTATTTATCGGTTTGGAACTCCGCGACGGATCATCTCCGATAACGGGCCAGCCTACAGAAGCCACAAAATAAGTCGCTTCGCACAGCAACACAACATAGACTGGAGATACTCCTCAGTTTATAATCCCCGAGCTAACGGTCTAGCTAAGGCTTTCAATAAGACCTTAACGAAGATCGTAAAGAAGACGGTATCTCGAACCAAGAAAGACTGGCACGAGAGATTGCAAGAAGCTCTCTGGGCGTATCGAACCACGTTCAAGACGGCCATGAACACAACGCCGTACGCGTTGGTATTCGGTACAGAAGAAGTACTCCCCCTCGAGATAGAGTTACCCTCTCTACGAGTGGCAGTTCATTACGAGCTGGCGGACGAAGAAAACACTCACCTTCGGCTTGAAGAGCTTGATGCCCTTGATGAAACCCGGCTCCTGGCGCAGCAAAATCTGGAAGCTTATAAAGCGAAGATGGCCCGCTCATATGAAAGATTGACCGGGGCGAGGACATTCCGCCAAGGCGAACTCGTGCTAGTGGTCAAAAGACCTATGATCCCCAATCGCGCCAAGCGGGGAAAATTCGAGCCAAACTATGAAGGCCCGTATATCATAGACAAGGACTACCAGGGTAGGGCCTATCTACTTATGGACATGCATGGTGAAAGACCTTTCAGGCCAATAAACGGTCACTTCCTGAAGAAGTACTACGCTTAACGAGTTACGGCCTAGGTCAATGATAGATGACGACGACTATGTCCGCTCGCTATCTTCCTAAGCCCAAACTCTATAAGTAGTAAACGGCTTACTTTACAACAGACCGAAACATCCTTAAACTAACGACGGACCGAAACGTCCTTAAACTAACGACGGACCGAAACGTCCTTAAACTAACAACAGACTGCTATGTCCTAAAACTAGCTGTTGACCGAGATGTCGATAAAATACGGTGGATTGCAGCATCCCAAAACTTTTTTTAAAAAATGAAGAAGAAGAAAGTAAAAAAAAATGGTATGTCCATAAGCAAAATGGGCACGGATGAAAACCCGAAAGGGCTCCGTGAGTGAAAATAGCAGGGCTACCGGCGAGTGTTTGTGAAAACCTGAAAGGGCGCAACCTCGTTAAAAGGAAAAAGAAAAAGAAAAAAGAGAAGACGGCATGTCCATAAGAAAAATGGGCACGGATGAAAACCCGAAAGGGCTCCGTGAGTAAAAACAGCAAGGCTGCCGGCGAGTGTTGTGAAAACTCGAAAGGGCGCAACCTCGTTAAAAGACACTTACAGGGTTCTCTCGACCTTGTAAGGAGAAACCACCTGCGTGAGATCCTTACGACTCACAAGAGAACAACACACTTAGGAATCCTCACGATTCCTAAGGAGAAATTACACTTGCGAGATCCTCACGACTCGTAAGGAGAACTCTCTTATGGGACCCTCACGGCTCGTAAGATTTGAAAGTCTTAAGTTACAGAGACCTGAAACTATTCTTAAGCATCCCCCACAACCTTCGATATTGCCCAACAAGCGGCTCAGCGCTGACCCTTGTATACAATCCACGGGCGCGAATAAACATTTCCCTAACCGAGTCCCATCCGTGACTAGGGATATGTTCGCACGGTGAACAACCCTTGTGAGTCCTCTCGACTTATAAGGAGAAAACTCTCTTGTAAGATCCTTACGACTTACAAGGAGCCATACACTTAGGAATCCTCACAATTCCTAAGGAGAAAACACACCTACGAGATCCTCACGACTTGTAGGGAGAAATACCTTTGTGAGACCCTTACGGCTTACGAAGTCAAAAGCCTTAGTCGACAGGGCCCTAACCCTGTTTACTAAGCCATCCTTGTTCGACATCGACATAGGCAAATGATGATTCGCTCCTGGAAATATCCTAGTTGTAGCGGTGCTGATGCCGAA
This sequence comes from Agapanthus africanus, assembly GCA_030015575.1. Lineage (NCBI taxonomy): Eukaryota > Viridiplantae > Streptophyta > Magnoliopsida > Asparagales > Amaryllidaceae > Agapanthus > Agapanthus africanus. The sequence continues at coordinate 244,193,577 of CM057340.1, forward strand.
ATCGGTGTCTAGTCCAAAGCTTGCGGCGAAAAGCCAGCAAGCCACACATGCATACGAAATAGCCGAAATTATGGGGCAACTTGCTGATAAAATCAGCAAGTAAAAATGTATGCAAGCAAAATAACCGAAATGATTGGGCTACTCGCAATAAAAAACAGCGAGTAAAAAAAAAAACAAATAGCCGAAATGATTGGGCAACTCGCAATAAAAAGAAGCGAGTAAAGACAAAATAAATAGCCGAAATGATTGGGCACCGCGAAAAAAATAGCCGAAATAATGGGGCAATCGCGACCTTCGCGATAAAAAAAAGCTAAAATAATATAGCATCGCGGAAAAAGAAATAAAATAAAAATGAAATTTATGCCCTGCATGTGATATCGTTTCGATCCCTGTATATAATCCAGGGGCGCAAACAAAGAAGGAATCACATTCCTCCCCCCAGGTTTCATCCGGAGAAGAAGCCAAATCTCGATGGTCCACAGATAGCCTAAAGATCATCTCAACACCCGTCTCATTACAGTGGACACAACATCAAGCAAAGTGGAACCACGGCAACTCCCAGCTCCTTGACTCGGCGGCGTACAGCCGACAGAGAGTCAAATTTCAACTTCGTGAAGTAAAGACGAAGTCAAAAATTCCTGGTCACGTGGAACGCGGATAACGTCACTCTTTGATCCCGTGGAAAACGTCCAGAGCGGATCCTGGTCCTCGCAGAGCACGACAGTGAACCCGCGTGAAGCATCCAGAGCGGAGCCTGGTCCTCGCCGAACACGGCAGTGAACCCGTAGGAAGCATCCAGAGAAAAATTCCTGGTCACGTGGAACGTGGATAACGTCACTCTTTGACCCCGTGGAAAATGTCCAGAGTGGATCCTGGTCCTCGCAGAGCACGGCAGTGAACCTGTGTGAAGCATCCAGAGCGGAGCTTGGTCCTCGCCGAACACGGCAGTGAACCCGTGGGAAGCATCCAGAGAAAAATTCCTGGTCACGTGGAACGCGGATAACGTCACTCTTTGACCTCGTGGAAAACGTCCAGAGCGGATCCTGGTCCTCGCAGAGCACGGCAGTGAACCCATGTGAAGCATCCAGAACGGAGCCTGGTTCTCGACGAACACGGCAGTGAACCCGTGGGAAGCATCCAGAACAAAATTCCTGGTCACGTGGAATGCGGATAACGTCACTCTTTGACCCTGTGGAAAACTTCCAGAGCGGATCCTGGTCCTCACAGAACACGGCAATGAACCCGTGTGAAGCATCCAGAACAGAGCCTGGTCCTCGCCGAACACGGCAGTGAACCCATAGGAAGCATCCAGAGCAAAATTCCTGGTCACGTGGAACGCGGATAACGTCAATCTTCGAACCCGTTGAAAATGTCCACAGCAGATCCTGGTCCTCGCAGAGCATGGCAGTGAACCCGTGTCAAGCATCCAGAGCGGAGCCTGGTCCTCGCCGAACACGGCAGTGAACCCGTGGGAAGCATCCAGAGTAAAATTCCTGGTCACGTGGAACACGAATAACGTCACTCTTTGACCCCGTGGAGAACGTCCAGAGCGGATCCTGGTCCTCGCAGAGCACGGCAGTGAACCCGTGTGAAGCCTCCAGAGCGGAGCATGGTCCTCGCCGAACACGGCAGTGAACCCGTGGGAAGCATCAAGAGCAAAATTCCTGGTCACGTGGAACGCGGATAACGTCACTCTTTGACCCCGTGGAAAACGTCCAGAGCGGATCCTGGTCCTCGCAGAGCACGGCAGTGAACCCATGTGAAGCATCCAGAGCGGAGCCTGGTCCTCGCCGAACACGGCAGTGAACGCGTGGGAAGCATCCAGAGCAAAATTCCTGGTCACGTGGAACGCGGATAACGTCACTCTTTGACCCCGTGGAAAACGTCCAGAGCAGATCCTGGTCCTCGCAGAGCACGGCAGTGAACCCGTGTGAAGCATCTAGAGCGGAGCCTGGTCCTCACCGAACTCGGCAGTGAACCCATGGGAAGCATCCAGAGAAAAATTCCTGGTCACGTGGAACGCGGATAACGTCACTCTTTGACCTCATGGAAAACGTCCAGAGCGGAGCCTGGTCCTCGTAGAGCACGGCAGTGAACCCGTGTGAAACATCCAGAGCAAACATCGGACTGTGGATTCCTTAAAATCCACGGACTATGATGTCCTTAACCTCGACCGTAATGTCTTAAAACTAACGATCAACCATAATGATTCTAGACTGGTTTTACCTTGGTTCAAGGGTACATCTCTTCACTCCTTTAATATTTGTCGTAGTAATTTCTCAACGTCTTCGAAGAGGTGACGGGTCCCAGTAACCACACATTTCGTGGACTGTGGAGTCCTTAAATCCACAGACTATGATGTCCTTAACCTTGACCGTGATGTCTTAAAACTAACATTGGACTGTGGAGTCCTTAAATCCACGGACTATGATGTCCTTAACCTTGACCGTGATGTATTAAAACTATCATTGGACTGTGGAGTCCTTAAATCCATGGACTATGATGTCCTTAACCTTGACCGTGATGTCTTAAAACTAACATTGGACTGTGGAGTCCTTAAATCCACGGACTATGATGTCCTTAACCTCGGCCGTAATGTCTTAAAACTAGAAACGGACGGTGGAGTCCTTAAACCTACGGACTATGATGTCCCTAACCTCGGCCGCGATGTCTTTAAACTACGGTACCCCGGAAAACATCCAAAGCAACCCCTGACCCCGTGGAATACGGATAAGGGCAACCTTACCCATCACTTGCGGGTCCTCACGACTCGCAAGGAAGCAAATTCTCTTGTGAGATCCTTACGACTTTCAAGAGAAAACACGCTTAGGAATCCTTATGATTCTTAATGAGAAATTACTGCTACGGGATCCCCTCAACCTGTAGGGAGAAAAAACTCTTTATGAGACTCTCACGGCTCATAAAGTTGAAAAGTCTTAGGAGGCAGATCTTAACCATGAATCCTAAGCCATCGTTGTCCTACAAAGAGATCAAGATAGATTATCCGCAGAATACATTCAATAAAAAGGGACACACCATTGAGAAGAAGAAATATGTCTTTTATTCATGAACCAAAATGGATACAAAGTACAATTCGTGAAAGAACAAAAAAATATACTCTTATTCAGGAGTATGTACAAAAAAAAAGACGAGAGAAGATCTACAAGTCCTCAAGTCAGCGGGCGATTTAGGAGATTGGTCATTTCATCCCTCTTTCGTTGGACCACGCCTTCATGATTCAATATCTTCAGAAGACGGGCTTCCGCCTGAGCTTGCTGGGCCTGATATGACGCGAGCCGGTCTTCAAGCTCTTTCTCAGTGGCCTTGTAAGCCTCAGCCCTTTCACGAGTGAACACGGTGGCTTTGTCGATGGCCACCACCTCCTTGATGGCTTCTTGAAGCACTCGCCAGAGTTCATACGCTTTATTGGCTTTGGCTGTAAGGCTGTACTAGAGCTCGCTCAGTGCCTTAGAGGCCAGCTCCCTCTCCGAGAATTTGCGGTCGAGCCTCTTCTCGCACGACACCATATTCGCCGCGCACCGCTCAATTAAGCCCCGTAAGCTCACCTTCGCAGCCATAGCCTATGGAGTAGGACATGTACGCTCAAGACTATATAAAAAAACCTCCATTCGACAGCAATAGTCGATCTGAAACACGCACACTTCACCTGATATGGGAGGCAAAAAAAGGGGGAAATTTCCGATGCGGACCCTATCAAGCATGCATTTGCGACTATATGAATATTCAAAAAGAACTGATACCCGAAGCTCTAATGTGCATGCAACATAATGGTAGTACTCGCAATTAAAGAAAGTTCTCATGGGAGGAATATGATGCTCATTTACTTAGGCAAAACATACGTACAAGTGCACAACAAACATGAAAATTCAATATAAAGCACGCAACAACTAATAAAAAAGGAATACACTAATTTGAATATACTACGCTAGCGGAAAAAGGTCACCAAACAAAGGATTGGTGGCACAAGGGTTAACAAAACAAAGAGCAAAATTCTCCATCTCTCTTTCTGCCTTCTCCAACACATCGAAGCGACGGTTCTCACGAGGAGTTGCTCCCCACCGATTGGTGCCATGATCGTCCACAAAAGCAGACATAATAGCCCGCCGGGCTCTTATTTGGCCCAACAGGTGAACCGGGCAATCTTTCAAAGCCTGAGTATTCAGGCACGCTTCGTGAAAACACTCGAGCTTGTCTTCAGCCACGTCAAGCATCGCCAGGGTCATCTCCACTGGGTGAGGAGGGATGTCAGCAAGCACGGCAGCAAGAATCATCCGGAGCCAAAAGGATCCCATTGGGAGGAGGGACCCCCTACGGATCAAGAGATCATATATCACCGAATCACATTCGTCGTCGGTAAGAAGGGGATCCACCAGTCGTGCAGCAAAGCGAGGAATCATCTCCTTGATAGGTACTTCCCATGGCTGTCGATGAGCATGGGGGCGGTTGCAGGCCATGGCACTCAGTTGTTTTATCAAGATAAATCACACTAAAGTGAGAATAGATTTCTCTGTGAAGAAACAAAGAAGGCCATGGCCTCAGGTTATAAAGAGGGGCATTAAATGCTGCGCCCGAAGAATATTGCATGGTGGGACTATTTCTAAGGCCCAAAAAAGGGAAGGCATTGGAAATCAAGGAGATGGAACTATTTCCAAGGCACCTTTTCAGCATCTAATGCTGTGCACAGAAAATATGGCATGAAAAATTAAACATCACCATCAAGAGGGCCCCACGTGCGAAGCACGTATGCATCACACTTGATGTGCACTGAAAAGTGAAATAGTGCCTCACACGCCAAACACATCAGCAGCAACAATGACGAAATGACGAAATCCCATAAAAAAGGCATGCAAACACAGAGGGACACAATAACGCTTATCACTCATACTTTAAAAAGTTCATACAAAAATAAAAAAAGAAACGATTACAACGGCAAGGCCTCAGATGTTAGTTATATGTATGCCCTAGAGGCCATTACTGTACATTGGATGTATATTGTAGTGGATGCTGGGACATATATAGATAGGACTTTCTTGCTCGACATGATAGTACGCTATCTGGTTGCTCTTTATCTTAACGTGTATACTTTTCGTCTCTCTGTTACATGTTGATAAAGCCCTTAGGATGTGTACTCGACTTCCAGGACTATGATGTAGATCATACTAGTGGGGCCTGGGTAGTCCATGAGTACATCCTTGAAATGTTCCTAGTCGAGGGAATATCGAGACGGGGCATCGATATTCCAGAGTAGACTAGCGCATATCTTCTCGACCCATGCGATGGGCGATGGATGATCCTATATCCATTGGTGTTTGACATCGGAGATGGTATGCGGGTGCTCAGTGGAGACTGGGTACACTGAACGGACTCGCCGAGAACTCCCAGATGGTATTATACCTCACGTCAGATGGCAGTTCTCTGGTGACACTGGTACAGCTTAGTCTGTTGACCCGAGATCGTCATAGAGTCTTGTGTGTCTCCCACTGTGCTTTGATTTCCACCCTACCACGGCTCTACTGAGTTGTGCAAACAGGTGGTTTTTGGGTACAGTCCCGATTCACATGGAGGCAATGAGCGATAGGAGGGGATTCGTCTCTCCCGGTATTGGGGGTTGATGTTGTGCTATGCTCGACTGGCCATAACAGGAAATCCCTGGCCAGGGTTGCAGTGATATACTGGTAAGAGTTATCAGTAGTTTCACGAATGTTATGGACCTCAAGTCGGCATGACTTATCGAGCTACTGGGGTCTGACTTTTACCACCCCTAGGCGAGATATGCGACATATCAGACGAACAGACCGGACTGTACTGTAAGTGTTACTGGTTGGATTCACAGGAGTGTGAGCGGGCTTGCTCGTCGATCTTCTGATCGCTCAATACCCGGGTGGCCGTTACGTTTAGCAGACCGCTTGCGGCTTGTGGGTGTTTGATATGATCATCATCTGCTGCCGGCGTATTGACGAGTCTTTAGAGTCCTACACAGAGGTTTCCTGGCTCAAGCGAAACAAAATAGGAGCGCATATGAGATATGTGCAGGACCGAGAATAATGCGTGCATGTGATACTGCATTCTATTCTCGCGATGAATGTATCGATTGGTTATATGCGATATAACCTAGTTATCAAATCAAGGATTGATTCGATAAGCCGATACATTGGATACTAGTCGGTTATATACGATATGACCGGATCGTTAAATCAAGTGTTGATTTAATGATTTAATGTATAATTATATATTTGATATATTACTTTGCATTAACTAGTATTGGTACACTTTAAATGGATTTACTCACTTGTTTTGTGCACATTGCATATGTGATATATTTTGTGCACATGATTGTATCATGTTTGATGATACATGCAAGCTAGGGTTAGTGTAAAGAATTAGACCATGGTTAAGATTATGATTAGGGTTTTCTTTTTTCTTATTTATTTATTTATTTATTTTGGAAAAAGATGAGATAAGAAAGGTTGCTTTTTTTGTTTGCTAGTTGAACATTCTTGAAGCTTTGAATTAGTCCACCATCCTTGTCTTATACTTAACCCTAACCATTCTAATTAACCATGGTCCATTCTCTACAACTAACCAAGGGTTAGTAAATGATAAGTATTGATTTATTTATCATTTACATAAAACTTATCATATCTTCTTCTTCTTCTTCATCTTCTTCAACATGAAGAAAGCTAGTGGCCATTAATGGCAACTAGTGAAATTGAGTGAGAAATCCAAATATAAAGTCTACCCACTTCCTATTTATTCATCCTCTACCTCTTGCCAAGTTGTATAGGGTGTTTACTTCACAAGTTTTCAAAGCTTGGTGAAGTTGGAGCTTGTTCTTGTGATGCTTCGACGTAGATCATCTTCGGCATCGAACCGACGATCAAGCCCGCCCATTCTTCGATGATGCCAATGCTAGAGTCGTGAGTTCGATTTGGACAGCGGAGGGAGATCATCGTGGAGCTCACGAAGTGGTGGACCGGATCTACAAAGGTTGTAGCCCCTTCCCTATTTCTATATTTCCGTTTACTTGCTTGCTTTGCCTAAATATCTAGTTAACGATCCGTTCTAGGTTTTCTCGGCACCGTAATTTTTAGAAATTTGCATGTTTGATCACTTGTAAGACTCCATTAGAGTGCCTAGGAACCCTACAGTGGTATCAGAGCCTAGCTAGAGCCTTAGGCGAAGTCCCGACGGAATTAGAAGTCCGATCGACCCAAAACCCGACTTGTAAAATGCTCTCTGGACTTTTCTGTAAAACGTGGTTTTTTGTAGATTAAAAATATTCAGAAAAATCAGCAGGAAGATATAAGGGATACTGTAAAATTCGAGGGCTTGTTTCCATAAAAGAGGCGTGGATCCGCGGCCTTACAGGAGGCTCATGCGGCGGATCCGCGGCCCTTTTGTCGTTTTGTGCATCCAATTTTGCACAGTAGTTCTTAGCTGTCTGTGCTGGTTTTCCTGGGGATTTTTAATATTTTATTCCAGAGTTGTATTTTCTGAGTTGTATTGGGGACTCGGTGTATTCGATCGGACTGTCTAATTTTGTCGGTGTGCTTTTCCGGGTATTTTTAGAATATGTTAAAAAGTTCGACCGGATATAAATACCCACTTTTTCCCCTGCCGGGAAATTTCCAAGTGTTGGATTTTTCCGTAGTTTGACGACGTTCTAAGTAGTGCAAGTAACGCGATGGACCCTCTAGAAGACAACAAACCTTAACTCGATTATGTGACCGTCTTGAACTGCCCTTTGAACCTTCGGGTTTGGGGCAGTACGACGTGCCGCATGTGAGGCGTTGGCTTGACCCTTCTACGGCTGCACCGTTGGTACTGAGGCACGAACTGAATGTTGTTAGACTTATTTCATGTGTTGAGCTGTTTCGGGAAAACTTGGGTGTTCGATTGTTCGATCGGAAAGTTTAACATTTTCCATTTATCCGGAATGTGATACAATAATTGGAATTCGCAAATAGTTATGAGATAACGGAATGAATATTATAAACATAGCAGTTTAGTCTCACTTGATTGGTTGCCACGGAATTTTGATGTGATCAAAAGTCCGTCGCAATCACGTAGCGTACGCGGATACTCGCCGGGTAAACTTAATAGACAGCCTCACTCCATAGCCCCGACCAAGTGACTGTAGGAGAACCCCGTCGCCGAAAGCATCCGTTCGGGTGCTCGCGGCAGCGGTGTTCCGCCTTGGTGCACTTTATCGACGGCGTCGGGGGAGCGGCCGTCTACTAAAGTTTGCGACGAGTATTCGATCAGAATGTCGGGAATCCTGTTGAATTGCCCGACTTGATATTGAAGAGTGTTTTCGATTTTGAGACTAAAATGCGGGGTTTATAATTGTTAGGCATGCGATGTCTAAGTAATTCATTTGGTCAGGCATGCGATGTCTGAGGAGGTTGCGGATTCCAACTGTTGTAGTTTTACACTTTCTTTTCTGTGACCGTAAGTGTAATATGTGATATCGCCGGTTTCGTTGCTATATGTCAACGACAATTGGGATGCGCATATTTACTTACGTTGATGACATGTGATGTTATGTGTTGCTGGATATGTTATATTGGATCGTCGTGTTTGAATAGCCGGGGGTTTTTTATGTGAGATGAGTGTTTTTCATTTTCATTCATGTAAAAACTTGTATGTAATATTCTTTTATTGGGGCACTTCCAGGTTGCGGAAGTCGTCACCCGTTGTATATTATTTACTTTTCTGCACTAGGATAGACCCAAGGAGGGGAGCACAAGTAACCGGGTTCTGGGGTCCAGTGGGAGACCAACTCGAGGAGTCGAGTCCGGGTCTCCTAACCCTAGAATTGGTAGGGTTGCTTGCCGCTCTCGTAGGGGTCTAGGGGTGTGGGATTGGCTATTCATCACGACCGTGGAATCCGTGTTTTATACTGGCTCGTATTGAAAACACGGACGTCCTAGTATATCCAATATTTCATATGTTTCTTCTGCTGTGATTTATCTGTGATCATGTGATGTTCTGTGACAGATATTATATATAGTATATATGATATATTATATAAATGTTGCTTATGTTTTACACCCGCGCTAGCCCTGTCTCGCTCTGGCGTTAGTTACCTAACCTAACGGTGCAGACGGGACATCGAGGCGAATGCGGATGGCATAAGCGTACGTTATATTTATCTGTGATGTTTAGGTGGACTTAAATGATGGGATATTCATTAATGAGATTAATGAAAGAAAATAAACCTAATTGATGTTGTGGAATCGAATTTCAAAATAAAAACAGGTAGCTACAGTTCTTGCTTTGCATCGCGGTGTTCATTATAGAACATCCTGCACCTTATTCGATGAGGAAAGGACCGAGATCCCTTCACCGGGAGTGACTCCTTTAGCAATAACTGGCAGATGCTACACACTCGGTTTGTCCTTTGATTGCTTCTATAGTTTCTGCTTTGCACAGTGATATATATGATATATCCCGCACCTCATTCGACGAAGAAAGGGCCGACGATCCTTTCACCGGGAGTGACCCCTTTAGCAAAACTAGAAAAGCCTCAAAAACATTCCATTTAAAAAAACCATTTGATTCCGCAACGAGATCAAGTTCAAAGCGTTAAAGGTTTTCACAAAAACCAGCCGCAACCCTCCGTCATTTTAGGAAGTAGAGTACTTAGTATTCGTGCTGTGTTTGTTGACCATAGTCAAGGCACAGTGTACGGTAGCTAAGTGATGTCTTCCTACACCGCATATGATGCGATTAGTTAGGACAGTCGCGTGACTTTGTTGACCATAGTTAAGGGTCATGTGGGTGGGTCTAATTAATCACGAAATGACGGGTAGAACTTGACTAGTACTTATGATTTGTTGACCATAGTTAAGGTCATAGGTGCTAGGGGTAAAAACCTTTATCGGGAGTTTCAAGTGTTGAAATTTGCAATGAGATTGTATACCTTCTATATGATAGTTGGATCCCGATACCCACTGCGAGTAATTGTTACTCCTGGGAGAGTTTTTCACTTTACAATTAACCGATCAAGTAGGTGTCTAGAAAGGTGTCAACGGGGTTACGCCTCTGGGAAAACGAGGTTTACATTAATTAGGTTCGTGTGAAAGCACGGAGGACCACCCTCAAAGTACCGACACTGGCCTGGCTGAAAGATTGGCGAACTTGTAGTGTGTAATTAATTCCGGCTAGTCTTTCCTTTTAGGGTTTGAAGGAAGATTTGATAAAAAGCAGTGGGAGCCATCCTGATTAGATAAAATAATAACCAATCTATTCTTGCAAGAGCGCACGCTGAGTGTTTTCTTCTCTCTCTCTCCAGGTAGCGACCATATCACGCCTTAATCAAGATAATAATACGGTGTATTGATCGAACCCGCTTGTTATACTGAGCTGGGGAACGTTGGTCCCGCTCCAACTTATAATTGTTATAAGACAGAGAAGGAAATTAGGGAATACCAGAATTCCTATGCCGCCCAAACGAAGACAGTGCATATGATGCATCTCCTTCGGGTGTGTTCATTACAAAGAACTGTTTCTCAGTATCCTCTGCATCCTGGGTATATGATACCGGATCAGGATCCCAGATATGTAATCTGTTACATAGGGCTACAAAAAGGTAGAAAAACTGAAAACGGGTGATAAGTTTCATGAGACAGAAAACGGGGCAAGTGTTGCAGCCAAGTCTGTTGGTCACTGTCACCCTGTATTACGAATACATTGATTCTGAACAAATGCTATTAGATACCGAACCTGATATACAAATTCATATCAGTCTCTTTATTACTAAAGAAAGGATATAATTTTGTATTGATGGATAATGTTTTGAACATTTCCTATATCAAAAGTTGATCGATTCAGGCACGTTATCTAAAAGCATTGAAGTTCTAAATCAAACTCCAGTTCCTAGTATACAGAACACACACAAGAGGAAGAGTTCAGAAATGAACGAATCCTTCTTGAGGCATTGTAGGCTAGGTCATATCAATGCGACCCGACTGGCTGAAGTTACATTTAGATGTATATTTAAATCAGTTTGAATTTACATCTTGTGAAACTTGCCAGTCATGTCACAAAGATAAGATGACCATAGCTCTGTTTATTGGAAACAGAGGAAGAGTTGGTAAACTCTTGGGACTGATACATGATGATGTATGTTAGGTCTCCTGTCTACACATGCCAGGACTGGTTCTTTATACTTCATTATATTCTCTGATAATCTCTCAAGATTCAGTCATATGTTCCTGTTGAAACATAAGTCCGAACCTTTCGAGGTCTTCACAGAATATAAGTTAGAAATAGAGAACCAAAATACGGGTATAAGTATTATGTCCTATGATGAGATCAGGGAGGAGAATACTTGTGCATAGAATTCCTGGACTATTCTAAAGGAGAATGAGATTCTCTCTCAGCATGACTCCTCCGTATACACCATAGCACTATGGTATATCGGGGCGGGGCAATCACACCCTATATGATAAGGTGTGCTCTATGATGAGTACTACTGAGTTACCTGTTTCCTTTTGGGGTTATGCACTTGAGAAGTTGCATACCTATTGAATTAGGTTTGAATCAAATCAGTGCCTACCACTCCATATGAGATATGGTATGGGAAGAACCCATCTCTTAAGTAAGTTAAGATTTGGGATTGTCCGGCCTATGTCAAAAGCAAAATCCGGACAAGATCAAGGCAAGGTCAGTTCTGTAGAACTGGAAAGGTTCCAGCTATACGAAACTACAGCTGATGATTTGACAGAACCATAAGATTCTATAGTTCCCGACGAACCTCAGCCTTTCCGCCGATCTAGTAGGGTTCCTCATCCGCCTGAGAGATACCTCGGTTTCTCGATGACAGTGGGAGCAAGGATTGCATCATGAGATGATGACCCAACTAGTTTCGAGCAGGCCATCGAGAGTAGGGACTCTGTAAGAATGGCTGGATGCTTAGCGATCCGAGATGGAATCCATGTACACCAGCAAAGTTTGGACTTTAGCTGCTATATCTGAAGGGTTAAATCCCCATCAGGAGCAAGTATATCTTGAGAAGATTACTTGGTTTAGATGGAAAAGTTGAGACTTTCAAAGCTAGACTTGTTAAAGGTTTTCGTCATCGACCAGGCGTGGATAATGATGAAACCTTTTTCCAGTAGCTATGCTTAAGTCTGTCCAGATCCTACTTACCACGGCTACATACCATGACTACGATATCTGGCGGTTGGGTGCCATGACTGCTTTTCTAAATACTGATTTAGAAGAGAACGTCTATAAGAACACAGCCAGAGGTCTTCGTAAACAGTGGGAGCAGCGGAAACGTGTGCAAGTTGCTTTACATAATGAAGCAGGCATCGCGGAGTTGGAACGTCTGTTTTGATGTGCTAGTCAAAGTGTTTGACTTCATCAAAATGGTAGACGAACCTTGTATATACAAAAGGGTAGTAGAGAGTAAGGTGGTTATCTTCGTATTGTACATAGAAAACATACTCTTGATAGGAAAAGAGTTTCCTATACTACGATCGGTCAATCTCCTATTATCACTAGGATTCTCCAAATAGGATCAAAGTGATACCTCCTAAATCCTGAGTTTTCATCTATGAGATAGATGTAATTGGATGCTAGGATTCTCACTAGATGTAGTGAGATGGTATCAATCGATCCTGGGGAGAATCACTGGAAGAGTTCCAGGGTGATAAAGACGACTGAATGTCAGTCACGGGCATTGTCTTTACCCTCAGTAGAGGGACGGTATGTTGGAAGAGTTCCAAGCTAGATACCGTGGCAAACTAGACGATAAAGGCTGGTAACATCGCTATTGAAGATACTACCAAAGAGGAAGTTTGGGTGTATATTGGTTCATAAGATGAACTAGGTTCCTGCCATTGTATAACAATGGAAGTGTGGCTTCGGCCCTGGAACCCTGGTCCCATCAGTGACCCAGACATATTCTGAGGAAGCATCACCTGATCATGGAGATGGTTGATCTCCAGGATGATCGAGGTTAGGAGAGTAGACTCAGAGGACAACACGGCGGATCCACTCACGAAGGCCTTTTTCCCAGAGAGAGACTCATATGGGATGGTTGAGTATTAGATACTGCAACCACTGCTACAGATGGCCCTAGTGCAAGTGGGAGATTGTTAGTTATATATATGCCCTAGAGGCCATTACTGTACATTGGATGTATATTGTAGTGGATGCTGGGACATATATAGATAGGACTTACTTGCTCGACATGATAGTACGCTATCTGGTTGCTCTTTATCTTAACGTGTATACTTTTCGTCTCTCTGTTACATGTTGATAAAGCCCTTAGGATGTGTACTCGACTTCTAGGACTATGATGTAGATCATACTAGTGGGGCCTGGGTAGTCTATGAGTACATCCTTCAAATGTTCCTAGTCGAGGGAATATCGAGACGGGGCATCGATATTCCAGAGTAGACTAGCGCATATCTTCTCGACCCATGCGATGGGCGATGGATGATCCTATATCCATTGGTGTTTGACATCGGAGATGGTATGCTGGTGCTCAGTGGAGACTGGGTACACTGAACGGACTCGCCGAGAACTCCCAGATGGTATTATACCTCACGTCAGATGGCAGTTCTCTGGTGACACTGGTACAGCTTAGTCTGTTGACCCGAGATCGTCATAGAGTCTTGTGTGTCTCCCACTGTGCTTTGATTTCCACCCTACCACGGCTCTACTGAGTTGTGCAAACAGGTGGTTTTTGGGTACATTCCCGATTCACATAGAGGCAATGAGCGATAGGAGGGGATTCGTCTCTCCCGGTATTGGGGGTTGATGTTGTGCTATGCTCGACTGGCCATAACAGGAAATCCCTGGCCAGGGTTGCAGTGATATACTGGTAAGAGTTATCAGTAGTTTCACGAATGTTATGGACCTCAAGTCGGCATGACTTATCGAGCTACTGGGGTCTGACGTTTACCACCCCTAGGCGAGATATGCGACATATCAGACGAACAGACCGGACTGTACGGTAAGTGTTACTGGTTGGATTCACAGGAGTGTGAGCGGGCTTGCTCGTCGATCTTCTGATCGCTCAATACCTGGGTGGCCGTTACGTTTAGCAGACCGCTTGCGGCTTGTGGGTGTTTGATATGATCATCATCTGCTGCCGGCGTATTGACGAGTCTTTAGAGTCCTACACAGAGGTTTCCTGGCTCAAGCGAAACGAAATAGGAGCGCATATGAGATATGTGCGGGACCGAGAATAATGCGTGCATGTGATACTGCATTCTATTCTCACGATGAATGTATCGATTGGTTATATGCGATATAACCTAGTTATCGAATCAAGGATTGATTCGATAAGCCGATACATTGGATACTAGTCGGTTATATACGATATGACCGGATCGTTAAATCAAGTGTTGATTTAATGATTTAATGTATAATTATATATTTGATACATTACTTTGCATTAACTAGTATTGGTTCACTTTAAATGGATTTACTCACTTGTTTTGTGCACATTGCATATGTGATATATTTTGTGCACATGATTGTATCATGTTTGATGATACATGCAAGCTAGGGTTAGTGTAAAGAATTAGACCATGGTTAAGATTATGATTAGGGTTTTCTTTTTCTTATTTATTTATTTATTTATTTTGGAAAAAGATGAGATAAGAATGGTTGCTTTTTTTGTTTGCTAGTTGAACATTCTTGAAGCTTTGAATTAGTCCACCATCCTTGTCTTATACTTAACCCTAACCATTCTAATTAACCATGGTCCATTCTCTACAACTAACCAAGGGTTAGTAAATGATAAGTATTGATTTATTTATCATTTACATAAAACTTATCATATCTTCTTCTTCTTCTTCATCTTCTTCAACATGAAGAAAGCTAGTGGCCATTAATGGCAACTAGTGAAATTGAGTGAGAAATCCAAATATAAAGTCTACCCACTTCCTATTTCTTCATCCTCTACCTCTTGCCAAGTTGTATAGGGTGTTTACTTCACAAGTTTTCAAAGCTTGGTGAAGTTGGAGCTTGTTCTTGTGATGCTTCGACGTAGATCATCTTCGGCATCGAACAGATGATCAAGCCCGCCCATTCTTCGATGATGCCAATGCTAGAGTCGTGAGTTCGATTTGGAAAGCGGAGGGAGATCATCGTGGAGCTCACGAAGTGGTGGACCAGATCTACAAAGGTTGTAGCCCCTTCCCTATTTCTATATTTCCGTTTACTTGCTTGCTTTGCCTAAATATCTAGTTAACGATCCGTTCTAGGTTTTCTCGGCACCGTAATTTTTAGAAATTTGGATGTTTGATCACTTGTAAGACTCCATTAGAGTGCCTAGGAACCCTACATCAGATGGGGGGCATGGATTGAGAAACTCAAAAGTGACTTTGTTCAAGATCTTCCAGGCATTTCGAACCATTCTAGTATGTTTTCTTTCACGATCACAAGCGTTGGGATCCTCACGAATGTCCTCCACCCTCCGATAGGCAGCAAGTATGGCCGACTGCTTGAAAGCCTGGTGCAAGAGATCAATAAGGTTGTCTCGCCTCCTCTTAGAGATTAAGCTCATCAGATACACCGAATGCACCTTATCCTCGGTGGCATCCAATGCCCTGAGTGGTACGCCGGTGCAAAAGAGAAGGAGTGCCCCCCAGATTGCCAGCACAATGAGCCTCAAAAGAGAAGAGCGACGAGGGAGTAACTGACCGTTGTACTCGTTGAAGCGGCTCATGACCTCAGCACACTGAGCGTTGGTGAACTCCTGGTTCTGACTGCAGCCTAGTGCGCGAATATTTCCATAAGAAATTATTTCTTCAAGATCGTACAAATGGGCATCCATAATACCTGAAATAAAGATCATGGAGATTCATTACAAACTTCTTCTTCTCGGAATGCGAAGGAGACAACTCAGGGCAAGGAAACCCCAAGAAGTCCCTATAGGAAGAACTTAGTTCCTTATAGGAATTAAATTCCTTTTTGAAAAAAAGGAATTAAATTCCCAGAAATTTCTTGTTCCAAAGGCAGAGCTCCTTTATGATGGAATTAAATTCCATGGAAAAGACAATCGACACCATCATCTCTCTAAAGATTAGAGAAACCCTAAGAAATCTACTGTTTGAAGATTAAACGATTTTCTGTTCTTGCAAAAGGACTTGAACAAAAATGGGTTCTTGTTAAAATAAAGGGGAAAACCCTTGGTATGGATTTAAAATCCAGAGAGTTGTATGTGTATGAAAGTCCTTCGATCATCCAAAGATCATTACCTGAGGAAAAGGAATCTTTAAACAGAGTTAAACTCTGGAAAATGCTTGAAGCAGAGAACTAAGCTCTGGAAAAGGAGAATTAAATTCTCAAAGGAAGAAAGTTATCAAAGGAGGAAGATGAAAAGTGGAGGCGCTTCTGAAGAGACCCCTGCATTTATAGGATGTGATGGAAAACGTTTCATCTACCCAACTCCCTAGACAGATCCAACGGTCATAAAAGTGACAGCGTTGCACTCACGTGCAGACACGTAAGAGCAACGCTGTGGGGGCATTTGTTCCCTGATTAAAAATCAGGAAAAAACTTCAAGAAGAGGCATCATGTGCTCACATGTGGCCAATGGACACGTGTTGGCACGTGATGGTTAAAGCAGCGACACAAAACAGAGCACAGAAGAGGAGTCCATTCGGGGGGTCACGTGCTCACACGCGACCGGGGTCACGTGCTCACACGTGACCAAAGGTCACGTGTCAACACGTGACTTGCTTTAAAAGCCTCACGGTTTAATAGAATCAAATTCTAAAAAGATCATTTAAATCTTTCCAAAATAGAGAAGAATTAAGGAGAACTGTTGGATTAAGAATCCAAGGGTGATTAAATATCACCAATTTATGGAAAAATCTTGGACAAGCAATGATTTCCCCTAAATCTCTCCGAAATAATAAATAGAATATCTTTGGATTAAAACATCCAACGGTGAATAAAATTCACCTAGTAATCTAAATGCTCAGATTAATGATGAAAACAAAGCAAATCTTTCAATGAGAGATTTACTAAACAAATTGATTCTTTTCCTCCTCCTATAAATAGGAGTCGAGAAGGGAGAATTAAAAAAAGGAGGAGAGACAGAATTTTGGAGAAAAAACTTTGAAGAGAATTTTAGCATCATGAAAATTCAGAAAGAAAACCCTAGGTGAGAAAAAGAAAGAGGATCCAAATTTCGGAAAAAAGAGAATTTAATTCTCAAAGATTTAAGAGTTTAACTCTTTTGCAAAGAACTTAGTTCTTTCTCTGGTTGAAGATCTGCAAAATGCACATCTCCTCATAAGTTGAGAATTTAATTCTCATCGGGTCGAGATCCTGCCATGCAGATCTAAAACCTAGAGGAAGAATTGAGTTTGGAGAATTTAATTCTCCCAAAGTTATAGGAATTTAATTCCTCGAAGATAAAATTAGGGTTTAACCCTATCTGGGAATTCAATTCTCCAAAATTATAGAAATTTAATTCCTTCAAGATGGACAGAACTAGGGTTTAACCCTAATTGAGAATTTAATTCTCTCAAGCTCGCAGGAAATTAATTCCTCTTAAAATGAAATTAGGGTTTCACCCTATGCCAGAACTTGATTCTTTACATATATGGGAATTTAATTCCCACAAAAGGAAAATTAGGGTTTAACCCTACCTAAAAATATAATTCTTCCAAAGAAAATAGGAATTTAATTCCTCCAAAGTTATAGCTAGGGTTTAACCCTATGAAGAATTTAATTCTTAAAAAGATAAAGATATCTTCAAACAGGCAAGAACCAGGGTCACGTGTCCCCACGTGACCCCTGTAGAGATCCGCAGAAAAGAACTCAAAGGCAACGTCTCACGTGCTCTACGTGACCCCTGAAGCGCAGAAAGAAAAAGCAAAAAAATAGAAGCTCTGGGCGCTCTCACGTGTTACCACGTGACCCCTTGGCAAATCAACACACAAATCCCCATCACGTGTCAGCACGTGATGCTCCAAAATCAAATATAGAAAGTATTCAATATTTTTTTTGCAGAACAGAATAAGAGGAATCTGGTCCCACCTTTGGGCGCTCTCACGTGTCCACATGTGACCCCTTTTTCTTTAGTGTTTTGACACTAATTAGAGATCTTCATTCATAGTGTTTAACACTGATTTTTCTTAGTGTTTAACACTAATTTGAAAACCCTATTTGCAGTATTTAACACTGATTATTTTCTAGTGTTTGACACTAAATCGAAAACTATATTTCCAGTGTTTAACACTGATTGTTCTTTTAGTGTTTAACACTAGTTTGAGAATTCTGTCTCTAGTGTTTAACACTTTTGTTATTTAGTGTTTAACACTACTTTTAGCCAAATTGGCTAATCCTTCAGAGGCAAAGCCTCCCCTTCAATTGAAACTCAAAATTGAAAAACATCCAGAGCTACAACAGAAATGTTATCAAGCCCCTCAAAACTTTTGTGGACTGGAACCAGACAAATGTCAAACAGTACAACAAAGGGCCAGACTTAATTGGACTTAGCCCAAGTTGGCTATAAGTCCTCAATCCAGACCTAACTGAGCCAATGGGCTCACAATATAATTAATTGGTCTTGGTTCCAAATTGGGCTACAGATCATTTAATCTATCTTGGTTCAAGGGTACATCTCTTCACTCCTTTGATATTTGTCGTTGTAATTCCTCAACGTCTTCAAAGAGGTGACGAGTCCCAACAACGATACATTTCACGGACTGTGGGGTCCTTAAACTCATGGACTATGATATCCTTAACCTTGTCCGTGATGTCTTAAAACTAACAACGGACTATGATGTCCTTAACCTTAACCGTGATGTCTTAAAACTAACAACGGACTATGATGTCCTTAACCTTGACCGTGATGTCTTAAAACTAACAATGGACTATGATGTCCTTAACCTTGACCGTGATGTATTAAAACTAACATCGGACTGTGGAGTCCTTAAATCCACGGACTATGATGTCCTTAACCTTGACCACAATGTCTTAAAACTAAAAATGGACCGCAATGTCCTTAAACTACCTATCGACCACAACGTCACTAAACTAAACAATAGAGCCCCCAATTACTCTTTTGTTGGATCTAAACGAACCCGTTAAGTTGATCTTAGTCTAAAATGAGGCTAACGTATGCTTAACAAACGTTAAAGTCGATCTTAGTCTCAAAAGAGGCTAACGTATCCTTAAACCCAAACCCCCAAACCCAAATCTAAGAAAGATACGGATTTGGACTAGTTCACGCCCTACGGGCGACAACATAACTTAGTCCCCATATACAATCCACGGGCAACCAAACACAAAACAAACACCCATGACACGAGGTGACCATATGGAGAAGGAGAAAGTTGTTACCGCGATGCGGTTGCGTAATTAACTGCAGGGGCTTGCGCCTGCAGGGAAGAGCGTCCCCACAATCAAAAACCCCTCAAACGAGGGGGAATCTGACGAAGTCTGCTACATCGGCCACATCCATTTAAACCTTCAATACATTTAGCCATAAATCAACTTGGCATCTTCGAAGAGGTGGACGGATAGCACCTATTAGCATCTACCCCGAATCTCATGCAAGGCGTTCTGTCGCACCGTCTTTCGGAGGGGAACAACAACAAGCAGAGATTTTAAGTAAGGCACTAACCCCAGTTCCTCAAGGTTTGGCGGGAGTGAAGCAGTTCAGATCACTCCACCCTAAGTCTTTTCGGGGAAGGAACTCCCTTAGAAGCTGAGGAATGGCTCAAGGGAACAGTCAACGATCTCGGTGCCGCCCAAATTCCGAAGGACGCATGGGTGAACATCGCTAAGCTACAACTTACGGATAATGTCAGAATATGGTGGGAGGCAGAGGAAAGTAGACTGAAGGAGCCCATCGACTGGGAAACGTTCAAACAGCGTTTTGATACCCAGTATTTTCCAGTCGTGGCACACTTAAGGATGGAAAGAGAGTTTATACATTTCCAACAAGGAAGCATGTGGGATAAGTCGGTGGACGAGTATGCTTAGGAGTTCTCATGGTTAAGTAGGTTCGCGCATCATCTGGTGGCAACCCCAGAACTTTATACTAAGAGATTCAGACAAGGATTGGACTTGAAGACGCAGTCTTCCATGTCTTCTGCTACTCTTTCGACTTATGATGAAATCTTAGAGGCGACACAAAACTTTGAAGACCTTCAGAGACGGATGAGGAAGGATGACCGTTTGTCTGGCATTAAGCAACCAGCCAATCAAATTCTTAGAGGATCATCTTCCAGATTCGACGGAAAACAACAAACTAAGAGGCCAGTAGGACCAACTATCTTCGGAAAACTAGTCGTTATATACAACCATTGTTGTAGGACCGGACACTACAGGAGAGACTGTCGCATTTTGAACAAACTTTGCATAGTCTGTGGGTCTCCGGATCATGCCATTAGGGACAGTCCTCAGAGAGGGAGACAATCAGGCCCCGTCAACAAGCCGGCTAACTATATGGCACCACGACAGAGAAACCAGCCACCTTCCGCCACTCAACCAACCGGTCAAGGGGCATCACCAAAGGGACCACCTTTTCCATCACAGGAGCGTGTTTTTCAGCAAGCGCAAAGGAATGGACCCAAACGCCGGACCTTCACCATGACAGCCGAGAAGGCTGATGCCATGTGGAAAGACAGCAGAGATACTCTTTTCTTTTTCAACCTTTCTTTTGATACTGTGCTTACTTATCTTTCGATGCAAATCTTAGTTGGACTCACCATAATTCCTCTAGTTTTCATAATTTCGACTAGTTACCTTTATGTTATATCTCGCAAGTTTTCCATCAATTCATAACCTTCCTTCAACTTCCAAACTTTTCCATCTGGAAGCAACTACGGATTTTGCATTTTTTCGATTCCTTGTACCTAAACCCTTAAGAGACTTTCCATGCATCAAGTGATACACCAACTCGCGGGAGCGACACATGCAGCAAAGAGGATTCCTGACAGCGTTACTGATTTCCGTGCCTAGTAGTGGCTACTCCTTTGAAAATTTCAGATATGAAATTATTCTAAGGAAGGTAGATCGTAACTATCACAACCATTCTTGCAATTCTTAGCAAACCCAGAAGTTTTAAACATCCACAACGAATTTTCGGAGAAGGGACTTGATGATGTGACGTATCAGCGCGGCAATATAGTCGCATATGCGTCAAGACAACTAACGACTTGTGGACACAACTATCATGTTCAAATTTAGAACTGGCAATGGTAATTTTCATCTTGAAAATATAGAAACACTACTCTAAGGAGAACATGGGAACACGGTTGGTTGAAACACATGAAGCGGATGAGAGGGGTCAAGTTCTATATGGGAGAAGTACCGCTCAATTGGGACGACCCTGAAGATGGAGAATTGTAGGATTGACATAATTGTAGAAAAAAAGGGGTGGAGATGGTGATACAATGCAGCGAGAGAGGAAAGCTCAGCCCACGACACATCGGCCGTTTAACATCTTGGAAGGAGACGGTGGGTTTATATATAGACTATGGGTTTATAGACTAGCTTTGCTATTTTCTATGGAAGGCATGCATAATACTTTTATAACTCACAGTTAAGAGGGTATCCTGGAAACCCTAGTCATACTTTTGATCATTCCGAGATTATGGAATGGTTGGCGTAGTCTACAAGCAGCAACCGGTCGGGATACCAGAGGGATGAAACCTTGAGGGACAATATAATCCAGCTGGCTAGAGTTATATGGGGAAGAAACTACCAGGCAAGATATACGCGGAAGCGAGAAGACGGGACGAGAGAGCGAGACCCAAAATATTTAACCGCGATAATCCTTTCTTAGTGATTTCTTTCTTTCCTTGACCTACCTACTGAAATTTCGAGGACGAAATTATTTTAAGGAGGGTAGTTTGTAACGACCGTGTTTTCTAATACTTAATAAAATATATTCCATTTAAATTCTAGTATCAAATAATTATTTACATGTTTCTTTGATAGAAAAATATTTTTTTGTAATATTAATAATTTTCAGAGCAGTGAAATATGGGAATTTTATAAATTCTATTTATTGTTTTCCTAGACTTAAAATGTTTTAATAACATTTTACAATACCTGAAAATAATCTGCATATTTTAGTATCGATTAAAATAATTAGTTTGTAATTAAAAACATTTTAAAGGATAAACTAGATTTTAATAACTTGCTAAAACCATAGGAATGAATATAATATTTAGTTTTAGCCAAAAATTATTTTTTTACTAAAGATAATAATAAAATATATTTTTGAAATTTTTCCATAATTTTCCCGTATTTTAAACTATTTTTAACAATTATTTTGAAACCAAATTCAATTTTTAATATATAAATCCGTTTAGTTTTTATATAAAAAATAATAATTAAAAAAAAAATTAAATTCCCCTTGATCCTGGACCGTTGGATCATAAGATCCAACGGCCCAGAACCCACCGACGCGCCCACGAGGTGGGGACCACGCGAAAACGCGTGATTCCCCCACGCGTGACATGTGGCGCGTGGGCCTGGCAGCGACGGCGCGATCTCGGCCGTTGGATCAAGATCCAACGGCTGAGGTGAAGAGGCGGCGGCTAATAATTCTGAATGATTGGGGCGCGGATTTTGATGGGATTTTAACGGATTTCTTGGATTTTATGGTTGGCGATAAAACGCTATAAATAAGCACTTCATACACTGATTTCTCACACCTCAGAACTCTAAAAATTCTATAAAAAAATATCAGCGCCTTCGTATCGACGACGCCGACACTACGGCTCCACCCAATCGCCAAGAAAAAATCTGAGCGCGGAACTATTGAGGATTTTGTACACGCCTACGTTTTCAACCCTTCGGCATCCGACTAAAACCAAAGGTAGGATCCGCCTCTCTCCCCTCATTCTGTCGCCTTCTTCTTTTCTCAATAACCTAGTTCCAACTTCTAATCATCAACCCCCTATTTAAAATGATGTTATAATATTCGTGCATGCCTATTCCCTGTACCCTTAATAATGATAATGTTAACCCATGTTTTAAAACGGTGTTTAATTTCCTCTTTACACAAAAAATATATTGCACTCTCATACTACCTGGAATCTGAGATGCTTAATGTTATAACCCATGAATTGTCAATTCACCTCTGATATACCCACACTTACCCATACTATCAAAATGATCTTGAAATAGGTTACTTCCACAAAATACCCTCGTTCAATTAAATTGTTATATATTTGTTTAAAATATCCATAAGAGATAAGATATGTGAAATAAATATTTTAGATTCGACATACATACATATTACTTACACATTTTCATCAACGACTATAATGTTGTTAAACCCCCTTCAACTTTTTTAAAGAAGAAAATACTAAATTTAAATAACGGCTTATGGTTTTTCCAAAACGAACGTATTTTCTAAAACGTTATGTAGGGTTCCTAGGCACTCTTGTGAAGGTTCATAAGGCATCAAACATGCCCGGATAAAAATTTAGACGTGCCGAACAACCCAAAGCCGGGATCTTTGCTAGATTATTAGGGTTTAACATGCAAGATGATAACTTTTATCTAAGTGCGAGGGATTACAACCTTTGTAGTCCGCTCCTTCGCTTCACAAGCTCCGAGTAGAAGTCCCTTTGCCGCGATCCATGATCTCCCGGACTCATGAGAGGCTCCACGACTCGAACGATCCATGCTAGCTCGAAGTATTCCAAATCTCCGATGATCTACCTCGAAGTTGCAAAGACTCAAGCTATCTCACTCTAAAGAGATGAACACACTAATCTCATGGGCTAGATGAGATGAGGATGAGATAGTTGTATTTTTGCTTTTTTTTAAAATCATTTTCTCATATTATTTCATCACATAAAGAAAATCTAGTAAGCTTTCTTCAAGAGAGAAGAAGATGATAATCGAAAAGATAATGAATTATTTTCTTTTGTGATGAATAGAATAAAAGCTATATGATTGATTTATAAACCATGGTCAAGGATGAGTGGCTAGGATTTAGTAGAGAATAAACTAGAGTTAGGGTTTGGTTGGGTTAAGAATGTGTCATCCAAAATATCTTAAGAATGACAAAAGAAAAAGCTTCTAGAAGGTGCATGAAGCATCTAACCCTAATCAAACCCTAACCTCAATTAATCATCCTTAAACATGTTTAACAAATAATCATATCATGTCACAATAATATATATCACATATATATTATATATTTGCAACAAAGGAAAATAATACAATTAACATATATCGCATATATATCAATATATCATCCAGTGAGAAAATGAAATAATAAAGCGAGCCAATTTTAGATAATGTAATAATATATCATATATATTATTATACATTAAATCATCGAATCAACACTTGATCCGACGATCCGGCTATATCGAATATTACCGACTAATATATCATGTACCGATTCATCGAATCAACACTTGATCCGATGACCCGGTTCATAACTAAATATTGCGAGAATATAATACGGTATCCCATATCGCATTATTCTCTGTCCTGCACATATCACATATGTGCCTCTACTCCGTTTCGCCTGAGCCAAGAAACCTCTGTGTAGGACTCTAAAGAATCGTCAATACGCCGGTAGCAGGTGATGATCATATCAAACACCCACAAGCTGCAAGCGGTCAGCTAAACGTAACAGCCACCCAGGTATTGAGCGATCAGAAGATCAACAAGCTAGCCTGTGCGTTCTCCTGTGAATCCAATCAGTAACACTCCCGTACAGTCCGGTCTGTTCGTCTGATATGTCGCATATCAAGTCTAGGGGTGGTATATGTCAGACCCCAGTAACCGATAAGTCGTGTCGATGTGTGGCTCATAACGGGTCGAGAAACTACTAGTAACACTTACCAGTAAATCTCTATATCAGCCCTGGCCAGGGACTTCCAGTTATAGCCAATCGAACACAGCACAACATCAACTCCCTATACCGGGAGAGACGAATCCCCTCCTATCGCTCATTGCCTCCATGTGATTTGGGACTGTACCCAAAAGCCACCGTTTTGCACGCCCTCTTGGACGTGGTAAGGTGGAAATCAAAGCACAGTGGGAATCACACAAGACTCTATGACGATCTCGGGTCTACAGACTACCCTGTACCAGTGTCACCGGAGAACTGCCATCTGACGTGGGGTATATCACCATCTGGGAGTTCTCGGCGAGTCCGTCCAGTGTACCCAGTCTCCACTGAGCACCCGTACACCATCTCTGATGTCTAACACCGATGGATATGGGATCATCCATCGCCCATCATATGGATCAAGATGCGTATACGCTAGTCTACTCTGGTGTATCGATGCCCTGTCTCGATATACCCTCGACTAGGAAAAGTTATAGGATGTACTCATCGACTACGATGGCCCCACTAATATGATCTCATCATAGTCCCAGTAGTCGAGTACAGATCCTAAGGGCTTTATCAACATGTGAGAGTAAAACAGTAAACCAATACAAGTTAACATGTTAAGATAAAGTGAAACCAAACAGCATACTATCATGACGAGCAAGAAAGTCATCTCTATATATATCCAAGCATCCATTATAATATACATCATATGTACAACAATGGCCTCTAGGGCATATACATAACTAACAATCTCCCACTTGCACTAAGGCCAGCTGCTGTAGTATCTCATACCTAGCATCCCGAATAATCTCTCAAACTGTATCTGGGGAATAGCCTTCGTGAATGGATCCGCAGTGTTGTCCTTCGTATCTACTCTCCTGACCTCGATCTCCCGGCGATCAACTATCTCCCTGATCAGGTGATACCGCCTCAGAATATGTCTGGACTTTTGATGGGATCTGGGTTCCTTGGCCAAAGCCACAGCTCCATTGTTATCGCAATACAGAGGTATTAGATGCTCAATGGATGGAACCACTCCAAGTTCAGTAATGAACTTCTTGATCCAGACAGCCTCTTTGGCAGCATCGTTGGCAGCGATGTATTCAGCCTCCATCGTTGAGTCTGCAACGGTATCCTGTTTGGAACTCTTCCAACATACCGCCCCTCCATTGAGGGTAAAGACAAAACCCGAATGCGACTTAGAGTCGTCCTTATCACTTTGGAAGCTGGAATCGGTAAAGGACTCCACCTGGAGTTCTTCGTTACCATACACCAAGAACATCTCCTTAGTCCTTCGTATGTACTTGAGAATGTTCTTCACAGCTGTCCAGTGACTTTCTCCAGGATCTGCTTGATACCGACTCACTACACTTAGTGAGTATGCTACATCGGGTCTGGTACATAGCATCGCATACATGATAGAGCCTACTGCCGAAGCATAGGGTATCCCTTGTATGCGAGCTCTCTCCAAATCAGTCTTGGGAGACATCTCTTTAGAGAGAGTGAGTCCAGAGATCGTGGGTTGGTTCCCACGCTTGGATTCTTCCATACCAAACCTCTTTAGTATGGTGTCAATGTATCTGGATTGGGACAATCCCAGTATCCGTTTAGATCTATCTCTAAAGATCATGATTCCCAATATGCAGGAGGCATCACCTAGATCTTTCATCGAGAATCTCTGTGATAAGAAGAGCTTGACTGATTGCAGCATAGGAATATCATTTCCTATCAAGAGTATGTCATCCACGTACAATACAAGGAAGACAACCTTACCCTCTGCTACCTTCTTATAGATACAAGGTTCATCTATATTCTTGATGAAGTCAAACTCTTTGACTACAACATCAAAACAGATGTTCCAACTCCGCGATGCTTGCTTTAACCCATAAATGGATTTAAGCAGCTTGCACACCTTTCCGCTGCTCCCACTATCTACGAAGCCCTCTGGCTGAGTCATGTACACGGTCTCTTCTAAATCACCGTTTAGAAAAGCGGTCTTAACATCCATTTGCCAGATTTCGTAGTCATGGTATGCAGCAATGGCAAGTAAGATCCGGATGGACTTAAGCATAGCCACTGGAGAAAATGTTTCAGGTGGACGAGAAACCCTACTAGATCGGCGGAGAGGCTGGGGTTCGTCGGGTACTACTGAATCCTCTGGTTCCACTAAATCATCTGTTGTAGTTTGTTCTGCTGGAACCTCTTCCAGTTCTACCTCAATGCTACTGTTCTGTTTCATAAGAAAACCTTTTTCTAAGAAAGTGGCATGTCGAGAAACAAACACCTTTTGTTCCTCGGGGTGGTAGAAGATATACCCTTGTGAGTTTTTGGGATATCCTACAAACTTACATAAGACAGATCTTGCCTCGAGTTTGTCCGGATTTTGTCTTTTGACATAGGCCGGACAACCCCATATCTTAATGTAATTAAGATGTGGTCTCTTCCCTTTCCATATCTCATATGGAGTGGTAGGCATAAATTTGGTAGGAACTCTATTCAATAGGTCTATGGCTGTCTCAAGCGCATACCCCCAAAAAGAAATAGGTAACTCAGCTGTACTCATCATCGAGCGCACCATATCTAATAGGGTGCGATTTCTTCGCTCAGATACACCGTTGTGCTGTGGTGTATAAGGAGGAGTAAGCTGAGAGAGAATCCCATTCTTTTTTAGATAATCTAGGAACTCACTGCTTAAGTATTCACCTCCTCGATCAGATCGAAGAATCTTAATACTTTTGCCCGTTTGATTCTCTACTTCTTGCTTATATTCTCTGAATTTCTCAAAAGCTTCAGACTTGTGTTTCATCAGGAACACATATCCGAATCTTGAGAGATCGTCAGTGAATGTAATGAAGTAGGAAGAACCGTTCCTGGCATGCGTAGACATTGGACCGCATACATCACTATGTACCAGTCCTAAGAGTTCAGTAACTCTTTCTCCGTGTCCACTAAACGGAGCTTTGGTCATTTATCCTTTGAGACATGAATGGCAAGTATCATAAGATGATAATTCGAACGAATTCAAATAACCATCTTTATGTAACTTAGCGAGTCGTGTCGCATTGATATGACCAAGTCTACAATGCCACAAGAAGGATTCGTTCACTTCTGAACTTTTCCTCTTGTGTGTGTTTTGTATATTCAGGACTGTATTCTGATTTAGAATGAATATGCCATTATGTAACGAGCCTGATGCAATCAACTTTTGATCTAGGAATATGTTCATAACATTATCCTGTACTACAAAATTATATCCCTCTTTACTCAATAAAGAAACTGATATAATGTTGCACATCATGTTCGGTATATAATAGCACTCATTTAGAATCAGTGTATTACGACTTGGTAATACCAGGTGATATTCGCCAACTGCTTTGGCTACAATACTTGCACCGTTCCCTACTTGAACGGAATGATCACCTTTTCCTAGTTCTCTACCTTTTCGTAGCCCATGTAACAATTTACATATGTGGGATCCTGATCCGGTATCTAATACCCAGGACGTAGGGTGAACTGAGAAACAGTTCTCAATAACTAACACACCCGAAGAAGATGCATCAACATGCATGTTCTTTTGGGCGGCGTGAGAATCCAGATATTCTTCTATTTCCTGTTCAGTCTTATAACTCTTATAAGAAAGAACGGGTCCAACATTCCCTAGCTCAGTACAATAATTGGGTTCAGTCAATACATCCATATTATTATCTTGATTATGGCATGACATGGTCGCTACCTGGAGAGAGAGAGAAGAAAACACTTTAGCGTATGCTCTTGCAAGATTAGATTGGTTATTATCTTGTCTAATCAGGATGTCTCCTACTGGTTTTATCAAATCTACCTTAAAACCCTAAAAGGTAAGATTAGCCGGGATTAATTACACCTTACAATTTCGTCAATCTTTCAGCCAGATCAGTGTCGGTACTTTGAGGGAGGTTCCCCGTGCTTTCGCACAGACCTAATTAAAGAAAACCTCATTTTCCCAGAGGCGTAACCCCGTTAACACTTTTCTAGACACCTACTTGAATGACTAATTGTCCTGTGTAAAACTCTCCCAGGAGTAACTCTTACTCGCAGTGGGTATCGAGATCCAACTACCTCATAGAAGGTATGCAATCTCATTGCAAATTTCAACGCTTGAAATTCCCGATAAAGCTTTTACCCCTAGTGTGCTATGACCTTGACGCATGCCAAACAACCCATAGTGCACTAGTCAAGTTCAACCCGTACATTTCGTGATTGAATTAAACCCACCCGTACGACCCTTGACGCATGCCAAACAACGCCGTACGAATACCCTAATCCAATCGCATCTCATGCTGCAGATAAGTAATAATCAGCTACCGTACACTACGCCTTGACGCATGCCAAACTACCGTAGCACGAATACTAAATATTACTTATCTGAAATGACGGAGGGCTACGCAGGTTTTTCTGAAAACCTTGAGCATATTGAACTTGATATCGTTGTAGAATCATGTAGTTTTTGAAAAGGAGTGTTTTTGAGGCTTTTCTTAGTTTCGCTAAAGGGGTCACTCCCGGTGAAGGGATCGTCGGCCCTTTCCTCATCGAATAAGGTGCAGGATATATCATATATACCGCTGTGCAAAGCAAAACACTAAAAGCATTCAAAAGACAAACCGCGTTTTGTAGCATCTGCCAGTTTCGCTAAAGAGGTCACTCCCGGTGAAGGGATCGTCGGCTCTTTCCCCATCGAATAAGGTGCAGGATATATCATATATATCACTGTGCAAAGCAAAACTGTAGCTACCCTTTTTATTAAGTTTTGATTCTACAACATCTTTAGGTTTCTTTTCTTTTTATTAATCTCATTAACAAATATCCCATCAGCTTATGCTTCCTAAGCATCACAGAAGAAACGAAAGCAGTAATATTTATATATCAGCATATATATATAGTATAAGCATTCGTCTCAGGCAGTAATATGATCTCATCACAGAACATTGCAGCAGAAGAACATATATGAAATATTGGATATACTAGGACGTCCGTGTTTTCAATATGAGCCTATATAAAACACGGATTCCACGGTCGCGACGAATAGCCAAACCCACATCCCAAGACCCCTACGAGAGCGGCAAGTAACACTGCCAATTCTAGGGTTAGGAGACCCGGTCTCGACTCCTCGAGATGGCCTCCCACTGGACCCTAGAACCCGGTTACTTATGCTCCCCTCCTTGGGTCTACCTAATGCGGAAAAGTAAATAATATACACTGGTGACAGCAACCGCAACCTGGAAGTGCCCCAAATAAAAGAATATTACATTACAAATGAATTTTACATGAATGAAAATAAAAACCCTCATCTCACATAAAACCCCCCGGCTATTCTGAACGCGACGATCCAATATAACATATCACAGCAACACATAATATCACATATCATCAATGTAAGTAAATATGCGCATCCCAATTGTCGTTGACATATAACAACGAAACCGGCGATATCACATATTACACTTACGGTCACATAAAAGAAAGTGTAAAACTACAATATTTGGAATTCACAATCACTTTAGACATCATAAATCCGAAATATCACATACTTCGCATTTCATGCCTAACTCTATGAATTCCACATATTGTATCACATTCCAGATAAATAGACAATATTAAACTTTCCGAACAGATAATCAAATACCCAAGATTTCCTAAAGTGCTCAACACTTGAGCGGAGTTCAAATAATCCCAGAATATGTCACAGTACCGGTGATCCAGCCGTAGAAGGGTCAAGCCAACGCCTCACATGTGGCATGCCGTACTGCCCCCAAACCCGAAGGTTCAAAAGGCAGTTCAAGACGGTCACATAATCGAGTTAAGGTTTGTTGTCTTCTAGAGGGTCCACCGCTTAACTTGTACAATTTTTCCGAAAGATTTAAACCCGATAAAAAAAATTCAACACTTGAAAGTTTTACGTGCCGGGAAAAAGTGGGTTAATGATATCCGTTCAACTAGTTTAACAGTTTCTAAATATCCGGAAAGAAATACGAATTTAAAATTTCCGATCGAGTCTACTATTACAAAACAAACCCCAGAATTTTCAACACCTGAAACAGATTAAAAATACCCAGAAGCATCAACAAGCACCTACGGATATTACCATGAAGCCACGTGTCACAATCCCACAAATCCGCCGCGGAACAGCCGCGCAAGCTTGCTTACGCCGCGGTTCCGCCGCCGTTTTGAGGAATTGTGGGCCCGTGTTTCATGGTAATTCTTAGAATTCCCTGCTTATTTTTTTACATATTTTTAATTCAGAAAAATCCCAAAATTTAAAAAATTTCCAGAGAGGGGTCCAATTTTGTCGTTTCGGGTTCGATCGGAGTTTTAACTTCGTAAACACATCGCCTAATGCTTTAGCTAGGCTCTGATACCACTGTAGGGTTCCTAGGCACTCTTGTGAATGTTCATAAGGCATCAAACATGCCCGGATAAAAATTTAGATGTGCCGAACAACCCAAAGCCGGGATCTTTGCTAGATTATTAGGGTTTAACATGCAAGATGATAACTTTTATCTAAGTGCGAGGGATTACAACCTTTGTAGTCCGCTCCTTCGCTTCACAAGCTCCGAGTAGAAGTCCCTTTGCCGCGATCCACGATCTCCCGGACTCATGAGAGGCTCCATGACTCGAACGATCCATGCTTGCTCGAAGTATTCTAAATCTCCGATGATCTACCTCGAAGTTGCAAAGACTCAAGCTATCTCACTCTAAAGAGATGAACACACTAATCTCATGGGCTAGATGAGATGAGGATGAGAGAGTAGTATTTTTGCTTTCTTTTTAAATCATTTTCTCATATTATTTCATCACATAAAGAAAATCTAGTAAGCATTCTTCAAGAGAGAAGAAGATGATAATCGAAAAGATAATGAATTATTTTCTTTTGTGATGAATAGAATAAAAGCTATATGATTGATTTATAAACCATGGTCAAGGATGAGTGGCTAGGATTTAGTAGAGAATAAACTAGAGTTAGGGTTTGGTTGGGTTAAGAATGTGTCATCCAAAATATCTTAAGAATGACAAAAGAAAAAGCTTCTAGAAGGTGCATGAAGCATCTAACCCTAATCAAACCCTAACCTCAATTAATCATCCTTAAACATGTTTAACAATTAATCATATCATGTCACAAAAATATATATCACATATATATTATATATTTGCAACAAAAGAAAATAATACAATTAACATATATCGCATATATATCAATGTATCATCCAGTGAGAAAATGAAATAATAAAGCGAGCCAATATTAGATAATGTAATAATATATCATATATATTATTATACATTAAATCATCGAATCAACACTTGATCCGACGATCCGACTATATCGAATATTACCGACTAATATATCATGTACCGATTCATCGAATCAACACTTGATCCGATGACCCGGTTCATAACTAAATATTGCGAGAATATAATACGGTATCCCATATCGCATTATTCTCTGTCCTGCACATATCACATATGTGCCTCTACTCCATTTCGCCAGAGCCAAGAAACCTCTGTGTAGGACTCTAAAGAATCGTCAATACGCCGGTAGCAGGTGATGATCATATCAAACACCCACAAGCTGCAAGCGGTCAGCTAAACGTAACAGCCACCCAGGTATTGAGCGATCAGAAGATCAACAAGCTAGCCTGTGCGTTCTCCTGTGAATCCAATCAGTAACACTCCCGTACAGTCCGGTCTGTTCGTCTGATATGTCGCATATCAAGTCTAGGGGTGGTATACGTCAGACCCCAGTAACCGATAAGTCGTGTCGATGTGTGGCTCATAACGGGTCGAGAAACTACTAGTAACACTTACCAGTAAATCTCTATATCAGCCCTGGCCAGGGACTTCCAGTTATAGCCAATCGAACACAGCACAACATCAACTCCCTATACCGGGAGAGACGAATCCCCTCCTATCGCTCATTGCCTCCATGTGATTTGGGACTGTACCCAAAAGCCACCGTTTTGCACGCCCTCTTGGACGTGGTAAGGTGGAAATCAAAGCACAGTGGGAATCACACAAGACTCTATGACGATCTCGGGTCTACAGACTACCCTGTACCAGTGTCACCGGAGAACTGCCAACTGACGTGTGGTATATCACCATCTGGGAGTTCTCGGCGAGTCCGTCCAGTGTACCCAGTCTCCACTGAGCACCCGTACACCATCTCTGATGTCTAACACCGATGGATATGGGATCATCCATCGCCCATCATATGGATCAAGATGCGTATACGCTAGTCTACTCTGGTGTATCGATGCCCTGTCTCGATATACCCTCGACTAGGAACAATTATAGGATGTACTCATCGACTACGATGGCCCCACTAGTATGATCTCATCATAGTCCCAGTAGTCGAGTATAGATCCTAAGGGCTTTATCAACATGTAAGAGTAAAACAGTAAACCAATACAAGTCAACATGTTAAGATAAAGTGAAACCAAATAGCATACTATCATGACGAACAAGAAAGTCATCTCTATATATATCCAAGCATCCATTATAATATACATCATATGTACAACAATGGCCTCTAGGGCATATACATAACTAACACGTTACCCCAAATCTAAAACACTATAATTTCATAAAATTATTAATTTCATTTAAATACCTCGACCTTTATTGAAGGGCTAGTTTCCACAAGAATCATAATCCGTATAACGATATCTTTTCAAAAGAAATATCTAGTACCTTATTAAAAGGAAATTTTCAAATAGCACCAATTTAAGACAAAGGAAAAGGTTGTAGGCATCGGTCGTTTATCTAAACCAGACTTTGTGGTGCCTAGGCTAGACAAGTGGGAAAAGTTATTTTAAAAGGCCCATCTCACGGTGATTCGTGAGCGGATCTCTCATTTCCTTACTTGTGCTTACCTGGCCACAATTGGCGGTGAAGAGGCGATTTGAGGATCTCACAACTTGCCCTTTTGAAACAGTTAAGAGCAGTCTAGTTTTTCAAATAAAACTTCTTGCAACTTGTCCTTATAAAAATCTCTTGCAAAAGATTTTCAAATAAACACCACAACCTTTTATCGAAAGGATATTTTTCCGTAAAACATTTTGTTTTTCCAAAATGATAAATATTCCAAACCTCATGGTTTTTCTTAGAAGTAATAAAAGATAATTAAACACTATTATTCTTTTTACTAAGCATTCCCTAAGATGACATGAAGTACTTTACGAACTTTAGAAAATAAAACGAGTGATTGTGGAAGGCCATATTAAACGAGATCAATACTTTTTAAATTTCCAGTTTATGACAACATGACATATACAAAACATGATACAGTTAGGGTTAGAATGCGCGGATCTAGGTATGGAATACTTAATATGAAGATCCCGATATTCCGGGTGAACAGTCCAAAGTGTGGACGACTATACAAATATGAAGATCCCGATATTCCGGGTGACAAGTCCAAAATGTGGACGACTATACAATGTCGAAATTCCATGCCTAGAGATATACGCACCAACTCTAATTTGTCAAAACCTTTATACTGAACCACGGGGATGGGTAGTTTGATTAGGCAAGGAGATTCGGAACTCGGATTCCCCTACTACTCGATCATGATCCTGGGAAGTGAAACGGTACATTTCACTTCCCCAGTTGTTGTTCCGTGGCCACAACGGAATAATCGCGAGTATCCGGACCCTTGTTCAACAAACTAAAATGTTTACAATACCTATTAATACTCAACACCAAACCCACATCATATGCTATACCTACCTGTTATCTTATCTACCTTTCTTTCTGAGACACGAGTTATTCAGTATCTTGGATGTGGATATTTTACCGGTTTAGACTTGTTGTTTATTATGGAACTGAAGGGTGGTAATACCTGTGCACTTAAGTGATATTCACGCTAGACAAAGCTTCATCGTAGTCATGGGACACCTTTCGGGGATGTTCACGCTACCACATTGTTTGCCATCCCAGGCACGAGCACCAGCTCATACTTCTTCCGGCTAGTCATGGGATACTTCAAGGATACGAGTATGTTCACCAGACAGTTCCATCCATACACACCTTATTTAACCTGATCTAACTCTTAGACTGAATATCTGTTTGACTTGACTTGAACCTTTACCAAACATATACCTCACACAACCTACTCATATTCACATATCTAATTTGTATATAACCTCATACCTTTATACACATGTACATCATATTCATTATATACCCCTTTTCGTTTCTATACCTTTACTTTCTTATGAGGCAATCCTACCCGAGTATAACTCGCTGACGGACCTTCCTTTTCTTCTTCTATCTTTGGAATGTCCGTCAGATAAGAATGAGTATTATGGCGAGAATCAAGGTGTGAAGCCAACTTATGAAGATTATGCAGACTGGAGGATGGAAGGTTAGCTAGATTTAATTTTTATTGGTGCCCACATGTTTAGGGCTTTTGTTTCTCCTCGATTTAATTAAACTACTTAGTTTATTTTACTCTTTCTTTTGGGATGTAATAAAGTTTTGTTAATGGAAATAAATGCCTGTCGCTTTTATTATTTTTGTTTTGGTACACATCCTGCATGTTAAATATTGATACGCTTAACGTAATTGTATTGAATAGACCACCTTCAATACAGTTAGGTTGCGGATCATGCCACATCATCCTTCTCCTTCTTTTGGGAAGCGGGGCGTGACATGTACAATATGCATAATATGAATAAAGGCATCCCCAAGCGAGAGCTAGCTCTTCGCCAATTGGCGGTCACAACCACGCAAGCAATATAACATACAACGCCGAAGGGCGAGGATCAAAACCCAAAAGGAAACTGAAAATCATCAAGAAAACCATAATAATACAGCGCGACTCTAAGGTCGAAATATTATACACTGGTCTTCTAAGTCAAATAAATATACAAGTCTGGTTGATAGAGTTTCTAGATACAACTGAAATATAATAAAAGGTACAATGGTGGCCATGATGCGAGTGGACCCACCTACCAAAGCAATCACCCAGAAAGGAGCAGTATGCCAGCAAAGCCGCAATGAAACCTGTACGGCAAAACCTGCAAGAAACTGTGGCACAACGGGGGTGAGTTGCCAACTCATGAGTAGAAAACATCACCGAGCAGAAATCGTATGTATGACTCAATCCTAGGTCAATACGATCGAATATATATAAAACCTCAAATGATAAAGCCTGAAGCATGATAAGGTGGCAAGGGTAAACATCTATACATAAGTGTAATACCAAGTGCTCGTGTCCGTGCCTCAGGTAGCAACGTATCATAAATATGAGGTATGAATGCAATATAATGAAAACGGAATCCATCATGAATGTGACAACAGTTTTCTTTATTTAGTGAGATTTCTGTATATTTATAAATCGAGGTATCATCAATGAAATCAACATGAAATCAGTGTCAAACATCGACACAAAACATAAATTTCAATATCTCAATATCTTAGGCTCCGGCAATCCGAACTGGCCTGCAACCTCGAATCTCAATATCTTGGGCTCCGGCTATCCGGACTGGCCCATATCATCAAATCTCAAAACCTCAGGATCCGGCTATCCGGACTGGCTTGTACTCCGATCGGTATCCTCCTGATATCCGTCGAGTCACAATAAAATCACTGGTCAGTAGTGCTCCCCTGTTACAGGCTCAACGCCATATCTGCGACCTTCTTGCCCCGGGGTACCGCACCGGGTCCACCATGCACCCACAGACGGTTCCTCCTCCTCCTCGAATCGGGTGTATGATATCGCTCAAGAGCCGAGAAAACTCATGGTGGACATATCTTAAATCATATCATGAGAAAACCGCATTTTCTATCTTTTAAAAAGATGATAAGTTTATAAAATCTTTGCGGTTTCTCTAAATCCAGAAATCTCATGGAAATCCGAAATCATAAATCACGATGTAAATAGATAATGAATAAACAATGATTTTCATAATATTGGGCTCCGGCAATCCGGACTGGCCAGTACTATCGCATGGCAAATGAATATATGAATATACATGCATGAGATAACACAGTAAATAAATGCAA
Source organism: Agapanthus africanus (assembly GCA_030015575.1). NCBI lineage: Eukaryota > Viridiplantae > Streptophyta > Magnoliopsida > Asparagales > Amaryllidaceae > Agapanthus > Agapanthus africanus. Next base: position 244,230,436 of record CM057340.1, read on the forward strand.
TATGTAATCTAGCATCATAACAATATATCGAAACTATCAGCTAACAAGCGATATCAATGAATTAATATTATCTAAAGTGTATGTGACAAGGCAATTACTGATGATGTTGTGTGTGAGCCGGCAGGCAGGTGTATGTGTAGCATACGCATCATCGGTAATGGTGCTGGTGTCCTGACAGCATGGTCTATAATCACTAAGGTACACATTAAATATGCAATGCGATGATAACAATATAAATGAATGAAATATGAATAGTAAACACGACAATACGGAAAAATACAATTCTATATATGAGTCATACAGTTTGACATTTGAAATAACGCGAATCGTGTGTTTATAAAATAGGGCTACAGTGTTTTTAAGAAAAGGTACGTCCTTTAAAATATCCGTAGTATCACTTTGCCTGTCTTTAAAATACTCATGATTTGTTAGTTTTGAAATAGGTATGACTCGAGTCTAGTCTAACATCTATAAGTAAACTACTAGACTAAACTAACAGGCTAATCGAAAAGGTAAGGAAACCACCTAAATCTGAGTCGATATATATAAATATAATAGTCGGTGATCCCGCCTCATTAGTATCACATACGATACAATATATAATATGACATTCTTGAGTCAAGAGTGCGGATCTATCATCAATATAAAGCTCGTACGGTAAATCCATTATACGGCATCCGAAATCAGGGTACGGGTCAATATCACATTTATCTTATTATCCAACTAGTATTCTTATCATCATATATCATGAGCTGAGTACTGATCTACGTCTAGTACATACTGATACCATCAATTAAATATATGAGTGTGTCTAAAAACACATCGCCTAAAGACCCGCTAAAATATCATGTCTTATCTCACAATATGATCCAAATCATATCACTGATCTCGTGGCATCATGCCTAATCACATCGACTCATCTCCAAATATCGTATACTATCTTCATCAACCATGTATATGTATACATATACACACACACACACACACACATACATAGTCCCATACTTATGTGTATATATACATATCCCCATATACGCACAAGTAAATAAAATGTAACGTGTGTGTGCGCGTGTATGTAAACCTTATTCTAGGGTTCACAACTAAGAAACTAACTACGACACTATCAACCAATTACTAAAATTAAACTTATGATCTTCTATGATCTACCTCGATAATCATTTAGTCGCACATAACACAAATTTATATATAATATATATTGTATACTACCAACGAACTGCGGTGGTGCTATACGCCATCCACCCGACTTCCCCCGTAGATATATATCGTCACCTTGATCTTTGCTTGCTGGAGTCGATGTCGTCATCCTCTTCTTCATCATCCGAGTCCACGTCGGGGGGGGGGGTACCTACATATATATCACATGATATCGTAAATAGAAATCGCGCACGAAAACCAATCGGCACGCGTATTACACATAGGTTAAAACCTATAATCTCACATGAAAGACACTATCAAATATCCCTCGTTGTTGACGTTCAAACGCCACACGACGGAACACAATAACAAATACCAAATCCTAATTCATTAAAATCCGCAAAACGAAATCAGAAACACGTAAAACACTTCCAGATTTTACCTTAGGTGAAATTAGCCAATTTTGCATATATAAAGGGTCTATTTTACTGGAGATAAAGCCACAGAACAAATATGGAGGCAAACCATCCTGCCCTGGCAGCAAATTGCGGCCAGAAGGATTAAATTTGCGGCCTGGGTGAGGGTGTTGGGGCTCGGGTCTCTATGGTAGCTTCCTAGGTGCCTGCATGACTCTCTGTCTTCACTATAAAATTTTCAGGTGCCCCGGGTGTTAGCAGATCTCTAAATAACCTAACAAATTCAACAAATTCCCGATATCGGGGTTTCTAAGTTAGGGTTTGGAGGTTCTAGTCTATGGTTTGGCCCAACATACAATCACTACAGGGGTTGTATGGCCTATACTAACCTCAATTACACTTTCACAACTCAAGATTTCATCAAAACCCTAACTTGGAATTTTCAAAGTTCACTAAACTACACAATATCGATTCTAAACATGTAAAGATGCTAAGGTGAGTGAAATCCAACTCTAATGGTGCAAGAATTACCTCATTTGGCAACTCAAGAATTTTCTTGAGTTGCCCCAAGTCTTTAAAATTCAATTTTTCTTGGTCCAAAGTGTTTGTTGTGAGCTTGTGCATGTTTTTAGTGAAGGAAAGATGAAGTTTTGATGAGGGATTGAGAATGTTTGTGAGGGTTTTGTGGAGGAGGGAGATGAGGGCAGCCATGGGAGAGGGAGAGGGAGGAAATGGTGAAGGAAATGAGGGGGAAAACAAAGGAGACTTGGTCAAATGGGACCCCTCACCTCTCACTCTCTTCTATCTCTTGCCCATACTCATTTTTCTAATTTTTTGTTTTGTTTTCTTTTGTTTCCTTTTCGTCTCATTTTAAAACACAAATCAAGCATGAAGAAATAAAGAAATACCATGGAGGAAAATGTAACAACTGTGAAAAATAACTTGGTGCATGTCACATGCACAAAACTATCTTAATGCACGATTAGCGATATTTAATCACGATTAGCATTAAAAGTAATATAATTAAATATATAAAAATTCATAATTTCCTAAATCACATAAACACCATCATTTCAGAAATTTCTATAATTTTCCAAATAAATCCCAATTTATTGGAAATTAAATATACCGCATTACCAAATATTCATTATATTTATTATTTAATTTTTATAAATTCCCAAAATAATATTTTATTTTTCTGAAATGTTACAGTCTTCTCCCCTTAAAGAAATTCGGTCCCCGAATTTAAATTTAAACCCCTCAATTACTAAAACATTTCAGTAAAATGACCAAGTCGTCGGGGCTCCGAAATCATAAAAAATGAATTGTTAATTCATTTGAGTGCACTATTCAAGCATGGTAGGATTATTAAAATGGAAAATTGGTTTTTACAAAACCAAGGATGTTTCATTTTCTTTTTTATTTTGGTCTTCATTTTTTTGAAGCATGCTAGGTTTTCTTCTCTTGAGCTTGAGCTCTACCACCCTCACCATTTTTGTTTGTTCACCTCTTCTAGCTATCATGCTTGCTTCCACCTTCTTCATGATATGAGATAGCAAACACTAAGGATACACACACACTACCTCCTAGGCTCTCTAGGGTAGCATCCTAGAGACCCTAGTTGCTCCACTAGTATCTTGGCGTGGAACTAGAGTCGGAATTACATCCCTCGGGTGGATCATCGGAGATGGAGGAAGACCGGCGACCAAAGTCGATCCGCAACATCACTGGGAGCTTGGAGATGGTTGACGACCCGAAGGACATGGTTCATTAGGTATAACCGTTCCTATCACATTTTTTAGATTGCTAGTTTTAGGGTTAATGGTTTCGATCTTGCAAATCGGGTAATGGTAGCGCCGGGTTTTAAGAAAATTTTGTTCCGCATTTGGCCACGGTTCGATGGCCGGGGTGCTCCCATAACCCAACAACTTCGTGTCATGGGTGTTTGTTTTATTTTTGGTTGCCCGTGGATTGTATACTGAGACTAATTTATGTCGTCTCCCGTAGGGCGTGGATGAGTCCAAATTCGTATTTTCTTAGATTTGGGTTTGGGGGTTGGGTTTAAGGATACGTTAGTCTCATTTGAGACTCAGATCAACTTAAACGTATGTTGAGGATACGTTAGTCTAATTTCAGACTAAGATCAACTTAACGGGATCATTTAGATCCAACAAGAGAGCATTTGGGCTCTATTGTTTAGTTTAGGGACATTGCGGTCAGTTAGTTTAAGGACATTGCGGTCCAATGTTAGTTTAAAGACATCACGGTCGAGGTTAAGGACATCATAGTCTGTGAGTTTAAAGACCTCACAGTCAAGGTTAAGGACATCATAGTCCATGAGTTTAAGGACCCCACAGTCCAGTTTAAAGACGTCATAGTCTGTGAAATGTGTGGTTGTTGGGACCCATCATCTCTCTGAAGACATTGAAGGATTACAATGACAAATATCAGAGGAGTTCAGAGATGTACCTTTGAACCAAAGTTGATTGGGAGATCTGTAGTCCAATTTGGAACTAAGATCAATTAATTAGATTATGAGCACATTGGCTCAGTTAAATCTGAATTGAGGACTTATGGCCAATTTGGGCTAAGTCCAATTAAGTTTGAAATGTTGGACCTTTGTTGGCCTGTTGAAACTTTGTCTAAGTTCAACCCCTCATTATTTAACAATTCTAAACAAGAGTCTGAGGGCTAAGAGAACATTTTGTCTTTGAGCATTAAACATTATAGCTCTGGATTTTAAGGCTCATTTGAAGGGAATATTTGTCTCTGAAAAACTTAGCCAATTTGGACTAAGCTGGTTTTAGAATAGTGTTAAACCCTAAAAGGCATCTGGCGGTCACGTGTCCTCACGTGATGTATTTAAAACAGTGTTAAACATTGGAGAAAAAATGCTCAAAATAGTGTAAAACACTAGAAAGGAAGGGGTCAGGTGAGGAGCCTGAGATGGGGCCAGACCTCCTTTATTTTATTATCAGAATATTCAAATAAGTGTTAAACACATTTAGTCTTCAAGGCCGTCACGTGTGAGCACATGATGGGCATCCATCCATGGGATATTAAAGGGATTTGTTAGGGGTCACGTGAGGGCGCCCAAAAGGGATTCTGTCTTTGGCTTTGTTCCCTTTGTTTTCGAAGTCACGTGTGAGCACGTGAGGCATTGCCTCCAGACTAATTCCTTCTTATTTTTAGGAATCTGTTTACGGGTCACGTGGGAGCACGTAACCTAGTTTTATTCAGAGCGCCCAAAGCCAGTACTGCTTTTGCTTTTGTTCCCTTTGTTTTGGAAGTCACGTGGGAGCACGTGAGGCATTGCCTCCGATCTTTTTCTTTCTCATTTTGAGGGGTCTGTTTAAGGGTCATGTGGGGGAACGTGACCTAGTCTTTTTCGTTCTTTTCTGATCATTGAGGATGGGGGTCACGTGTTACCATGTGATCAGGTTTATGTGCATGGAGAGTTTAGGTTCTCTGTTTAAGAATTAAATTCTCTTATAGGGTTGAACCCTAATTTTATTTAGAGGAATTAAATTCCAATGTATTTAGAAGAATTAAATTCTTTAATAGGGTTAAACCCTAGTTTTATTTGGGAGGAATTAAATTCCTGTGAATTTGAGAGAATTAAATTCTCATATAAGGTTAAACCCTAGTTTTATTTGGGAGGAATTAAATTCCTGTGAATTTGGGAGAATTAAATTCTCATGCAAGGTTGAACCCTAGTTTTATTTGGAGGAATTAAATTCCTATGTATTTGGGGGAATTAAATTCCTTAAACTCAATTCTCCCTCTAAGTTTTGGATCTGCATGGCAGAATCTCCCCGATGAGAATTAAATTCTCAACTTGTGGGGAGATCTGCTTCTACAGATCTTCAACCAGAGGAAGAACTAAGTCTTAATCAGAAGAGTTAAACTCTTAATTTGAGAATTAAATTCTCTTTTATTTTATGGATCTTAGATCTCTTTCCCCTTTCTCACCTGGGGTTTCTTTTCTCTTCTGAAGAAATTTTCTTTTCTCTCTTGAGAATTAAATTCTTCTCTCTTTTTTTCTCTCTTGAGAATTAAATTCTCCTCTCTTTTTTTCTCTCTGTTTTTCTCTTAAAAAAAAGTAGATCCCTTCTCTTTTCTTCTTGGATCCTATTTATAGGAGAAAGAAAAGAATCAATTTGTTTAGTGAATCTTTCATTGAAAGATTTTGGTTGTTTTTGTAACTAACATGATCTTTTAGATCACTCAGTGAATTTTATTCACCATTGGATTTTCAGTCCAGAAGATATTCTGTTTGTTATTTTTGGTGAATTTCAGGGAAATATTTCCTTGTATAGAATCTTTCCATAAATTGGTGATTTTTAATCACCATTGAATTTTTAATCCAACGGTGCTCCACTTTACAGAGCACAATCTTTTTCTGTTTGGAAAGATCTAAATAAATATTAGGATTTTTGATTTCCCTTAATTTAGAATTTAATTCTATTAGTTCAGGAGGTTTAGATGCCTATCACATGTGTGTAAGTGCACGGCGGCGCCCCGGCCGTCAATCCGACGGCCAAATGCGGAAGCGGTGATAAACTTTAAATTTTCTTGAACTGGCAAACCGCCGCGCACTAATACCCGGATCGAACCATTAATTAGTCCTAGCTAACTACAAGAAAGGGAATAGAGATATACCGACGATCCAAGCCCTCCGGTCTTCTCGTCATCGTCCCGATCTCCTGCGGAATGTCCCGTCTCCTCCTCGTCGCCGGAAGTGCACCACATCGCCTACTTCTTTTACGGGCTCCCACCTCAATGCCGAGGCAACTCGGGCACGAAGCCGGCTACTCGACGTGCCCAAGGTTCGCTGTAGAATATGGTGTAGAACATGTGTCTCAATTTGGGGTTGTAGGAGGTGCCATTTTGATGGAGGAATGATACAAGAACAATATGGAGGGACTTTGGGGATTTTGGAACATGAAATGAGCAAAACCCCACTCCACAAATATTGGGACAGCCCCTTCCCATTCTTGGCCGGCCACTATGGTGGGAGAGGAGAGAATGAGAGTGTAGTGAGTGTATCAAAAGATAATCAACCTCATAATGCAAGAGAGAGAGAGGGAGAAAAAACTATCATGCAAAAACATGATAACCATCTAAAACCAACACTCCACAACCATATCATAACCCATCATCAATCATGATGACTTCAAAAAGTCAAGCCATCATGAAGAAGTCAAGAAGTCAAGGTCAATGGATGGTGCACCACATGAAAGCCATCATGATGCAACAAGATGCAAAGAACCCCCTCCACTAATGCCTATTTGCAACAATGCAAATAAACCCTCCTCCACCAATCTTCGGCCAATGAACGGAACAATGGAAATCGGCCGAAACTGAAAGCAAACTGGCAACTCCAGAAAACTGGTCCCGTAATAAATTACAGGAAAACCCCGATACTGTGCATACACACCCGCACCTGTATTTCGACCGAAATACAAATGCAATGAGACAAAATCTACACTGTACTATACTAGGATCCGGCTTATACCAAAGCCGGCCAGTAATATCCGTTCGATCCTGATCCGTGCAATACCGCACGTATCTGATCGAACCCTGCCATATATCCATACGGCCTATAGTACAAACTGTCCGATCCTGATCCGTGCAATACCGCACGTATCTGATCGGACCTTGCCATATCTCCATACGGCCTCTACAACCTTTCGCCCGAAAGCTGAGTAACAGAATGTGGGGGACTCTAAAGACTCGTCAATACCTAGGTTGTGGATTTAACCACTAGCACGTCAGAGGTATAAGCCAATACGTAACGGGCTACCAGATATTGACCAAAAGGGATGTCTGTGAGCGAACTCAGCCTGACTCCCTACTGAGCATGTCTGTGACAATATCCGTACAGTCCGGTCCGTTCGTCTATGAGCATCGCATGGCGGGCCTAGGGGGTTGGTAAAAGTCAGACCCCCAAAAGCGGTACAAGTCGTGTCGGAGTGTAGCCCAGAACACCCTGAGATACTACTGGAATACCTACCAGTAAATCTCCTTGCCTCGGCCGAGGGCTTCGTGTAATGGCTCTCCTAGACACAGCACGACCTCACCCCCAATACCGGGAGAGACGAACCCCTGAAGATACGCTCACTGCCTCCATATGGCTCGGGACTGTACCCAACTAAAACCTGTTTGCACGACTCCTTTGAGCCGTGGTAGGGTAGTAATCAAAGTACAGTGGGAACTCACACAAGACAAATGACGATCCCCAGGTCGATGAACTAACCTGTACACATGTCACCAGGGAACTGCCATCTGACGTCTGGTATATGACCAACTAGCATGTTCCCGGCGAGTCCTGTCCGGTGTACTCATAACCCAATGAGCACCTGTATACATTTTAGGTGATCCAACTGACACCAATGGCTTGTGAGACCGGCCACCGCCCCTCATCGGGGTCTCGACTGTATACACTAGTCTACTATGGAGAATCGATGCCCTGTCTCGAAACTCTCACGACTAGGGACCTTTTAAGGATATGCTTATAGACCCCCAGCTCCCACTTATATGATCGCCCTCATACTGCTGGTGGTCAAGCAAGAATCCTAGGGGCTCTATCAACGTGTAATAGCGACGTGTCAGGTCACTTAAAGCAGTACACGATGATAAAGGTAAACCAGATAGCATACTATCATCTCGAGTAAGACTGTCCTACCGGGATAGGTCCTCCATCAATCATTGCAATCACGTACCTGTGACCTAATAATTGACTCTGAGGGCACTATCTCCAACAATGTGAGCACGTGACCCCACTGTTTAATCTTTTAGCCAGAATTTAATTCTGTTGTTTTTAAAGCACTCAGAAATTATCATGTGTCAGCACGTGACTCTTGGTCACGTGTGAGCACGCGATGCCCCATTGAGGTTTTTCTTTGTTATTTTATTATACTTTTAATTCTTTTTAGTGGGTTTAAAAGGCCCATCATCTGTGGGCACGTGACTCCACTGATTAATAAATTAATTAGAATTTAATTCTATTAATTAGAGAGCTTAGGAACCCATCACGTGTCTGCACGTGACCCCTGATCACGTGTAAGCACGTGATGCCTCATAACTTTTGATCCCGGATGAATTATGAGGCCCATAATATATCAAATCGAATGATTTTTCGAGACGCTTTCGAAAACATCACAATTCAGTTGTTTCTCATTCGGGAGTTTATCAAAATACAGCCCGGAAGATACTGGTTCGCATTTTCTTAAGCGGATCGCTCCCATTTGATACCTTGGGCTCTTTTGCGCAGAAAGTTTTGGCGGGAACAGACGATATCGTATATTTTTGTGACTCTGGGTATCGAGCTCGTGTGAGCCGGCTTTTATTATGCAGTTTTATATTTTATGTTGTTTTTCACTTATAATGTCTATTTCTTCGCTACGACGTCGTATATTATACTTGTGGTGGTTGTTTCCGCCGTTGGGCTTGATTGCTCCCGTTTGGGAATGCTTTATTTTTATCATATGTTGCTTTACTTATATCTTATGTTGTACCCATTTCGGGGCTAGTTTTTACAAAGGAGGTGTCGCCGAAATGTTTATGAAAATAATTTAAACTTTAAGGATTTTACTTGAGATTTCCAAATGTTTTTATAATTTACTACTTTTGATGGTTTAAATATTCGGCTTACTTAAATTGCTCTACGCCTGTAGATGTCGCGTGGTTTATGTGCCGGTCACATGCCAAATTTTGGGTCATGACAAAGTTGGTATCAAAGCGCTAGGTTTTACCTTTCGGAGTGTAGGATGACCTTGGTATGATGGTGTAGGTAGCTTAAGCAGAGCGACGTGGCGTGTGTATGTTCCACGGCATAATTACGACACGATACTCCGCCTAAGTGACCTTAGGACTTGTTGGTTGAAATTCCTTCCGTGATTATATACATCCTTGTGATTCGATTTCTGTGTTCTTATAGAATCCTGTTTTCATTTCCAGCCATTATGCCGCCGAAGACTACGAGGGCGCAGAGAGCGGCTGTGAGTGCCGAGGTCAGAGTTGGCTCGTCTGAGACGTGGACTGGCCAGGGCGGTATGCCCATTGTTCAGGAGCAGATTGATCCACCTTCGCTTGATCATATTACTAGGCTAGAGGCCGGTATGCAGGATTTGCGCCAGATGATGGGATCATTAGTGGAGGCCAGTAGAGCGCAGCGATAAGAGGTTGTTCCCCCTAATACAGGGACCGCGATGGTGCCTATGGAGGTGATCACCGTATCGTTATCTGAGTTCATGAGGCTGAAGCCTCCGGTTTTCACAGGCACTGATGCAGCGGAGGATCCGCAATCATTTATCAATCGGATGGCCAGGATATGTCGTTCACTAAGATGCTCCGACGCGAGATGGGTAGAGTTCTCATGTTTTTGTCTGGAAGGTCTTTCCCAGAAGTGGTGCGAGTCTTTAGAGAGGGGCAGAGCCGCAGGATTTTCTCCTATGACGTGGGCTGAGTTCGTGACGGTGTTTTTTCCCGTTTTCTTCCACAGAGCGTCAGGGATGCTCAAGCGCGCAGTTTCGAGTCGTTACGCCGGAATCCGGGTATGACGGTGGCAGAATACGATGTGCAGTTTACCGAGCTATCTGTGTATGCTCCGTATTCGGTTGACACTGAGGAGATGCGGGTCAAGAGATTTGTTTGAGGTTTTCTTACCCAGTTGTTCCTCGCTATCAGCGCACAGCATTATGATACATATGCAGCAGCAGCGGACGCAGCCCTACTTGTTGAAGAGCGTCTTTCCGAGACGTCGGTCGTTCCGGAGCCGAAGAGGGTTCGTACTGGTGTATCAGCACGGAGACAGCCGTTCAGGCACCACGACAGATTTCGTGTAGGTAGCAGAGGCTTGGTACGAGGCCGGTTGTTTAGCTCTTATCTCCAGGAGGGTCAGCAGTCATCGTCTGGATGTTTCCGGTGCGGGAGATTCTATCATCATGTTCGAGATTGTACTGAGCCACGTGAGGAAGAGGCAGTCGTAGCGCATGTTACCTTACCACCTTCTCCACCTCAGAGAGCATTGCCTCTTGCGCCAATTGTTGCTCCACGTCAGACTTATGTTCAGAGAGGTCGTCGTCACAGAGGGTTTGTTCTGCGAGGACGGGGTGGCAGAGGCGGAGGACAGCCAGTTGCAGGTAGAGGGAAGGCACGAGTATTTGCTTTGACTCATCAGGACCCGCAGGCGTCCAATGAAGTGGTTTCATGTATTTTTTAAGTATGCTCTTTTGATGCACACGTGTTGTTTGATACGGGATCTACGCACTCGTATGTTTCTACACACTTCGTGCCGAGATTGGGCCGAGAGTTGTGTTTTCTAGATCAGCCGCTTGTTGTGACCACTCTTGTGGGCGAGTCATTTTTTGCGCGACACATGTTTCGGTCATGTGCCGTTCGGATAAGAGATAGAGAGTGTTAGTGTATATGCCCTAGGGCCCATTATTGTATCATACTAGCTTGTATATTACTTGATGGAAGCTTTGGATATTCCCAGTTATATTAACAGTCTTGCTAAACATGGTAGTACGCTACTTGGTTTGTATCTATCTTAATGTGTGTATATGTTAGCATATCGAGAATACATATTGATAGAGCCCTTAGGATCTTGCTTGACTACCAGCGTTGTGATGGCAGTCACACTAGTGGGGGCTGGATAGCCTACAAGCACATCCTTTTTCAGGTCCCTAGTCGTAGGATTATCGAGACAGGGTATCGATACTCCGGAGTAGACTAGTGTGTACGCTTCTCATCCCAGCAGGGGTAATGGTCTGTCCCACAGCCATTAGTACGTTGTACTGGAGATAGTATACAAGTGCTCGTTGGGTTACGGGTACACCGGACAAGACTCGCAGGGAATTGTTGGTTGGTATTATACCCATCGTCAGTTAACAGTTCCCAGGTGACATGAGTACAGCATAGTCCGCAGACTTGACACTGATGCTTCGCTTCGAGTGTGTTCCCACTGTTCTTAGATTGCTACCCTACCACGGCTCAAAGGAGTCGTGCAAACAGGCAGCAGTTGGTGCAGTCCCGAAGCACTTGGAGGAAGTGGCGGTTAGACATGATTTGTCTCTCCCGGTATTGGGAGTTGATATTGCGCTGTGTTAGGAGAGCCATTACGCAAAGTCCCTGGCCAGGGCAAACGAGAATTACTGGTAGGATTTCCAGTAGGTTCTTAAGGTGTAATGGGCTTTGCTCCGACACGACTTATACCGCTTTTAGGGGACTGACGCTTGCCGCACCCCTAGGCCCAATATGCTATAGTGCTAGACGAACAGACCGGACTGTACGGAGATTGTCACATCAGGCTCAGTAGGAGTTCGGATGGGTTTCCTCATCGGCCTTCTTATCGACATCTACCTGGGGACCGTTACGTACAGCTAGTACCGCTTGCAGTCTGTGATTAAACCCACTGCCAGCGTAGTGTCGAGTCTTTAGAGACCCACACAGAGAGTTTCCCTGCTTCGGGCAAAACGATATAGAGGTCGTATGGTTTTACGACAGGGTTCGGACACATACGTGTTTTTACGCACGTACGATGTTCGGACAGTTTATACTAGCAGGCTTTGGTTTAAGCCAGATTCTAGTATTAGATTATTGGATTTATACAGTCTCAGTATTTCCGTGTTTTCACGGATGGCAGGGGCATTCTCGTAAATAGTCGAGAAGCTTCTAGAAGATTGATGAGTTGGAGTCTTAGGTGGAATTTGTATTAAATGGATTAATGACTCATGGTGTGATTCATCCAAAGGAGTTAATGATGCATTTATTGCTTAATGACTCATGAGATGAATCACACAAAGTGAATTAATGAAGCATGGTTGATATTATCATTTGATTATTCATTTAATAATTATTATGCTTCATATATTCTAAATGAGATATTATATCATATCATTCTCACTCACACCTTCTCTCTCCTCAAGCTCTCTCTCTTCAAGGGACTAACCCTAACCTCTCATGTGTTGAGATCCAAGGGTTAGCAAGACTAATAGATCCCTAATCCTATTCTATATCCTCTAGGTTACTTTGATTTGCACTCATAGCAACCTAGTTACCTCAAATGAGAGATTAAAGCTTGGAGAAGTAGCTCTCGGGTGGATCTTCTGTCACAACGAGGAGGCCGACAAGGAGGTGATCAAAGAGAACAAGAAGGACTTGATTCATTAGTTATAATCATCTTTCATAGTAGCTTATGACTTCTATGTTGTTGTTAGTTAGGGTTTGGCAAAGATCCGTAAAGTTAGTCGATGTTAGTTTAAACAAAATGATTGTTTTACCTATTCCGCCTCCCCGCATCATGTGGAGTTTCTAACGTCGACTTACAGAGAGTTGCCCGTCGACTTGATCCTTCTTGAGATGTTCGATTTCGACGTTCTCCGGGGCATGGACTGGTTAGCTACGTTCTTTGCGTCTGTAGACTGCCGCGAGAAGACAGTCAGGTTTTGTTTTCCCGACGAGTCAGTTCTTGTTGTGCAGGGCGACCGTGGTGCCGCCCCTCACAGTTTGATTTCATCCCTTTGCGCTAGTCGGCTTTTGAGGAGAGGATGTCGGGGATTCTTGGCTTTCATTCGTAATACCGGAGCCACAGTAGATTCGTTGGACCGGGTTCCTATTGTGTGAGAGTTTCCCGACGTTTTTCCCAATGAGTTACCTGGATTTCCGCCAGAGCGTGATATTGAATTTTGCATTCACCTGATCCTCGGCACGGGACCTATTTCGATACCGCCTTATCGGATGGCCCCGGCGGAGCTTAGGGAGCTTAAGGATTGTTGGTTATATGTTTGCCCTAGAGGCCATTACTATACATACGATGTATAATGTAGTGGATGCTTGGACATATATAGGTAGGACTTTCTTGCTCGACATGATAGTATGCTATCCGGTTGCTCTTTATCTTAACATGTACTCTGATAGTCTCTATGTTACATGTTGATAAAGCCCTTAGGATGAATACTTGACTACCAGGACTATGATGCAGATCATACTAGTGGGGACAGTGTAGTCGCTAAGTACATCCTTCAAAAGTTCCTAGTCGCAGGTGTATCGAGACAGGGCATCGATATACCAGAGTAGACTAGCATATGCTTCTTGACCCATGTAGATGGGCGATGAATGATCCCATATCCATTGATGTTTGACATCAGAGATAGTATACGGGTGTTAAGTGGAGACTGAGTACACTGGACGGACTCGCCGAGAACTCCCAGATGGTATTATACCTCACGTCAGATGGCAGTTCTCTGGTGACACTAGTACAGGTTAATCTGTAGACCCGAGATCGTCATAGAGTCTTGTGTGATTCCCATTGTACATTGATTTCCACATTACTACGTTCATGAGAACGTGTAAAACGGTGGCTTTTGGGTACAGTCCCGAATCACATGGAGGTAATGAGCGATAGGAGGGGTTTCGTATCTCCCGGTATAGGGAGTTGATGTTGCGATGTGTTCGATTGGATATAACTGGAAATCCATGGCCAGGGTTGTTGAGATTTACTGGTAAGTGTTATCAGTAGTTTCTCGAACTGTTATGGGGTCTGACGTTTACCACCCCTAGGAGAGATATGCGAAATATCAGACGAAGAGACTGGACTGTACGGGAGTGTTACTGATTGGATTCGCAGGAGAATGTACATGCTTGCTTGTTGATCTTCTGATCGCTCAATGCGTGGGTGGCTGTTATGTTTAGCACACCGCTTTGCAGCTTGTGGGTGTTTGATATGATCATCACCTACTGCCGGCGTATTGACGATTCTTTAGAGTCCTACACAGAGGTTTCCTGGCTCAGGGAAAACGGAGTAGGACCACATATGTGATATGTACGGGATCGAGAACAATACGTGTCTGTGATACCGTATTAGATTCTCGCGATATGTGATATCGGCCGGGTGTATGTGATATAGCCGGGTCATCGGATCAAGTGTTGATTCGATGAACTGATGCAGATTATATTAGTCGGTTATTTGTGAAATAGCCGGATTATCGGATCAAGTGTTGATTCGATAATTTAATGTATAATTATATATTTGATATGTTATATTACATTAACTAATATTAGCTCACTCAAAGATTCTTTTTCTCACTTGGATAATACATTGATATATATGTGATATATGTTAACTGTATTATTTTATTTTGTTACAATAAATATTGTATATGTGATATATAATATTGTAACAAGTTAGGGTTACAAATGCAACATGTTTTGTGGAGCTTAAATATGGTTAGGGTTTGGATTAGGGTTAAGCTTGGATGAAGCTTTTATGAAGCTTCTTGAAGCTTTGACTTTGACTTTGATATTTTGTGTTGATATTTCTTTAACCCAACCCAAACCCTTTACCTTAGTTAATTCTCTACAAGGGTTAAGTCTTCATTCTTAACCCATGGTTGATTTGTAACCATAGAAATGATTTCATTATTCATCACAAATGAAATGGTTCTTCTTCTTCCTCTTGAAAAAAGCTCTATAGCTTTTTGACATGTGATGATAATGAGTGAGAAATTGAAAACAAAAAAGAGCTAAATTCCTACTTCATCATCCTCATATAATCTAGCCTCTTAGATTAGAGTGTTTGCCATGCTAATACTTGATTAGTGAAGCAAGAGCTTGGGTTTGAGTTTTTTCAAGGTAGATCATCTTCGAAAAGGAAGACTTCTAGCAAGCATGGATCATTCGACTTGTGGAGACTCTCTAGAGTCTGGGAGTTCTTGGATCGCGGGGAAGAGACTACTACTCGGAGCTTATGAAGCGAATGAACGAACTACAAAGGTTGTAATCCCTTTCTCTTAGAAGTAAAGTTGTTTACTTGCTCATTGTTTTGCCTAATCTCTAGTCTAAGTTCTTGCTTGGGTTGTTCGGCACATGAAAAATTTGATTTTGGCATGGTTGATGTCTTGTAGAACCTTGTTCTAGTGCCTAATAACCCTACAGTGGTATCAGAGCCAACCTAGAGCTTTAGGCATTGTCTAGATGAAGTTAAAAGTCTGATCGAACCCCGAAACCTCGATTTTGACCCCCTCTCTGGAATTTTTTTAAAAACATGGTTTTTCAGTATTAAAAATACTCAGAAAAATAAGCAGGTGATTCTGTGGATATCTGGGAAGTATGACTCCCTGAATCCACCAAGCCACCGCGGAACCGCGGCCAAACCAAGCTATTGGCGGCGGTTCTGTGGCAGAACATGGGGATTGAGGGATCGTACTTCATGAGGTGATCCATAGGTATTACATTATGCTTCTGGGAATCTTTAATATTACTCAAATGTTGAGTGTTCTGGAGATCTTTAGAATTCATTGATTCGATCGGAAAGTTTAACATCGTTTAGTTTTTCGAGTAATTAGAACGTGTTAAAAAGTTCGAATGGATATCAATAACTCACTTTTCCCCAGTCGGAAAACATTCAAGTGTTGGATTTTTCCACAAGTTTAAAACTTTCGGGAAATCATGCAAGCGTATCTGTGGACCCTCTAGAAGAACGTAACCTTAACTCGATTATGTGACCGTCAAAACTGCCACTGAACCCTATGGTTTGTGGTAGTTTAGCGTTGCCACATGTGAGGCGTTGGTTTGACCTTTCTACGGCTGGTTCATTGGGGCTGTGACAAGTTCTGGGATTTTTGAACTCCGCTCAAGTGTTGAGCTATTTGGGAAATCTTGGGTGTTTGTTTATTCGATCGGAAAGTTTAACATTGTCTATTTATCTGGAATGTGATACAATATTTGGAATCCACAAGTAGTTATGAGATAACTAATTTGAATGTTATAAATCTAGCAGTTTAGTCTCAGATGATCGGTTGCCACGGGATTATGATGCGATCAAAAGTCCGTTGCAATCACGTAGCGTACGCGGATATTCACCGGATAAACTTAATAGATAGCCACGCCCCATAGCCCCGACCAAGTGACTGTAGGAGAACCCCGTCGCCAAAAGCATCCGTTCGGGTGCTCGCAGCAGCGGTGTTCCGCCTTAGTGCACTTCGTCGACGGCATCGGGGGTGCGGCCGTCTACTAAAGTTTTCGACGAGCATTCGATCAGGATGTCGGGAATCTTGTTGAATTTCCCGAATAGATATTGAAAAGTGTTTTCGATAACGAGACTAAAATGCGGAGTTTATAATTGTTAGGCATACGATATTTAAGGAATTCGTCTGGTTAGGCATGCGATGTCTAAGGAGGTTGCGGATTCCAACTGTTGTAGTTTTACACTTTCTTTTCTGCAACCGTAAGTGTAATATGTGGTGTATCGCCGGTTTCGTTGCTATACATCAACGACAACTGGGATATGCATATTTAGTTACGTTGATGATATGTGATATTATGTATTGTTGTGATATGTTATATTGGATCGTCGTGTTTGAATAGCCGGGGTTTTATGTGAGATGAGAGTTTTTCATTTTCATTCATGTATAATTTAAGTGTATGTAATATTCTTTTATTGGGGCACTTCCGGGCTGAGGATGATGTCACCATTGTATATTATTTACTTTTCCGCATTAGGATAGACCCAAGGCGGAGAGCACAAGTAACCGGGTTCTAGGGTCCAGTGGGAGACTATCTCGAGGAGTCGAGACCGGGTCTCCTAACTCTAGAACTGGCAGGGTTGCTTGCCGCTCTCGTAGGGGTCTAGGGGTGTGGGATTGGCTATTCATCGCGACCATGGAATCCGTGTTTTATACAGGCTCGTATTAAAACACGGACCTCCAAGTATATCCAATATTTCATATATGTTCTTCTGCTGCAATGTTCTGTGATGAGATCATATTACTGACTGAGACGAAAGTTTATATTATATATATGTGATATATATTATATATTGTTAATTTCTTTTCATATCTGATGCTTGTGAAGCATAATAAAATGGCACTTCATTAATGAGATTAATGAAACTAAAAGAAACCTAAAGATGTTGTAGAAACTTGTCTTAAAAATTGGTAGCTCTAGTTCTTGCTTTGCATAGCGATATTCCTTGTAGAATATCCAGCACCTTATTCGATAAGGAAAGAGCCGAGATCCCTTCACCGGGAGTGACCTCTTTAGCGAAACTAGAAAGTGCTACACACACGGTTTGTCTTTTGATTGCTCCTATAGTTTTTGCTTTGCATAGTGGTATTTGTGAAATATCCTGCACCTTATTCGATAAGGAAAGAGCCGATGATCCCTTCACCAGGAGTGACCTCTTTAGCAAAACTAGTAAAAGCCTAAAAAACACTCCTTTTCAAAAATCACTCGATTCTACAACGATATCTTGTTCATTACGCAAAAGGTTTTCTTAAAAACCTGTCGTAGCCTTCCGTCATTTTAGGAAGTAGAGTACTTAGTATTCATGCTACGTATGTCGACTATAGTTGAGGCGTAGTGTATGGTAGCTAAGTGATGTCTTCCTACACAGCATATTATGCGATTAATTAAGACAGTCATGTGATTATGTCGATCATAGTTGAGGGTCATGTGGGTAGGTCTAATTAATCATGAAATGACGGGTAGAACTTGACTAGTGCTTATGATATGTTGACCATAGTTAAGGTCATAAGTACTAGGGGTAAAATATTAACGGGAATTTCAAGTGTTGAAATTTGCAATGAGATTGCATACCTCCTATGAGATAGTTGGATCCCGATACCCACTACGAGTAAGAGTTATCCTGGGAGAGTTTTACACATTACAATTAGCCGATCAAGTAGGTGTCTAGAAAGGTGTTAACGGGGTTACGCCCCTGGGAAAACGAGGTTTATTTTAATTAGGTCCGTGAGAAAGTATGGGGAACCTCCCTGAAAGTACCGACACTGGCCTGGCCGAAAGATTGGCGAGTTTGTAAGGTGTAATTAATCCCGGCTAGTTTTTCCTTTTAGGGTTTGAAGGAAGATTTGACTAAAACAGTGGGAGACATCCTGATTAGATATATTGATAACCAATCTAATCTTGCAAGAGCATACGCTGAGTGTTTTCTTCTCTCTCTCTCTCCTGGTAGCGACCATGTCACGCCTTAATCAAGATAATAATACGGATGAATTGACCGAACCCGCTTGTTATACTGCGTTAGGGAGCGTTGGTCCCGCTCCAACTTATAGTTGTTATAAGACAGAGCAGGAAATTGGGGATTACCAGAATTCCCGTGCCGCCCAAACGAAGAAAGTACATATTGATGCATCTTCTTCTGGTGTGTTCATTACACAGAACTGTTTCTCTGTATCGTTTACATCCTGGGTATGAGATACCGGATCAGCATCCCATATATGTAATATGTTACATGGGCTACAGATAGGTAGATAACTGAGAACGGGTGATAAGTTTCATGAGATAGAAATGGTGCAAGTGTTGCAGCCAAATCTGTTGGCAGTTATCACCCTGTATAACCAAATACATTGATTCTGAACGAATATTATTAGATACCGAACCTGATATACAACATCATATCAGTCTCTTTATTTATTAAAGAAGGATATAATTTTGTATTATTGGATAATGTTTTGAACATTTATTACATCAAGAGTTGATCGGTTCAGGCACGTTATCTAAAAGAATAGACGTTCTAAATCAAAGCACAGTTCTTAACGTACAAAACACACACAAGAGGAAGAGTTCAGAAATGAACGAATTCTTCTTGAGGCATTGTAGACTAGGTCATATCAAATGCGACCTGAATAGCTAAGTTACATTTGGATACATATTTAAATCTGTTTGAATTTACATCTTGTGAAACTTGCCAGTCATGTCACAAAGATAAGATGACCACAACTCTGTTTATTGGAAACAGAGAAAGAGTTAGTGAACTTTTGGGATTGATACATGATGATGTATGCAAGGTCCCCAGTCTACACATAACAGGACCGGTTCTTTGCACTTCATTACATTCACTGATTATCTATCAAGATTCGGACATATGTTCCTGTTGAAACACAAGTATGAACCTTTTGAGAAATTCAATGAATATAAGTCAGAAGTAAAGAACCAAACCAGGTATAAGTATTATGTCCTTTGATGTGATCAGGGAGGAGAATACTTGAGTACGGAGATCCTGGACTATTCTAAAGGAGAATGAGATTCTCTCTCAGCGTTACTCCTCCGTATACACCACAGCACGTCGGCGCATCCGGGTGGAGCAATCGCACCATATGTGATATAGTGTGCTCTATGATGGGTACTACTGAGTTGCCTATTTCCTTTTGGGGGTTATGCACTTGTGAAGCTGCATACATATTGAATAGGGTTCCAATCAAATCAGATGCCTGCCACTCCATATGTGATATGGTATGGGACGAGCCCATCTCTTAAGGAAATTAAGATTTGGGGTTGTCCGGCCTATGTGTAAAACCAAAATCCGGACAAGCTCGAGGCAAAGACAGTTCTGTGGAAATTTGTTGGATATCCTAAGCATTCGCAAGGAAATATCTTCTACCTAACCGAGGAACAAAAGGTGTTTTGTTTCTCAGCATGCTATCTTTTGGAAAGGTATTTCTTGTGAAGAAATTAGTAGTCAAGAAATTAGTAGTCATGAGGTAAAAATGGAAGAAGTTCCAGCTATACAAACTGCAGCTGATGATTTGGTAGAACTATAGTATTCAATAGATCACAACGAAGCTCAGCCTCTCCGCCGATCTAGTAGGGTTCCTCATCCACCTGAGAGATACTTCGGTTTCTCTATGACAGTGGGAGCGAGGATTGCATCATGAGATGATGACCCAACTTGTTTCGAGCAGTCCATCAAGAGTGGGGACTCTGTAAGAATGGCTGGATGCTTAGTGATCTGAGATGGAATCCATACACTAACAAAGTATGGACTTTGGTTGCTTTATCTGAAGTGTTAAATCCCCATCAGAAGCAAGTATATCTTGAGAAGATTACTTGGTGTACTTGGAAAAGTTAAGACTTTCAAAGCTATGCTTAAGTCCATCCAGATCCTACTTGCCATTGCTACATACCATAACTACGATATCTGGCGGTTGGGTGTCATGACTGCTTTTCTAAATAGTGATCTAGAAGATAACGTCTATAAGTACACAGCCAGAGGGCTTCGTAGACAGCGGGAGCAGTGGAAACATGTGCAAGATGCTTTATGAGTTAAAGCAGGCATCGCGGAGATGGAACATCTGTTTTGATGTGGTAGTCAAAGTGTTTGACTTCATCAAAATGGTAGATGAACCTTGTATATACAAAAAGGTAATAGGGAGTATGGTGGTGAACCTCGTACTGTAAGTGGATGACATACTCTTGATAGGGAAGGAGTTTCCTATGCTACGCTCGGTCAATCTCCTCTTATCACAAGGATTCTCCATATAAGGATCAAAGTGAAACCTCCTAAATCCTGGGTTTTATATCTATGAGATAGATCTAATTGGATGTTAGGATTCTCACTGGTTGTAGTGAGATGGTATCAATCGATCCAGGGGAGAATCACTGGAAAGGTTTCAGGGTGATAAGGACGACTGAATGTCAATCACAGGCATTGTCCTTACCCTCAGTGGATGGACGGTATGTTGGAAGAGTTCCAAGCTAGATACAATGACACACTTGATGATTAAAGGCAAGATACATCATTACCAAAGAGGCAGTCTGGATATATATAAGTTCATGAGATGAACTTCGTTCCTACCATTGTGTGACAATGGAGTTGTAGCTTATGCCTAGGAACCCCCGTCCCATCTATGATCCAGACATATTCTAAGGCAGTATCACCTGATCATGGAGATGGTTGATCTCCAGGGAGGTCGAGGTTAGGAGAGTAGACACAGAGGACAGCAGCGCAGATCCACTCACAAAAGCCTATTTCCCAGTAGAGACTTTTATAGGATGGTTGAGCATGAGATACTTCAACCACAGCTAATTGTTGAATATAAGATACTACGACAGATGGCCCTAGTGCAAGTGGGTGATTGTTAGTTATATGTATGCCCTAGAGGCCATTACTGTACATACGATGTATAATGTAGTGGATGCTTGGACATATATAGGTAGGAATTTCTTGCTCGACATGATAGTATGCTATCTGGTTGCTCTTTATCTTAACATGTACTCTGATAGCCTCTATGTTACATGTTGATAAAGCCCTTAGGATGAGTACTTGAATACCAAGACAATGATGCAGATCAAACTAGTGGGGACAGTGTAGTCGCTTAGTACATCCTTCAAAAGTTCCTAGTCGCAAGTGTATCGAGACAGGGCATCGATATACCATAGTAGACCAGCGTATACTTCTTGAGCCATGTAGATGGGAGATGAATGATCCCATATCCATTGATGTTTGACATCAGAGATAGTATACGGGTGCTCAGTGGAGACTGGGTACACTGGACGGACTCGCCGAGAACTCCCAGATGGTATTATACCTCACATCAGATGGCAGTTCTCGGGTGACATTAGTACAGGTTAGTCTGTAGACCCGAGATCGTCATAGAGTCTTGTGTGATTCCCACTGTACTTTGATTTCCACCTTACCACGTTTATGAGAACGTGTAAAACGGTGGCTTTTGGGTACAGTCCCAAATCATATGAAGGCAATGAGCGATAGGAGGGGTTTCATCTCTCCCGGTATAGGGAGTTGATGTTGCGCTGTGTTCGATTGGCTATAACTGGAAATCCGTGGCCAGGGTTACTGAGATTTACTGGTAAGTGTTATCAGTAGTTTCTCGAACTGTTATGGACCTCATATCTTTAAGTCGATGTACAACACCCCACGACTTGCGGGGAGGCGGAATAATGAAAAACGATCTTGTTTTATGTGTAAACATCGACTAACCGAGAATCTTTGCTTAAACAATAACTAACAAGAAACCATAGAAGAGTTAACTACTATGATAAGTGATTATACCTAAAGAACCGAGTCCTTCGTGTTGTCGTTCTCCACGTCCTCTCCGGCCTTCACTATGTAGTAGAAGATCCACCCGAGAGCTAAACTTCAAGCTTCACCTCTAACTTGAGGTAACTAGGTTTCTTAAATCGCTAATCTAAGTAACCTAGGTGATATAGTGAATGGTTAAGGATTAAGTAGTCTACTCTAATCCTTGGTCTCAACACATGAGAGGGGAGGATTAGGGTTTGAAGAGAGAGAGCTTGAGGAGAGAGAAAGTGAGCAAGAGAATGAGATGAGATTATGAGCTATCATAATATATATCAAGCATTATCATTTATCCAATAAAAGAAAATAAAGGATTAATAATCATGCTTCATACAAGAGGGTGATTCATATACATGAGTCATTAAGCATTTATGATGCTTTAATGACATGGATGAATCACTCAAATGACTCATTAATCTCATTTAATGCATATGCCACCTTAACCCCCAAGTCACCATCTTCTAGAAGCATCTCGCGTAATTACGAGAATGCCCCTCCTATCCGTGAAAACTCGGAAAAACTTTAGACTGTATAAATCCAATAACCGGATACTAGAAACTGGCTTAAACCAAAGCCGGCTAGTAAAAACTGTCCGGATGTCGTACGTGCGTAAACACACGTATGCGTCCGAACCCTTGTCGTAAAACCATACGACCTCTATATCGTTTCGCCTGGAGTAGGAAAACTCTTTGTGTGGGACTCTAGAGACTCGACTACTACGCTGGCAGTGGGTTTAACCACAGACCGCAAGCGGCACTAGCTGAACGTAACGGTCCCTAGGTAGATGTCGATAAGAAGGCCGATGAGGAAACCCATCCGAACTCCTACTGAGTCTGATGTGACAATCTCCGTACAGTTCGGTCTGTTCGTCTAAGACTATCGCATATCGGGCCTAGAGGGTGGCAAGCGTCAGTCCCCTAATAGCGGTATAAGTCGTGTCGGAGTGAAGCCCATTACACCTTGAGAAACTACTGGAACCTACCAGCAAATCTCGCTTGTCCTGGCCAGGGACTTTGCGTAATGGTTCTCTGACACAGCGCGATATCAACTCCCAATACCGGGAGAGACGAATCCTGTCTAACCGCTGTTAGTGTATATGCCCTAGAGGCCATTACTGTATCATACTAGTTTGTATATTACTTAATGGATGCTTGGGATATTCACCTTGTATATACAATCTTGCTCAAAATAGTAGTATGCTACTTGGTTTGTTTCTACTTCAATGTGTACATGTGTTTATTTTTGTATATCGCCTATACACATTAGTAGAGCCCTTAGGATCTTTGCTTGATTACCAGCGATGTGATGGCCGTCACACTAGTGGGGCTGGGTAATCTATAAGCACATCCTTATGCAGGTCCCTGGTCGCAGGACTATCGAGACAGGGCATCGATACTCCGGAGTAGACCAGCGCATGCGCTTCTCATCCCAGTGTGGGAGACGGTCTGTCCCACAGCCGTCAGTACGTCGTACTTGGGATAGTATGCGGGTGCTCGTTAGGTTACGGGTACACTGGACAGGACTCGTCGGGAACTGACTAGTTGGTATTATACCTATCGTCAGTTATCAGTTCCCAGGTGACATGAGTACAGCTTAGTCCGCTGACTTGACACTGTCACTTCGCCTCGGGTGTGTTCCCACTGTACTTTGATCACTACCCTACCACGGCTCAAAGGAGTCGTGCAAACAGGTGGTGGTTGGGTGCAGTCCCGAAGCACTTGGAGGCAGTGACGGTTAGACAGGATTCGTCTCTCCCGGTATTGGGGGTTGACATCGCGCTGTGTCTAGGAGAGCCATTACACGAGTAGTCCCTGGCCAGGGCAAACGAGATATACTGGTAGGTTTCCAGTGTTATCTCAGGGTGTATTGGGCTTCACTCTGGCACGACTTGTACCGCTATTGGGGGACTGACGTTTACCGCCCCCTAGGCCCGCCATGCGATGTATCAGACGAACAGACCGGACTGTACGGAGAATGTCACACTCAGGCTCAGTTGGAGTTCAGATGGGTTTCGCCTCGTCGGTCTTCTTGTCGGCATTACCTGGGGACCGTTACGCACAGCTAGTGCCACTTGCGGTCTGTGGTTAAACCCACTGCCAGCGTAGTGTCGAGTCTTTAGAGTCCCACACAGAAAGCTTTTCGCCTTTAGGCAAAAGAGTAGAGGTCGCATGGTATTGCGACAGGTCGCATGGTTTTGCGACAGGGTTCGGTCACATCCGTGCACTTGTGCGCGTACAGTGTCCGGACAGTTTACACTAGCGGGCTTTGGTTTAAGCCAGATCCTAGTGTACCTTATGGGATTGGATTTATCCAGTTTGCATTCGTGTTCCTCGGAACGCGGATGCGGGTGTGTATGCACAGTTGACAGGGAGGCAGAGGCAGCGGATTCTCATTAGGGTTGTTGACAGTTGACCGTTGACTTTTTGACTTTTTGCTCAACCCTAATGAGAATATGATATGCGATTAACTATTATATTAATTAAGTATTATGGTGACTTGGTTGTTGACTTTTGTTGACCTTGTTGACTTTTGTTGACTTGTTGACTTTGTTGACCGGTTGACTAGGCTTGACTAGTTGACCATCATGATAACCATGGTTATCATTTCATGCCAAAGACTTTTTCTTGCTTGTTCATTTGAGTAAAATGAGTGCATGACATGATAAGGTTATGGTTACTTCAACCATCACATAAGACTTTTGTTGATATGATGAGTTATCATTGCTTTGGATTATGAGAGGGTGAGAGACAAAATACTTGCTCATTCTTTCTTGCTCATTCTCTCTCTTGTTCTTGAGCTCTCCTCTTGCTCTCACCCTCAACCTCTTGCTCCCTCTCTTGATCTATGGTTCTCTTGTCTCATGAGTTGAGAATCAAGAACCATAGATAAAATCCCATTCTATTTCCTCTCTACTCATTCTAGTTCACTAGGTTTAGCAAACCAAGTGAACTAGTTTCTTCAAAGAACGAAGAAGGAGCTAAAGGTTGGAGCTTTCAAGTGGATCTATCTTCGGCGTACGGAGACGACGAGAAGGAGCCATCGGACCACCATCGGAGCTTGAAGAGAAGGAGTTCAAGTTTAGGTATAACCATCTCTATCCGAGTAGCTAAATATCTTTAGCTTAGTATGCTAGTTTTAGTTTAGGTAAAGATCCCGACCTAGCTTAGTCCATGTTGCCTCTTGCGTTAAAATTTTGATTTTATACCGTTTCCGCCTCCCCGTAAGAACCGGGGGTCGCAACGTGGACTTACAGTGGTATCAGAGCCTAACTAAACTTAAACTAGCTTGGTAGTGAAGTGTAACGAAGTTCGGAACCGGAAAAATCCAAAAACCAAACTTTTACAAAATCTGAGTTTCTGTTGAAATTTTTTCTGCTCAAAATGAAAAACTTTACACTTGTAAATTCGGCTCAGGGTTTTGTGTGAACACCCAAGAAAAACGATACAGTAATTCGTCCAAACCGCCGCCCTTCCGCCCCGCGAGCTAGGCATCCGCCGCGGAAGCGCCGCGCTTTGTCGTCTTCTCTGCATCGTTTTTCGTGCAGTGTGTGTCTGTGTTGGTTTTGGGATTTTTGATATATATTATATGTGCCCAGATTTTCCAGAAAAGAAATTTCCTTTTGGGGTCCTATAATTCCGTATTTTTTTCCGAACTTCACTGCACTTTGACTATGATGGTTATATCTGTGATCTGAAATGTTTATCATTGCAGTATATCTATATATGATATTATTTAGGCGTTGCTTATGTTTTACAGACGCGCTAGCCCAGCCCCCGCTCTGTCGTTAGTTAAGTAACCTAACGGGTAATGACGGGGCCCCGTGGGGAATGCGAATGGCATAAGCGTACGTCATATTTTGGTTGTTTTCTGCAATGGTAGGATTAAATGATGGGACGCATTAAAAGAACTAATGCAAGAATATCACGCATTAAAAGAACTAATGCAAGATAATAAACCAAGTTAAAGTCGTTGGAACACTTTCGAAAAACCACTCGGTTCTTTTCAAAACCAACTTTTAAATGCGGAGCTTGAGCCACTCCTTTTAAAAGCTATCTCGTTCCATCGACCAAATCAAGTTCACTACGTTCACGGTTTTGCCAAAACCATTCGTAGCCCTCCGTCGTTTCGTATGAATATTCAATAGTATTCAAGCTGTGTTTGTTGACCTTCGTCAAGGCATAGTGATTGGTAGCTATTGGGTATTCATATGTAGCATAGATAGATGCGTTGGTTTGGGACATTCGCATTACCTTGTTGACCTTCGTCAAGGGTATATACGGGTGGATTCAAATTAACCTCGATAATGACGGGCAGAACTTGACATGTGACTTATGATTTGTTGACCTTCGTCAAGGTCATAAGAGCATGGGGCAAAAATCCACATCGGGAGTTTCATAAGTACTGAAACTTGCTAGATTTGCATACCATTTGGAGTGTGATGATTCTGGTAGGATTCCTTCAGTTTCGTCACGCGATGATATTTGGATCCCGATCCTACTGTGAGTATATGCTACTCCTCGGGAAATTTCTCACTTAACGATCAATGCTATAAACCTAGTAGGTGCCTAGAAAGGTGTTAGCGGGGCTACGCCCCCAGGGAAAAGAGGTTCTTTAATTAAGGAACTTCGCGAAAGCGTTGGAAAACCTCCCTCGAAGTACCGACACCGGCCTGGCTGAACGGTTAAGCAAGTATTGTACGGTGGGATTGATCCCGGCTAATTCTTCCTTTATGGTTTGAGGAGGGATTCGAGAAACAGTGGGAGCCATCCTGTTTAGACAAACTAAAAACCACTCTAAACTTGCAAGAGCATCATGCTGAGTGTTTCTTCTTCTCTCTCCTAATTGCAGCGACCAATCAACATGACTGGACTTAAGTTACTCCTAGATAAAAACAAACTGACAGGGCCAAACTACAAAGATTGGCTCAGGAATGTCAAGATAGCAATCACTTATGACAAGCTGGGGTATCTTCTTACCACCAAAGCTCCCCCTGTCCCTGGTCCAACTTCCAGTGTCGCGGATAAGGAAATCCGCAAGACTTGGGAGATTGATAGCGCGAAGGCCAAGTGCCTCCTGCTTGCCTCGATGGACAACGAACATCAGAGGAGGCATGAGAATATGGATATAGAGTCCATATTGCTCCATACAAAAGAACTGTATGGAGAGCAATCACGTATCGCAAGATACGAAGCGTCGAAAAAGTTATTCTCGACAAGAATGGCCGTCGGATCATCAGTAGCCGAGCACGTGCTAAAGATGATCGGCTACATTGAGGAGCTCGCTGACCTAGGGATCACATTGGAGAGTGAGCTATATACGGATATAGTTCTCCAGTCCCTTCCTTCCACTTACGCCCAGTTTATACTGAACTTCAACCTACAAGAAAAAGAGGTTGAACCATCAGAGCTCCTCAACATGCTGAGGAGCGCAGAGGGCACCCTACAGAAAGGTAGGGATACATCCACTTTGTTTGTAGGAGGATCATCTTCTTCTAGGTCCAAGGCGAAAGCCAAGGGAAAGAAGAAGAAGGCCCCCGCCAAACCAAGGGGCGGTGTTAGTAAAGTGGATACGAAGGGAAAGGGTAAAGCAAAAAAGATAGCGGGGAAGCTTGTGGATAAGGAAGAATACTTCTATTGTCATAAGAAAGGACACTGGAAGAATGATTGCAGGGCCTGGAAGGCCAGAACACAGGAATTGAAGCAGGTTGCAGCTTCAGCTTCAGGTGTGTATGTTATTGAAAACTGTCTTTCAATAAACTCTACTTCCTGGGTATTGGATACCGGATCAGGATCTCATATCTGTAATTCTTTGCAGGCGTTGAGAAACCGTAGTGTTTTGAAGGCAGGTGACATGACCCTCAGAGTTGCAAACGGAGCTAGCATGGATGCTAAAGCCGTGGGGGACTATCACCTGGGAATGTCAGATGGACATGTTTTGGTTTTGCGTAATTGCTTTTTTGTACCCAACGCAACTTGTAATATCATTTCTGTATCTTTAGTTTCTAAAGAAGGTTATGAATTTGCGTTTGTAAGTAATGTTGTAAACATTCACCTTAATCAAGTTTTGATTGGGTCAGGTACATTGAGTAATGGTATATACGTGTTAAACCAACCACAGATTTTCAACGTCCAGAATACACACAAAAGAAAGTCTCCGAAAATGAATCAGACTTTCTTATGGCATTGTAGATTGGGTCACATCAATGAGAGAAGGTTGACTAAGTTACATACAGAAGGATATTTGAATGCGTTCGAATATCAATCGTATGCCACTTGTCAATCTTGTCTCAAAGGAAAGATGACAAAGACTCCGTTTACTGGACAAGGAGTAAGAGCGAGCGAGCTCTTGGGACTCGTACACAGTAACGTGTGCGGTCCAATGTCTACACATGCCCGAAGCGGACATTCTTACTTCATTACTTTTACGGATGACTTCTCAAGGTACGGTTATGTCTTCTTGATAAAACATAAGTCCGAGGCCTTTGGAAAATTCCAGGAGTATAAGAATGAAGTAGAGAAACAGACCGGCAAAAGTATTAAGATTCTAAGATCGGATCGAGGTAGAGAATACTTAAGTGCCGAATTCCTGAATTACTTAAAAGAGAATGGTATTCTCTCTCAGCTTACTCCTCCATACACTCCGCAACATAATGGTGTATCGGAGAGACGGAACCGAACCCTATTGGATATGGTTCGGTCCATGATGAGTAACGCTGAGTTACCGCGATCATTCTGGGGATATGCACTAGAAGCAGCTGCGTATCTCTTGAACAAGGCTCCCACCAAGACTGTGCCTACCACCCCATATGAGATGTGGACTGGGAAGAAACCCTGTCTAAAGTATCTTAAGGTATGGGGATGTCCAGCTTTTATAAAAAAGCAGCATGCGGACAAGCTTGAGGCACGTTCAGTACAGTGTAAGTTTGTGGGATACCTAAGGAACTCCAGGGGGTATCTTTTCTATTCCGCTGAGAAACAAAAGGTTTTTGTTTCTCAGCATGCCCGCTTCTTGGAAACTGAGTTTTTGGAAACCCAGATAAGTGGGAGCACAATAGAACTGGAAGAAGTTCCAGAACCACAGACTGTTACTGAAAGCTTAGTGGAACCAGAGGGTTCAACAGAACAGGACATTCCTGCGCCACTCCGCAGGAGTAGTAGGCAGTCTCATCCGCCCGAGAGATACTACGGTTTTCTCATAGACGGGGATAGAGAGGATTGCATCATAGATTATGATGAGCCTACTAGCTTCCAGCAGGCCGTTCAGAGCGTTGACTCAGTGAAATGGCTGGATGCAATGCGGACCGAAATGGAGTCCATGTACACCAACAAGGTATGGACGTTGGACATTGCTCCAGACGGGGTAAAACCCGTAGGATGCAAGTGGATCTTCAAAAGGAAGATTGGTGTAGATGGACAGGTTGAGACCTATAAAGCTAGGCTGGTAGCAAAGGGTTTTCGTCAACGACCTGGCTTGGACTACGACGAAACCTTTTCTCCAGTAGCCATGCTGAAATCCATTCGGATCCTTCTTGCCATTGCTGCCTTCCACGATTATGAGATCTGGCAAATGGACGTAAAGACAGCTTTTCTAAATGGAAATTTAGAGGAGTGTGTCTATATGGACCAGCCAGAGGGTTTCATTCAGAGTGGGAGCAGCGGAAAGGTGTGCAAGTTGCTTAAGTCCATCTATGGACTAAAGCAGGCATCGCGGAGTTGGAACATCTGCTTTGATGAGACGGTCAAAGAATTTGGCTTTATCAAAAATCCAGATGAACCATGCATCTATAGTAGATTTGTAGCGAGAACTGTAGTATTCCTCGTTTTATACGTGGATGACATTCTCTTAATAGGAAATGACATTCCTATGCTACAATCTGTCAAGGGGTTCTTGTCACACAGGTTCTCCATGAAAGACCTGGGTGATGCCTCATACATTCTGGGTATCCGGATCTACCGTGACAGATCCAAGAGGATATTAGGACTTTCTCAGTCCAGGTACATCGACACCGTGCTGAAAAGATTCAGTATGGAAGATTCCAAGCACGGTAACCTGCCGGCTTGTCACGGGATCACCCTCTCTAAAGAGATGTCTCCCAAGACTGATTTGGAGAGGGATCGCATGTCTATTATACCCTACGCTTCTGCGGTAGGCTATATAATGTATGCGATGTTGTGTACCAGACCGGATGTAGCTTATGCACTGAGTGGGGTAAGCCGGTATCAGTCTAACCCTGGGGAGAAACACTGGATAGCGGTAAAGAACATTCTCAAGTACCTGAGAAGGACTAAGGAGATGTTCTTGGTGTATGGCGGAAAAGACCTCCAGATCGAGGCCTTTGCTGACTCCAGCTTCCAGAGTGACAAGGATGATTCCAAGTCCATGTCGGGTTTTGTCTTTACCCTCAATGGAGGGGCGGTGTGTTGGAAGAGTTCCAAACAGGAAACCGTTGCAGACTCGACGATGGAAGCGGAATACATCGCTGCATCTGATGCCGCAAAAGAAGCTGTCTGGATGAGGAAGTTCTAGAAAGAACTTCAGGTGGTTCTGTCCATTGTTGATCCAATACCTCTGTATTGCGACAACAACGGGGCTATAGCTTTAGCGAAGGAACCCAGGTCCCATCAGAGATCCAGGCACATCTTGAGGCGGTATCACCTGATCAGGGAGATCGTAGATCACCAGGAGATCGAGGTTCGGAGAGTCGCTTCAGAAGATAACACTGCAGATCCATTCACCAAGGCCCTGCCCCAGACTAAGTTCGAGCGGCTGATCGAGATGATAGGTCTTCGATACGCCAGTACATGGCCTTAGTGCAAGTGGGAGATTGTTAGTGTATATGCCCTAGAGGCCATTACTGTATCATACTAGTTTGTATATTACTTAATGGATGCTTGGGATATTCACCTTGTATATACAATCTTGCTCAAAATAGTAGTATGCTACTTGGTTTGTTTCTACTTCAATGTGTACATGTGTTTATTTTTGTATATCGCCTATACACATTAGTAGAGCCCTTAGGATCTTTGCTTGATTACCAGCGATGTGATGGCCGTCACACTAGTGGGGCTGGGTAATCTATAAGCACATCCTTATGCAGGTCCCTGGTCGCAGGACTATCGAGACAGGGCATCGATACTCCGGAGTAGACCAGCGCATGCGCTTCTCATCCCAGTGTGGGAGACGGTCTGTCCCACAGCCGTCAGTACGTCGTACTTGGGATAGTATGCGGGTGCTCGTTAGGTTACGGGTACACTGGACAGGACTCGTCGGGAACTGACTAGTTGGTATTATACCTATCGTCAGTTATCAGTTCCCAGGTGACATGAGTACAGCTTAGTCCGCTGACTTGACACTGTCACTTCGCCTCGGGTGTGTTCCCACTGTACTTTGATCACTACCCTACCACGGCTCAAAGGAGTCGTGCAAACAGGTGGTGGTTGGGTGCAGTCCCGAAGCACTTGGAGGCAGTGACGGTTAGACAGGATTCGTCTCTCCCGGTATTGGGGGTTGACATCGCGCTGTGTCTAGGAGAGCCATTACACGAGTAGTCCCTGGCCAGGGCAAACGAGATATACTGGTAGGTTTCCAGTGTTATCTCAGGGTGTATTGGGCTTCACTCCGGCACGACTTGTACCGCTATTGGGGGACTGACGTTTACCGCCCCCTAGGCCCGACATGCGATGTATCAGACGAACAGACCGGACTGTACGGAGAATGTCACACTCAGGCTCAGTAGGAGTTCAGATGGGTTTCGCCTCGTCGGTCTTCTTGTCGGCATTACCTGGGGACCGTTACGCACAGCTAGTGCCACTTGCGGTCTGTGGTTAAACCCACTGCCAGCGTAGTGTCGAGTCTTTAGAGTCCCACACAGAAAGCTTTTCGCCTTTAGGCAAAAGAGTAGAGGTCGCATGGTATTGCGACAGGTCGCATGGTTTTGCGACAGGGTTCGGTCACATCCGTGCACTTGTGCGCGTACAGTGTCCGGACAGTTTACACTAGCGGGCTTTGGTTTAAGCCAGATCCTAGTGTACCTTATGGGATTGGATTTATCCAGTTTGCATTCGTGTTCCTCGGAACGCGGATGCGGGTGTGTATGCACAGTTGACAGGGAGGCAGAGGCAGCGGATTCTCATTAGGGTTGTTGACAGTTGACCGTTGACTTTTTGACTTTTTGCTCAACCCTAATGAGAATATGATATGCGATTAACTATTATATTAATTAAGTATTATGGTGACTTGGTTGTTGACTTTTGTTGACCTTGTTGACTTGTTGACTTTTGTTGACTTGTTGACTTTGTTGACCGGTTGACTAGGCTTGACTAGTTGACCATCATGATAACCATGGTTATCATTTCATGCCAAAGACTTTTTCTTGCTTGTTCATTTGAGTAAAATGAGTGCATGACATGATAAGGTTATGGTTACTTCAACCATCACATAAGACTTTTGTTGATATGATGAGTTATCATTGCTTTGGATTATGAGAGGGTGAGAGACAAAATACTTGCTCATTCTTTCTTGCTCATTCTCTCTCTTGTTCTTGAGCTCTCCTCTTGCTCTCACCCTCAACCTCTTGCTCCCTCTCTTGATCTATGGTTCTCTTGTCTCATGAGTTGAGAATCAAGAACCATAGATAAAATCCCATTCTATTTCCTCTCTACTCATTCTAGTTCACTAGGTTTAGCAAACCAAGTGAACTAGTTTCTTCAAAGAACGAAGAAGGAGCTAAAGGTTGGAGCTTTCAAGTGGATCTATCTTCGGCGTACGGAGACGACGAGAAGGAGCCATCGGACCACCATCGGAGCTTGAAGAGAAGGAGTTCAAGTTTAGGTATAACCATCTCTATCCGAGTAGCTAAATATCTTTAGCTTAGTATGCTAGTTTTAGTTTAGGTAAAGATCCCGACCTAGCTTAGTCCATATTGCCTCTTGCGTTAAAATTTTGATTTTATACCGTTTCCGCCTCCCCGTAAGAACCGGGGGTCGCAACGTGGACTTACAACCGCCACTGCCTCTAAGTGCTCGGGACTGCACCCAACTGTTACCTGTTTGCACGACTCCTTTGAGCCGTGGTAGGGTAGCAATATAAGAACAGTGGGACACACTCGAGGCGAAGTAGCAGTGTCAAGTCTGCGGGCTATGCTGTACTCATGTCACCTGGGAACTGTTCACTGACGACTGGTATAATACCAACCAACAGTTCCCTGTGAGTCCTGTCCGGTGTACCCGTAACATAACGAGCACCAGCATACTATCTCCAGTACCATGTACTGACGGCTGTGGGACAGACCATCTCCCCAACTGGGATGAGAAGCGTACACACTAGTCTACTTCGGAGTATCGATGCCCTATCTCGATAATCCTACGACTAGGGACCTGAATAAGGATATGCTTGTAGACTACCCAGCCCCCACTAGTGTGACTGCCATCACAACGCTGGTAGTCAAGCAAGATCCTAAGAGCTCTATCAATACGTATACTCACATATTAAGATAGAAAAACCAAGTAGCATACTACCATGTTTAGCAAGACTGTTATATACATGTGAATATCCCAAGCTTCCATTAAGTAATATACAAACTAGTATGATACAATAATGGCCCCTAGGGCATATACACTAACAATCTCCCACTTGCACTAGGGCCATGTACTGGCATATCGAAGACCGATGATCTCGAGTAGCCTCTCGAACTGAATCTGAGGTAGGGCCTTCGTGAATGGATCAGCAATGTTCTCTTCAGTAGAAACTCTCCGAACCTCGATCTCCCGACGATCAATGATCTCCCTGATTAGGTGATACCGCCTTAAGATGTGTCTGGACTTCTGATGGGACCTTTGTTCCTTCGCTAAAGCTATAGCTCCATTGTTGTCACAATACAGAGGTATTGGATCAACAATGGTAGGAACCACCTGAAGTTCTGTTAGGAACTTCTTCATCCAGACCGCTTCTTTTGCGGCATCGCAAGCAGCAATATACTCCGCTTCCATCGTCGAGTCAGCAACGGTGTCCTGCTTGGAACTCTTCCAGCACACCGCCCCTCCATTGAGGGTAAAGACATAACCTGACATGGAATTGGAATCGTCCTTATCACTCTGGATGCCGGAATCAGCATAGGCCTCCATCCTGAGGTCTTTTCCGCCGTAAACCAAGAACATCTCCTCAGTCCTCCTCAGGTACTTGAGAATGTTCTTTAGTGCTATCCAGTGCTTCTCCCCTGGGTCTGACTGATACCAGCTTACCACGCTCAGTGCGTAAGCTACATCTGGTCTAGTGCATAACATCACATACATTATAGAGCCTACCGCAGAAGCGTAGGGTATAATAGACATGCGTTCCCTTTCCAAATCAGTCTTGGGAGACATCTCTTTGGATAGGGTGATTCCGTGACAAGCCGGTAGATTACCGCGCTTAGAATCTTCCATACTGAATCTTTTCAGTACAGTGTCGATATACCTGGACTGCGAAAGTCCCAACATCCTCTTGGATCTATCACGATAGATCCGAATCCCCAGAATGTAAGAGGCATCACCCAGGTCTTTCATGGAGAACCTGTGTGACAAGAATCCTTTGACATATTGTAGCATAGGAATGTCATTTCCTATCAATAGAATGTCATCCACGTACAAGACGAGGAATACGACAGTTCTTGCTACAACTTTACTATATATGCACGGTTCATCTGGATTTTTGATAAAGTCATATTCTTTGACTGTTTCATCAAAACAGATGTTCCAACTCCGCGATGCTTGCTTTAGTCCATAAATGGACTTAAGCAACTTGCATACTTTCCCGTTGCTCCCACTCTGATTGAAACCATCTGGCTGATCCATATAGACGCATTCTTCTAAATTTCCATTCAGAAAAGCCGTCTTTACGTCCATCTGCCAGATTTCATAATCATGGAAGGCAGCAATAGCAAGAAGGACCCGAATGGATTTGAGTATAGCCACTGGAGAAAAAGTTTCGTCATAGTCCAAACCAGGTCTTTGACGAAAACCCTTTGTAACAAGTCTAGCCTTATAGGTTTCCACCTGTCCATCTACACCAATCTTTTTCTTGAAGATCCATTTGCATCCTATGGGTTTTACCCCATCTGGAGCAAAGTCCAAAGTCCATACTTTGTTGGTGTACATGGACTCCATTCCGGTCCGCATTGCATCTAGCCATCGTACCGAGTCGCCGCTCTGGATGGCCTGCTGCAAGCTAGTAGGTTCATCATCATCTATGATGCAATCCTCTCTATCCCCATCTATGAGAAAACCAAAGTATCTCTCAGGCGGATGAGACGGCCTACTACTCCTGTGGAGGGGTGCGGGAATGTTCTGTTCTTCTTGAACTACTGGTTCTACCAAACTTTCAGTATTAGTTTGTGGTTCTGGAATTTCTTCCAGTTCTATTTCGCTCCTACTTATTTCCTTTTCTAAAAATTGCTCTTCTAGAAAATGGGCATTACGAGAAACAAAAACCTTTTGTTCCTCTGCGTAATAGAAATAATATCCCTTGGAGTTCTTTGGATATCCCACAAACTTACACTTTACTGATCGAGCCTCGAGCTTGTCCATATGCTGCTTTTTAACAAAAGCTGGACATCCCCAAATCTTCATATGCTGAAGATAGGGTTTCTTCCCACTCCACATCTGATATGGGGTGGTAGGCACAGTCTTGGTAGGAGCCCTGTTCAGAAGATATGCCGCTGAATCTAGCGTATAACCCCGGAAAGATCGCGGTAACTCAGCATTACTCATCATGGAACGTACCATATCCAATAGGGATCGATTCCGTCTCTCCGATACACCGTTTTGCTGTGGAGTGTATGGAGGAGTAAGTTCAGAGATAATTCCTTTCTCTTTTAGGTAACCTAGGAACTCGGCACTCAAGTATTCACCACCTCGATCAGATCTTAGTGCCTTGATACTTTTGCCGTTTTGGTTTTCTACTTCATTCTTAAACTCTTGGAATTTCTCAAAAGCTTCGGATTTATGTTTCATCAGATAAATGAATCCGTACTTTGAGTAATCATCCGTGAAAGTAATGAAATAAGAATAACCACCTCTTGCATATGTAGACATTGGACCACATACATCGCTGTGTATGAGTCCTAAGAGCTCGCTCGCTCTTACTCCATGTCAAGTAAATGGAGTCTTTGTCATCTTTCCTTTGAGACAAGATTGACAAGTGGCATAAGTTTGATATTCGAACGAGTCCAAATATCCTTCTCCATGTAACTTAGTCAACCTTCTCTCATTGATGTGACCCAGTCTACAATGCCATAAGAAAGCTTTATTTAAATCTGGAGACTTTCTTTTTAGTGTGTTCTGGACGTTGAAAATTTGGAGTTGGTTTAACACATATATACCGTTATCCAGTGTACCGAACCCAATCAAACTATGATTAAGGTGGATGTTAACAATATCACTTACAAACGTGAAATCAAAACCTTTATTTGATAACAAAGAAACAGATATGATATTACACGTTAAGCTGGGTACACAAAAACAGTTATGTAAAACCAAAATGTGTCCACTCGTCAATCCCAGATGATAATTCCCTACGGACACAGCTCCCACGCTAGCTCCGTTAGCAACCATCAGGGTCATATCACCTTCCTTCAGCACTCTACGGTTTCTCAGTGCCTGCAATGAATTGCAAATATGAGATCCTGATCCGGTATCCAATACCCAGGAAGTAGAGTTGATTGACAGACAATTCTCAATTACAAACACACCTGAAGTCGAAGCCACAGCTTGCTTCGGTTCCTGGTTCTTGGCGTTCCACGCCTTGCAATCCTTCTTCCAGTGCCCCTTCCTGTGACAATGGAAGCACTCATCCTGGCCCACTACCGGTACTGCAAACTTTTTCTTTCCCTTCCCTCCCACCTTACTTACACCTCCTCTAGGTTTTGTGGTGGCCTTCTTTTTCCTTCCTTTGGCCCTAGCCTTGGACCCGGAAGAAGAAGCACCGCTAACAAACATAGAGGGTGTTTCCCTTGCCTTCTGCAAGGTGCCCTCTGCACTCCTTAACATGTTCAGGAGATCCGGAAGTTCAATTTCTTTTCTTTTTATGTTGAAGTTCAGATTAAACTGGGCGTAGGTGGAAGGAGGGGACTGGAGAATAAGGTCTGTATAGAGCTCATTATCCAAAGTCGTCCCAAGGTCTGCGAGCTCTTCTATTTAGCCAATCATCTTTAGGACATGTTCTCCTACTGATGATCCGACAGCCAACCTCGCTCGAAACAAGTTCTTAGAGGTCTCGTATCTTGCTATACGAGATTGCTCTCCATAAAGTTCCTTTGTATGGAGAAATATGGCATCTTGTTCCATATCCTTGTGCCTCCTCTGATGTTCATTGTTCATCGAGGCAAGCACGATGCACTTGGCTTTCGCGCAATCATACTCCCAGGTTTTGCGGATTTCCTTATCCGCATTACTGGATTTGGGACCAGGGACAGCAGGTGCCTTAGCGGTGAGGACGTACCCCAATTTGTCATAGGTCAAATCCATTTTGACATTCCGCAGCCAATCTTTATAGTTTGGCCCTGTCAGTATATTTTTCTCTAAAAGTAACTTAAGTCCAGTCATTTTCAGGGTCGCTGCAATTAGGATAGAGAGAAGAAAACTCTTTAGCATGATACTCTTGCAAGTTTAGAGTGGTTTTTAATTTATCTAAACTGGATGGCTCCCACTGTTTCTCGAATCCTTCCTCAAACCATAAAAAAAGAATTAGCCAGGACTATTCTCACTGTACAATACTTGCTTAACCGTTCAGCCAGGCTGGTGTCGGTACTTCGAGGGAGGTTTTCCAACACTTTCGCGAAGTTCCTTAATTAAATAACCTCTTTTCTCTGGGGGCGTAACCCTGCTGACACCTTTCTTGACACCTACTTGGTTTATAGCATTGATCGTTAAGTGACGAATATCCTGATGAGTAGCATATACTCACAGTAGGATCGGGATCCAAATATCATCGTATGATAATGTTGAAAGAATCCTAGTAACATTCATCAAACTCCAAATGGTATGCATCTCTTTGTAAATTTCAGTTTCTTTAGAAATTCCCGATATATATTTTTGCCCCATGCTCTTATGACCTTGGATTTGGTCAAAATGTCATAAGTCACATGTCAAGTTCTACCCGTCATTATCTTGTCAATTTGAACCCATCCGTACATACACCTGACTTTGGTCAAATGATAATACGACTGTCCCAAACTAACTCATCTATCTTATGCAACAAATGAAGACCCAGCAGCTACCAAACACTATGCCTTGATTTTGGCCAAAATGCATAGCTTGAATACTACTGAATATCCAAATGAAATGACGGAGGGCTACGAATGGTTTTGGCGAAACCGTGAACGTAGTGAACTTGATATGACCGAAGGAACCTGATAGCTTTTAAAAGGAGTGGTTAAAGCTCCGCAATTAAAAATATCATCCGTTTTTAAAATAACCGAGTGGTTTCTTTTAAATTGTTCCAACGATTCATCTTATGGTTTATTTTCTTTGCATTATAAATAATGCGTCCCATCATTAACCTATCATTGCAGAAAACTACGAAAATACAACATCCTCTTATGCCATCCGCATTCGCCACTGGGTCCCGTCATCACCCGTTAGGTTACTTAACTAACGGCAGAGCGGCGGCTGGGCTAGCGCGGGTGTAAAACATAAGTGACGTCTAAATAGCTATCATATATAGATATTGTACATTCGTCTGACGCAATAATAGGCATTCCAGATCTCATATGAACTTTATTGGATTTGCAAGCAATCCACGTTTGTTTTGAGCCTGTAACAAAAGGCGGATTACACAGTTGTGATGAATAGCCATTACCCCACCCTAGACCCCTACGGGTACGGCAAACTACCCGCCAAATACCCGAAGTGAAGCGGTCTCCCTCAACAAAGTGAGTAGGCCACTAAACACTTCAAAGTACCCGGTAGTTTGTGCACCCCACCTTGGGTCTATCCTAGGAGCAAAAACAGTAAAATGAAATAATACAACGGTGGCAACAACCGCAACCTGGATGTGCCCCGCAAAATAATATTACAACATATTACAATTACATTGAATGAATGAATATAACAACCAATCTCAAACCCCGGCTAATCATCACAATAGTCTAATACAGTTTACAACTACAAACAGTAAAAACCATTACAGAAATGTGCAACCCCATGCCAACCGACATACTAGCAGTTAGGGGAGGTTTACGAACACATTATACAATCACATATATAACCATATTAGCAAACATCGCAAGATTTTGACCGTGCAAACATATCAGATTCTACTCCCAAAACTTCTCTGTGCACCTGAGACTTGAGCAGAAAATAAACATTCCAGAAAATACAAAAATATCACAGAAGAGTTACTGGTGGAAACTGGGTTGAATCGGCCCCAACTCGGCCGCGGATCCGCGGCGGATCGGTGGGATCGGCCGCGGTTCCGCGGCTGTATGGACGATTCATGAACCCATTTTCCACCAGTGTTCTTACAATGTTCTGTAGGTTATACTGCAGCAACCTGAAAAATTTTTAGAGCCTGTTTTAAATTCGACAGAAACTTGTGATATCGATGTCGTTTTCTGGTTCGTTTTGCGTTTGAAATCCTTACGACTTTGCTAATGAGTTAATTATTGTTTAGCGAGGCTCTGATACCACTGTAAGTCGATGTACAACACCCCACGACTTGCGGGGAGGCGGAATAATGAAAAACGATCTTGTTTTATGCGTAAACATCGACTAACCGAGAATCTTTGCTTAAACAATAACTAACAGGAAACCATAGAAGAGTTAACTACTATGATAAGTGATTATACCAAAAGAACCGAGTCCTTCGTGTTGTCGTTCTCCACGTCCTCTCCGGCCTTCTCTATGTAGTAGAAGATCGACCCGAGAGCTAAACTTCAAGCTTCACCTCTAACTTGAGGTAACTAGGTTTCTTAAATCGCTAATCTAAGTAACCTAGGTGATATAGAGAATGGTTAAGGATTAAGTAGTCTACTCTAATCCTTGGTCTCAACACATGAGAGGGGAGGATTAGGGTTTGAAGAGAGAGAGCTTGAGGAGAGAGAAAGTGAGCAAGAGAATGAGATGAGATTATGAGCTATCATAATATATATCAAGCATTATCATTTATCCAATAAAATAAAATAAAGGATTAATAATCATGCTTCATAAATACAAGAGGATGATTCATATCCATGAGTCATTAAGCATTTATGATGCTTTAATGATATGGATGAATCACTCAAATGACTCACTAATCTCATTTAATGCATATGCCACCTTAACCCCCAAGTCACCATCTTCTAGAAGCTTCTCGGGTAATTACGAGAACGCCCCTCCTATCCGTGAAAACATGGAAAAACTTTAGACTGTATAAATCCAATAACCGGATACTAGAAACTGTCTTAAACCAAAGCCGGCTAGTAAAAACTGTCCGTATGTCGTACGTGCGTAAACACACGTATGCGTCTGAACCCGTGTCGTAAAACCATACGACATCTATATTGTTTCGCCTGGAGTAGGGAAACTCTCTATATGGGACTCTAGAGACTCGACTACTACACTGGCAGTGGGTTTAACCACAGACCGCAAGCGGCACTAGCTGTATGTAACGGTCCCCAGGTAGATGTCGATAAGAAGGCCGATGAGGAAACCCATCTGAACTCCAACTGAGCCTGATATGACAGTCTGCATACAGTCCGGTCTGTTCGTCTAAGACTATCGCATATCGGGCCTAGAGGGGCGACAAGCGTCAGTCCCCTAATAGAGGTATAAGTCGTGTCGGAGTGAAGCCCATTACACCTTGAGAAACTACTGGAACCTACCAGCAAATCTCGCTTGCCCTGGCCAGGGACTTTGCGTAATGGCTCTCTGACACAGCGTGATATCAACTCCCAATACCGGGAGAGACGAATCCTGTCTAACCACCACTGCCTCCAAGTGCTCGGGACTGCACCCAACTGTTACCTGTTTGCACGACTCCTTTGAGCCATGGTACGGTAGCAATCTAAGAACAGTGGGACACACTCGAGGCGAAGTAGCAGTGTCAAGTCTGCGGACTATGCTGTACTCATGTCACTTGGGAACTGTTCACTGACGACTGGTATAATACCAACCAACAGTTCCCTGTGAGTCCTGTCCGATGTACCCGTAACCTAACGAGCACCTGCATACTATCTCCAGTACCACGTACTGACGGCTGTGGGACAGACCATCTCCCCAACTGGGATGAGAAGCTTACACACTAGTCTACTCCGGAGTATCGATGCCCTGTCTCGATAATCCTGCGACTAGGGACCTGAGTAAGGATGTGCTTGTAGACTACCCAGCCCCTACTAGTGTGACTGCCATCACAACGCTGGTAGTCAAGCAAGATCCTAAGAGCTCTGTCAATACGTATACTCACATATTAAGATAGAAAAACCAAGTAGCATACTACCATGTTTAGCAAGACTGTTATATACATGTGAATATCCCAAGCTTCCATTAAGTAATATACAAACTAGTATGATACAATAATGGCCCATAGGGCATATACACTAATAATATCGATACGACTTATCAAGCTACTGGGGTCTGACGTTTACACCCCTTGGCGAGATATGCGACATATCAGACGAAGAGACCGGACTGTACGAGAGTGTTACTGATTGGATTCGCAGGAGAATGTACATGCTTGCTTGTTGATCTTCTGATCACTCAATACCTGGGTGGCTGTTACGTTTAGCTGATCGCTTGCAGCTTGTCGGTGTTTGATATGATCATCACCTACTACCGGCGTATTGACGCTTCTTTAGAGTCCTACACAGAGGTTTCATGGCTCAGGCAAAACGGAGTAGGAGCACATATGTGTTATGTGCTGGACTGAGAACAATACGTGTATGTGATACCGTATTAGATTCTCGCGATATGTAATATCGGCCGGGTGTATGTGATATAGCCGGGTCATCGGATCAAGTGTTGATTCGATGAACTGATACAGATTATATTAGTCGGTTATTTGTGAAATAGCCGGATTATCGGATCAAGTGTTGATTCGATAATTTAATGTATAATTATATATTTGATATATTATATTACATTAACTAATATTAGCTCACTTAAAGATTCTTTTTCTCACTTGGATAATACATTGATATATATGTGATATATGTTAACTGTATTATTTTATTTTGTTACAATAAATATTGTATATGTGATATATAATATTGTAACAAGTTAGGGTTACAAATGCAATATGTTTTGTGGAGCTTAAATATGGTTAGGGTTTGGATTAGGGTTAAGCTTGGATGAAGCTTTCATGAAGCTTCTTGAATCTTTGACTTTGACTTTGATATTTTGTGTAGATATTTCTTTAACCCAACCCAAACCCATTACCCTAGTTAATTCTCTACAAGGGTTAAGTCTTCATTCTTAACCCATGGTTGATTTGTAACCACAGAAATGATTTCATTATTCATCACAAATGAAATGGTTCTTCTTCTTCCTCTTGAAAAAAGCTTTCTTGCTTTTTGTCATGTGATGATAATGAGTGAGAAATTGAAAACAAAAGAGAGCTAAATTCCTACTTCATCATCCTCATCTATTCTAGCCACTTAGATTAGGGTGTTTGCTATGCTAATACTTGATTAGTGAAGCAAGAGCTTGGGTTTGAGTTTCTTCAAGGTAGATCATCTTCGAAAAGGAAGACTTCTAGCAAGCATGGATCATTCGACTTGTGGAGCCTCTCTAGAGTCTGGGAGTTCTTGGATTGCAGCGAAGGGACTACTACTCGGAGCTTATGAAGCGAATGAACGGACTACAAAGGTTGTAATCCCTTTCTCTTAGAAGTAAAGTTGTTTACTTGCTCATTGTTTTGCCTAATCTCTAGTCTAAGATCTTGCTTGGGTTGTTCGGCACTTGAAAATTTTGATTTTGGCATGGTTGATGCCTTGTAGAACCCTGTTCTAGTGCCTAACAACCATACAAGGATCAGCTGCAAGAGTTTCTTGATAGGGGACTTGTACGTCCGAGTGTTTTGCCTTGGGGAGCTCCTGTTCTGTTCGTCAAGAAAAAGGACGACAGTTTGAGGTTGTGCATTGATTACCGTCAATTGAACCGAGTTACGGTGCAGAATAGGTATCCTTTACCTCGCATTGACGATTTGTTTGATCAGCTCCAGAGTGCGGGACATTTTTCTAAGATTGATTTGATATCAGGTTATCATCAGTTGCGGGTTCGGAATGATGACGTTCCGAAGACTGCTTTTCGTACGCGCTACAGGAATTATGAGTTTTTGGTGATGTCGTTTGGACTCACCAATGCCCCAGATGCGTTCATGGATTTGATGAACCGGATTTTCAGGCCGTTCCTCGACCAGTTTATTATTGTGTTTATTGATGACCTTCTGGTTTATTCCAAGAGTCGTGAGGAGAATGAGCAGCACTTGAGGATTGCTTTGCAGACAATGAGAGAGCACCAGCTGTTTGCTAAATTCTCGAAGTGTGCCTTCTGTCTTGATAGTGTTGATTTCCTAGGTCATGTGGTTACAGGTGCCGGTATTCGTATTGACCCGAGGATGATCGAGGCCATACAGCTTTGGCCCAGACCTGTATCAGTGACCGAGGTCCGCAGCTTTTTGGGCTTAGTCGGTTATTATCGTTGTTTCGTGCTGGACTTCTCGAGTATTGCTGCACCGCTGACCGGACTGACCGGGAAAGGAGTTCCTTTTCTTTCGACTGAGGCATGCGAGCAGAGTTTTCAGCAGTTGAAGACTCGGTTGACGACTGCACCAGTTTTGTCTTTGCCTTCTGGATCGAGCAGCTTTGTCGTTTACTGTGATACTTCTCGAGTGGGGCTCAGTTGTGTATTGATGTAACATGATAGAGTTATCGCTTATGCTTCCCGGCAGTTGAAGAAGCACGAGCAAAATTATCCCACTCATGATCTTGAGATGGCCGCGGTGGTCATTGCGCTTAAGATTTGGAGACATTACTTATACAGGGAGTCGTGTCAGATTTTCACGGACCACTAGAGCTTAATATACATCTTTCAGCAGCGGGATATGAATTTGAGGCAGCGCCGTTGGATGGAGCTTGTGAAGTATTATGATTATGAGATCCTTTATCACCCGGGCAAGGCAAATGTGGTAGCCGATGCTTTGAGTCGTAGGCCCGGGGGTAACTTGTCCCAGTTGAGCGCAGTTCAGATACAGTCTTCTGCAGATTGGCAGATCTTGTGCGACAGCGGAGTAAAGTTTGAGTTCACTTCCACTGGGGACAGCTTGATTATGTCCGCGCCCGTCCACTTCTACTTGATTGTATTCATGGGGCACAACCTGCCGATGCCCGTTTGTCTGAGATTCTGGAGCATGTTCGGCATGGTCGAGATTCGAAGTTTGATATTGATGACCAGGGTGTACTACGTTTTGGGACTCGTTTGTGTGTACCTGATACCGATAAGTTGAGACGCAAGATCCTAGAGTAGGCACATCAGTCAGCTTTTAGTGTTCAACCAGGTTCCACCAAAATG
Source organism: Agapanthus africanus (assembly GCA_030015575.1). Taxonomy (NCBI): domain Eukaryota; kingdom Viridiplantae; phylum Streptophyta; class Magnoliopsida; order Asparagales; family Amaryllidaceae; genus Agapanthus; species Agapanthus africanus. The sequence continues at coordinate 244,275,369 of CM057340.1, forward strand.
TACTGTGACTTGAAAGATATCTACTGGTGGGCAGGGATGAAGAGTGATGTTTCTGATTTTGTTTCGAGGTGCCTGACATGTCAGTAAGTCAAGGCTAAGCATCAGAGACCGGCAGGAGAGTTACAGCCTTTACCTATTTCGGAGTGGAAATGGGAGCAGATTTCTATGGACTTCGTTATAGGTCTATCCAGATCTAGTCGAGGGTATGACTCCATTTGGGTGATTGTTGACGGGTTGACGAAAGCGGCACACATCCTTTTAGTGAAGACCACTTTCGGTTATGCTCGGTATGCTCAGTTGTATATTGATGTGGTTGTGCGTTTGCACGGCGTTCCCACATGTATTGTATCTGGACAGGGGAACCCAGTTCACCAGCCGTCATTGGCAGAAGCTTCAGGAAGCCTTGGGTACCCATTTGAGCATTAGCACCGCTTTCCATCCGCAGACCGATGGTCAGTCAGAGCGGACTATACATGTAGGGTTCCCTAGGACGGCAGCAAGATTTCGGGAGGCATCTTACATGCCAATTTCAAATTTTGCCGTTCTGGCTAACCCTAACCCTAGAATCGTCTACTAGAAAAATCGACGGAATCAAATGCAAATTACTTTGCAAGTAAAGTGAACAAGGAAAATAACCTTTGTAGACCAATTCTTCACTTCATTAGCTCCGTGTAGTAGTCCCTTCGCTGCGATCATGATGTCCCAGACTCTAGAGAGGCTCCCATGAAGAAATGAACGTGCTTGCATCGAATTCTTCGAGGCCGAAGATGATCTACGTCGAGGAGACACTAACCCAAGCTATCTCTTCACTAATTGTGAAATTAGTGAAGCAAAAACACACTATACTAAATGGCTAGTAGTAGAGGATGATGAAGTAGGAAGTGGGCTCACTTTATATTTATTTTTCTCATAATATTTATCACCATTCAAAACCCTAGAAAACATTTTTCTTGAGCTCATGAAGAAGAAGAAGAAGAGAGATGAATGAGAGTTATGAATGAATAATTCATGAGGTTAGAAATGCAACCATGGTGAGTTATCCTCTCATGCCTAACTCAAGTAGAGAATAAACCAAGGGCTAAGGTTAAGGTTTGGGTTAACAAATATCTTAAGCAATGACAAAAGAGTTGAATAAGTCAATGTATCAATAAGCTTCTACAAGCTTATCCATGACTAATTCCAAATGTTTTGTGAATTACTTAATGATAAATAAAACCCAAACATAAACCCTAGCATGGTATAAGTCTCATACTAATATGTTGAATTTGTAACCTAGCATGACACAAACATGTACACAAATATACATATCACATATATACAATGTGCACATCAAGTGAGAAAAGAAATCATAAGTGAGCAAGTATTAGTTAATGTAACTTAATATATCAAATATATAATTACACATTAAATTATTAAATTAACACTTGATTTGATAATCCGGCTATATCATAAATAACTAACTAATATAAAATGTAACAGCTTATCGAATCAACTCTTTGATCCGATATCTCGGCTATATCTCATATAACCGAGTGATGTCACAAATCGCGAGAATACATTACGGTATCACATACTCGTATCAATCTCGATCCCGCACATATCACATATGTGCTCCTACTCCGTTTCGCTTGATCCAGGAAACCTCTGTGTAGGACTCTAAAGACTCGTCAATATGCCGGCAGTAGGTGATGATCATATCAAACACCTACAAGACGCAAGCGGTCTGCTAAACTTAACGGCCACCCGGTTATTGAGCGATCAGAAGATCAACAAGCAAGCCTGCTCATTCTCCTGCGAATCCAATCAGTAACATTACCGTACAGTCCGGTCTCTTCGTCTAATATGTTGCATATCTCGTCTTGGGGTGGTAAACGTCAGACCCCAGTAACTCTATAATTCGTGCCGATGTGAGGCTCATAACGGGTCGAGAAACTACTGATAACACTTACCAGTATATCACTGAAGCAGCCCTGGCCAGGGACTTCCTGTTATAGGAAATCGAGCATAACGCAAACATCAGCCCCCAATACCGGGAGAGACGAAACCACTCCTATCGCTCATTGCCTCCATGTGATTCGGGACTGTACCCAAAAGCCACCATTTTGCACGTTCTCTTGAACGTGGTAAGGTAGAAATAAAAGCACAATGGGAATCACACAAAACTCTATGACGATCTCGGGTCTACAAACTAACCGTACCAGTGTCACCAGAGAACTTCTATCTGACGATAGGTATAATACCATCTAGGAGTTCTCGGCGAGTCCGTTCAGTGTACCCAGTCTCCACTGAGCACCTGTATACTATCTCTGATGTCAAACACCAATGTATATGGGATCATCCATCGCCCATCTACATGGGTCCAGAAGCTATACGCTAGTCTACTCTAGTATATCGATCCCTGTCTCGATACACCTACGACTAGGAACATTTTAAGGATGTACATAGCGACTACACTGTCCCCACTAGTATGATCTGCATCATAATCTTGGTAGTCAAGTACTCATCCTAAGGGCTTTATCAACATGTAACATAGAGACAATCAGTGTACATGTTAAGATAAAGAGCAACAGGATAGCATACTATCATGTCGAGCAAGAAAGTCCTCCATGTATATGTCCGAGCATCCACAACAATATACATCGTATGTATAGTAATGGCCTATAGGGCACACATATAACTAACAATCTCCCACTTGTGTTAGTGTATATGCCCTAGAGGCCATTATTGTATCATACTAGATTGTATATTACTTAATGGAAGCTTGGGATATTCACAGTTGTATTGACAATCTTGCTCAAAATGGTAGTATGCTACTTAGTTTGTATCTATCTTAATATGTGCATATGTTTCTTTTAACGTATCGCTAATATATATTGATAGAGCCCTTGGGATCTTTGCTTGACTACCAGCGTTGTGATGACAGTCAAACTAGTAGGGGTTGGGTAGTCTACAAGCACATCCTTATATAGGTCCCTAGTCATAGGATTATCGAGACTGGGCATCGATAATCCGGAGTAGACTAGTGTATACGCTTCTCATCCTAGCAGGGGAGATAGTATATCCCACTGCAACTAGTACGTTGTACTGGAGATAGTATGCAGGTGCTCGTTAGGTTATGAGTACACCGGATATGACTCGTAGGGAACTGTTGGTTGGTATTATACCCGTCGTCAGTTAGCAGTTCCTAGGTGACATGAATACAGCTTAGTCCGTTGACTTGACATTGCTGCTTCGCCTCAAGTGTGTTCCCTCTGTTCTTAGATTGCTACCCTACCACGGCTCTACTGAGTCGTGCAAATAGGTAGCAGTTGAGTGCAGTCCCGAAGCACTTGGATGCAGTGGCGGTTAGATAGGATTCGTCTCTCCCGGTATTGGGGGTTGATATCGTGCTGTGTTTGGTGAGCCATTACGCAAAGTCCCTGGCCAGGGCAAAAGAGATTTACAGGTAAGTGCTCCAGTAGTTTCTCAGGGTGTAATGGGTTACACTCCGACACGACTTATACCGCTATTAGGGGACTGACGCTTGCTGCCCCCAAGGCCCGATATGCGATACTCTTAGACAAACAGATCGGACTGTACGGAGATTGTCACATACAGGCTCAGTAGGAGTTCAGATGGGATTCCTCATCGGCCTTCTTATCGACATCTACCTGGGGACCGTTACGTACAGCTAGTACAGCTTCCGGCCTATGGTTAAACCCACTGCCAGCATAGTGTCGAGTCTTTAGAGTCCTACATAGAGGGTTTCCCTACTTCGGGCGAAACGATATAAAGGCCGTATGGTTTTACGACAGGGTTCGAACATATACGTGTACTTGTGCACGTATGATATTCGGACAGATTATACTAGTGGGCTTTGGTTTAAGCCAGATCCTAGTATTAGATTATTGGGCTTATTTAGTCTCAGTAAATCCGTGTTTTTCGTAAATACGGATGGGAGGGGTATTCTCGTAATTTGTCGGGAAGCTTCTAGAAGAAGGTGACTCATTAGGGTTTATTTCTTTTTGATTTAAAATTAATGAGGTGGAGGAGATAGGGTGTTGCTTTCATTAAATGAACCATGACTCGTAAGATGATTCATCTTATGAATTAAATGAAGCATGGTTGATATTTTGATAATTATTATTATTGAGATATTTTCATGCTTCATGATATTCACAATGGAGTCAAGATTCATTTGATTATCAAAAACACTTTCTCTCTCCTCAAGCTCTCTCTTCTTCATATTAACCCTAAGTGTCTCATGAGTTGAGAATCATAGGGTTAGTGAGGCTAACAAATCCTTAATCACTCTCTATATTATCTAGGTCACTTAGATTAGCACTCTAAGCCACTTAGTTACCTCATCTTAGAGGTTAAAGCTTGTAGTAGGCACTCTCGGGTGGATCTTCTTCAAACTTGAGGAGGCCGACGAGGAGGAGGACAACAAGAACAAGAAGAACAAGTATCTTGAGGTATAATCATCTTTCATAGTAGTTACAACTCCTTGTTGTTTGTTAGTTAGGGTTTAGCAAAGATCCTTTTGTATAACCGATGTTACCTTGTTTTTAAGTGAACGTTTTTACTTATTCTGCCTCCCCGCATCATGTAGGGTGAGTAACGTCGACTTACAGTGGTATCAAAGCCTAGCTAAACCATAACTAATATGTTAGAAAATCCTTTAGGAATTCAATCACGGTTTAATCCCGAAAACATGACTTTTTGGCACACTTTCTGTCGTTTTTAAATTCTCGTCTAAAATTTTTTTCCGAGACCTGAAAAATACGTGCAGGGATTTTGGAGATTATTGAAGAAATTTGGGCGCCTAAATCGGTGAGACAACCGCGGAACCGCGGCCGAACCAAGAGTTCTGCCGCAGATCCACGGCCGAGTCGACTCCGAGTTGGTCCAAATTTTCTCAGGTGGTCTACTGTGTTGATGTTGGGTTTTCTGGGATATTTTTTTTCTGCTCAGGATTTTTGTGTACACTATAGTACTTGGAGTAGATTCAAATCTTGTTATTGATCGAAATTCTAAGAAATTTGGCTAATTAGATTATATCTGTATTGTGTTTAATGTGTTCATAAACTTCCGCTAATTGTTATATGTCGGTTAGTTGTGGGTTGCACATTTCTGTGATGGTTACATTGGTTTGTGGATATGGACTTGTTGGATTGTCGTGAATGAATAGCCGGGGATGTAAGGTTTTATATTTTTTCATTCAATTGTAAATTGTAAATTGTTGTAATATTCTTTTGCGGGGCACATCCGGGTTGAGGTTGTAGCCACCGTTGTATTATTTCATTTATTGTTTATTGCTCCTAGGATAGACCCAAGGAGGGGTGCACAAATTACCGGGGACATTGAAGTGCTAAGTGGACTACTCACATTGTTGAGGGAGACTGTTTCACTTCGGGTACTTGGCGGGTAGTTTTCCGCACCCGTAGGGGTCTAGGGTGGGGTTTGGCTATTCATCGCGACCGTGTAATCCGTCTTTCGTTGCAGGCTCAAACGAAACGCGCATTCCTAGTATATCCAATATGTTCATCTGTGATCTGCAATGCCTATTATTGCGTCTGACGAATGTACATATATATATATATGTCATCTAGTAGGCGTTGCTTATGTTTTGCATCAGTGCTAGCCCAGCCCCCGCTCTGTCTTTAGTTCAGTAACCTAACGGGTGAATGACGGGGCCAGTGGCGAATGCAGATGGCATAAGCGGACGTTGTATTTTCGTTATTTTCTGCAATGATAGGTTATTGATGGGAATGCATTAGATTAATGCAAAGTAAACAAACCAAAGCTGAATCGTTGGAACAGTTTTAAAAGCACTCGGTTTTTCAAAACAACAAAACTTTTAAACGCGGAGCTTAAACCAATCCTTTTAAAAGCTATCAAGTTCCTTCGATTATATCAAGTTCACTACGTTCAAGGTTTCTCCAAAACCATTCGTAACCCTCCGTCATTTCGTATGAATATTCAATAGTATTCAAGCTGTGTTTGTTGGACTTAGTCAAGGCATAGTGATTGGTAGCTACTGGGTATTCATATGTTGCATAGATAGATGCTTAGGTTTAGGACACTCATACTACTTTGTTAGCCTTAGTCAAGGGTGTGTATGGCTGGATTCAAATTAACCTGGATAATGACAGGTAGAACTTGACATGTGACTTATGATTTGTTGGCCTTAGTCAAGGTCATAAGAACATGGGGCAAAAAATCCATATCGGGAGTTTCTAAAGAAACTGAAACTTGCTAGTGTTGCATACCATTTAGAGTTTGATAATGTTGGTAGGATTCCTTCCGCATTATCACACGATGATATTTGGATCCCGATCCTACTGTGAGTATATGCTACTCCTCGGGAGATTTTTTTCATTTAACGATCAATGCTATAAACCAAGTAGGTGTCTAGAAAGGTGTTAGCGGGGCTACGCCCCCAGGGAAAAGAGGTTATTTAATTATGGAACTTCACGAAAGCGTCGTAAAACCTCCCTCGAAGTACCGACACTGACCTGGCTGAACGGTTAAGCAAGTATTGTACGGTGAGATCAATCCTGACTAATTCTTCTTTTATGGTTTGAAGAAGGATTCCAGAAACAGTGGAAGCATCCTGTTTAGATAAACTAAAAACCATTCTAAACTTGCAAGAGCATCATGCCAAAGTGTTTCTTCTCTCTCTCCTTATTGCAGCGACCAAAACATGACGGGCTTTAAGTTACTATTAGATAAAAATATTTTGACAGGGCCAAATTATAAAGATTGGTTCAGGAATGTCAAGATGGCAATCACTTATGACAAATTGGGGTATCTACTTACTACTAAATCCCCCGCCGTCCCAGGTCCAGAATCTAGTGTTGCGGATAAGAAAATCCGCAAGACCTGGGAGATTGACTGCGCGAAAGCCAAATGCATCGCGCTTGCCTCTATAAACAACGAACATCAGAGGAGGCACGAGAATATGGATCTTGAATCCATATTTCTCCACACCAAGGAACTGTATGGAGAGCAATCTCGTATCGCAAGATACGAGACCTCGAAGAATTTATTTCAGTCAAGGCTGTTTGTCAGATCATCTGTAGGGGAACACGTCCTTAAGACGATTGGCTACATTAAGGAGCTCGCGGACCTCGGGACCACGTTAGAGAACGAGCTGTATACAGACTTGGTTCTCCAGTCCCTTCCTTCCACCTACGCCCAGTTTATCTTGAATTTCAACATTCAAGGTAAAGAAGTTGAACTTCCAGAACTCCTCAACATATTGAGGAGTGCAGAGGGCACCCTGCAGAAAGCAAGGGAAACACACGCTCTGTTTATTGGTGGTGCTTCCTCTTCTAGGTCCAAGGCGAAAGCCAAAGGAAAGAAGAAGAAGGCCCCTACCAAACCGAGAGGAGGTGTTGGTAAGGTGGAATCCAAGGGAAAGGAAAGAATGGCAGGGCCGATAGTAGGAAAGGAAGAATGCTTCTACTGTCATAGAAAATGCCATTGGAAGAAAGATTGCAAGGCTTGGAACGCCAAGAACCAGGGCCCGAGGCAAGTTGTGGCTTCGGCTTCAGGCGTGTTTGTAATTGAAAATTGTCTGTCAATCAACTCTACTTCCTGGGTATTGGATACCGGATTAGGATCTCATATGTGCAATTCTTTGCAGGCACTAAGAAGCCGTAGAGTTCTGAAGACCGGTGATATGACCCTCAGGGTTGCTAACAGAGCGAGCGTGGATGTTGTGTCCGTAGGGGAATATCACCTTAGATCGACGGGTGGACATATTTTGGTTTTGCGCAACTGTTTTTGTGTACCTAGTTTGACTTGTAATATCATTTTAGTATCTTTTTTATCAAATGAAAGTTATGATTTTACATTTGTAAGCGATGTTGTAAACATCCACCTTAATCATGGACTGATTGGGTCAGGTACTCTAAACAACGGTAAATACGTACTAAACCAATTACAAATTTTCAATGTCCAGAACACACTTAAAAGAAAGTCTTCGGATACAAATCAGGCTTTCTTATGGAAATGTAGACTGGGTCACATCAATGAGACAAGGTTAATCAAGTTACATAAAGAAGGATATTTAGATCCGTTCGAGTATCAATCTTATGCAACTTGTCAATCATGTCTCAAAGGAAAGATGACAAAGACTCCGTTCACTAGACACGGAGTAAGAGCGAGCGAGCTCTTGGAACTCATACACAGCGACGTGTGTGGTTCAATGTCTACACATGCGAGAAGTGGTTATTCTTATTCATTACTTTTACGGATGATTTTTCAAGGTTTGGACATGTCTTCTTGATGAAGCATAAATCTGAAGCCTTTGAAAAATTCTGGGAATACAAGAATGAAGTAGAAAAACAAACAGGAAAAAGAATCATGACACTGAGATCTGATCAAGGTGGTGAATACTTGAGTACCGAGTTCCTGGATTACCTAAAAGAGAATGGAATTCTCTTTCATCTTACTCCTCCATACACGCCACAACACAACGGTGTATCGGAGAGACGGAACCGAACCCTATTGGATATGGTTCGTTCAATGATGAGTAAGGCTGAGTTACCGCGATCCTTCTCGGGATATGCACTAGAATCAGCTGCATATCTTTTGAACCAGGTTCGTACTAAGTCAGTGCCTACCACACCATATCAGATGTGGAGTGAGAAGAAACCCTGTCTTAAACACTTTAAGACATGGGGATGTCCAGCTTTTGTTAAAAAGAAGCATGCGGACAAACTCGAGGCACGCTTAGTACAGTGCAAATTTGTGGGATACCCAAAGAATTCCGAGGGGTATTTTTTCTATTACGCAGAGGAGAAAAAAGTTTTTGTTTCTCGACATGCCCGCTTCTTTGAAATTGATTTTTTAGAAAATCAGATAAGTGGGAGCATAATAGAACTGGAAGAAATTCTAGAACCACAAACTGTTACTGAAAGCTTGGTGGAACCAGAAGTTCCAAAAGAACAGGACATTCCCGCACCACTCCACAGGAGTAGCAGGCTTTCTCATCCGCCTGAGAGATACTACGGTCTTCTCATAGACGGGGATCGAGAGGATTGCATCATTGACAATGATGACCCTACTAGCTTCCAGCAAGATATTCAGAGCGGCGACTCGGTAAAATGGCTGGATGCAATGCGGACCAAGATGGAGTCCATGTACACCAACAAAGTATGGACTTTAGACATCGCTACAGAAGGGGTAAAACCCATAGGCTGCAAATGGAGCTTCAGAAAGAAGATTGGTGTAGATGGACAGGTTGAAACCTATAAGGCTAGACTTGTTGCAAAGGGTTTTCATCAAAGACCTGGTTTGGACTATAACGAAACCTTTTCTCCAGTAGCTATGCTCAAATCCATTCGGATCCTTCTTGCCATTGCTGCCTTCCACGATTATGATATCTAGAAGATGGACGTAAAGACGGCTTTTCTAAATGGTAGTTTAGAAGAGTGCATCTATATGGATCACCCAGAGTGTTTCATTCAAAGTGAGAGCAGCAGTAAAGTGTGCAAGTTGCTTAAGTCCATTTATGGACTAAAGCAGGCATCGCGGAGTTGGAACATCTATTTTGATGAGACAGTCAAAGAATTTGACTTTATCAAAAATCTAGATGAGCCATGTATTTATAATATGATTGTAGCACGAAATGTTGTATTCCTCGTCTTGTATGTAGATGACATTCTCTTGATAGGAAATGATATTTCTATGCTACAATCTATCAAAGGATTCTTATCACACAGGTTCTCCATGAAAGACCTGGGTGATGCCTCTTTCATTCTGGGGATCCAGATCTATCGTGATAGATCTAAGAGGATGTTGGGACTTTCGCAGTCCAGGTACATTGGAACCATACTGAAAAGATTCAGTATGAAAGATTCTAAGCGTGGTAATTTACCAGCTTGTCAAGGAATCACCCTCTCCAAAGAGATGTTTTCCAAGAATGATTTAGAAAGGGATCGCATGTCTATTATACCCTACGCTTCTGCAGTAGGCTATATAATGTATGCGATGTTATGTACCAGACCAGATGTTGCTTACGCACTAAGCGTTGTAAGCCGGTATCAGGAAAACCCAGGGGAGAACCACTGGATAGCAGTAAAGAACATTCTCAAGTACCTGAGAAGGACTAAGGATATGTTCTTAGTTTACGGTGGAAAAGACCTCCAGATTGAGGC